>JAYEPQ010000009.1:762500-1407500 GCA_036321105.1 Dracaena cambodiana | reverse complement strand
TGAAATCATATCGTAGCCGGAGTCCCTGTTTGATAATCGAGATTATTTCTTAATTGTCGATTAAAAAAAAAATCTGAAACCCTTATCGGTCGAAGCTCAGTTTTAACAAAATTGAATCTTTTTGAATTAAATTGAAATTGACCAGCGAAATTGATCAATCGAAGCTGGTGGCGTAGTTGGCTAGCGCGTAGGTCTCATAGCTATTAAGTATACTAGGGTCGAGAGTTCGAGCCTCTCTCACCCCACTACTCTCTAATTTTTCTTTTACTGTGAAATAAAAATTTAAAAAAAATCCACTACAAGTCGAGTTCGAATCTCCGACCTAACGATTGAGGGCAACAAGCTCTAGCCAACTGAGCTACTGGAGTGAGGCATTTAAAGTGGTGCGGATGTTGAGCCTTGTATCTGGGATGTAAGGATGCTGTGGCCGTAGGGTCTCACTGTTGTAAATCTTAACCTAATGTGTCGAGCTATGACAGTTCGACCTATATGGCCTTGGGTGACTTCTCCAGTGTTTACACCTCAAATATATATATATATATATATATATATATATATATATATATATATATATATATATATATATATATATATATATATATATATATATATATTTGGATGAGCCTCAATAAATTATTTTGAGTCTTAACATTCGCTGGTAATCCTTTTTGTTTTATTGGACTCACTATTTTATTTAGATGATTACTTTTTGGTTAGCATTTATTGGGCGTGTGATTTAATGCATGAGCTACTTTTTTTTCTTTATGATGATATTTTTTTTTTTAATTCTGTGATATTATTTATCTGTTTTGAATTGTAGACCAATTTTTGCTTTGTTATTTATCAATCAATATTTGTATTATGGTTAGCATGTTGTCACCAAAGTGATATTGCTGAGAAAAGTTATAAATATTGAATTGAATTATGACTTTGCAAAATTATTATGGAATGATTATTTGATTATTACGGTTTGACCCAAAGATGTACCAACTTTCGAGTAATCATTAAGTTATTAGTATATTGCATTAGTTAATCCAAAGATTGAACGTAGTATAAATAATGAAAATGATTTTCTCAAAGTATTAATGTTGTAATGATTTTATTGCAGTGTTAGTTCCTGTTTCGCTTCATTCGCTACCTTCTTCTGTTCCAATCTTTAATAGATCTAATTTCTCGAACTGGAAGGAACAGATCCAGTTTCACCTTGGTGTTCTGGATCTTGACTTAGCACTGCGAATTGACAAACCGACTGCTATTACTGATACAAACAGTTCGGAGCAGCGAGCTTTGTTTAAGTCATTGGAAAGATCGAACAGATTAAGCATCATATTTATGCGAATGTGTATTGCGAATAATATTAAGTCAATGCTTCCTCAAATTGAACGAAACCGATCATCCACAGCCTTGAAATACTCCTTTGTATTTTTCAATTTGAGAAAGCATTGACTTAATATTATTCGCAATACACATTCGCATAAATATTATGCTTAATCTGTTCGATCTTTCCCATGACTTAAACAAAGCTCGCTGCTCCGAACTGTTTGTATCGGTAACAGTAGCTGGTTTGTCAATTCGCAGTGCTAAGTCAATATCCAGAATACCAGGGTGAAACTAGAGATCTGTTCCTTCTAGTAAGAGAAATTAGATCCACTAAAAATTAGAACAGAAGAAGCTAGCGAATGAAGCGAAACAGGAACTAACACTGCAATAAAATCATTACAACATTAATACTTTGAGAAAATCGTTTTCATTAGTAATACTACTTTCAATCTTTGGATTAACTAATGCAATATACTAATAACTAATGATTACTCGAAAGATGGTACATCTTTGGGTCAAATCGTAATAATCAAATAATCATTCCATGATAATTTCGCAAAGTCATAATTCAATTCAATATTTATAACTTTTCTCAGCAATATCACTTTGGTGACAACATGCTAACCATAGTATAAATATTAATTGATAAATAAAAAAGCAAAAATCGGTCTACATTCAAAATAGATAAATAATATCACATAATTAAAAAAAAATATATCATCATAAAGAAAAATGTAGCTCATGCATTAAATCACACGCCCAACAAATACTGACCAAAAAGTAATCATCTAAATAAAATAGTGAGCCCAATAAAACAAAAAGGATTACCAGCGAATGTCAAGACTCAAAATAATTTATTGAGGCTCATCCGAGTATGTATGTATGTGTGTGTGTGTATATCTGACAATTAATGAGGTTAGAAGGGGGCCTACTTTCGGGGGCTAAACATCTCCAGTCTCTTTTGCATTGCCTTAGGTGTAAAGGCTGGAGAAGTTACCCAAGGCCATATAGATCGAGCTGTTGTAGCTCGACACAGGAGGTTAGGGTTTACAACAGTAAGACCCTACGGTCATAGCACCCATGCACCCCAGATACAAAGCTCAGCATCCGCACCACTTTAAATGCCTCGCTGCAGTAGCTCAATTGGCTAGAACTTGTGGCCCTCAATAGTTAGGTCAGAGGTTCGAACTCGACTTTAAACGGATTTTTTTTTTTTATTTCTCAGTAAAAGAATTAGAGAGCAGCGGGGTGAGAGTGGCTCGAACTCTCGACCCTAATATACTCAATAGCTATAAGACCTACTCGCTAGCCAACTGCGCTACTAGCTTCGATTGATCGGTTTCACTGGTCCGTTTCAATTTAATTCAAAAAGATTTAATTTTGTTAGAACTGAATTTTGGCCGATAAGGGCTTTGGATTTTTTTTTTAAATCGACAATTAAGAAGTAATCTCGATTATCAAACACGGACTCCGGCTACGACATGATTTCATCAAGATTTCATTAAATTCGAAAAATATCATAGGAAATTGATCTCTATATTAAAAGGAAAATCATGATAGTTTCAACCATGGCTCTGATACGACATGTAAAAATATTATTTTGTTGAAATAGGATCTTAAACTATCATGAAAAAATCACATGCTTATCTTTTATGTAGGAAAATAACATATTTAATAAAAAAAATATACCAGAATCAGCCATTATGAAATCTCCTTCTTGAAGAAAAACTTGTAGAAATTATTTTTCTCATTTAGCCCATTTTCTTTACTTCACCAAACTCAATAGGATAATATGATCAAATTAAAAAACGTACGTAAAGAAAGAACAATTGCTACGTTTAATATATAATACTTATCCTACTCCTCGTATATAGGAATACAACTTTTTCTATTATCTCTCAACCGTACATATTTTTTCAAATCCAATAAGCATCTTATCTTGTTAAATCCAAATAGTATCCATATTACCCTTTTCATGTGGGACATATTTTAACCAGTAGTAATAGTAGATGTTATATCATTATTTATTCAAAACTTTCTACAAACTATGGAATAATGATTGGCCGACCGAAAAATTAAAAAAATGAAAATCCTTTTTCCTCTCTCCCCTTGTTCTCAGCTCGACAACGTGACACATCAGCTCATCGATAATTAAAAATAATATTTAAATTTTACTTGGAAATAAAAGAATAATAAAATTGGAAAGCCGGCTATCAATACATCATCACATTGTGCCTGCACGAACTCCACTCCTACATTCTGAACTCTATCAAACTTAACTCACTCCTAACAAATTACTAATTGCAACCCCATATTTCCAACCGCTCCTTGAGGAATGCGAAAGGTTACCAAACCCTAAACAATCTCAATCCATGCTTATTAGTTCAGAGTCAACCATAATACACATTCAGGGATGGTAATGGATCCAATAGGATCCATATCCACTTCAAAAATAAAATAAAAAATCTGAAATCCAATCAAGGATCCAGGACCCGGTTCCAGTTTTGGATCATCCAGGATATAATTTGAATATTTTGGTTTTCTATTAAAAAAATAAAAATAAGAAGAACATATTTAGACGGATTAATTTAGAACAAAACAAATTAATCTACCTACATACTTATCGAGTTATCAAATTTTGAAATTGGATCCTTAGCGGTCTAAATCTAGATCCATTAGGAAACCAGATCCTTTTTTTATGATTCATGCCCCCCTGCCAATAACAAGCAAAGCTGCTAAAGGATATGATTTCTCAATTCAAAGTCTAAAATTCCGGTCGGATTTGGATCGGAGACCCATTGATAGATTCAAAATACCAAGTGACCAGTCTAAATGTCATCCATCAGATACGACTGCCACTCACCCGCCCGCCTCCGGCACCAAGAGAGTGCGTAATCTACCCGCGGAAAAAACGTGCCATTTTTTCCACCATCCACCCGCAACTCTCCTGACCTATAAAAACAAAACCCCCCTCATCAATCTCTGTACACCATCATTCTTCAGTCCCTGCAATTTCTTGTTTATTAGCTCTCTCAATCTCTCAAATGGCAAGAACTAATACGACTATCGAAGACCTACACCCGGACATCGTCGCTCGGGCGCTCTGGCACATGGACGGGCCAACCCTCGCCGCGGCCAGCTGCTCCAGCCCCCTCCTCTGCTCCTTAGCTGCCGACCCCCTCCTCTGGGGTGACGTCTGCCTCTCCACCTGGCCCTCCCTCCGCCACCCCCAACTCGTACGCCTACTCTCCGGTGCCCACCGCCGCTTCTTCTCAGACTCCTTCCCCTTCCCCATATCCGACCTCTCTTTCACCGCTACCAAGCACCACCAAGACAACAACAAGAATGCCATCGCCCTCGACAGCAGCCTGCCCAGCAGCATCATCTCCGCCATCGACCTCTACCACAAGGGCACGCCTGTCTTCTCTCGTGTAATCGAGACGGAGACATCATCGTCGTGGTTCCTCACCTCGCCTTTCCGTGTTGATGTGCTTGACCGGAAGGACTCCGAACAGCCACCGCCATACCCAGCACCCACGGAGCCGGCCAAAAACCCCAAGGACCTCACCCTCAGCTGGGTGATGATCGACCCCGAGTCATGCCGTGCGGTGAACGTGTCGAGCCGGCAGCCGGTCAGCATCGACCGGCACTGGTACAGCGGTGAGACCCTGGTGCGGTTTGCCGTGGTTCTGAGAGGGTGCGCCATGAGTGCAGTGGTCCGGTGCGGAGAGGAGCTGGGGGAAGTCAGGGAGGTGAGCCTGACGACGGAGGACATGGACGGGATGTCGATGAGCGGGCGCGAGAGCCTGGGGATTTTGAAGGAGGCAATGGAGGGAGGGAGGAGGGGGGCAAAATGGGAAGAGGAGATCAAGAACAACTACACAAGATACTTGAAGAGGAAGAGGGAGAGGAGAGAGAGGAAAGTGAGGAGAGAGGGGATGCTGGATTTGTGCTGCACAGGGTTTGGGGGTTTGATGTTCTTGACCTTTATCATGATGCTTGCATTCAGATGAAATTCAAGCTCAATTTGAGTTCCTAAAAGTTTTTGGTTCGAGTCAGATTCAATTATACACAGAGAGAAAAGAATGTATAATTTGAAAAGGAAGCAGAAGAAAGAAAGAAATTCTATTTTTATACACAGTTTATAGAACCTCTAAGATTATTACCTAAAATAGCTATCTGCCTCCCACTGTTCAGGAATTTTATTTCTTCATATGAACAGAGAGAGGCTAAAGATTAGATTATTTGTGCTGATTCAACGTAAGATTTTGTTAATGAAAATAACACTTCAAACATACTTATAATACAATTATAGTAGCAGACTTCAGAATTTCTAGCATTGAGCGTGTACCTCAGTTAAAGAATTCGCTTATCCTGTACCTTATGGAGCAGCAGCAGTCATTTATCGAACATACTTGGAACCAGCTATATATGAATCCCAGTACAATTAGGCACCAACGGCCAGCTCTAATAACATAGAACTAATATCTAGAGCTTACCTAACAGGATCATCCAGCTGCATCCTAGGCAACTACACCTACTCTGATTCTTCTGACTGAACTTCATTTGTGAGCCTAATTCTTTCACTGATATCCATTTAGGGAGCTGCACGTATTTAGTTCTCTGTCGAAACCAGCTTTAAACAGAAAATAAATCAAAAACCATCCTTAATCTCACACGGGCTTTCCAGCTAAATCTACGGCCAACATGACCTACTACCACTCATTGACAGCCTCTCCTGCGGAAAAAATAAAATCGCTCGGTAAATAAATCCATTTTACCTCCAGCCCCTGAAAAATGTTAAAACTTTTAAAAAGTGAAAACGACAGCATTTTGTCTATTGCCCATCAAGTTTGCTAATTGTCAAATACGCCAATAGCACAACTCATGCCCTCAGGTTAATCTGTCTAAAGTGGTTTGCTAGGAGTTTCGCTGTCAACAACCTAACCACGTAGAATATTGTCCCGAGTACTAACCCCAGTCCCAGTAATTAAAAACCCAAGACTAATCAGGCATTAAAAAATAAAAAAAAATAGTCCAAGTACAACACTTTTAGAAAATAAGGAATCCAGCTAAACTAATCTCTCACCCACCCCTTCAGCTGATGCACTCACTTGGACAACCGATGGCAGTGCTTTCCAGCATGTACAGTGATGCTTGGTTTCCCACTTATTCCCAGTTACTATCAAAAGATGCAAGTCAGAAACATTGGCATTATAATAAGGGATATATAATAGTATATACTTCCAAACGCATATGAATGAGTGTATCAGACAATCACAAACTACTTTGTTTCCTTTTTAAAGTATTTAATTCTTACATCACAATGAGCCTCTTTTCGCTAAATCCTACATCATGCATAGGGTAAGCATAGACTGCTATCTATTGATAAGCTACTCTCCTCTAAGCTATAGCCGGCAGACTCAGGCCGGCCCGCCTCATGAGTTTCTTCCTCGTGCATCTACAATGACTACTAAAAACTCAATTGCCCCCTGGATGCTAGCCAATTGCACAACTGCTGCACAATTAAGGTTGACTATATACCCGTGGTCAGATCACTTGCATATACATGCATAACCATATACTATTTCAGATTCTGATTATGTCCGCATTCAGCAAAGATTCGGTCTTATTGTAAACCAGCTAGAGTAACAACTCAATTCAGTGCTACAACTTTACTAAACATGGTCTTCCAGCTTCATTAATCGTAACTGGCTGCTTTAAGTCCTTCCAAGCTCCTGATGCAGCTCAGCTTGGATTCCACATCTACCTAAGACCATCTCAGCAGTTTGAAACTGTGCCGCATGTTTTTAACAGCCATATATACACACACACACGAACAAAAACAAACAAACAAAAAATAAACAAAAATAACAAAAAAACAAAACAAAAACCACCCCTCCTCCTCCTGACTCTCCCTCAATAAATGATGAACCATTTATAGATCTATGTCTTGTCGTTCATAATACCACAATATGAACAAGGAGTCTCCTATGAACCCCATATTCAAGTATCTGATCAGCACTAATAGCACAAACTAGCAGCCATTAGCTTCTGCAGACTCATCTAATGGCTTCTGTAACATTTCCAAATTGCACGACCTAAGTATAGTTAATTGCACCTAACTCTTGATTGCATCCTTCTTATGACATTCAAAAATTCTTCTGATGGGTCAATACAATAAAGATGTCAAGGAACAGACATGCAACTTGAAATCTTAGGATCGTTCACATGGAAGTATAAATTCACGACTAAGAATGAAAGTACAAAAATTATAATATATAATATATACCTAGATCATTTACTTGGAGGTATAAAGTCATGAACTAAGAATGAGAGTACACAAATAGTAATACATAATATATACTAATATACCTATAAACAACATGACAAATGTTAGCTATACCTTAAGTGCATGTGAAGAATTACTTACAGTAAACAAGTACAGGATCAAAACTTTTAATATGGACAATACCAACTTTTATTTGTTAGTAAGCAATAATTATTCTTCCCATTATAACTTTATATGATGGAAAAGCATATATTTTTACATCTCATTTCAAATTAGAGGGGTATGGGCATTCAGGTTGACTATAATTAAGTATGAATAAAAGATTAGAAGTCATACATTCTGATGGATAGAGAACTACTAACTTCAATAGAATTTTAAGAGCTGTCTACAAATAATAATGACGAACAACAAAATGAATGTGCATTGTCATTTAAACAAGATATAGTGCAAAAAAATACCTTGAAGGATGAGGGCACTCCAGAGATAGAACTCAGCCTAATCATCCCAGGATGATGGGCCCCCCAATCCGATCTTTGGCTTTGGATTAAATAGCTGTAGACCTGTGCCTTTACCCTTCTTTTTATGTTCGATAATCAAACCATGAACCTTTTTTTCATCACGGCTTGCTTTGTGTCCTTTCTGTCCCTCGTCACTATTTTGAGAAGTTTTGCCATCGAAAATAGGATCACCAGATAGAGCTTCTATATCACGGATATCCATAAACAAGGGAACCTCTTCATTCTCAAATTTCTTAATCTTTGCATTATCAGCAGGTCTTGGATCAGTAGCACCTGCAACTTCAACCTTATTTTGATTCAAGTTACTTATCCTAGCAACATCTTTCTCTGATTTTTTTCTCCGTTTTTCCTTTCCACCTTCATCATTAACAGGAAGGGCATGGACATGCTCACTAGAACTCATTGAGATATTTTTCTCAGAGATCTTGACATCTTTCTCGGACTTCTTCCTCTTCACCTCCTTATCAGCTTCAACCTCAGATACATTCTGGAGAGAAGGATCAATCTTGCTCAAAGTATCATCTTTGGAGAACTTTTTTCTCTTGTTAATTTCAGTAGGCTTTGCATTGAATATCCGCAAATTTGGTACCAACTGTTTAACCTGGACGTACAGTTTACATGAGTAAGAACTAAACTTTCGTCTGCATACAAGTCAATCAGAAACATACATGAAAAATTAATACCATAAAAGTATCACCTTCTTTGCCAATTTATCTCTCTCTGCAATAGGATTTCCTTGAAAGTTGAGATTCTTCAGGTTAGGCAATGCAGAAAGTACCTATCAGTAAGGTGAATGTTAGAATAACATCTGCAGTTGGAGGTACACAGAAAATGACAGTTTAAGGTTTAGTATAAGAACAATAAAATGAACAGTAGCATTCCCCATTGCAGACCTTCAATTCTGACCAATTCTCAATCAGGTTATTTCCCATATCTAAATTTTGGAGTCTGCTGTTCCGTGCCAATTCAGTTGAGATGGTCTGTAAAAACGGAAAGAGACATTCAGAAGCAAAATCAAAGGTTGGGTTAAAACTACAAATGTAGGAAAAAGTTATGATGCTAAATAATGAGATTAAGTACTTTCCATCATCACATGTCAGTATATAATGAAACCTATACATCAGTAGAGTGCAGTCAAATCATCAATTTGAAGCCACAAAAGATTCCATAGATTAATTTCAAATAACAGTCAACCTAGCCATGATATCATAGATACAATATTAGACCGTTGAGATTTAGTCTCGCAATCAAAGAGTTCCAAGCAATGAGGTAGAACACATCGCCCACAGAAAGCTTCAGTCAACAGTAAACTCTGGCAGGAAATTGAGATTTGTCAGTCCAATACAAGGTCAACTGCTCAGTCGAGCATTATCCATGGTCAGATGACCAGTCGACTGGTCATCCAGCCGTCAAGGGGCACAGGTTAGATTCGAGTTAGTTTCGGACTCAATTTTGACTTGGTTTTTTAAATTTGTTTTGGATTGGGTTTCTTTGGGTTAAAGATACTGTATTTGGACACTAATTGTAAGGGAATTCAACATTGACCTAGGCCTATATAGTGGAGGAATGATCTATGGTTTCAATGGCAAGTGATTATCACCGAGAGCCAGATTGCAAACGTATTATGTGCTGCAACCAAGTAATTTGTCTTGGTAGAGAGATCAATTTCAAAGTTAGGGCAAAAATATTTGAGTTCCTAGAGAGAAGATATAAAGTTGGTGAGAGGTAGAGTTTAATTGAAGAGATTGTAACTTTCTTTTTAGTGTTGGAGATTCTTATTATACCTTGTGGATGTAGATCGGATCGTGGAGATCGATGGAACCACGTTACATCTTATGTTGATTGTGCATATGCTAGATCTCTATTCTTCGTGTTTTTTTGTTGCATTATTTTTGTTGCAAATTGTTGATCGAGGAAGAAGATGGCATCGCATGGTATCAAAATCAATAAGTTCGCGTGCAAGCATTCTCAATCTTTGGTGGCAAAATGATGACTTTGTTGAAATACCAAGATTTTCAAGATCCAATGACGGTAAAGAGGCATGAGTTAGACGATGGAAGCAGACTTGAGAACCATGAAAGTAAAAAGGCATGAGTTAGATGATGGAAGAAGACTTGAGAACTGATAACAGGATAGAGGCATGAGTAGATGATGGAAGTAGACTTCGCAAGACTGGAGAAGAAGGCAACGCTTTGATTCATCTGCGCCGCTCAGACAAGAATTTGCACAAGGTAAAACAGGAAGAAATCGATAACCGGTCTATGATTGAGCATTGACAAAAGTCGATAAACATCAGTTAATAATCCCTAATAAGTAATAGTATTATCATGGCAGTTTTTGATGATTGAGCATTTCAATGACAATAAGTGAAAAGATGTTTGTTAGAAGGGAAATATAAGGAAAACTAAGTTTTGATGTGGTACTTTACTTACAACTATCTTGTTGTGAGCAAGTCGCAGCTCCTTTAGTTGCACACATGATGTGAGAGAAGAGCCAATCTTTTCCAGATGGCAATGAGAGAGGGAAAGCTAAACAAATCATAAATAGCATGCATTAGCACTTTGTGAGAGAAACAATGGATAGAAAGCAAACTAGTAACAAATTCTTACCTTCGTGAGAGATTTTGCCTTCTTCAAGGAGTCACCAATATCATAAATCGGGTTTTTAGAAAGAACTGTATGAGAGAAGCCAAATAGGAAAAAAGGCATCTCATCAATAGACATTTCTGGAAAAATGTTCTCATAAATTAATCGATAAGTAGATATCATATAGTAGTAGGGGTGAAGAATAGTGCAGATTGAAGTAGCATATCATTTTGTATATTCATATACTATAGTATAATACATCATTCTGTATATTTATTTATATTATCCATACCATTGACAACAGAAAATACCTAGTACATTGATCCCTCGTTCATTCCATCTTCCTCCCCTTGTTCTCATGCACATAAATAGTATAATATATCTTTTTGTACATTAATATCATTGACAATAGAAATACCTAATACATAGACCCCTCATTCATTCCATCTTCCTCTCCTTGTTCTCGTGCACATAAACCATTACATTTTCACCAAATGATGAGTTTGACTTCTGAAATTTGATTCTGCGGCAAAAGATTAAGATTCTTTAACTAATTCTCATATCTGGAAGCAGGTATTATATATATAGACACGCATACACACATACATATATTACCATAACGGAGATCAATCAAAAATCAGTGAACAATTAGGAACACTAAGGTACAATATTTTCTTTCATTCCCAGATCTAGACCAATTGATCAAATTCAAATGTCAGTACTATCGGAATGTAATGATTGGTGGTTCCTATTGTCTAGTTTTGAATTCTATATGCAATGTCAGTATTTTCATTATATTCCAAGTTTCTAAATAGTAGTCATATGTTGATGAGCAAATGAGCTTATCCTATTAATTATGTTTGAATCAAATTACAACCTAGGGCATTATCGGAATTGTTGATAAACTCAGAATTGTAAATTTAGGATCGCAAGAAGCCAGTTGTATTACGGATGAGAAGAGCGGGTCCAAGGGGGATGAGAAGAGCAGGTCCAAGGGCCAACTCTTAGCCCATCCTATTTAACAGTTTAAATTTGAAAATTAAAAAATTATTTTTAATTCAAATTTTTTAATAGAGCGGGTCAATGGCTGGCCCTTGGACTTATCCATTCTCATCCCTAACTGTAGCAGCAAATTTAGATGTCTACAGAAAAAGGGTAACCCATAAAAAACCATCAATGAACCCACCCAAAAGTGCACATTTCTAGCATAATATCTGACTACATCATGTGGATTTATTTTGATTCAGTGAAAAGCCCGCAACCCACCTGAAGTCCTGTGGTCAAATATAGTTAGTCAGAAGTACCCATAGAATCCAACATGTGAAATCTCGTACTAACTAATTCTTTCTTATTAAGCAATTGGAGTTCCGGACATGTGTTTGGTTTGTATATAAGTTTATTCTACACATCTTACTTATACATATATAAAATTAATTCTATCCGGGGCTAGATTTTTATTAAATATTATTCTGATTCATGTATACATATATGTATACATATATGTTTAGCCTTTTGGCGTATACCTCAAAAACAACATGAGAAAATCTGGAGAAATGAAACTATGCAACAATAAATTATCACATCTAACAGAATATGTACAGCAATAAACGGCCTAGGGAAGACAAAGATATGACTTGGTTTAGACATGACTCTATCTGGATTACCGATCCACGGACCATGGATCTTGATTGGTCCCTATTATCACCTAATTCGAAAGAGGTAGTGTTCTGGATGTTCCAAATTAAATTCGATTTAGCCTACTAAAATCAGTTGATAACTCTATAATACATTAGGTCTCCAAACACTTTGAGGATATGACTATATTTGGGTCTCAAACATAAAAGTCTGATATAATTGAACGTGTCTACAAAACTCCGCTTAACTAACTTATCAGACCAAACTAGAAAAAGGCAAAGCAGGTCCAATCAGCTCCATCTAAACAGGCACCTTGTTACCAGCCATGAGTAATCTACAAAAATTAGCATAACATGAAATACGAGCAAGATTATATTTCGATGACAGGAAAACTGAAGGTTAATGACTGTCAAGTATCAGCATTTTTACTGTAGTTACAAAATTCAATTGTGAAGCTAAAACTATAGAATAAATTGTTAACCCAATCCCGTATACATTACTCTATTTTCCCAACAAACTTTGGTCTTTGGACGGTAAAATGTGTTCAGGACAAACACCCTCCACCTCTTCCCCCAAACCCCAACTGAATCACATGCACATCTACATGCACATACAAAATATGACTGCAGTACAGCGATATGTTGTTTCAAGTTCGAAACACTAGCAAGTCTATGAAATTCAGTACATAGATTGTAATAACCCATAATTTTTATTAGACATAAATAAATAAATAAACACAAATAAATATGACATTTCATCTTTTATAACCTCCAAAACTTTTCATTTTCTAACCTCCAAACTCTTCACTTCTCCATTATTTCAATAATGAAACTCCCATCTTTAATTCTCAAAATTAAACTCCCTAATTAAACTAAAACCTTTCATATTCTAAACTCTCCAAATTAATCTAAAACTTTTCAAATTTCATAACTCCTCAAACTCTTAAAATTCCATAACCCCTCAAACCCTTTAAATTCTATAACTCCCAAAACCCTTCATATTCTGTAACTCCTAAATCCAATCCTATATAAACCCCTAAATCAAAATACATTTCACTCATTCTAAAAATCATTCTCTAACATTCTAATCTCTCTCTCCCTCATCTCGCCCGAGCCATCTTCAATACCACCGCAGGAGCCACCGCCAGAGCCGCCGCCACTTCACCGGAGAAGGATTACTCCATTGAGCGACATCAGGAAACAAAATCCAGGTGAGTTCTTTTTGGACTCACTAAACATGCTAATTTTTCTTATAGAAATATTACTTCAATTATATCATCTAAATTTGTTATTACAAATACTATTTCTTTATATTGTTAGAATTTAATTTGTAGAAGCTAAATGTGTTATTACAAGTGCAATCATTGACATATCTGTTATTTCTTTATAATGTTAGAAATTAAATGATTACTTGTTAAATTACAGCATGTAGTTAGGTTTTTAATAAATCATGAAAAAGGCAATAATCGTGGAAACATACTGTTTGTGATATCATTCTATATCGGTGTCTAGAAAAGTTTTGTATGCTGGTTCTCTAATTAAGGAACGTACAATGCACGGAAAACCTCCCAGCATTCATACACTGGCCTGGCCGATATCTGTATGATATCTCAAATCAGTAAATCCTTGATATAACCAATTGTGATTTATTGAATAAAAAATAAAACGGACTCTACAAATCATGTTGTTAACAAATTAAGAAAAATCCAATGGAAATATTGTACCTGATATAATCAATATACTGTACTATACCTAAATGACACTGGGTTGGGGGAGAAACTGAATGATGGAAATATACTCTGTTTCGGCTGTAAACTTGTTAAGTTGTACAACTGAATATTTCGCACACCATGGGTGCGTGATGATTTGCTGGATCATACCTGATTATAATTCATGTTTGCCTGACGGCAGGTCCGACTCAGCACCGGACAATCCTGTGACCATTTCCTGGGTCTGTACAGGAAACAATCGAAACAGTGGTATCCCATCAGTTAGCTTTTCCAATTACATGACATCTTAGACAAAAATACCCCTGTTATAGAATTGACTTCGTTAAAATGACATTAAGATAACCTAAATCAATTGACATCATTATTCCAGACATTTTATTACATATTTTCTAAAACTCGTATTATTATTATATTTGGATATAACCGTTATATTTCACATTTTTTTTCTGTGTATTTTATTTTGGTCGCAATCTGACGACCTGGGTGTGCATGCCCAGATTTATCGATGGACATGCCAAAACTGACGCAGGATCTGGTATAGTTTAAAGATCAGATTGAAGCTCAATAACGGATTAGAGATTCCCCGCTTCCTTTTGTTTAGTTTTATGAAATTTTGTTTCAATTGTATCTAAAATTCGTTCTAATAAATGAAAAGTCAAACTTTTGTTGAATTTTTCTATCGTAATTACTGAGTATTATTGTGGCAAATTTATTGAGACTTTAGCATATTCAAACTGAATATGTTGTCGGTACCTGTTACACGTGCTCGTATACCGTATATTGGGAGCGGGGCGTGACAGGTATTTAAGTGGTATCAGAGCCCAGGTTTCTCAAATCAGTTCATGTAACTTGAATTGATTTGGATCCTTATATTAAAATTTTGCCACACTTATATAATAATACTCTTCGAAATTTTTGGATTCCATTCATTTAACTCTTTCACATCTCGTATATTGTTCCGAATCAGTGACCAATTTATTTTGATTCATATCCAAATTCGTTACTCGCTAATGATTTACATCCTAGATAAAATTTAAATATTCATTCTTCGATATCTATTCTTATTTTAAAATTAATTTCTATAACATTCCATTAATTCCATTTCCCTTCCTATTTTAGAAAAATTCGCCTAATCTGTAAATCAAGTTTGAACTCAATAAGAATAATAAGAAGTTGTCCTAATAATAAGAGAAAAAAAAATTCCTTACTTTGTTTATTTAATTTCGAGGACGAAATTATTTTTTTAAGAGGGGTAGAATGTAATAACCCATAATTTTTATTAGACATAAATAAATAAACACAAATAAATATGACATTTCATCTTTTATAACCTCCAAAACTTTTCATTTTCTAACCTCCAAACTCTTCACTTCTCCATTATTTCAATAATGAAACTCCCATCTTTAATTCTCAAAATTAAACTCCCTAATTAAACTAAAACCTTTCATATTCTAAACTCTCCAAATTAATCTAAAACTTTTCAAATTTCATAACTCCTCAAACTCTTAAAATTCCATAACCCCTCAAACCCTTTAAATTCTATAACTCCCAAAACCCTTCATATTCTGTAACTCCTAAATCCAATCCTATATAAACCCCTAAATCAAAATACATTTCACTCATTCTAAAAATCATTCTCTAACATTCTAATCTCTCTCTCCCTCATCTCGCCCGAGCCATCTTCAATACCACCGCAGGAGCCACCGCCAGAGCCGCCGCCACTTCACCGGAGAAGGATTACTCCATTGAGCGACATCAGGAAACAAAATCCAGGTGAGTTCTTTTTGGACTCACTAAACATGCTAATTTTTCTTATAGAAATATTACTTCAATTATATCATCTAAATTTGTTATTACAAATACTATTTCTTTATATTGTTAGAATTTAATTTGTAGAAGCTAAATGTGTTATTACAAGTGCAATCATTGACATATCTGTTATTTCTTTATAATGTTAGAAATTAAATGATTACTTGTTAAATTACAGCATGTAGTTAGGTTTTTAATAAATCATGAAAAAGGCAATAATCGTGGAAACATACTGTTTGTGATATCATTCTATATCGGTGTCTAGAAAAGTTTTGTATGCTGGTTCTCTAATTAAGGAACGTACAATGCACGGAAAACCTCCCAGCATTCATACACTGGCCTGGCCGATATCTGTATGATATCTCAAATCAGTAAATCCTTGATATAACCAATTGTGATTTATTGAATAAAAAATAAAACGGACTCTACAAATCATGTTGTTAACAAATTAAGAAAAATCCAATGGAAATATTGTACCTGATATAATCAATATACTGTACTATACCTAAATGACACTGGGTTGGGGGAGAAACTGAATGATGGAAATATACTCTGTTTCGGCTGTAAACTTGTTAAGTTGTACAACTGAATATTTCGCACACCATGGGTGCGTGATGATTTGCTGGATCATACCTGATTATAATTCATGTTTGCCTGACGGCAGGTCCGACTCAGCACCGGACAATCCTGTGACCATTTCCTGGGTCTGTACAGGAAACAATCGAAACAGTGGTATCCCATCAGTTAGCTTTTCCAATTACATGACATCTTAGACAAAAATACCCCTGTTATAGAATTGACTTCGTTAAAATGACATTAAGATAACCTAAATCAATTGACATCATTATTCCAGACATTTTATTACATATTTTCTAAAACTCGTATTATTATTATATTTGGATATAACCGTTATATTTCACATTTTTTTTCTGTGTATTTTATTTTGGTCGCAATCTGACGACCTGGGTGTGCATGCCCAGATTTATCGATGGACATGCCAAAACTGACGCAGGATCTGGTATAGTTTAAAGATCAGATTGAAGCTCAATAACGGATTAGAGATTCCCCGCTTCCTTTTGTTTAGTTTTATGAAATTTTGTTTCAATTGTATCTAAAATTCGTTCTAATAAATGAAAAGTCAAACTTTTGTTGAATTTTTCTATCGTAATTACTGAGTATTATTGTGGCAAATTTATTGAGACTTTAGCATATTCAAACTGAATATGTTGTCAGTACCTGTTACACGTACTCGTATACCGTATATTGGGAGCGGGGCGTGACAGGTATTTAAGTGGTATCAGAGCCCAGGTTTCTCAAATCAGTTCATGTAACTTGAATTGATTTGGATCCTTATATTAAAATTTTGCCACACTTATATAATAATACTCTTCGAAATTTTTGGATTCCATTCATTTAACTCTTTCACATCTCGTATATTGTTCCGAATCAGTGACCAATTTATTTTGATTCATATCCAAATTCGTTACTCGCTAATGATTTACATCCTAGATAAAATTTAAATATTCATTCTTCGATATCTATTCTTATTTTAAAATTAATTTCTATAACATTCCATTAATTCCATTTCCCTTCCTATTTTAGAAAAATTCGCCTAATCTGTAAATCAAGTTTGAACTCAATAAGAATAATAAGAAGTTGTCCTAATAATAAGAGAAAAAAAAATTCCTTACTTTGTTTATTTAATTTCGAGGACGAAATTATTTTTTTAAGAGGGGTAGAATGTAATAACCCATAATTTTTATTAGACATAAATAAATAAATAAACACAAATAAATATGACATTTCATCTTTTATAACCTCCAAAACTTTTCATTTTCTAACCTCCAAACTCTTCACTTCTCCATTATTTCAATAATGAAACTCCCATCTTTAATTCTCAAAATTAAACTCCCTAATTAAACTAAAACCTTTCATATTCTAAACTCTCCAAATTAATCTAAAACTTTTCAAATTTCATAACTCCTCAAACTCTTAAAATTCCATAACCCCTCAAACCCTTTAAATTCTATAACTCCCAAAACCCTTCATATTCTGTAACTCCTAAATCCAATCCTATATAAACCCCTAAATCAAAATACATTTCACTCATTCTAAAAATCATTCTCTAACATTCTAACCTCTCTCTCCCTCATCTCGCCCGAGCCATCTTCAATACCACCGCAGGAGCCACCGCCAGAGCCGCCGCCACTTCACCGGAGAAGGATTACTCCATTGAGCGACATCAGGAAACAAAATCCAGGTGAGTTCTTTTTGGACTCACTAAACATGCTAATTTTTCTTATAGAAATATTACTTCAATTATATCATCTAAATTTGTTATTACAAATACTATTTCTTTATATTGTTAGAATTTAATTTGTAGAAGCTAAATGTGTTATTACAAGTGCAATCATTGACATATCTGTTATTTCTTTATAATGTTAGAAATTAAATGATTACTTGTTAAATTACAGCATGTAGTTAGGTTTTTAATAAATCATGAAAAAGGCAATAATCGTGGAAACATACTGTTTGTGATATCATTCTATATCGGTGTCTAGAAAAGTTTTGTATGCTGGTTCTCTAATTAAGGAACGTACAATGCACGGAAAACCTCCCAGCATTCATACACTGGCCTGGCCGATATCTGTATGATATCTCAAATCAGTAAATCCTTGATATAACCAATTGTGATTTATTGAATAAAAAATAAAACGGACTCTACAAATCATGTTGTTAACAAATTAAGAAAAATCCAATGGAAATATTGTACCTGATATAATCAATATACTGTACTATACCTAAATGACACTGGGTTGGGGGAGAAACTGAATGATGGAAATATACTCTGTTTCGGCTGTAAACTTGTTAAGTTGTACAACTGAATATTTCGCACACCATGGGTGCGTGATGATTTGCTGGATCATACCTGATTATAATTCATGTTTGCCTGACGGCAGGTCCGACTCAGCACCGAACAATCCTGTGACCATTTCCTGGGTCTGTACAGGAAACAATCGAAACAGTGGTATCCCATCAGTTAGCTTTTCCAATTACATGACATCTTAGACAAAAATACCCCTGTTATAGAATTGACTTCGTTAAAATGACATTAAGATAACCTAAATCAATTGACATCATTATTCCAGACATTTTATTACATATTTTCTAAAACTCGTATTATTATTATATTTGGATATAACCGTTATATTTCACATTTTTTTTCTGTGTATTTTATTTTGGTCGCAATCTGACGACCTGGGTGTGCATGCCCAGATTTATCGATGGACATGCCAAAACTGACGCAGGATCTGGTATAGTTTAAAGATCAGATTGAAGCTCAATAACGGATTAGAGATTCCCCGCTTCCTTTTGTTTAGTTTTATGAAATTTTGTTTCAATTGTATCTAAAATTCGTTCTAATAAATGAAAAGTCAAAACTTTTGTTGAATTTTTCTATCGTAATTACTGAGTATTATTGTGGCAAATTTATTGAGACTTTAGCATATTCAAACTGAATATGTTGTCGGTACCTGTTACACGTGCTCGTATACCGTATATTGGGAGCGGGGCGTGACATAGATAGATCATAAATACATGTATGTTGTGTTCAAGGATAAGGTAAATAGAACACTTTCATATGAAAACCTAAAGATTATGGGCATACCAAGTGTATTCAAGTGCACGAGTTGATCCAGCTTGCAAATAGAAGATATGTTGTTATCTACAAAGAGAAAAAAGGCAGATAGTTAGCAAGATATCATCTACGCTCTCAATTAGCCTAAAAAAAATGCAAAGAAAGAGTAAAAAAGCAAAAGCAATTAGATACCATTAAGAATTAATGCTCGTAAGCCTGTAACAGAACTAATTTCATCAATTTCTCTAAGTTTGTTCTTCCCGGCATTGAACACCTATATAATCGAGAAAAGAAAAGGACAAGGTAATAAATTTGGACACCACATTTGTATCATAAAACAACAATAAAAAAGATTCAAATAAACAAACTGCCGTTGTGTAAACTAGCTGAAGGCCAAAATCAATCCCCCGTGACCAATTTTTAAGGATTTTTTAATGTAAGGTTGAAAAAGATTGAACTACTTAAATATTTTTACTCATAATGAGATTTAGCAAATCACCGTGAGCTTAGAAAGGCATTCAATCCCTTTCAAAGTTTCCAGCTTGTTCTCGACGACCGATAGCCATTTCAAATTGATGCATGAAGACAGGCCCTGCCACAATTTTTACAACTCAAATTAAACAAACAAAACAATTGCCACCAAAATAATTTTTTAGAAGAATTAGTAGGAATTGCAGTACCTCGAGAGATGAGAGGCAGTTGAAGCTGAGGTCGAGCTTCTCCAAGTTCTTGAAACTTGCCAGGCACGAGACCTAAGCAGCAACACGCAAGGTGTTCGTCAAAATGCCTGAAACGATACTTTGAAAAAGAGAAAGGTTGAACGATGGAGGTTGAAAGGGTTGCTTACGTCGGTGAGAGCTCGATGAGAGAGATGAAGGGAAGTTGTTGAGGAGACGTCGAGGTTGTCGTTCTCGCGAGCGATCTGCTCCAAGGTGAGGCGACCCATGGCGACTGCGCCTCCTAAACCCTAACCTAACCGCGATTTTAATTTTTAGATTTGAGATTGGGGTTTAAAGCTCTGGTTTGGACAAGGGAAAGGAACAGGCTGGGCCTGGGCTGTTGCTTTTCTTTAATTGGGCGTATTGGTTTGGGCCTACTTTGGAAATTACCAAAGGAGCACACCTTTTTTCTTAGTAAGCCCAGTTAAAAATTTACATTTATTTACAACTTCAACATTTAAACCTTAGGTCAAAAATACTCTTATCTTCAAGCTCTATATTCTCTCTCTCTCATCTCCTCCACCGTCGTTACTCTTCCGCCCCGACTCTCATCCGACGGCGAAATCAAAAGTGTGTTCGTTTTTCAACGCAAACTCCAAATATTGATTAAAAGTGTGCTCGTTCTTCACCACAAACTCCAAATATTGATTCGGACTAAACAGTCCAGATTTACATGGATCCAAACTTACAGTCCCGATCCATTATGGTGGATCCGGACTTACAGTCCCGGATCCATATGGTGGAAGTGAAGGTAGATTTGGATTTTTTTTGTATGCTCAGTAGGAAAAATCCTCTTTTTTCAAAAGAAAGAGGGCCTACTTTAGAAATTTCCAAAGGACCACACCTTTCTTCCTTGTGAGCCTACTTAAAAATTTGCTTTTATTTACAACTTTGACATTTAAATCTTAGAACAAAAATATCTTTATTTTTAACCTCTCTATTCTCTCTCTCATCTCCTCCATCGCCATTACTCTTCCGCCCCAACTCTCCTCCAACAGTGAGATCAAAAATGTGCTCGTTTTTCAATGCAAACTTCAAACATTGATAGAAGATGTACTCGTTTTTCACCACAAACTTCAAATATTGATTCGGACTAGACAGTCCAGATTCAATATGGTGGATCTGGACTTATAGTTCCGGATCCATGGTGGAAGTGATGGTATATTTGGATTTTTTTTGTGTGCTCATTATGGAAAATCCTCTTTTTTCAAAAGCGAAAGAGCCTACTTTGGAAATTTCCAAAGGAGCACACCTTTTTTTCTAGTGAGCCTACTTAAAAGTTTGTTTTTATTTACAACTTTGACATTTAAATCTTAGGGCAAAAATACCCTTATCTTCAACCTCTCTATTCTCTCTCTCATCTCCTCCACCGTCATTACTCTTTCGTCCCTGCTCTCCTCTGACAACGGGATCAAAAGTGTACTCGTTATTCAACGCAAACTTCAAACACTGATCAAAGTTGTGCTCGTTTTTCACCACAAACTCCAAACATTTATTCGGACTAGACAGTCCAGATTCAATATGGTGGATCCGGACTTACAGTTCCGAATCCATTATGGTGGATCCGGATTTACAGTCCCGGATCCATATGGTAGAAGTGAGGGTAGATTTGGATTTTTTTTTTTTTTGTGCTCACTAGAAAAAATTCTCTTTTTTCAAAAGAGAAAGTGAGAAAAAAAAAAGTGTGCCCCTCTAGAAACTCCCATACTTTTTAGTGTTATTGTTTTAAGCTTTCAGCCTTGATTTTTTTAAAAATTTATTATTATTTTTTTTTTTTTGGAGGTTGTAGGTTTACGATTTCTTTTTTAATATATGAACAATGCTATTTTGAAAAATGATAAGTTCAAAATTATTTATTTGATCACCCCAGCTTTACATTGGAATACAGTCATTTTAACGAACGGCAATTTTTGCATCAAATGAATGGATGAATTCTAATTCTTAAACATTCATCACTCTTCATTACCTCCGTAACTCTTTTTCCGACTCATCTCTATCATAGTTAGACATGGTAACGAATGCTTGCACGGGTCAAATTTTGACATCCTAATATAAAAATTTGAATTAAAAATATAAAATTTTCAATTTTAAAATTTTAAAATTTATATATAACGGGCTAAAATTTGATTCGTAAATGAATCTGTTAGGGTCAAAAAATATTTACATAAGTTGTTAAGATTGGTATTGAACTTTGATTTCATTTATAATTTTGTAGTAGCTTAAAAGATGATAGGAGTCATAGTAACACATTAACTTGCAACTCTATAAAATACTTTTGCAAGTTTTCTGCTTAAGTTGTTCTAAATACAGAGTGCATTTTCTACGGACATTTTTACCCTTTTAACATAAATAATAATTGCCATAATTAAAAATATTTAATATTTGCTTAAATAATAATCATAATAATCCTGTCAAATCATGAATTTTAAAATTAGATTTATGATAGTAAAATTTGCTGAGTAAAATTTTGATTTTCAATTATTTGTTTGTTTTAAGGGAAAAAAAAATAAAGATTTGCTAATGTAATAACTTTTACATGTTTTCATGTTTCGTAAATTTCGAGTAATAAAGAAGGATTATGTATCTAGAGTAATAATTATTAAATATTATTTAAAAATCGTATAACCTGTTTTTTCATGTTTCAAAAAAAAAAAAAATCGAAGGCAGGGAAAATGTTAAACCCTATATAATAAGGGATTTTTAAATGTCTGTCCTTTAAATCTTTAAAAATTTAAATTTAGTCCTACAAAATCTTCATATTTATAATTTACTACTCCAAATCCTTTAAATTACCTCACGTTATCCAACCATATTTTTTGTCCGAATTTTCTGTTATACCCCTGAATTAATTCACTTTCATCATCCCTTCGCTCTTCCTCCTCTCTTCCTTTTTCTTATTAGTTTCCCCTCTCCATTCTTCTCATCTCTCTCTTCCCTCTTATTTATTGAGTTTTCCTGAATTATTTTACTTTAGAGATAAACGGGAAGGGAAGAGAAAGAGAAGAATGGAGAGGGAAGCCCAGTAAAAAGAGGAAGATGGACTAAAATGAAGTAACTTAGAGATATAACGGAAAAATCGGGCCAAAAATATGGCTAGGGACTAAATTGGAGTAAATTAAAGGATTTGAGAGACTAAATTTAAAATTTTAAAAATGTAAGAGATAAATATGTAAAAACACCAAATAATAATTATAAGACATCAATATTTTGGTCTCCCACCTTTGATTAGAGAATTATATTTGAAAATTCTAAAAAATTTCAGATAAATAATACCAGCAAAGACAAGACTCATCGATCTCTTGTTAACTATATGATGAAACCTTCTTTAGTTATCAACTTCCCTTATATTCTCTTGTATTACTACGCCCCAGATCTAATTGCATTGACTCACTCGACCCAATCCCCTCAACCCCGACCAATTAAATAAATCTCTACTCATTAACATTTAAAAGTCGCTCTCGTTCTAAATACAAACAGAAAAAAAAAAAAAACAAAACAAAACAAAAACCATTTAAGAAAAAAAGAAGAAGGGATTTTTACATATATGTCCCTTAAATAAAAATTAGAATTTAGTTCCCAACATCTTCATATTTATAGTTTAGTATTCCAAATCCTTTAAATTAACACAATTTAGTCCACAACTATATTTTTTGTCCGAATTTCCGGTTATATTCCATGAGTTACTTCACTTTAGTCATCTTTTCCCTCTTCCTTCTCTTTTCCTTTTCTTATTGGATTCCTTTCTCCATTCTTCTATTCTCTTTCTTCCCTCCCAGTTAATATCTAGAGTGAAGTAACTTAGGAAAACCCAATAAAAAGGGAAAAGAGAGAGATAAGAAGAATGGAGAAGAGAACCCAATAAGAAGAGGAAGAGAAGAGTAAGAGTGAATAGAGGACAAAGTGAAGTAACTAAGGGTTATAACTGGAAATTCGGATAAAAAATATGGCTGAGAGACTAAATTGTAGTAATTTAAAGGATTTGAGGGATTAAATTATAAATATGAATATTTGGGAGACTAAATTCTAATTTTTAAAGATTAAGGGACAGATATGTAAAAACATCAAGGAAAAAAAAAAAAAAAACAAATTAGAAACCCTCGCTCGCTCGCTCGCTCGCTCTCCTCAAGTCCAAGAACTATGGCAGCAGCGGCAGGGATGAGCGCGCGAGAGGGCGGTGGCGACGTGCTGATCTCCTCCGTGCTAGCCCTCGTCCTCATCCTCGTCGCCTGCGTCGAGCTTGGCGACGCCGCTACCGCCGTCGACGTCTACCGCCTCATCCAGTACGACATCGCCGGCGCCCCCTTCGGATCGAGATACGCGGCCCTCAGCCACCACGCCGGCGTCTCACCGTTTGATTCGGGGGTCGATCTCTCCAGAACCGTGCTCATTCTGCCGGTTCGGGAGTTGAATCTCACCTCCCTTCGAGGTAAAGCTCTGGTCTTTGATTCTCTTGCTTGAGTCTAGTTCGTGAATGCTATTATTATTATTATTATTATTATTATTATTATTATTAGTTACTTGACTGTTAGATTGTTCTGAAAGCTTGGATGGTTTGGAGCGCTTAGAGAATTGACTTAAACTGCTGGTGCCCTATTCTTTTTCCTCAGTGATCTGCAGATGATATCTACGTTTTGATTAAAATTCAAGTAAGACGGAAGAAGAAAAAGGGCACTTTTGTTGATGGTGCCGTAAAATTTTGCATTTTGTAATGTTAGCGTGAAGATGAAATAGTTGATACATGAATATCTGCAGTCTCTTCTCTTTCGTCGTTGGAACTTCCCACCAAATTAGTTGATATATGACAACGGCACTGCTGAAGCACTTCTCTTTTATTCATCAGATGTTTGACACTGTTACCCGCTATGCCGCAACTAGTACCATCTACTTAGGGTTCAGTTTCTCACTTGAGTTACAAAACTGTTAGTAAAAAAAGAATTTCTTTTATCCCTTATCTTTCGCCATAAAACATGGTAGGTCCCAAAGCAGCCATTTTGTTTGGATGGCATGGATCCATTCTCAGCCATGTAAAAGCTGTAGATATGCTCATTTCTAGAATTTGGAAGCTTCTTATGTGTAATCATTTAGTATAATTCCATTTTTCTTTCCTAAAAGAAAAAGTTTAGTGCATTTGTTTTTACTTTGAATTACTTGGTTTCTTAGGTAAGTAATTAGTTGATGAGTATTAGAATATCATATATCCTAATTTGAATTCATATTAATTGTTTTCTCTGTGCCTTAACTTCATAACCTATAAGAATAATCCATCTTTAAACTTTCTGCCAATTTACTACTTTTATTCATAAGGATGACCTGTTCCTTTTCCCTATGTGTTGGGAAAGGGCTTTTTTTTTTATTGATGTTGTTTAGTTGGTTAGTCATTGATAATTGATAATACTAAATTTTATCCAATCAAAATATTTCAGAGTACATTACAAGTAAACAGGCATTGGGAGGGTTGTTACTTTTACTTCCTCAAAAGGCAAGTGAAAAGACTGATGGGGATGACGAGAACGTAGACAAATCAAATGAACATGGGCTGATGAAGAATAAAGTGGTCGAGTTAGAGCAGCTGCTCATACATACCAATATTCCTGTAAGTAAAAGTGCCGGTTTCTTTTTTTTCCACTGCCATTGCATTATCTCCAATTAAAGCACTGTAGTAAGCAGGATTTTTTTAAAAATCTTTTTGCTTGTTATGATTATCCTATGTTGTCATTGGCTTGTAGGCTCTGGTATTACCTAGTTTATGGCTTTTATCTTTGTTACCTGGTGGTTTCTCTTCCATTAGTAATTATATGATTTGCAGTTTGCAATAATACATACCTTTATTTTTATTAAGCTGCATGTTGTAAAATATCATTGCTTGTTATGATTATCCCATGTTATCATGGCTTTGAGGCTCTGGTATTACCTAATTTTTGATATTTGACTTTGTTACCTGGACATTTCTCTTCCATTAGTAATTGTTGATTTGCAATAGTACTACCTTTATTTTGATTAAGATGAATGCTTGTGATTTGGGTTCGTCTTTTTGTCCAAGTATCATTATAACATTTGTTCGAAAGATTTTATTGTTATCTATAGTCAAATAGTTTATTTAGAGATAGTCATTTTAATTTTTTCACTACATTCTATCCTTTTATTCAACCTAAAATAAAGTAATATTAGACCTTTGATGGTTTATATTTTTTTCATAGAGACCGCAGAAATGATATGAGATTTTATAGTTTCTGATCGAGAATGGAGACTAATGCACTGATGTTGATCTTTCGACGATTTTGCAAACTATACAACATGAATTCAGGAGTGGAAAGCAAGTTGTTTGAATTTTCAGAGATGCCATTGAATATTTATATATTATCATATTCCTGCACCATATGAGTTTGTAGATTCCTTGCAGGCTTTACACCCTTTCCGACCACTATATTTTTATTACTGAAGTCCTTATCAGAGAGATGGGAATGTATAACATCATAGAGACATGGAAATGCTATTTAGAGAAGAGGAAGCACATGCTCAAGAATCACACATTTTCAGATAATTTCCAGGATCATCAAGTTAGGAAGTGTGCATCCGATTATTGAGCTACCTTAAGCCAGTAGCCTTCTTTCTAACTGGGATTTGGGTAGATAATTCAATCGTGGGAAGAAAGGCTTGAGGTTGCATCTAGCCATGCCATTTGCATAAGAGAAAATGTTAGACCTATGTGTTTGAGGAGAGCATCATTATCCTTCTCCAAGACATCAGCCTTTCCTCTTGGACATTTTTCTTTCATGTTTTTACTTCTATTGAAGATTTCCAACTCTTGGTTTTTGAATATTGGCCTTGTTTGAGTTGATAAATAATAGATGACACTAGTGGAAGGGAAAGGTGTACACAGATTATAGGTCTATGTTTGAGAACATGATCATGAGTCAAGAATTTATATCGACTGGGCTTGTCTATAGCTTAGAATTTGTTAGGAGTAGATCTGTTTTACTTGATACTTACTAGTATGATTTGCAGAAACCAGCAAATGATGAGCTTTATTTTTGTTTGTGGATGTTTTACCTTATGCTAGTCATACCCTAAATTTCTGTTTGTTTCTACTTGTAGTATCCAGTGTATTTTGCTTATGAAGATGAGAAAATAAATGCTGTATTAGCTGATGTTCAGAGGAGTGAAGCTGCTGGTCAGCCTGCCACGGCAACTACTGGCGGGTCAGTTATTCTATCCAAACTATGTCGACAAACTCATGCAAAACATATTTACATTATTAAGCATATTTTCCTTTTGACAAATTTTATATATTTGTTCCTAAAATTGAAGATAAATACTTCCATGGATAGGCTTATGGTTGGGTTTGAGTACTTGCCATAGGGTGCCCTGACCTGGAGTGATATTTTGTTTGCAATTTGTCCAAACCCAACCAGCAAAAACTGTTGGGCAGGAGGGTTGCAAACCACAACATTAGCTTATACCATGGACATATTTGAGTTTCAAATGTGTACTAAACAGAAAGATCTATGGCACATTTCTTTTGTCCATTTATTTCAGCAGGAAAATGAGAGCAATTTCTTGTGCTTATTTGGGTTGTCCTAATTTCTTCATTGCACTGTTGAATCTTGCAGATACAAGCTGGTTGTCTCGTCATCGGAACCTAGAAAAGTTGCTTCTCCTACTATCACAAACATTCAGGTGCTAGCGATTATCTCCTTGACTTTCTGATTGCATCTGCAGAGAGAACTAAGTTCTAGCTCCTCTTCCAGGGTTTTACTTTTTAAACTTCCTGTCTGATTTTGTATCAGGCTATAAGCATAGCTAGTTATATCCGCATAGCAGTTAACAAATTTTATGCTCTCCTCATTTGAGGTTTTTCTTACGGAATTTGATTCCATTCTATTATTAAGCTTATACAGGTCTTTAAAATTGCTGTTTCCAGTACCATGCTTACTTTATCTGGCATTATTTCATTGAGCATCAATGTGTCCCTTTGTTAACATATGACAGGGATGGTTGCCTGGGCTAAAAGAAGATGCAGATTCTAAGCAGCTGCCAACAATTGCAATAGTTGCATCCTATGACACTTTTGGTGCTGCTCCGGTATGTGATCATAAATAGCATTATAAGTTCTGTCATCTTTCTTATATACATGTTACTAAGGTCATATTGACTCAAATCACTAGGCACTTTCTGTGGGAAGTGATAGCAACGGCAGTGGAGTTGTAGCTCTATTGGAGATAGCTAGACTTTTCTCTCGGCTTTACTCGAATCCCAAGACCCAAGGGAAGTATAACCTTCTCTTTGGATTAACATCTGGTGGCCCTTACAACTATAATGGCACCCTTAAGGTCAGTTTGTTTCTCTACCCTTGATTTGGCTAAAAAGTAATCATGCTTCATTTTCTCTTTGATTTAGGTTTTTTGATTCAATCATTTGCAGTGGCTGAGGACTTTTGATCAACGTTTGCGCGAGAGCATTGACTATGCTATATGTTTGAATAGTATTGGCTCCTGGAACAATGAGTTATGGATGCATGTGTCAAAGCCTCCAGAAAACGCTTATATTAAACAATTGTTTGATGTAAGACTCGTAATTGAGAGATTATCTTGGCACTTACTTCAAGAAAATCTACAGGAGCATACCATCATCTTTCCAAGTTTTGCTCATTATTTTCTTTTATGGAATTTTTTTTTCTTTTGCAGAGTTTGTCTGATGTCGCGAAAGAGTTGGGGGTTACAATTGGCATAAAGCATAAAAAGATAAATATCTCAAATCCACGAGTCAGTACATATTCTCTTTTCCTTTTTAACATGATGCTAGATCTGGTGATTTTAGTAATGTATTATTATAACCAAGTGCAACTTGTAGCAGTTGCGTTGAAGAAGTTGTCAAATCAAATTTTTGATAGTGTGTTGAAGTTATAAGCAATCATTATTTGATAATTGTTGTAGCGACTGAAGTTCTTTGACTTTATTTCCAACTGACACGTCAAAAACATCAATACGGCCTTTATCTCATAATTTTGGGTCGGTAATGCCACTGTCTACAAATGAAAAAGTTGCCCTATGCCCCTAATCTTATTCCTTATGTTCTTTAGCGCTGTGCCTTTGACTTAAAATACCATAGAAATAGAACTATGTATCGAGAGTCCACATTTCTGCACTCGGATTGCATATTTAGCTCTATTTGATTTATAGAAATATTTTTTGATAGCTTAGGATTGAGCTAACATTGTCAATATTAACTTCACCTTTGTTCTAGTCGCAAGTGTGTGAGGAAAGGTAATATAATCAAAATTATGCCGTCAAACCCTTCTCCCTTCTATTTGACCCCCTTTATGTTCTCTCCATCTCCGTGATAAATCTTTTCGCATTATAACTTGAGACTGTAGCTTATTTAAAGAAGGGAAAATGCTTATCCACTACAGAAACAATACTTCACCAGAAGTGTCTTTATTTAGGTCCACAATCAAAACGGGTTGTGTTTTTCAATTTTCTGATAGTAGCATGGCAGATGATTTCTTTCATTTATATAATAGGCTTGTTTCTCTGTAGGTCGCATGGGAACACGAGCAATTTTCAAGGGTTAGAGTAACTGCTGCTACTATATCCGAGCTTCCTGTTGCACCTGAATTATTTGAGAGCACAGGAGGTCTATGTGACACGAGGTAACTTTGGTAGTGTCTTCTAATTATATCATTCCGATCTAATAGTCTCTTTGCTATACCTATGGTTTCTTCTGCAGAACTTCAGTTGATGATAGAGCAATCTACAGAAGTGTGAAACTAGTCGCTGAGAGCCTTGGGGTATGATTGGTTATTTTACAATTTATTAGCATAGCTTTCTTTTGATCCATCAAATTTTGTGTCTAAAAATGAGACCACTTAAATTTTTTGGACCACCTCAACTATGTAGTACATTGAAGGACAGGAACTTATGAATACAGTCTTCCGTTGTGAACTTGATAAAACAGATCTCTATTTGAATTCTAGTTATTAGAGATAACCGAGTATATTTGTCTGTTTAGAACACATTCTTTTGGATAAACAACTTAGAGTTTAGACTTATTCATGCTATGGCATGTTGAAGCGCCATCTTTTGACTCTTGTTAGCAGTGAATATAGAAGGCAGTTGTTGGATTAAGTAGTTATCAAGCATGGTTTGTATCAGGAGTGGTGCAACTGGCTGGACAAGTAAAATTGAACCCACTGCCACAAAAAATTCCTGCATCATAGCACAATCATCTGGCAAGCTAGTCTACCACTTAATACTACACAGCAGATGCTGCATAGATCTCATATTGCCTTTCTCAATGAGAATGTCCTATTTGATCACTCAACAAAGTACAAAGTAAGGCCATCCTATGTGCCTGCCTTCTAGATCATCTATTCTGCGAGGCAAATCCAAAGCATACTGGTAGTTTTGCTCACTCGACCATACTGTATGATTAACCACTACCTGAACCTGGAATCTCTGGGTTTGTGTCAGCAGCTTTGATTGGATTGTTGGGTGTTGCCAGTTAGATTGACATCAAGCATTGTGGCTTCTGTACTTTGCACAGTCTATAAGAAAGAGTCCACAGCATTCTTCAAACCATGTTTTCCTGTCATACTCATAGGAGTTAAACTTTATGCAAAGGGAGGATATGACAAATAGAGTTAATAACTTAGGACGGTCTTATCTTTCTATTGTTATTTACAAGAAGACACGATCTCTTCTATCAGGAATGATCTTAACAATTTTCCTACGACACTTGTCGTGTCATAATATTACGCCGGATTCCTTGTTGAAGAAGTAGTGTGCGTGAAGTGACAGAAGTTGTTTTCATTCCCTATCACTGCTTGTTCACTGCATGTGTATATTAGGGATCAATGTCAAATCTATATGCACTAGCTCTGGATGGAATTTTTTCATTCATGATGTGGTCCCATGTGCATGCTGTTTGCCTATGATTCTGTAGCATTTAATGAGACTAAGAAAGGATAATTTTTTAAGTAGAAAGATGAGGAGAAACTTTTAAAATACCAAGGATTGAGCGGGAACAAAAATATGAATGTAACTTGAGCAGAATCACGGGAAGAATATGAAGAATTGATAGGAAAGTTCTCATCAATGGTAATGGCATTCATAGATTTTGCTACTTAAGATCAATCATTCATCTGGTGAAATTGAGAAGGATGCTATATGTAGAACTACTGCTCTGATGATTGTTATGGTGAAGAGCTTTTGAAGTTTATGTTGTTGTGGAATATCCATGAAGATCAAGGGGAAGTTGTCAAATAAGATGGCTGTATGACATGCTGTCTTCATAGTTCAGGACATTGGCAATTATGAAACATGTGTTGAAATAAGTATAGTGGAAATAAGGGTGTTGAAATGGATGAGTGGAAAAATATGTTAAAGAAGGTTGTGAAAATAACTTGTAGAAAGTGAGTGTGTCAGCTATTATAGGAATAGGATCATGGTTAAAGAGCTAGGATTAGCTAGCAACATGGTTGGAGGTAATAGAAATTGATAGTATATTTGGTAATGAGTTGAGGTAGTAGAAAGTGATACTAGGTTAACTAACATGGTGGTGTTCAACATGAGCTGACGGAGAAAAAAAAAGGGGATTCATCTAACTGTCCCCAGTGATTTGATATCGAGGCTTTCTTGTCGTTATTGTCTCCATGATGCTGTTACTTTGTCACACTAGATGCTATATGATTTAGAGAAGTAGTAGAAGACCTGAAGAAAGACGGTCACTGGCATTTCTACTGTAGAAGCAATATGACTGAACCATATTTCTATAGAGGCATTGATCAATCTATACTGAACTTTTTCTCAAGCTATTTATAATGTTTGAAAGATGGTAAGCTCCTACCAATTTGTATAGGAAATTTTTTTCTGAAGATGATGGATCTAAAATCTCTGCAGATGTATGGCTGAATTAAAGAAATCCAGCTATACCAAAATTTTTCTCAGGCGCTCAATGATTGCATCGCAATGACTTAAAAACAGATATGACTAGATATGGAATAATATCGTTGAAATTGTGAACTGTAGAGCTGAAAATAGATTAGCACTTAGTGTACTGTCAAGGCTATGATCACTTGGCTTTGGTATTTGCTATTTTCATATAAAATTCGGGCATTGACTTTTAACATCATGTTTTTTTTTTCTTTCCTTTTTTTGATGCAGCGGCATATTTATGGACACAAAGGCAAAGACATTCAGATTTTTGCAGATAATAGCAGCCTGGCAATAAATCCTTCATACCTAAACTCATGGCTGGATCTTTTGTCACGGACACCTAGAGTCGCGCCCTACCTCTCAAACTCTGATCCTTTTATTTCAGCCTTGAAAAAGGTTAATTTCTTTAACCTATTGATTCTCATTTGTCCTTTATTTATTTCTTTCATCATGCACAGCTTCGTCCATCTTCCCAACATTTCTTATCAATTATAACCTATTTATTTACCTTTGCACTTGTTACCCTCCTTTTCACAAATTCTATCATGTGTTAAAAAATATGTGCTCATGGCTTGTGATCAATTGTATCAACTTTTACTGGCCACTTCTCATAAGATAGTAAAGTGAACTTTTTATCTCCTCTAAAAAAAAAAAAGTTGGTAAAACTGAACTACAAGCAGATATTGACATTACTGTAATAAAACACAGAACAAAAACTGAACATACAGTCACTTGATTGCACATCCAACCCTCAATAAGTGGATATTCTCAGAACAGCAGTTACAATTTCTTGTAGCTGGATCTATATAAACCGTAAAATTGTTTCCTTGCTAATGCTATGATTCATATTTCCCAAGAATCGCATCTCTGCGTGTGGAAATGGATAGGCAGACCTGCATTTTTTTAAAAAAACTTTTTCATCATGTGAAGTTTTAATTTAACTATGTTGCTACCACCGATAATCGTATGTTTGTTGCTACCATTTTCTTCATGTATTGAACTGGACACCATATTAATTTCCATCATTTGTGGCAGGAATTGTCAGATCATACTGTTGAGTTACATGTACAGCATGAGAGCATTGATGGGTTGTTCAGTTTCTATGACTCAACAAAAGCAACACTCAAGATATATCAGGTACGCATCCATTCTGTTTTTGGTATGTTTTTCAACATATCTTGTGCGGCTTGGCAACTTGCATACTTTTTCGTTATCTTAAAAGTCCCATGTGAACGATTGTGAATATTCTTAGTTTGCATTTTGCTTACATTCAGGAGTGTTACCTACCTTGGGTGTTAGAGGTCGAATCTCTGTTCTAGTAGTCATCTATGTGGTTGATCAGACTATTCCTCCATCTTTTACTTATAAGAACAATATTGTTGAATCTGCAGGTTGCTAGTGTAACTTTTGATCTGATTTTGTTGCTTCTGCTGGGTTCATACCTGATCCTTCTCTTCTGTTTCCTTGTCATCACAACACGGGTATGTGTATGAGGTGCTGAATGATTTGATTTTTTTTTTTTTTAGCACTGTTTGTATCCATCACCATCTCTTCCATTTTATTCCAATCCCCACAGGGATTTGACGATCTTATCAATATGTTTCGCCGCCCCCCCACTCGTAAAGTCAAGGGAGCTTAAGCGTAGGAAATTTTGCATTCGTTGGACAGCGAGGCTAGTTCTAGTTGCATGCGCGGGAGTAGATTATGAACTGGATTGTACAATATCCTAGATTGAGGAGATAAAGTTTGCTCGATTATTGATTATTTACACCGATCACAAAGTAGCATAGAAATTTTGACTGTATTACTGTAATCTTATCTCCTTGCCATCAATATTGATCAGTAGCACAGAAATTTTGACTGTATTACTGTAATCTCATCTCCTTGCCATCAATATTGATAAGTTACTTGATTGCACAAAGGCAGCAGATGAACATGTTTGTAGAATCTTTGACTGTATTACTGTAATCTTGATAAGTTGATTGCACAAAGGCAACAGATGAACATGATTGTAGAATATCCTCAATTGAGATAAAACTTGATTATAAATCAGTACTGTATGCTTCTCCTTCACATCCATATCAACATAATACATTTTCGCTTCAACAGTGCAAGCACACATGATACTCTTAATCGGAGGAGGTAGTGTATTATTCAATTGCTTCTTCACTGCTTATATGATTCTCATGAGCAAAGAAATAGACGAAGTAAATTACTATCACGAGTTCAATCTCAGCTTACAACATCATCATCAACGGTCATTCGTTGGTCAGCGGCTCTGGCGGAGGTCTGGCAATCGGAAGACCATCACCGCGGGGCAATTTGGCTTTTGCATAGTCAACAAACACGGTCCTTCCATTCAAGACCTGCACCCAAAGACTCAATATCATTCAATCAAGCATACAAGATATGAATATCGATCAAAAATAGATTTTTTTTTTTTTTTTTCAACCTTGCCATTCATTTTTGTGACTGCTTTATCGGCTTCCTCCTGTGATGCAAAAGTTACAAACCCAAAACCCTTTGGTCTGTCGGAAACTCTGTCCATAACAACTTTGGCTGGCAGACAAACAGGCAATTGAGTTAGCACGCTTGCGCAAGCGAAAGGAACACAAAAGTACAGAGACGCAGAGAAAAACCTTCTATCACTTGACCATACTGAGAGAAGGCTTCAGATAAGCTCTCTTCTGTTGTGTAGAATGAAAGCCCTGTGACCATAGCAAAGTAAGGTCAGCATTTGCACAATACAAATTGAGCTACATGAACATGAATAAACAGCCCATAGTGTCTCTAGCTAGCCTTCTCTAATCATTCCAAGGAACTGAGAATTTGTTAATTTGACGGATTGAATCTGTTACTTGTTCTATATTCAGAGGTAACTCATCATGAATGAAAAATTCAAGCAAGAGATCTAAACATGCCTATAAAACACCTAAGCTGCCACCTGTAGCTAATATGAACGATAGCACTATTTACAATCAAAATTCATGCCTCTTTTTTCAACCTAGCTTACCAATGTAAGTGGCAACTAGCATTATAAAGCAACAATACATCTATGAGCGAAAGGTACAATTATGCGATTACTTAGGTGACTTATGGATTCAGTCGACAAACAATGTTGAGCATGTAAGATAGGCTGGTACTTCAATTGCATATGTCGCATCACTTCTATGAAATTGCATAAGCAAAAGCAGCATTCATCGAGCCACTTTGCTTATGTTCCGCTAAAATATGAACATGGAGATGAAGTTCCACAAACTCGGCCATTTCTTCTGTGGAGGTTCCTTCATTTCGACTCTCTATATTAACCCTCGTTTTGACAGGGAAACAATTTAGACCGAAACCAGCGAGGGTTTTAAAGCAACATGCAAATAAACAAGAACAACTGCTACTGCTACTAAGCCTTTTATCTCAAGTATTTGGAGTAGGCGATCTGAACCAAAAGAAAATCACGCTGGATCAATCACATGAATGATCCTTCTCCACACATTCCTATCGAGTAATATGTTTTTATTTAGACCTTTAGCATTCATATCTTTTCGTATCACCTCCATCTATGTTTTCTTTGATCGTGTCTCTTTGCTCTTTTAATTTGTTCTACGTTAACAAGCTTCACTCAATCCTTCCTCCGCTCATTCAACTTGTTCCATGTTGATAAACTTCACTTGTTGAATTGGTACAAGGTTCAAGTCACACCAAACTATCGTTACTATTTTCTCACATCTTCTCTTCTATGGAGAGTTACGCCTACCGAAATCAGCGAGGGTTTCAAAGCAACATGCCACTGTAGCATCTATTTGTTACTTTCAAGTGCAAAATGATGATATTGTATCGAGTCAGTATGAAAACCAATAAATAATTCCCTAAATTAGTGGCACATATTTAACTTTTTACCAAATAATTCAATGGAGAAGGTGGATATTATATATTTTACCAAATCAATAAAGAAAATAATCTTTCTTATCTTATGCATCACATCAATTTATCAAATTGAATGGTTTGAAGCCTAGGTTAAGATTCCAAGCATCAAATAAATTTAAAAAAAAAAGAAGAAGAAGAAGAGAAAAAGGATTGATGTTGAAGATACCTCCGACGAAGAGCTTGGAAGCGATGCCTCGAGAAGAGAGGAGTTGAGAGGGGAGAGGGAATCTAGGGTTTAGGATATTACTAGGGTTAGGGTTTCGAAGGAGGATGCTATTGAGCGAGAAGTGCGAAGAAATCCCTCTCCATCTGAATGCCGCCATGGCCACTCTGAGCTCCCTCCCTCCCTCTATCTTTCTCTCTCTCTCACCCCCCCGAGGGTTTTAGCCTCCTTGTCTCTCTATGAGAAGCGGGGAAATTATAAATGAGCACACCACTCGACCTAGTGAGCACCAAGTCAAGTGGTGGCTCATTCACAGAGAGTTGCTCACCAAGTCACATGGAGTGCTCACTAGCAATTCCCCCAGAAGCGGTTACGTGTGTTGGATTTTGGGTTTTGGGTTTTTTTTGGGTCGAGCCCAAACATATTTGGAAGCATTTGCTATTTCCCACTTGCTTGGAAACAACTATAAATTTTCTGGAAACAAATAACATGGATTGCATTTTGCCTAGCACTTCCAAACGATCCTTCTGATTCATAATTAGAATAACATTTTAAAGTAACAAACATGCTTGCACTACATACTGATTTATAATTAGAATAACATTTTTGAATATCAAACATGCTTGCACTACACATGTGAGCAAATAAAAATATATTACTCAATGAGAATGAGAATGAATAGAAGTAAATGAAAACATATTACTCAATGAGAATGAGAATGAATAGAAAAAGGATTATCGGTGTGACCAATTCGGTATGATTTTCTTTAAATTCATATAGTTTACCCCTGAATACTTGGAATAAAAAGCTTGACTGTTATTGTTGTTGTTGAAAGAGTCCCTCACCAAACAAGATTCTATCAGAAAAAATTAAATACTTTAGGAAGACCAGATCCATCTATAATAACGAAATACAGAATTCAAGAGGATCCGAAGCATGTAATTTCAAGATACAAAAGATAGAATTGCTGAGATTGTAAATGATAAGGAGACGAATGAGAAAATTGCTAAGATTGATAAAGAACTCACTCAGTCTGAACCTTCCTAAATCTTGTCTATCAAATATTTACTATCACCTATTTACTAACTCTCGAATTACTCCCTCCGCATGCCTGCCCGTTTGGTGTCTAATTTGACTCGCGTTTGGTGTTTTAACTCGTCTCGACCAATTTATTCAGACAGATTTTGACAACAACTATTTTCCTTGGACTTGCAATCCCTTGTCAACTTTCCAATGCAACAAAAAGCAAGAGAGAGAGGCAAGGCATGCCACAAGGTTCCTTCCCTTCCATTAAACAGTAAAGACTCACAGAATCCTTATACTCTTCAATTTGTACTCTGTACCCTACAGCAGTATACAGAACCGCTTTGTTAAAGGATGAAGAAGAAGAAGATGAAGAAAGATTATATTATTTGCAGTCCAGTCAATAATTTGTTTAACAGACAATAGTGTATGGACCAAAAGCTCTCGCAAAATTACAGGAACAGCCAACTTTTTTCTCCCGTTGCATGCCAAACAAGAAATAAGAATGGCCTGAGAACAAATTCAATCATTTCCCTCTTTTTCTCCGGTTCTCAAATCTCACTGTGGATAATGTGCATTCATCATCTCGCGGTAGACCAAATCGACAAAAAGGTCATTCTGCCAAAAAGTAACAAAAAAACATGTCATGGTCTTTGATGTAGAGCATCGGCACTACAATCACAAGAATCATTGAGATATGATTAACAGAAGAAGAAAATATTCAACCAAAAATTTATATACCTGCACAAGCCTTGATAAAGCTTCGCGGACCTTCTCTCTTGAAATCACTGGTCCAAAGTTTGGACTTGGAGTGGGCGTGAGAGATAGAGAGGGGGCAGGTGGTGGAAAAGGTTGGAGCAAAGGAGCACCATATGGACGCTGCATTGTCACAGGAGGCTGTAGTGGGGGGGCAGTCGGCACAGAAGATTCAGTTTTCAGTGGCATTGAAAACGCAGGAGATGCAGGTGGGGGTGTAAAAAGGGAAGGATTGATGAGATTGGTAGAGCGGTTATTGTTTCCGCTGGATTCATTAGGTATCAAATGATTGGGCAAAGTGGGTAGAGAAGAAGGTTGGAAGGGAGTCACTGCTGATGGAATGACATTAACCGAGTGGGAAGCTGAGGGAATATTTGAAGGCTGATGTGGTGGTCCGACAACAGTTGCATTTAACACATTACCTACATTCATAGCTGCCTGTAGATCATCACAATCTCTCGTCAGTGATAGACTTAATAACAACTTACATCTAATGCTTGTGCACATGTATAAACTGCTGTGCGTGATATTTTCAAAAATGATTATGAATATCCTGGAACATCAAGTCAATGTTTAGGAAGGGCCATAAAGGAAACAGACTTCCATATTGACTATTAACAAAAGTACTTACACTGAAAAAGTTGACAAATGAATCATCAGGAACGTGAACATCGGGAATACTAGTAGCGGATGATGTTGGCGGTTCCAGAGGACCATCCATGACGGCAAGATTTGGTACAGTTTCCAGCTCTTCAAAGTCGCTACTAAATACATGCACAGAAATATGAATATTTAAACCATGCAATGCTATCCAGGAGAAAGAAGATGTATCATATGGGAAATAGTGCATGGGGGAGAAGAAAGAAATAGTAGCACTGTGGCCCAACACATGACAAGAACTTTCTGTTTGATTTTGAATCACAACACAACCAATCTAGATACAATCAATTAGCACCAGTAGATATTCAGTATAGATTAAATCAGACAACATTTATCGTAATGGTTAAAATGTTGGGTTTGTGATACTCCTAGTATCCTTTGAAAGGCTTCCTAATGCTTGCCAATGTAATGATGCAACAAATATCTTACAAGAGAAAAATAGATGATAGAAGCTGTTCCCAGTTGTATGGGCCTATCAACAATAATCATGTTGCTAAGACGTTTCCACCATTAATTGTTCTCCATTATGTGTGTGCATATTTATTTGCATGCTCTAGCAACTGCATATAGCATGGTCTTCAATATTGGAATATCTCTATCAGCCTATTCTTAATGGTATTAAAATTAACAAAATCAGACCAAAATTATATGGTATATCATGTACCGAATACCTCAAAATCCAAAATGATATATATCGGTATCCACATATATTTAAAACCTTGGCAAATAGGCTTATGTGTAGAGGAGGCAGCAGATGGGAGGATTCTTGTCATTAGTGTAAGAAACAGACATTGGACTCTAATGCCTCCAAGTCCAACCCAGCTAGAAACTACAAAAAGTTAATGGAGCTTCATCTCATTCACGAAACAGTTCCATAAGGCCCTTAGAAGGATCTAGCCAGGTATTCTACCAAATTCCACAATTCTGAAGGTATTGAAGATATTTATATCTATACTACTATATGAAGGAAATACTTGGGGTAGGAAAAGTTTGGAGAAAAGGACTTTTCCTACTTTCCAATAGTTGTTGAAAGGAAAAGTTAGTAATTTTTAAAAAATTGATTCCCCAAACCCCCAAATATTCTTCTCTTTTGGTGCATCTCCTTATGTACAAGTTGGATTCTGGAATGTTACTAATAGATTACAAATAAGTATGCGAAAGATGAACAATGATTATATGAGTACAAGCTATTTCATATTGTGTTTCTTTGCATCAAAATTTAATTAACCATCTGAACGTTAGATATTGAACTGGTAGTGTCAACACCCTTGGGGAACAGCACGATAGCTAGCTCTATATATTGAGAATGTGGTGTCTAAATAGGGGAATTTAAAATGGTGACTGACTTGGTGGTAGTCGGAGACATGGAATATAATGTGGCACTTGGAATGAATTGGTTATCAACCTTTCATGCTTCGGTTAATTGCTTTGAAAAGAGGATAACTTTAAAATTGATGGGGTCCCATAATTTCAATTTGAAGGGATAAAGGAATATTATAAAATACCAATTATATCTAACTTGAGATCATTTGACCATTAAGCTAGGGTGTTAGGGACAAATATAGATAATAAAGAATGGGAGATAAAAATTGAAGATATATTAGTGGTTAGAGTTTCAAGGTGTCTTTTGAGAAGAGTTACAAGGGCTAATCCCAAATAGAAAATATTTCAGACTTGAAACCAGGGATCACACAGAAACGCCTTATAGAATGGCTCCGGCTAAAAAGAAGTAACTGAAGGTTTAATTGCAAGAGATAAGGGGTTCATCCTGCCTAATGTAACCTTTGGGAGCTTCGGCGAAATTTGTGAAGAAGAAAGATGGAACACGAGGTTTTGCACTGATTATAAAATGCTCAATAAGGTTACTATCAAGAAACGACATTCACTCTCTAAACTTGATGACTAGTTTGACAAATTACTCTTATATCTTATAAAAAAGGAACGGGAGATTAGGTGTCGTTTGGTCTTGCAGATTGTTGCATCGTGGGCTTGTGGTGGTTTATCCTGGCCGATTCTCTTTTTGACATTTCACTTCTATTGGAAAAAGGCTTCACTTACTTTCTTTTGCCACTAAACGGGCAGGAACTTCAACGATTGCTTACTTTATTGGATTGGATTTCATTTTTCACAGTTGGACCTCAACCACTCACGCAAACAAAGATGCAAGGTGCGTAGGTGTTTCCCACGATTGATTTAAACTCGGGTATAATCAATTAAAGATTAAGCTAGAAGATATCTAGTATCTGAAATGCACATTTTAGATATGCCTTTTGGGTTAACAAAATGCCCTACAGCTTTTATGTACTTGACTGATAGGGTGTCCTTGCCTCATCTAGATTAATTTGTGGTGGTCTTTGTTTATGATATATGGATTTATCCAAAGAGTCTGGATGAGCATCCTAGGACAATATTACAGATACTAAGGAACTATATGCCAAATTTAAGACATGAGAATTATGGTTTGAATAAGTGGCTTTTCTAAAGCCATATTATTTCTTAAAAAAGTAAATAAGAAGAGAAGCTCACGGTACACCTATACAGCACATCTTGAAAGTACTAAAATTTACGAGATATATTCTATTGGGATAGCATGAAAAGAGAAATTGCTGAAATCAAACTTAATTATGTATAAAAACAAGAGCATATTTTGGGGAAGTTAATTATGTATGACATAAAAGATGTGTAGAGAGATTAGTGAAACAAATGGAGCAACTCTGTGTAATGGATGTATGGCTATTTATCATGTCGGTTGCTTGATTGATGAGTATTCATCTAAAATAGGTGGTTATTTTATTGTTTTATTGGTTATAATTTATTATGTTATGTTTATATATATATATATATATATATATATATATATATATATATATATATATATATATATATATATACATATATATATACATATATATATATATAGTAAACGGGAAATTCACCGGCGGTGAAGGGAGTTCCTTCACCGCCGGTGAATTTCTCGTTTTCTCATATATATATATATATATATATATATATATATATATATAGAGAGAGAGAGAGGGGGGGGGGGGGGGGGGGGGGAGGGAGGGAGGGAGAGCAAACGGGAACCGGCGATGAAGGGATTTTCTTCACTAATACTTAGATGGCCCAATAAAATAATTACACGTGGCACCACTCAAAGCGCAGTTAAGAGAGTTCTTTTATTTGTTATCTTGAATAGCACCACGTGTAATTATTTTATTGGGCCACCTAAGCGCTGATGAAGGAACTCCCTTCACCGTCGGTGAATTTTCCGTTTTCTCATACACACAAAGTTTGTCGTCCTATTTACAGCTATTATATAGTCAGTTTTACATTTAAATTGGATCATATTGAAACTAATTTGAGTTATTAGTATATAATTATAAGATTAGAAGATTGGGATGCTACAGTTACTTCTATGAAGGAAATATTAGGGGTAGGAAAAGCTCGGAAGAATGAGGAGATCTTCAATCTTCCATTCCAAATCCAAGGATAAAATGGATTAGAAAGGAAAAATATTTTTTAGGATGATCATTTGGACAATATCACATTCTCTCAAGTATGGAAATAAAAATTCCATTCACCATGTGACCTATCCTGTTTAACCTCAACTATGATATTTTGAAAGTCCCTTTACACTAAACGCAAAACTATGCACATGCAATTTTAATCAGAGGTTACTGCCGGCAGCTAAAAACAAATCTCCAATTTTTTTTTAATTTTTTCTGATCATATCTACACCTCCTTAACTTCTTTAGAATTAAATTTCATAGATTTTTGAGTTTATTTACCTTTCCATTAAGTAGATATAAGATGTATTCACTGAAAACCAGTAACTTTCTATCCACTGGATGGAAGGTCAAATCAAAGCTAAAACCCAAGAACTTGGGTATTAGAAACACTAGGGGTTGAGATCATAATCCAAAAAAATAATTAAAAGAAGTTGAGGATGAAATGGCTGACAGCACAGCAGGAAATTTCCTGTGCTGACAGCTCATTTCCACTTTTCTCTGTTAATAACAAATATTATTTTTCTTTTCGATCATGCAGTATCTGCAGTGTAACTAGTGATATGTGAAGGAAGCACACTGGACTATGAAAGTTCAAAGAGTTTTGCTTCCTTTAAAGCCTGTTGCTCAACCACTAGGTCCTCAAGTATAATATGCTTCCAAGGGCAATGGAGAAAATGTTGAAGACCTCTCTACTCTCTCTTAGAGCATTTAAGTTAGTCCTGCTAGTCCACTTATTTTCCACCGATCGTTCAACTACGGTTTCAGAAACATAGTTACATGCTAGGTGCATGTTACTATACAAGCAACACAACAAGAAAAATCGCTTTCCCATTTACCAAAGTCCACAGTTTCAGAAAAATAATAGAAGCATACTACTATATTAAGTAATGTAGGAAAAGGAACAGAATCACAAAATCTAACCAGAAACTGTTTGTTGTAAATCCACATACAAAAATAATTCAGAATCTCGAGAGAAAATAACAAAACAGGCAAATTATAAGTCAAAAGTCGATGATATGTAAGCAGATAAATTCAATTGGAACAATAATAAACTCTGCATGCTGGAACTTGTTAGCAACCAAAGAACCTATAACTTTTTCAGACAAATAAACCGATAATTTATCACAAGTGGGAGTTTTAGCTAATAGGCTTTTCTTTCAACTCAAGGAATCCATGTATTACTGAAATAATAGCACACACTAATCCATTTACAGTGGCAGTAAATATGGATGTGTAGAGAAATAGCATAGCCAGGAGATTTCTTTCACAAGTCATTTTGATTCCAATAAGGTCAAATTAATGAGCTAAGAGGGGAATCTGCCCACCTCTTCCTTTAAAAATATCAAAAACAGGAAAATATTTACAAGAAACAACATATGATCATCCCAAAGGTAATAATTCATATAAAACATAAATACTACAATACAGAAGTTCAGGAAATTTTAGCACATTAAGGAACCTGTTGAGCCAGCTAGATATTGGGTTGTACAGTACCTTTTGGATGAAGATAATTTCGTCTTTGGAGGGACCTTAGCAAATGCATTCGTTATCCTGGAACACCGATACCACTTAAATGTCATGACTCACATCCAATAACGAAAATAGATCAATATGGACAACTCATTGTCCCCATGAGTATGTTTTAGAGTACAAATAATGAAAAAAATGAAAAATGGTTTGAGAAGAATGCCTAGGAACAATAATATGTACATACAATGATATACAAAGCGCACATAAAATTTGTTAAGGAACACCCTCAGAATAACAAGTATCATCGCAGATGATAAATAACATCTTCTGGTACTGAAAAAAGCTTGTTAAGACAAACTAAGATCTTATTAAGGAAGAGAATTGAACGGAACAAAAAAGTGTTGAGCCATATATAACTAAGTAATGGTTATCACATCAAACAGTTTAGAACTTCAAACTAATAACTGAACTCTCAAACACTTACTCAACTAATAGAGGTGGCGACCAGTGAAAAACTAAAAAACCATGCCCATGAAAAATATGAAATATAGGGAATATAAAAAAGATATCATGCGGAAGAGATTGGAATGAGGATCCAAGCATGGTCAAATTAAGATGTCATAATTTGTCTTGAAAAAAGCACACCATTGAGTGCCTGCTTTTGTAATTCCCAAACGAAAGTAACAATTATTTGGCTCTGTTGTTAGTTAAGATGGTTCCGTGATCAAATAATCCAACATGATCATTAATTATGTAAACACAAACTCAATTAAAAAGAAAAAATATAAATAGATGTTACCTAGGAAAAAAAAATCCATACTCAAGTGGCAGCATGACTATAATTTGGATACCAATTAACATTTTTTAGATAAGTGTAGCTATATGAGAAACCCTAGCCTTAACAATACAAAACATGCAACCTCACCTATGCAAAGAATAGAGCAAACAACTCCAGAAGCAAAGCAATGGGGTAGGGTGGCTGAAATGACCATCTCTCGTCTACAGTCTCATTGTCATATCCCAGTAGCAAAAAAATTTGCATAGTTCAATTGTTATTAAAGTTGTAAATATAGGGAGTTAAAGAAATGAGGCGTGAGATCTTTTCCTGCATATAAGATTCACGCAGGCAAGCGAGACTGCATATCAATGCATGGGAAGATAGGAAGAAACATACATATTGACCGAATTCTGTATCGATTATAAGTTGAATATTATGGTAAGCACGAGAAGCAAAAGCAAACAGAGGCCTCCAACCAGGGTCATGCTCAGTAAAAAAAAATTGGAGGAGAAAACACTGAAAGAGTGTTGAGGAATGAGGTTAGTGGTTAAAGACTTTCTTAGCTTTGCTTATAATGAAATAGAAAACAAAACAAGGCTCCAGAAGAATAAAAGTTGTGGCATATTTTACTAAACACTAGGAATTCAGAAAGCATGACTAAATTACATGATTAGATGCTTTGCTAAGCTATACATTGGCTACATAAATTCTTGCAATGGAACAAGGAACATTGGTCTAATCATCAATCGAGATGCTTAGCTAAGCTATCCATTATTTACACCAGAACTTTTTTTGACTAAACTCTTCTAAACAATGAAATTGGGAAGTACAAACTGATTCCCAAGTAGACACTCCATCCAGGCTATCTGACAGATTCAGTTTTTACCCATACAAACAGATTATGATAATAAATAGTTTTTACAAAAGTAATATACTGAAAACAATCTTGTAAATTGCAGTTCATATGGATGAGATATACAATTTCCAGCTATCAGTACCTGCTGAAAAGATTTGCAACAGCTTCACAGTCTTGCTGATTGTAAAACCATATACCATTAACTTCCTGGGACGCATTCCGGTACAACAAATACGGTGGCTGGATTTCATACTCAAAATCTCCCAAGATATCCTCCACCAGGTTTTCTGTGCCACAAGGAGATATCAGTTAGAAATATTTGTATGAGAAGGCCTCTATTTGTCATGCATGGCAGTATGGCACGTATCTCAAACCAGAGTTCAGATAAGCGGTAAATAATCCAATGCTTCTTCAACATAATACGATATATTTGATTGCTCTCGCCGGAATATTATATACACACAAGCACACCCACGCTCACACACACACACATATATAATGATAATAATGATAGAAGCCAAGTTACCTTCTTCCCAATGCAAACACATATGAAGCTAATAGGTTTCAACAACGATCATAACAATTCTCAGTAATTCAACAATACTGCGAGTTGTGTTAAAAGTATTTTCCTCACAATCGTAACAAGCACAAAAATTATACATAATGATCTAAAAAAAAAAAGAAAAAAGAAAAGTAGCATCACTTACAAGTGGATTGAACTTATAATTTTACAGTCAACAAAAATTTATCTTTTCTTCCACATATGTGAGGCTAATTACATTAATGCTTTTTCTGCATTCAGTTTAAGGACATAGCTTCATACGTATAGCAATAAATCTTTTTCTACTGCTTCAATCCATATGGACCATGCTTGTTTAAATTTATCTTAGTCCTAGCCACTCCATAAGCTACCACCCCAATAGTCTTCTTCATTTAGTCTCCATCTAAACTATCTCAGATGATTTGTCACGCTCCGCTCCTGATATATGGTATACGAACACGTGTAGCAGGTAAATTTGCCATAATAATACTCAATAATTACAATAGAAAAGTTTAACAAAAGTTTGGATTTTCAATGATGGGAATGAAGTTTGATATAGATTAAATAATGACATAATACAATGAATTAAATAAGAGAAAATAAGATAACTGTTTAGCTTCAACATGCTCTTCAAATTACACCAGATTATACATCATTTTTCGGCATGTCCATCGATAACTCTGGACATTCACACCCAAGTCGTCAGTTTGCGACCAACACAATAAATACAGAAAGAGTATGTGATGTAACAATTATGTATAAACATAGTAATAATGCAAGTCATTAAAAAATATTAAATTCATATGTAACAATGATATCAAATGATATATGTTAAACCAAATATCTTTTAGTGTAGTCACAATCATAACAAGTTTATTTTTACTTAGGATGTCATGTAATTAGAAAAGCTAACTGATGGGATACCACTGTTTTGATTGTCTCTTGTACAGACCCAGAAATTGGTCACATAAATTGTCCGGTACTGAGTTGGACCTACAGTTAGGCAAACATGAATAATAATAAGGTATGATCTAGCAAATCATCACGCATCCATAATGTGTGAATTATTTAGTTATACAACTTAATATGTTTACAGCCGAAATAGAGTATATTTTCATCATTCAGTTTCTCAACCCAATCCAGTGTCATTTAAGTATAGTCTATATAGGTCTAAATTCTGATTTTCATAACTTGTATATGGATCATATCAGGTACAATATTTCAATTGGATTTTATTAATTTGTTAACAACATGATTTATAAAGTTCATTCAGTTTATATTTTATTCTATAAATCACGATTAGCTATATCAAAGATTCACTATTTTGAGACATCATAAAAATATCGGTCAGGCAAGTGTATGGATACCGGAAGGTTTTACGTGAGATGCACGTTGCTTAATTAGAGAACCAGTATACAAGATAACTTTTCTAGACACCGACACAAAATGATATCACAAACAATATTCTTCCACAATTATAGCATTTTCCATCATTTATTAAAAAACTAATTATATTATGTAATTTAACAAGTATTCATTTAATTTTTAACAGCATAAAGAAAATAATAGGAATGTCAATGATTGTACTTGTAATAACAAATTTATTATCTACGAATTAGACCATATAATTGAAATAATATTTCTACAAAAAAACTAACATGTTTAAGTAAACCTAAAAATAACTCATCTCGATTTGTTTCCCAATATCGATCATTTATCAATCACAATGAATCAATCTCTTTAATAAAAGATGTGAAGCTAAAAATACGGAAAGAAAATGAAGAAAATGCTCCTCTGACGAAGTGGTAGCAGCTCCGACGATGGCTCTATGGTCGCCGGCAGCTCCGACGAGGTGAGAGAAAGGAAATAATTTTAGAAGATAAATTCTATGTTTGGTGTGGTTTAGAAGTACTTTGGTTTAGGGGTTTATATAGATTTCAAATTGGATGTTTTAGAATATAAAAGGTTTCAGTTTAATTAGAGAGTTTAATTTTGAGAATTAAAGATAGGAGTTTTATTGTTGAAATAATGAAAAAGATGAAGAGTTTGGAGGTTGGAGAAGATGAAAATTTTAGGAGTTATAGAAGATTATAGATTTGGACTTTGGAGGTTATAAAAAGTGAAAGCTCATATTTATTATTGTGTTTATTTATTTATATCTAATGAAAATTAAGGGTTATTACATGATTCTACGGAAAGTTTAAAATATATGAAGTGGTATTGGGTTTATTGCAAAGATGGTTTATGTAACGGTAATGGAATGGGCACTATCTGAACAATATAACAGGTTGTACACTGTACCAGTTATGTCAAATCAGATACAATATTTGTAATACATATCCGCATCAACAATATTTATGACCATTCTAAGCTACCTCCAACTCCTAATAAATGTACAGAATTCTCCAACTTATGAGAACAAGTTTAAAGACTTTAAGGAACATGACAGGTGGACTAAAATTCTGGATCTTGATAATAGAAAAAACTATTCAAAATAATCACCACAGAACATAAAATAAATATTAATAAATAATAAGACCACATATAAGCAGCAAATTATCAGCATTCAACCTTTTACATACTCCTAGGCTTCTAGCAATCTTTTCGACGGAATTTCTTTTTTCTTCTATTGGTATTAATTTAATCAAAACTATTCCTGTGATTAGCTTAAAGTATCTAAAAGTTCAGAAACGAAACATTATAACAATTTAAGTAAAAACTGATTCTACAAGAAGGAGAAAAAGAATCCAGACCTGCGTTCCGTCTGTTCATGACAATGAACTGGAATCTTGGCTGCGTATTTCTGCAAATTCAATCAGAGTCGAACTCAACGAAATGGTTCCCCCAAAAAACATATCAGCATCATAAATTCCCCAATCAAAGATCTAATTATTACCTTTTGACAACAAACAGCGATCCCTCCACATCCTTGCGACTCTGAGATTCACAAAATCAGGAAATCAAAACCCTAATCACAGATCCCAACACCAAAATCGAAAAGTCACAAAATTTAATCAAAGAAAGCACCCATTGATTGAGGTCGATGTTGAACTCGTAGAAGGTGACGTGAGCAGCGGTGATGAGGATCTCCTCGACGTAGGGATCAATCCTCTGCAGCACCGTCAAGTTGAGGACTTTGGTGCTCTGCTGATCGAGATTTAGATTCGGCATCAGCTTCCCGTTGTTCTGCGACATCCCTGCCGACAATGACGACGACCCCAAAACCCTAACCCTAGATTATTTATTTATTTATTTATTTATTTATTTTCCTTATTTTAATTTCAATCAAGAAGATGGAAGCGAGAAGGGCTCGGGTCATTTTGCTCGAGAGACAGTCCGGCGATGTGAGTAACACTTCGCTCGCACGTGGCATGTCACGAGCGATTTAGAAACAGAGCTTGCTGTGCTGTACTGGAACCGATTGTTTTATTTGGGGTTTTTACATATCTGTCCCTTACATCATTAAAAAGTAGAAGTGAGTCCCCCCACATTTTCATATTTATAATTTAATCATCCAAATTATTTAAATTACTACAAATTAGTCCCATAGAGATATTTTTGGCCCAAATTTTCCGTTATACTCCTGAGCTACTTCATCTTAGTCCTTCATTTCCTCTTCCTCCTCTCTTCCTCTTCTTATTGGATTTCCCTTTACATTCTTCTCCTCTATCTCTCTCTTCTCTCTTATTATTAGATTCCTCTGAGTTACTTTACTTTAGAGATTAACTGGGAGGGAAGAGAGATAATAAAAGAATGGAGACATTCTTCTCCTCTATCTCTCTCTTCTCTCTTATTATTGCATTCCCCTGAGTTACTTCATTTTAGAGATTAATTAGGAGGAAAGAGAGATAATAGAAGAATGGAAAGAGGAATTCAATAAAAAGAGGAAGAGAGGAGGAAGAGGGAATGAAGGACTAAACTGAAGTAATCTAGGGGTATAACGGAAAATTCGGATCAAAAATATGGATGGGACTAAATTATAGTAGCTTAAAAGATTTGGGGTACTAAATTCTAATTTTTAAATATGCAAGAGACATATATGTAAGAACCCCTTATTTTTTTATAATGACATCACTTTAACAATTACGGTTTCTCATAAATTCAAAACTGTACTTTATTCAAATACAAATTTATAATTTTTTCATAAATTTTCAGGATTGTGGGGGGAGAGAGAATGGGATTATCAGGTATTAGTCAATGCGGCTCCAAGCTAGTAGTAGTTTTATAAGTAATAATATATTCAAATTGCAAACGTTTCTTTACACAAGCAAAGATTACAGAGCTCACCCTCGCAAATCTCAAACACAATTACAACAAACAGCATCGATTGCCCCCTCAATGCTTTTACAAGGAGGCAACAGTAAGAGGCTACTCAATAACATGAACAGAGACTCGAGCAATAGAGATTGCAACACAAACTCAACACTTCCTCAGAGCAAGAGCATTCATAGCAACCATCAGCATCAAAATGAGAGTCCCGATGAACGACGCCACCACCGAGCCGCTGATCTGCTGGCAGAATCCGTCGAATCTCAGGCAGATCGCGACCCAGTTCGCCTTCTCGTTCCCAGTGTGGGCCAACTGGACTATGGCCGTAGCGGCCGAGCCTGCTGCAGTTGTCAGAGCAACCATAACCTGCGATATAAATCATGTTCATTCAGTCAGGCAGAAACTTGCTAGTACTTGACTAAGGCAAATTTGACTGAACAAGACACAGATTTTGGAGCTCACAAGGTCGAAGATGAGGAGCAGAAGGCGAGGGCAGGTAGCGTGTGCGCAGATAATTCCTGCAATGGATAAGGGAAGGGAGAAGACGAGATATCCAGCTGCAATCGCATTGCCAACCACGAAGAATCTGCAGAGACCCGAAAAGATTTTTCATATGACGAGCAATTTATATACTGACGATTCTATGTAGATACTGGGGAGTTACTGACGTTAGAGATGGAAGGTCGGAGAAATTGGCATAGAACTGATAGTGCTCGGTGACAAAAGGAAGGGTCTCGTCAGTGGTAGCCATGGCAATGGTCGCTGCAAGAGTTGCACCGATTGCCACGAGCCTAAGTAGGAAGTCGAACAGTGCTATTCCGCACTGCCATCCTCTTTTGACCTTTGTCTTCCTGAAAAATGCAAACCTGGGAGCTCTGGATGTGCTCGCAGGGGCGACGGGAGCGATGGGCACGTCTGGTGCTTTTCCTCGGCTATCAGCAGGCGCATCGCTGATGGCGATTGCGGTGGAGGCAGGTCCTGCAATGCTCATTGTCTGTGACTTTGATGCTGGTTGCTACTAAGGTTGTGGATGGGAGAATGAAGTTGATAGATAGATAGATAGATAGATAGACAGATGGCTTTGTTTGATGAAATATAGGAATTTGTGAGCAATATATATAGGGTAGAAGCGGAGAAAGAATGTATTAGTTGGAGATTTGGTGTGGTGGTACAGTTTAGGAGCAGGAATTGAGAGATTGGTTGCAAACTAGCTCCATGAATGAATAACTCTTTTATGAGGAAACATAGTGAAAAGGTTTAGCGATAATGGAAGTTGGTAGAATAAAAGAATATCACAGACGATAAGGCAACTGAAAGTACTTAATTTATCTGTGAAGACCTTTGCTTTCTAGCAACAGAATCACTTTGATGAAGCATTGATCTTCTAAGTTTAGCTGGCAATGGCTTGATTGAAACAAATTTCTTTCATTGAACTCCGCAAAGTTTAGTTGTCTCCAGTCATTTTTCTGCCTGCAAGTGCAACCGGGTGATGCAAATAAACAGAAGAAACTTGCAGCCTTCACATGTCACAACAAATAACATGCCATAAGACAGAAAGAAGCACGAAACGTTCAGGGCCAGGCAACCAAAAATCACAGTCAAACAGTCTATTCGAACAAAGAGATTGATTTCTCATTTCTGAAAATAATGTATCATAGTTACAACAGAGCAAGGATGGATTCCACAACTTAAAACTATATTATGCAATCTGTAAGACAAGGTGATTATGTACATCACTCTTCGTATTTTACAAGCCGGGCAGCAGCCAAGTTTATTACAAAGCTTTCAAAAGCCTCAATGCAACCAATAGTAAAACTCAATAAAAATTCAAAATTGCAACTGTGGGGGTGTATGTGTATGTTCTCTGGTGAAAGGAAATAGAAAAACAGCTGATATCACCGTAGTGTCCACCCTTTTTCTGCAAGAGCTTCACGAACCCGTTTAGCTACATCAGCTGCTTCACTCAGAGGAGGATAGCTCCAACTATTGGATATCTGCAAGTTAAAATGGAAAGGAAAAACATTTTAACATACTTAATTCTTCATCTAATAACAAAAGAAAAAAAATGCTGTACATGCAACACCACGAGCCAAAAGGTGAAACTAAGCTGAGAGAAACACGAGAGCTTAAAATCACATAAGCAACAACATTATGACTATTACATTCTTCCATGAATGTTTTTCACAGTGATCAAACTTCACCTCAAATAGATTTTGCAAGGAAAATATAAAGAAGAATGGAGAGAATAATAGGGGAAAATGCTTACATCCTCAAATCCTGTGAATGGTTTAACCAATTTCCGTTCACGAAGAGTCTTGTGGAAGGCAGAGAATTTCCATTTACAATGCTCTGCTCCAACTACGTATACAGGTTTCCTGCAAGATTATTACATGGGCAAATCACCTGAGCAAGATCTGATTCCCATACAATGGATTATGTAAAATCTTTTCAAATTCAATCATTACCCTGTGCTGCATGCCTCGCTCAACATACTAACTGAATCAGCAGTGATGATGAAGGCATCAGCCCATGCCAGGTGCCCCATATGTGGGTTTGGACCTGAATAATTCCCAAAGATCAATAAATCAAACTTTCAGATAATTCACAGACCAGAAAAATATCCTTGTTGCATAAATGAAAGTCACCTTTGCCATCCCACACATACACCTTGGGATGATCACCTAGTTTTCTTAATATAACGTCTGACACCTGTCAACAATAACCAGGAATATTTGAAACCAAAAAAAATTTAAGGCTTCGTAAAAACAGTGATGCCGCTTGAGAGTTCACTTCCAATGCTGCCACATGGAAACAGATTTTCAGATACCTTTTCTGGAGTTCTTCCAGAGAAAGAAACCCTAACACTTCCACAGCTGGGTAAGACATTGTGCAGTGAATCTGCCAATTGTTTGGCAAGACCTGCTCCATATCTACAATGCCCTGACAGCAATTCCAATCGTTGCGTAGTCAATTGGCAGGTAAAGTTTAGGAATGACAACCACAAGATGGAAAAGGTTCACCAGGAGGAGCAGACATCATATTCCACATAACCTCAAGAATTAACTAGTTTGAAGTTCATACGACGACACCTACATTCTCATATGAGGTAATGCTTATTGCACTTTGTGCGTGCAGGGTACTTCTTACGCATCAACCAGGTATACAAATGCATTATTTGCAGAGACTATACGCAACAAATCAGAATATAAGCAGCGATGAAAGATCTTCAAAGTTGTCTCAGCAAAGAGGAATATACCATAGCACAAAAAATACAATGTCACTTACAATAACCAGATGCAAAACAGCAATAGCAGCATCATCAGATCAAATTTATATAGTGAAAGGGAGGAAGAGGGCTAACACCCCCGCCCCCCCCCCCCCCCCCCCCCCCTTTCTTCTCCTCTCTCCCTACAACACACACACACAAAAACCATAAACCCCAACAACAAAAACACATGCACACACAAAGATACATACAAGCATTAAGATGGCAGGAAAGAATGTGATGGGGACAAGATACGATTAAGGTTATTCTAGAATTTTATTTTAAGAATTTTAGGGGGTGCTATTGGTTTGGCTGGGACTAGGACTATTGTCCTACTTGGACTTTTTAAGAATTAGACTAGAACCTAAACTTTTTTTGCTGAAACACTAGGATCGCATGACAAGTCTAGTAGAACGAGGACAAATTTTTTGGACTTTGATGGCATAGGACTACCACTTTTTAACTTTAAGAAGTGCAAATAATATAATATTATAATACTAATAAATTTAATTGCTAACTTATGTACTTACAAATTATAAGTTTTAATTCATAAACTTAAATAATATAATGTTTAATAAATAAAATTGTTAACCAACAGAATTACTTATTCAATAAACAATAAAGTAATTTTGAGAAATTTTGATATGTAAAACTATTTATTGTTATATCTTTAAAATAAGTTAAGGAAAACTAGTTTTAATTGATATATTAGCACTAATTAATTATTATTACAACATTTTATTTTTATAATATATGTATTTATCATTTATTAATTAGTCTATTACAAAAATATATTATAAATATTTCGTAATAAATAATAATCTGTTACTTATTAATAGTATTAATTAGTTTGAGAGATAGTGAATCCAATAGGTAGTCCAAGTCTAAAAACAGCCAAAAAATTTTCTTGGATTATTTTTGGAGCTTAGACGAGCTAAAATGTATATATTGTACTTAAAATATGATTCTACGATTCAAGCCTAATTAGAGTCCAAGTATAACCAATAACACTAGATTCCAAAAACCAATTCGAGTCCAAATCTAAAACCAATAACACCAAATTTAACACCAAATTTTGAAGTCCAAAGAAATGTATAGTCTAAGCAAGGAAGTCCAAAGCAATAACACCGCTATAGCAATTTATTTTGTTTATTAAGTAATTTATTCGATTACACTTAGTATACATACATTATTACACTATATATATAACCGTGTATAAACTTTTAGGTTGAATTGAGGAAGAATGATCAATTATGAGAATTGTTTCCATGAGTCCTAGCATGTGAATTGTTATGAATCTCTTTGCATAATGGTTCATAAGTGTGGGCGTATGATTCGCATGGATATGAGGTCTGAAATGTATCTATTTGTTATTTTTATCAAACCTAACTTTTGCTCTTTCCAAAACCCACTAAAATTTTCTACGGCAAACCCTAAATTGCTTCCATTCTACGTAGGAAGATAGCTTTATTATTTATTTTAGATACACACTTTCACCTTGTTTTCAATTTGAATCATACCGCTATTAATAGAATATTAGAATAATTGAGATTTGTTTGAACAGTCCTTTCAAATCACCCCATATGGTAGGATTTTATTTATTTTTATAAATGTGGGTTCATGACTTACAATAAACTTAAAAAATATTGTTAATTATCCTCATTAGAGGGGAACCTCTTATTAAGAGACCTAGCTATTAGCACAAAGAAAATATAAATATAGGAGTCAATATAAATTTTATTCATAATTTGCTTATTTACATTACTTAACCATGGGCATACTCTAGCCTACACCAATTTGGAGCAGCGTTTTAAATCTTGACTGATATCTCGGTGTATTGGCTGAGATATCGAAAATTTTACCTAAATGATACAAATCAAACAGAACTCGAACCTGATAGACTACCAAGTCACCGACTCTTTAACAATTGACAGCTGCATAAATTTCATTGCTAATGGCTCTCTTCCTCCCTCTAGCTCCAGTGATCGACTAATAGACACCAAGTGCCAAATCCTCATTGATCAACGACAATGACTCAATCCCCATCGAAAACAGCTAACACAATCTAGACGAAGGATTGGTAACAATTGCAAGATCTAGCAACTCGAATCCCTCTATAGACGGCCTAAAACCAACGATCAACGACCAGGATCCCATAAGCTATAGCCAGCAACAGACATGGGTCCTTTAATTCCTCAATCTAACCAAATTGGTAGCAATTTCTCATCACTACTTGTTCAATTCAATATTTTGTGATTTCCTCCCTATTATTTGATTTTTCTACATTTTTGTTAGGTTTTAAATAATGCACTAAATAAAAACAATGTCTCAAGTCTCAACAGCAGCTAGTGTAAGTTCATTTTTCAATCTTCATTTTTTTTTATTTTTTGGTTTGTATCCTCTGTAAATATATGATATAAATCCTCATTTGTTTCTTTTCTTCCTTATTATGTTTATAGAATACTAAATAATAGTCATAAATTAACCACACTAATTTAGATGAAATCAAATTCGTAATACAACATGCTTGCAATAATGCTTGAATTTTGTGTAATACAAGCTATTAGCCATGAAGACATAAGCATGTTGCCATTTAACTAAAAACCACAAATGGAAGTCAAAAACTTAGGATGTGCAAGCTGATTCTCTTGAGAACCCAATTGTAATTGAGAGATTGTTTTATTTTATTCTATATTCACTATGTTGAATTATATTTTTATATGATGCTTGGATAATAACTTACTTCTTTTAATGATGTTTTATACGTATTAATACTATTTTTACGTTTTGAAGGTTGACCGTTGAGTTTATATAAATGGTTGGTTATTTGTAGGCTCAATGCAAACTATAAAATGTAAATAACCTCCTAAGACCCTACACTTATTTTAAGTAGATGATGCCGATATGATATTGGATAATTAGTACCTTATCATTATATCACCCGGAATTCGGTGTTAGCACAAATTTTGCCAATCTAACATATTGCCGGTATCCAATATTTAAAACACTTAATTGGAGAGATGTGAATCCCAATTTTGAAAATGGATTCGTATTTGAGTGGTGGGGAGGGTGTACATGCCCTCAAACCGAGTTACGCGAGTGTGTCTCACATTGGAAGGATGATGAGGATGTTCGTGCCCTCCCATTATGCGACCAAAGATAAAAATATATGTGCCCCATGCTTGAATGATGAGGTGGGGATACATGTATCATCACATAAATTTCAACAAGCCTATGTGCTCTCAATTCAAGGGAGTAGGTGCCCTTTCATTTAGTTTTATAAGGATGTATGTGCTCCCACATTCAAGTTGTGGTGTCATGGAACCCAAGAAAGGTCATAGTTGAAATTTCGACCCTTTTAACGATGTGGAAGTCATATTATGGATAAGTAAACCTAGATAAAGGTAACATCATAAAGAGTATAACTTTCATTTATTTTCATCTCAAGAGAACATGGGTGTGTAATTTGTTCCATGCCATTTTTCCCATTGTAATAATCCTTAATTTTTTTTTTTATCGTAACTAAATAAATAAACAAATAAACATAATAATTTAAACTATTCATCTTCCCTCTTCTATAACATCCCAAAGTCATTCATTCTTCTAACCTTTTAAATTCCATAACCCTCAAAACCTTTTAAATTTTATAACCCCTCAAAACCTTTTAAATTCTATAACCCCTCAAATCCTTTGAATTCCATAACTCGCTAAACCCTTCACATTCTATAACTTCTAAATCCAACACTATATAAACTCAACCTCTTTTCTAAATTCAATCTTACACTCATTCTCTAAAAATTTCTCTTTCCCTCTCATTTTGTTGGAGCATCCCGTCGGATCGCTGTCATTGGCCTCGCCAAAATTTTGACAAAGGAACTCTTATATTCTTCCTTTCCTAACTCTGCTATTTGAGATTGATACTACTTTCTTAAATTATTATTGCATTTATTTAATTGGACCCTAGAATTAGCTCACACACTATCTAACGACTCTAATAAAAAATATCCACCATCTTATACACCCAATAAGATGGATTCAAACTCATTTATTGATTTCAAATAGAATTTAGGGTGATCGTATAATTTTAGGCCAAAACATTATCTATAAATCAACTAGAAGACTCTTCTCAAAAATAAATATAAAATAAAATAGGAGGAAAATAATTTATCATTTAAATGAAATCTTTATATGCTAAACTTATCCAATAAATCCAACAAATATAAAATCAAACAAAAACATAACCACATAAGAGTTGAATTATATTAATATTTTTTGTTGACATAGACTTCAAGATTAGTATTAATACAGCATATACCCAGCTGAGCCCACCTTATACCTCCTATAAGTCTCTCTTGCCAAACAAATAAGATTGTACTTCGATGAGAATTAACCAATTCAAATGTTTACAAAATATGTAACTAACAGTTTATTAGGACAACATTAGAAGTTAATTTTCTACACTAATATTATTTAACTTTAAAATTAATACTAAGTGCTTTATGAAAATTAGAAATTCCCTAAAAATCACCTGAATTTATGATGAACAACTTTTAACAAATATATTATAATTTTATATATAGATTGCTTCGTGTGATTGCCAATTGGTAGCCCTTCGCAAATCGAGCTGAGTTCTTTTTGGACTCACTAAACATACTAGTTTTTCTTATGAAAATATACTTTAATTATATCGTCTAAATTTATGATGAACAACTTTTAACAAATATATTATAATTTTATATATAGATTGCTTCGTGTGATTGCCAATTGGTAGCCCTTCGCAAATTGAGGTGAGTTCTTTTTGGACTCACTAAACATACTAGTTTTTCTTATGAAAATATACTTTAATTATATCGTCTAAATTTGTTATTACAAGTGCAATCATTGATATTTCTGTTATTTCTTTATATTATTAGAAATTAAATGAATACTTGTTAAATTACATAATATAGTTAGGTTTTTAATAAATCATGAAAAAGGCTAGAATCGTGGACATATACTATTTGCGATATCATTTTATATTGATGTCTAGAAAAGTTATTTTGTATGCTGGTTCTCTAATTAAGGAACGTGCAATGCACGGAAAATCTCCCAACATCCATACACTGGCCTGGCCGATATCTGTATGATATCTCAAATCAGTAAATTCTTGATATAACCAATTATGATTTATTGAATAAAGTTTAAACTGAACGGACTCTATAAATCATATTATTAACAAATTAACAAAATTCAATTGAAATATTGTACCTGATATAATCAATATATTGTACTATACCTAAATTACACTGGGTTGGGGGAGAAACTAAATGATGGAAATATACTCTGTTTCGGCTGTAAACTTATTAAGTTGTACAACTGAATATTTCGCACACTATGGGTGCGTGATGATTTGCTGGATCATACATGACTATAATTCCTGTTTACCTGACGGCAGGTTTGACTCAACACCGGACAATCCATGTGACCATTTTCTGGATCTGTACAGGAAATAATCGAATCAGTGGTATCCTATCAGTTAGCTTTTCCAATTACATGACATACTATACAAAAATACCCCTATTATAGAGTTGACTTCACTAAAATGACATTAAGATAACTTAAATCAATTGACATTATTATTACAGACATTTAATTACATATTTTGTAAAATTTGTATTATTATTATGTTTGGACATAACTGTTATATTACACATTTTTTCTGTGTATTTTATTTTGGTCGCAAACTGACGACCTGGATATGCATGTCCAGAAACTGAGTTGAACCCTATTGATTTGATCCTACTGCGAAAGACATGGAGTACTTTGCTAAAGTGACCGAAAATCAGTAGTTATCATGTACTTAATTTGTATTAAATGCAGTCTTTTCATATTTTTGAACATATCATTCCTTAATAGATGTTATCTTAAATTATCCAGTATCGTCCTTCTGTTTTTCTTTATCTAATAAACTTCATGGCTTAATGAATGTCAGTTTATTTATTTACGTGTATTTATTCTTTGTGGTTGTGATATTATAATTGAGGCTTTAGCATATTCAAATCGAATATGTTGCCGTTACCTGCTACACGTGTTCGTATACCGTATATCGGGAGCGGGGCGAGACACCCATCCTATTGCTTCATTCTATAGTGGCTTCTATATTAGTTTCATCATATATATATATATATATATATATATATATATATATATATATATATATATATATATATATATATATATATATATATATATATATATATATATATATATATATAGTCTAAAATGAAATCTATAAACAAAGATGTAACCTCAGTTTCAGCATCTTACTTTTTTCTAGAACAATACCAGCATATCAGTTACCTTAATGTAGTATGCTTCATGAGTGATGACCAAGCAAATTTGCAAATTCAGAGTAGTGACGTAATGGGAAATAACATAGCAATATCCCACTAATTCTGTAGGCTAATGCATGCTCCAGTGACAATCTATACGAAAAATGTCTTTTTTCCCTGAGTTCTTGACCCAATTGAGAATGTTCTAAGCCATATAAAAATTCAGAATAGAACAGCATGTATAGTTATTATCATAAAGCGTCCATTAGACAATCTTCAAGCCTCCTAAGTTATCATCTTGGTGAGCAGTTGAGCACAACTGCCACAACCATAAACTTACAACAGTTATATGTTAATTTCACATTACTCGAAGCTTAAAAAGTGTTGGACGATAAGAAATACTGTTAGTCCTGTTCTTCTCCTATATAATGTACATGTGGTTGTTTTGCAGAAATTTAGATGTTTCTTCTTCTAAAGAAGGTCCACATGGTAAAAATATAAGAAACAAAATTACAAAATCACTCAACCACGTTACATCGTGAATCATTAGCTTCATCATTATCCGACCATTTTGCAATCAAAATGGAGTCAGATATGGAGGAAACCAATAAGTAGAGGCTAGCAAACTGGAGCCATATAGTTTTATGCAAGCTGTTTGCTAGCCTCTACTTATTGGTTTCCTCCATATCTGACTCCATTTTGATTGCAAAATGGTCGGATGTTAGTACCTATCTTACTTTTCACATATTTTAAAATAAGAAGCTGCTCGAAAGCGACCTTCCAAATTTCAGTAAAATGGAATATTCTAACAGAAAGAATCTAAGATAAGGTGTGATAAAGGAATAGATTCGTCTGCAGCAGATATGATACAACCGGCATTTGTCGCAATATCCCAACAAAATATTAATAAATCGAAGAATAAAATGGTTGAGTAGTGGTCGTATCATCAAATGGAAGCCAATGCAAACATCTATTTATAAGGAATTCAGCCATGCAATATTTAAATCTTAATAGTTAATACAAAAGAAGAAAAGGTGAGCTGAAAATTACTTGTAGGACCCCCTATGTTAACCACAAGTAAAGGCTTTGGAAGAGGGGCTAGTTCAGCATGCCATGTTGTAGCAGCGACACGAAGTGCAGTGGAATCAGCTTGGTGCAGCGCTCCTACTGTGCAGAACTGAAAATCCAAGTTTTCAAGAAATGAAAACAAGAGTTGAAAAGATTTTACAACTATTGTTCTCAAGGATGGCGGCAGCTACACAAGGTCTGTGCATGCATGTTACAGGGAGGGTGGCTTACAACATTCTTACTACGTGGTTCTCGTGGAGATATCCACCTTCTCAAAAGTTGAGGAATCTCTTGTTGTCCACTAACAGTCAGAGCATAGTAATCATGCTCAGGAGTTACAATTAAATCAAATCTGTCCAACCGTGATCTAGGATGTTGTATCTGAAAAGATATTAAATATGACAGGAACTTAAGGTAAAATATGTCTGAATTCTGGAGGGACAAAAGGAAGTAAGAAATTTCTGTAAACAATCGAAAAAATTGCTGACAGAATCAGATATCCATTAACATGACAAGTTTAAGATATAAAGAAAGGGTGCATGTGTTATAAACCTGGATAACGAAAACATTATTTGGTGCCATATGTTTAATTGAACTGGCTACAGAGATGGTATCCCTCCCAGAAGCAACTACCAAGAGAGGGCCTTCCCTGAAAGAAAACAAGTTTGTAATTTGTCTAATGGATTTTTTTTTTGTATAAAAAGAATCACAGCAGTTTTGACATGCACAAGTGATAAATGCACAGCACACATCTGAATCTTTTGGAAAGGTTTATGAGACGAACAAAATAAAAAACCATCCATCACATAAAAGAAATAGCTATAAAGACTAAGGAACATCAATAAGCTCTCTTACAAAATCACTAGACCCACGGATGTTGACTTGCGAAAGTTGCAAACATGTGGTTGGTGACTAGTGCATCCAAAGAGGCATCCAGTATATATAGGAGAATAGTAAAAAAAAAAAAAAAAAATCAAGCTACTAGAATAACAAATATATATAACCTTTGGAATGAAAAATGCCAAATTTGGTACATATAATTCGAAGAAAGGGAACTTTAATTCTTATAAGATTTTATGGGATGTCACTTACCAGAACAACCAATATAACATAACAAAATCATTCAGATTCCAATAAGACCCATATTGAAGAGTACTGTACTCAGATGCTGCATTTCCATCATAATTGGTTATATTTCAGTTACGCTACTACATAAAGTGGTTGACATAGCAGGGACTAAATACAAAATTAGAGTGCATGACGCAAGATACTAATACAGATTGGACGCTTGAAATATACAAATTTGGGAATGTGAAATAAGCATTCATTACAGAGCTACATCTTCAACTTAGAGTACGCTGGAAATCTTTAATTCATCATCTATCCTTCCTGGAATTGAATTCCTAGCAGTCCTTATCAGGCCATTCCCCAAAAAGGACATGTTTTTTTTTTCCTCCCAAGGCTATCTTAATTATTGATAAAAATAGCTTAGTCACATCCATCGGTCTCAAGTCTCAACAAATTATCCTTGTGTACATTGACAATCTAGAACTCTATTTGCATCATCATGTAAGCTTTTATCATGGAGTCAGTTGTGCTCAGAGAGGGCAATATAATTGACCAGTCCCTAGTGCCAATAGCCAACTTCATATCATCCTTCCACCATGCAGGTACAGGATTCCCTACAAAGATATTTATGAGCAAGAGCTTTGTTATGAAGCCTTAATGGCCAATCGTTAAAGACCTAAATGTTGTTAGTCTACTGTCGAATCTCACACAACTGAGGATGCTCCGCCACAATATCCCAACACTAGAACGAAGACTCGATGAAAAATTAAGATGCTATATTTTATTATAGAAACTCAATTTCATTTCTACAGCTTAAGATAAGAAAGAAATCCGTACGGAATGAGAATCTTCGATGCACAGACAAATAGTGTTCCTCTTAAAAAGATACTACTCAAGGAAAAAAAAAAAAACTCCACCATGTGAACTAGCTATCAGTACATGTCTATCCTCCATGGGTTCTGTTATTCTGATTTCAGAGCTCTATGCTCAATAAGAAATTCAATATTCAAAGCTTTGTCTTTATTACAAATTGCTCAATAAGAAACGTTATTCACATAAGATAAGTTTAACAGAGATGTGCATGCTTCGTTAGATATGCGGCAATATTAGGAGAGATAGAATGAGAATTGAAGATATTCGTGCTAAGATAGGTGTAGTTCCCATCGACGAGAAGATGAGAGAAAATCGCTTACAATGGTCATGTGCAACGTAAACCTATAAATACACCAATTCAACGAGAGAAGCTTATCAATGTAGGACAAGTTAAAAAAGCAAAGGGAAGACCGAAAAAAAAACATAGATGGAGGTGCTACAAAAAGATATGGAATCTCGAGCCTTAAATGAGAAGATATTACTTGATAGGAATGAATGGAGTAGGATTATCAACGTGATCAATCCGGCGTGATTATCTTTTGGTTCGTGTAGCCTACCCCAAGTACTTGGGATAAAAGGCTTTGTTGTTGTTGTTGTTGTTGTTGTTGCCTGAAGAATGTAAAATACAACTAGTAAGACCTTTAAGTGTTCAGATTGTATCAAACCAGTACATCAAGACATAAGGAACACACTAGTAACTGCAAAAAAGTTAAAATTGTTGGTTGGAACTTCATCTTAGTTGCCAACTTGCTAAAATAACACCAGAAACCCTTGAAATCTCTTCTTTGTATGAACAAAACCAATCATCTTCTCATTATTGGAGGAGACACAACAATGAAAAGATTCAACTAATCATCATTTATGATAGAACTAAGGGAATGTAGAATGACTTGATCTAACTCAGTATTAAGATATAAGACAGAATATTTGTAGAGAAACAAAAGGATAGTACAGTCAACAGTCAGAAACTATATTTAAGGCTCACAAAGTGTTCAATTTTTTCTCCTGTTTCAAACAGAAGTTCAGAAATAAGATGAAGCAATGAACACATAAGACGAACACAAAAATAAAACAAAAGCCAAGGAATAATTAAATCATACTTCTCAAAATTCTCGCGAGCGCTTAATGCAATCTGTCTGGCATCAACATCTAAAACAGATGACAGGCCAATGCTTCCGCCATTCTGTGTAGGAAAAGGAACAAATTTCTTCCCTTGGAATGTTGCTCCAATTTTTGAAGCTCCAAAAACTTGCTTAATTAAACTGTCAACCACTTTGTGCAAAGACACAGGAAGCCATCGAAGCCACTCATTGATTCCCCCTCTAGGTCGGATCACCCGCTACATATAATACCCAGCATTAGAATACAACAAGTTGACTTCCTTCTCAAATTGAGCATACAAAAATGAAGAAAATGAAAAATGACGACAGAAATACAAAAAAAATAAGCAAAGATTTTTAAATTTAACATCAGAAATCTCAGACGGTAACTTTGAGATCTCTTCATTAGGTCCTTCATAGTGCTTTGGCCTTAACTACATACCATTACAAAAGAAAAGAACCAAAAACTCACTATTTCAGTGAAAATGTGTTCAAACAGACCTTATCTGAAAGCTATAAAGCATCAACTAGCTAATGATAAGCAGGAGCTTGTCCCTGATTTGGATGGTGGTGTTGATGGCTCGGAAATCTACACTCCTTGGGAGGCGGTCAGGTGTGCATTGAAGTTAGTCTGCATACAGTTGGTGGATTGAAGGTGATGCAATGACCATGGTTCAAACTCTTCAACAACCCATCAACTAGTCCAGTCTCTCATGGTACATGACTGCAAGATTATGCTAAGGCAAGGGTGGACCCAGATATTCAAACCAGGGAGGCAAAGTTGGACAGAGTTATTAGTAGGTCGAGCTACCCAAACAACTTGTCGAGGGGTTGGGTTGGGGGGGGTGGGGGGGGGGGGGGGGGGGGGAGGGTGGGTTGAAATTATAAAATTGAGGATTTTGGAGAGTCAATTCTTAAAAAATTTTCAAAACTTAGAACCTCTGTCTCTTCATCTTTCTGAATTGAGGCCCGGCCAGGCTCGCGTCGTTCCAACAACCGACAGGGAACACCTCAGCATACAATCGCGCACACAGTAACCGGTAGTCATATTACACCTGACAGCCAACGTCAGAACATAATAGATTTTATAAAATAAAATAAAAAAAGTTGAGGGTGGGGCAACTGCCTCCCCTCAAGTCCATGTGGGTCTGCCCCTGTGCTCAGGTAAGTGTTGGAATGGAAGGCAACTCGTAATTTGAGGGAAGGTAATTAAGGCCGCTCATTTACGTACTACGATGGGAAAAATCATTAGAAGCGGCTACGGTATGATTCAAATAAATTTCATGAGGAGCTCACTCAAATTGCATCATATGATAAGTAAATAATTTACAATAGAGTGTAATCCTTATTTGGGCTTTCTAGCCACCAAAAAAAAGAAAATGAACCTAACTGAAGATAATCAATCATTTTTATACTTCAAAAAATTCCAACCCCGGGTTCAAATCCAACCCAAAACAGGCACAAATATTCCAAAAAAAATATCATTTCTTCACGTAGGATGAGAAAACTTTAGCATACTAGTACCTAAACCCATCAATTAAGCCTCTACAAGCTCTTTGATAGAATTAACTATACCTATGCAAAGTAAATGAATCAGAACTCACTGTACGGTAATAAACAGTTCAAAGAATCTCATTTTAAATTAAAAGGTAATTATGCACAAATAAAGAATCATTTCAAATAGTTTAAACAATTCAGAACCCTAATTTGCGAATTTAATCGCCTAGTTCTTCTAAATTGCTTTGCTGGCCTTAACCAAACACCTTTACAAAACAAAAGAATCAAAACTGACAGTTAAGTGAAAATGTGTTCAGAGTACCTCCTTCGAGAGCTATAAAAACACAACTAACTTAAGATAATCAATCATTTTCATACTAAACAATTCCAACCCTAGTTCATCCCAATCCAATCCAAAAAGGGCATAAGTCTCCAAAAACTATCCCCACACTTCATTTGAAAGCTAATTAAACAATTCCCAGACCCTAATCGGTCAATTTCTTCGATTTAAGGAAGAAAGCTCACATAAATCGCGTGCTTATCGCCGAGGCCGAGGGCGCGAACCAAACCAATGCTCTGGTTCTCAGCTCCGGCGAACCCGTTGCCGATCACCACCGCCCTCCGGACGGCGTTCACTCCGCCCTCGAAGATCTCGGGCGTCCCTAAGAATCCACTCGGGGGCTCCGGAAGCCTGATCGGCCTCATCGCTGAGATCGAGGGCGAGGGCTCGAAATCATGAACCAGGGTTTTCGAGAGGGAGGGTGAGCTAGGATTTGGGAACTCGACGGTCGATTACCAACGGTTTCTTGAGGGGAAATTCTAAATGCGCACCATATTTTACTAGTGAGCACCATTTCCCACTATCTTGTAAATCACTTTACTATATAGTATGTGGTGCTCACCAGAAAAATTCGGTTCGCATTTAGAATTTCCCTTCCTCGAGGACTTGGGAATTTTGCCGGGAGTTTCCAGAGGAGCACACCACTTTTCCTAGTGAGCCCACCCTTCAAAAGTGGGCTCACTAGGAAAAATGGTGTGCGCCTTTGGAAACTCCCATTTTGCTCGGTAAAGGGACTTGGACAGGGAAGAGAGGCGGCTGACAGGGACCCACACGACGGTTTCCAAAGGAGCACACCATTTTTACTGGCGAACCCACTTAATAACCGTGCTGATCTTCGCTTACTAGGAAAATTGGTGTGTTCCTTTCGAAAATCCCGACCCACACCGCACATAATCCATACATAGATAGAATTATAATTTGGATTAATTAAATAAACTATCCTCTCCTTCTTGCCACTGATAAGTCTTATAAAAAAATTTTGCAGAAAGATTCCTACAAAGGTATAACTGTAACAAAATTTGATGTTTCATGTTACACTTATACATCTAATCAGGATTTTTATGGGAAAAAAAAATCCTTAATAAAACATTAATAATATATTTTTAATACTAAGACAGTTGTTACTATAATTAGCCTTCTTAATTTTAATACCAAAGGAGTAGACCATTTAGAACTGGCACAATTTGTCTCCAATGGACTGTAATTTTCTAATTTATTTACCAAGAAAACTTTTATATTTCTTTTTTTACGTAAGTTATTCTTTATTATTATTATTTTCAAAATATATCTCCTAACCTTATTTTGGAAGATTTTATAACCAACAAAGTTAGAATTTAATGTTTTGAATTCGTATTTTGTTTTTCATCTTGTAAATTTGTTAGATTGGATTTTTATAAATCTGTAAAAACTTGCTTAGTACAGAGGCATAGTTACAAACAACTCATATTTCAAGGGAAGAAGGGAAAAAAAAGCACTCATTGTAATTTAAAAGATAAAATAAAATAAAATAAAACCTTACGAATATGCCACAAATATTAAGTATAGCTATTTGTACTGCGGGGATAAATGGTTTGTACTGACAAAATATATAAATGAGTGGATTGACAACAAAATATATGTTTCTTGTTTGGAAGAATGAATATGCAGAAATTTTTGTAGTTTTTTTTTTTTTTTTGGCCAAACATTTTTTTTTTGGCCAAACATAAAAATTTGTAGTTTAGTTGATCTGTAGACAAAATTTTCAAATATTATTATTTTTTTTATTGAGATGTTCGTTAATTTTGTTCTTAACCTTCAAATTTTACGGGAAATTCTAAATGCGCCTCGTTTTTTTCTTAATGAGTGACAGTGCCTATAAAATAAATAATTATAAGTTTGCCATAAAAAAATTTTGAGTTTTTTTTAAACCTTTACAAGTTTGTTGGTACTGTCGCCGTCCTTACTACTGCAGCAGCAGATAGCTGCTGCTACTACTATAGTCGTCGTTGTTGCCACCAATATTGGGGTAGGAGATGAAGGTGAGGTCGATGGATGGTGATAACGAGGAAAAACAGTTAAGGTAAGGATTTTGGGGATGATCGGAAGATGAGAGAAGAGAGAAGATAATCATGGAAAAAAAATGGGTTCACTAAAAAAAATAGAAATATTTTAAATTTATACGGGGCCCAGTAAGAAATTGGGCTCACTGAGAAAATCATGGGGCGCATTTAGAATTTCCCAAATTTTATTGAGGCCAATAAAGAAATACTAATAACAACTTCCTAGAATGAGTCTTATGGTGAAGGCGGTGATAGTTCCCCTATTCCCACCGTTTATTACCAGACCCCACTTCGGAACAGGTTCTCAGTATAAAAAAAGGAACCAGCGTTGACAGCGCTTTGCCCTCTGGAGCCTTCGTTTTTAACTAAGATCTCATCCCTCGCCAAAACTATTGCAGTTCCCAGTAGAGAGAGAGAGAGAGAGAGAGAGCAAATGGCGGTCCGATGCCAGAGGATTGGATGCGATGCGATGTTCACCGAGGACGACAACCCCGAAGGATCCTGCAGATACCACGATTCAGTAAGATACCAAAAAACCCTTTGCTAAATCTCTTCCAGATCTTTGTTATGGTTCCAATTGACGCTGATTTGTTCCTAGGGTTTTGGGTTGATATATCTCTAATCAAGTGTTGGGGCTTGTTGTAGTTGTGATTTTGAGTTATTGATCTGCAGAGGTTGGAGAGGAATTTGTTAAGAATTGTCTGGTGAGGAGTTTGTGTTCATCTCTTATAGTGAGGATATAGAAGTGATTAAAAAAAAATTAGTTTAAAAAAAAAAAAAAAACTAGGTTAGTTGGAATCTCTCTATATACTAAGCGAAGAGGAGAGAGAATAAGCCAAATTTTAAAATTAGAAAAATTAGAAATTAGGAGAAAAATTTGTTTGGGTTTTGTTAATTTCCTAGATTTTTTATTTCTCTAAATTCTTAAAACCTGCCCATAAAAAAGAAAAGATAGGGTTGATTACCATCTAACCATCTCCTAATATAGAGGGAGATAACTCATATAATTTAACCTACAATTATCTCTCTAACCCACAATTATAGAGGGAGATAACTCATATAATTTAACCCATATAAAATTTGCATAAAAAGTTTTTATTTTGCATATTTCCTTTTACGTTATAATTTTTTTTATAAAACAAAAATAACTCTTTAAACTCTTTAAATCTACCACAAAACAAATATTTCCATTTATTATTACTTTCAAATTGATCCTATTTCTCCTATATTATTGAGCTAATTATATATTTTTTAACATACAAAAAGTAAGTTATATATACATTATATATAAGTTATATATACATTATAAAAGAGTGAATTTCGTATAGATTTTAAAAGAGTGAATTTCACTTTACCGTTTTTTAAAAATAAATATATCTAAAATTTTCAAAGCATTGCGAGGGTTTCCACTTGTGTCAAGACTAAGGTGAGACCAGGAGGGTCGTTAGGGGACACACGGGCCTCCTCAGGAAGTACCATGAATCTTAAATATTGGCTGGGAACTCATTCAATCCAAAATCCTAGGCTTCATTTATATCCAAAATTTGTTGCCCTAACCATGATTAATCGAGCTTGGAAGGCATAGTTTAAAAACTCAAACTATGGCTTGTTTGGATAACAAAATTAAGTTAGCCAAACTCCAATTTCATATACCCCAGAGTAGATTCAGAAAATGTATCTTGAGTGGATTTTCCCAAACTCAATTTCTTGTATCAAAATGGAGTTGGCCAAATTTCCCATTTTGAAAATAGAGGTTTGCATGAGTGTAAACTCCAGTTTCATTTTAACTTAAATGAGACCGGAGTTTGGCTAACTTTGCACCAAATTAGGCCTAAGTTGTTAGGTATTAGCCAATACTTCCACTTTGAAGTATTAGCCACACCTTCCACTTTTCAAAGTGGAACTATACTCTCACATTATTTTCTAAAATTTATCAACTTTATTTGTGAGTATATCTTAATTATCTACGTAAAACCATGGGGCCTTGAGAAGACATATATTGCACCATCCACCATCCATAGACAATCTTAACCTTGGTCCGAATTGGCAATCATGGGAGGTGTCAGGGCTACCAACATCAACAAATCTCTGCCGTTGGGGTTTGGTTGATTTTTCACATGCATTGGTGATTGAATTACGTTAAATCTTAATAGGCCACAATCACAAAGCTGACAAACTAAACTTCAAATGTTTTGTTTTTCCATCTCTAGCAAGATTTATTGGCTATATGGATTTTTTTGGTAATTTTCAAGCTATTAAAGTATCATTATTGTTGTGGAACCTTTCCTAAAGCCTAAACAATGCTAACTTCTATTAGGATGTGGTTATAAAATGGGCTGTTGCAAACTAATTGCGTGTTATACGTGTATTTTGAGTATGGAGTGATTTGACCATTCGTGGACCTTGTTAGGACTATGACTTACATTATAGATTTTATTTTTTCTATCTATGTATATATGAGGTATTGCCTTCTATCATCATTGTAATTTTAAATCGTAAAGCTTTTTGGTCCCTTTAAAGTCCTTTCCATTATACCAACACTCTAAACTTGGGTGAGGGTTGAGATTTACTGTTTTACATGATGCATCCCACAGGTTGAGAGATTTTTTGGACCGAAGGCTGGCTTTATGCAACGATATTCATTTTTCTAGAAAACATAGTTAAATATATGTTTTGTTGAATTTGAACCTATCCTTTCACTACATGAAAACTCTAAAGTTGTGTTTATATTTTAAAAATCCTTTTGAAGGATTAAAAATACAAACTATAAGGTGTGAGAAAGCTAAGGTGATCTTCGTGGAGATCCATTGAGATTCAATCTAAGATTCAATGATGCACTAAGATTCAATGACGCTTTCATCTATGACTCTTCTCATAACTTGTAATTTTTGTTTGATGGATTCTAGATTACTTATGATTAAATTAGAATGTTAAATTTCTACAGTATGATTTAGATTAATTTATGATTTGCACTTTTCAGACAGTAAATAAAAAATTATTCTTCAAAGTTAATCATAATTTGTCTAGAATATATCAAATAGGAAATTATAAATCAAATAAAAAGTCATACCTAAAAGCATAGTTGAATTCTGATTGAATGTGAAATGAATCCTTAAGAAGACAACCTAGATTTTTGAACCGATAATCACTCATATATTGAATCCTTCAATAGGATTTAAAAAAAAACACTATGGCTTAAGATTGTGATGGTGTGGGAAGCCAACACCTCATATGTGTAGAAATGGACAAGGAATTGTACTTGTAATAGAATCCAAATTCAAAGAGGTCCACACGTAATCAAATTATTACATACTTAAAATATATACATATCAATGTAATTAAAGTAATTGAAGGAAAAATTTTATAGGACTGCTATTAGGCCAGTTTTAGTATATGGCACGGAATGCTGGGCTATAAAGAAACGTCATTCACATAAGATAAGTGTAGCAGAGATGCGCATGCTCCGCTAGATATGCGACAATATTAGAAGAGATAAAGTGAGAAATGAAGATATTCGTGCTAAGATAGGTGTAGCTCCTATCGATGAGAAGATGCGAGAAAATCACTTACGATGGTTTGGTCATCTGCAACGTAGGTCTACAAATGCACCAGTTCGACGAGAGAAGTTTATTAATGTAGGACAAGTTAAAAGAACGAAGGGAAGACCGAAAAAAATATAGATGGAGGTGATATGAAAAGATATAGATTCTAGAGGTTTAAATGATGAGATATTACTTGATTGAAATGAATGGAGAAGGACTATCAAAGTGATCGATCCGGAGTGATTTTTTTTTTTTTGGTTCATGTAGCCTACCCCAAATACTTGGGATAAAAGGCTTAGTTGTTGTTGTTGTTGTTGTTGTATCAATGTAATTAAAGTGTATGAATATCCACTTTATAACCTCAGTCTAGTTTTCATCAATAACTTTAAAATTACAATAATCAATTAAGCCCATTATATTTTACATTCTTTTCTAGGCCATAGACTCTCCCATCGGTGTATTATGTAGGCTATGGAAAGACACTCTTGAATAATATGTAGAGTTTAGATGGGTATAGGAATAGTTTTAGACTTTTAGTTACATCGCATCTATTATATGTTGAGTATGCTTTTTTAAAGGTTTAAAATGTTGGAACTGGCAATGGTTCGATCATTAATTTTATCGAACAATATCGAGCAATATCATATCAGCAGTATCAAAAAATCAAAAATATCATACAAGCAATATCAACAATATCATATCAACAAAATTCTTATGTTCTATTTGATGTCCTTTTCTTTTGTGCCTCTTAACACCTTAGATTTTTTAAAAAATATATATATATATTTTTGGGTCTTTGTGTAGCTGAAGGGGAGTCTGCTTCTTGTGAAGTTGGTGGTTTGGGTTGTGATTAATATTGTAAAAAATATATGAAAGTGGTCTGACAGGTCATGCAGATAAGGAGACCAATATTTGGTTGGACTTGCTTATGATTGGTGCAGTGGACATATGGTTGACATGAATCACATGAACCCAAGCAAGCAAATAGTAAATTGAGTACTTGGGTGAGTGGGATGGAGATCACAAGTGCTGTAGGAGTATGGTCGTTGTCGTGGTCTTGGATCTTATAGCTCAAGCTTTAGGGTCAAAGTGGTGCCTAGCCCATATATGTAATATTGTATTCCATGTTACCTCGAAGATGGCCCATATTGTGGGTACATACGGTGGCTCGTTTCTCCAAGCACACACTAGAGGATTTTTCCAGATTTCTCTTTCGCAAACTTTAAAACTCAAGGTTCCAACTAGGTTCCAACTGAAATCATGTTGACCAATTCATTCTACATGCATCTGTTCGTTTCAAGTCAAAAGCAAGCCAATAATTTTTCTAGTAAAACCCAAATATTTGAAATAGCAATTTAGGTATTAAGATTACTGAATTGTTTTTGCAGTCTATATGAAGTTAGTTGCGTATTTTTATCTATCACAATCTTTTTGTCTTGATGGCTAGTACTTATGTAGTTATATGCATGTTTTAGATTTTCTAATCATTTCTTGCTTCCTTTTCTTTTCCAGGGAGTAAGTCAGTATTTTTCTTTTTAATATCTACTGGATTTTTTTGGAAGCATCCACGTATTCCTCATGTAAGTATGATAAACTTTCCAGCCTATATTTCATGATGGTATGAAAGAATGGAGCTGTTGCAAGCAAAGAAGCCATGATTTCAGCCTATTCTTAGCACTTTCAGGGTAAGTTATTATATTTGCTCATTGATGGATCACTGGATCTAGTGAATTGGTATCCAAGTTTTGCTATGCTGGAATATTATTGACACAATTAATTGCTGGCCCAAAATAAGCAATTTTACCTTATATTGGCTTCTTTTTTATGATTAGTTTCACTTGTATATCAAAAGTCCTTGTATGCACTTTGCTTCAGTAGTAGTTTCTCAACTCTTTATTCTATTAATGAAGATGTAAGACAGGTAAGCATACCACTGAGAAGCCAGTTACCAAGCCAGTATCAGCAAGTTCTCAAAAGCCCACTCCATCTCTTGTTCAAAATCAAAAAATTGATGTTAACTGTTCAAGGTGTCGCCAAGGCTTCTTTTGCTCTGATCATGGTATGCTTATTTCTGACGTGATATTGTTTTGAAAATTACAGTAACAGTTTCAAATTTTCGACTTTGTTCTTTTCTTTTGCTTTAGGAGTAGGAGTCCCTGTGGTTTGGGCAGATTTAAATAGTCCAACCATCGGGTTTAGGGTCTTTGTTCTCACACGCAGCACATTAATTTAATGATAACACCAACAATATTTTCTTCAGGCGTCCAACCCAGACCTTCAAAGCCAGCTGTGGTGCCAACACCTGCAGAAACTGATCAGGTTAAAACCGCACCTGCTCCAGTCAAGAAAATAGTTGGCTTGGAGGAGCCTCAAGTTTGCAGAAATAAAGGTTGTGGCAAGACCTTCAAGGAGAAGGATAACCATGAGACAGCATGTGTATATCATCCGGGTCCTGCAATTTTTCATGACAGAATAAGAGGGGTAAGCTAATAAATTGTTTGAAACTGTTGGCTTCCGTACTTGATTTATGTCATATGATACTTAAAACAACCGGCTTGAGTATCAGCAGAATTCCTCAAAATGCTCACTGCTTATGATTATCAAATTGGTATGCGTGCAGTGGAAGTGCTGTGATGTTCATGTGAAGGAATTTGATGAGTTCATGAACATACCACCATGCACAAAGGGTTGGCATAATGCCGATGCTGCGTGAACGGGTTATGTCTGGCTTTTTCCTTCAAGGTGTTCTGTTACCAGAGTATAAACTGTCAGGTGTATAATTTCCCATCACCTATCTTTGTTTGACGTACAGTAAAATGTTTTAACAGTTAATTAGCCTGTTGCTTACCTTTTAAAATTGTTCAAGTGGCACTATAAATCTTGTTGATAACATTTGTAGGATTTTACTATATTGCATAATTGCATGTTAGATCTGAACTGTTGTTATGTGTTTAAACTTTAGAATTTGAATACTAGTGTTGTTCGAATCCTTGTTATGTTATGGTTATTTTCATTGCTATGGCATCATTTTCTGCATAGATTTGACTGAAAAATGTATAGGATTCCGAATGATTCTTCGACAATGGAGAAGATCCTTGATGTTCTCCTCCAAAGGATTTTACGAGGGAGACGATCCTTGAAATGCTTATTTGCTTTCTCACTAGAGTGATCAATTGGACTATTTATTGGTATGAAAATTAATTATCTCTGCTCGAGTTTTGATCAGATGCACATTATGAAGTTTACCATGGATAGATACATATTGTGAAGTTTACGATCGACTGCCCCTGCTTGATTGTATTTAAGAAGGGTAGTCAAAAACTCTGCATTTTTCTTGTTCATAAACTTCATTCGGAGATGCGCATTGCCTACAATCTTTAGCTTATTCATTCATTTGGAGAGAACTAAAGTCCTTTCACAACCCATCAAAACATCCAAACCTAAACAGCTTCTACCGCCAAGTTCCCAACCATCCTAACCAGCGGCGCAGGACACTTGGTAACAATATCCAGTTTCGACGAATTCGACGCATGGCCAAACAACGACAAGCTCAGCACCGCCAGCTCCTTCAACGACAGCTTCGACGACAGAAACCCCTGCCAGTAATACGGATCCAGATTGAAAAACGCATCAAAGAACCGCCTTGTCCCATCCAAATCCATCTTCAACAATGTCTCCATCCCAAACCTATAAAACTCCCTCTCCTGCTTCATCTCAGCAGTCCAGAGGCTGCTCCAGATCTTATCATACAATGGCTTCCCCCTGATCATTCTGATCGAGCCCAAACACTCCTGCATTGCATCAGCCACCTTCGGAGCCAGTCTCAGAGCTCTAGTCACCATGTAACCAGTCGAGGGATGCACTATCCCAGAATTCCCACCAATTGCCATCACATTCTGAGGGATTTTAGGCAATGGACCCCCCATTGGAATCAAACACTTCTCATCTTCAATCACTCTCCTCACTCTTATCCCCAAGTGTCTCAACCTGGCCACCATCCGTTTCTTGATCTCGCTGTACGATAGCACTGGACGGCCGACGAGCGAGGTCTCCTCGAGGAAGATGAGGTTGGAGTCGAACGGCATGGCGTAGAGGAACGTAGGGGTTTTGGTGTTGTCGGGCCGTAGGTATGGCTCGTTGTCGAGGTGGGAGTCGCGCCAGTCCATGAGGAGCATCTTGTCGAGGTCGAAGGGGTGGGAGTCGACCTCGGCTAGGATGCCGTGGGCGATTTGGTAGCCGTAATTTCTTGGCTTGCTGCCATAGTCGATGAACGGGCTGGAGAATCCGCTTGCATCGACAACGAGGCTCGTCGTTATGTCCGTGCCATCGGAGCAGCTGATCTTGGATCGAAACTCCTGAACAATTACACAATGTCAGCCATATCCAAATGATGTATTGGAGGCAAATCACATGCATATGCTCGCTTGTAATTGTTACCAACGAGCTGTTAGGATGCTTATAAGTACCCAAGTAAATTGCAATGCGTATGACTTGTAAATTACTGTAAGTGAAATTACAGTAATAAAAATTATGCAACTTAGATTTTTAATTCTGACTAGGAGTTGCAAATAGTAATTAGAGTTGCAAAAAATTTCAATTTTTATTTTATTTTTAACAGCTATGAAAAGTACATATTTATCAAAAGTATAATTTCTGATTGCAAATGAGAGTTGTCTATCGTCGAAAATATTTTTTTATTACAATTGTTTTTATAATCAAAAGCAAGTGATTATAATTACAGTAGAAAATTTTATAGCTTTTACTAAATAATAGAAAAATTATATTTACAATTTATTTTACAAATTACCAATTCTAACCAAACATCCTGGTAAGACACTGGTGAAGTCCGAATAGATAAGCTAGTCTCATTTTGTTTAGAGACGTACTACAAATAAAAGATACGACGAGGCAATTAGTTTAACATATCATATGTTAGGCATCTGTCAATCATTATGATATCAAAATCGCAGATTCAAGATATGATAAGACATATTCGGTATCTTCTAATATTTAAAGCCTTACTTGCACGGAACAACAAATGATTCGCCCCACATGAACGAAAACCCGAACGCGATTATAAGCGGGTCGGGTACAAAACTACAAGCACCATACCTCATGATCCACCTTCCACGCCTTGGCCTTGTGAAAACGCACCCCATTCTCAGCGCACCCCTCCATCAGCCTCCTCTTGAGCTTTCCCCTCGCCACCCGCCCGTACGGACGGTCCAGATGCTTCCGCGTCCCATTATCGATTTCCACGATCGTCAAAGGCCACGTGTGATCCATACACTCAACGAGGCCCATCTCCCCAAACTCGTCAACCCACGCCCCGTAGTTGTTGGGCCAGCCCAGCAGCGGGTCCGGGTCCACGCAGCATACGCGGACACCGAGGGCGCTGGCCTGCTCAGCGAGCCGCAGCCCCGCGGGCCCGCACCCGATGACGGCCGCGTCGTAGTCGGGCCTGAGCTTGGATTTGGATCCGGGGTCGTGGTATTGGATGTCGATGGAGAGGGTTTCGGGTTTGGATTCGGGCGTGAGATCCAAGAAGCTGTGGGATGACTTGATCCGGGTTTGGGCTCTTGAGGTTCTCGAGGGGGGTTTGGGGTAGAAGAGCGAAGAGATCTGAAGAGACGCCATTGTTTTTCCCAAGAAAAAAAAAATTATTTCTCTTGCCAATTCTTTTAGGGGATTTGTGGAGTTTAATTTTATGGAGAGTGGAGGTGGGGATGGAGACAAATGGGTATCTAAAGTTGGGCGTTTGTATTATTTAAATGTTAATCGTTGTAATTGTTTATTATGGGTGGGTTTGTGGGTGGGGTCAGAGATAAGGTTAATTTTATAATAAATTTAAAATAGAGAAACAAGACGAACTTTGTATCAATTGTAATTAATATGCCTGGGCAAAAGTGACATGTTTAGGACTTTCCGTCGGGTATACTGTATGGTTGACGGTACGTAAAATAAAATCTTTTTTTTAACAAAAGTCTATAAAAGATTGAAAACAATAAAAAAGAAAATTTATTAGTGAAAAAAAGAGATATATCCATTCCCGCTGGAAAATAGGATGCAGAATTTTCTATTACTTTGTTAACTTCTATTACTTTGTTACCTTAAGTCGTGATGGATATGCCTGAAGATCAAATTTTGGACCTATATTTAATTTTTTTAATTGAAAAAGTTGAAATAAGATAAAAAATAATTGGGTATGAAAATGAGATAAACAAACTCCAATAGGACAAAATAAAATAAATTACCTCTCTGTATTAATTCAAGATGTCTGCATGACTCATAATATAATTTAATGTAATTCAACAAATATGTTTATGTATGAATTAATTTATACTTAGAATATTAATACATACACTCAAAATAGTTCATACATTATTATTTTATTATTATTGGTTGACTAATACTATCCTTGATTTAGAACTTTAATATTCTATATCACTCTGTAATTGGTTGACCAATCCAGAAAATAAAAACTATGTGATTTTTAATTTCTATAATCCAGTCCAACCAACTTTTAACCTTAGCCGATTGACTAGTTTGACAGTTTCTATTTAATTGGTCGACTAACTGTTCAGTTTGGTAACTAACAATGTATCAAACATATTGATTTTGTTTAATTTCAATATTAAATATTGTATTTCCTCTTGAATGCAACCATGAGAATCCCTTTTTTGTCAATCACTATAGAAAAAGAGATTAACGTTCTAATAAATTAAATTTAACAAAACATCGCATTAAATAAATTATGATTTTTTTAAAAGAAATTAGAGTTCGGAGATGATGACGACAACTGAGAAAAGAGCGAGATATGGATATGAGATTGCTGATGATAATAAGAGAATGAGCGAGGAGTTGATGAGCGAATGAGTCTTGAGAGGCACAGAGTTGCAGAATTGAGTGGGCCTACTAAGTTAAATTTTCTTTTTTTCATGGATAGCTGCTCAAGACGGATCTATCACGCATAGGCCGATGTGCATCTCGTGAGGCGGTGGTCGGCCCATAAAATTCTTTCCCAACAACAGCCTGCTAAATTCGTCCTTTATGGACCCTAACCCAAACTGATCGCCACCGGACGCGTGGGCCGTGCCATCCATGGGCCTTGCGAGGGGCATTCTCGTCCTTCCAATGCACTTCCAAAAGAGCCCGATCGAAGCCCATCCCCCATGCCGACACGTGTCAGACACCCAAGCTCCAAACCGACGACTGTCTCGTCACCACTTGTCTAGAACTCGAGGAATTCTAAGTGCGCACCACATTGTATTTAGTGAGCACCACATCCTATGTTAGGGTGATTTGCAACATAGGGGAAAATGGTGCTCACTATGTCAGATGTGGTGCGCATTTAGAATTTCCTTTCGAACTCATTGGCGACTCAACTTCGCGAAATTACAAAAGCGCCCTCCAGCGGCGGGCCTTTCCCCAAGTGGACCTGCCCACGTGTGGCCCATGTGGGCCGGAGCGGCGGCACCACAGTCTGCATGCTCGCACATCGCCGCCGCGCAACACGTGTCACACCCGCCTACTTGGCGCAGGCCCGCCCCTCTTGTACGCGGCGAGCTGCTGTCTGTGGCCTTCCCCGGGCGGGATCGGACCCCCCCGATGACCTGGCAGTTTACACGTGGCACGACCGCAGGATATTTATTTATTCTCTCCGATCTTTTTTCCTCATAGGGGGAGCTCCACTTCTCCGCTTCTTTCGATGGCAGCGATTAGGGACAAAGAGATGGGGGCCTTGGGATCAAACCCTAACCCTAGATTTGAGATTGAGAGGGAGGGCGCGAGGAGATGGGGGAAATGGAGCTGGATGCTGCCCGAGCGCTGGCGGAGATGGCGAAGATCGAAGGGGGGAGTGGAGAGAAAGGGAGTGATGGTAATAGCAGCAGGTCGGGGAAGCGGATCAAGAGAGAATCGAATGCTAGGGCTTGTGGGGGGGTCGAGAATAAAGGAGGGTATTTTGAATATCATAGGTGTGGTCTAAAATCCTCTCTTTTCAAATTCAAAAGAGGTGGGAAGCGCATTAGGAAAAATGGGCTTAATGGGAAAAATGGTGTGCCCCTTTGTAAACTCCCTTAATTTTGGGCAAAACTGGGAACTAGTATATAATGTTTCTACTATTAATGAGGGGAAATTCTATTTGCACCCGGTATTTTACTCTTGACGCACGGTTTTAAAACTTATAAATAATTACAAGTTTGCCATTATTTTTTTTGACTAAATTACCCTTATAATTTCAAAACTAAAATTTCTTAAAATTTGGAACTACGACTCATCGTCTTCCTCCTCTATTTTCTCTCTAAAACCCTAAATAATTTTTTTTTGTATTTAATAAAAATACATCTCCTACAAAATCATCAATTTGATTTCTTGACCTCTTAAAATTATTTAAATTAACATTCCTGAAAAGATTAAAAGAATTTTAAATTCTTTGATTTCACCGTGACAAGTGAAATTTGGATTTGGAATTTGAGTTTGAGTTTTCTTATGCAAATGGAAAATTTTAATATGTAATAGGTGTCAGAAAACAAATTTAAGATACGATTTGAATTTTTTTTTTAGATTTTATGCATATTTGTTTGAAATTTATCGTTAATTAGTTTTTTTTATGGGGGAGACTTCGCTTGCTGGTCGGGTTTTAATACCCGACCAACACGTTTCTTGGTCGGGTATTAATACCCGACCAAAATATTTGAGAATGGGTATTTTGGAAAAAAATTTGGGTGCAGAGAGTAAAATGATAGTATTTCAAAATAGGAGTTTGGTGTAAAGAGTATCCAGGGTGCCAAGAGTAAAATACAGTGCGCAACTAGAATTTCTCATTAATGAGTTGAGAGATAAGATGAATGGTAGTTCAAAGGGAATCTGGAGAACTTTATATGGCATATTTTTTGAAAAGAAAAGAAAATATCTCTGATGTTAGGAGGAATCGAGAAAGAAGATTGATGAGCTGAGGCCTTGTAGTTAATCTAGTTGTGAAAGCCCCTATTATGGTTCAGTGGGAACTACCTTATCATAGGCAAAGTTGAGGGTTTTGGAGTTTAATGTGTGTTTCTCTCCACACAATCACATTAAAGGCAACTCAACCTACAGTATCATCGTCCCTGCGAAGTATTTATATCAGCTGTTCTTAGAATGGTTGTGGACAATTTGCAAGTGTGTCAAGCAGTCTTTTTTGCCATTTTAGCCATTTCTTAAGGCAATAGGGCAAATGCGTTGGTTGAAAAATAGGTGTGAGGATGATTCTTCTTCCTTACCACCTAGACCTCTGTTATGAAGCCTTAATGGCCAATTGTTGTTAGTCTACTGTCGAAGTTCACACAACTGAGGATGCTCCGCCACAATATCCCAACACTAGAACGAAGACTCGATGAAAAATTAAGATGCTATATTTTATTATAGAAACTCAATTTCATTTCTACAGCTTAAGATAAGAAACAGATCCATACAGAATGAGAATCTTCGATGCACAGACAAATAGTGCTCCTCTTAAAAAGATACCACTCAAGGAGAAAAAAAAAAAAAAAAAAAAAACTCCACCATGTGAACCAGCTATCAGTACATGTCTATCCTCCATGGGTTTTGTTATTCTGATTTCAGAGCTCTATGCTCAATAAAGAAATTCAATATTCAAAGCTTTGTCTTTATTACGAATTGCTCAATAAGAAACGTTATTCACATAAAATAAATAAGTATAACAGAGATACACATGCTTTGTTGGATATGTAGTAATAGTAGAAGAGATAGAGTAAGAATTGAAGATATTCGTGCTAAAATAGGAGTAGTTCCCATCGACGAGAAGATGTGAGAAAATCGTTTATGACGGTTTAGTCATGTGCAACGTAAACCTACAAATGCACCAATTCGACGAGAAGAGCTTATCAACGTATGGTAAGTTAAAAAAGTGAAGGGAAAACCGAAAAAAAAAATATAGATGGAGGTGATACAAAAATATATGGAATCTCGAGACTTAAATGAGAAGATATTACTTGATAGGAATGAATGGAGTAGGATTATCAACGTGATCAATCCAGCGTGATTATTTTTTGGTTCGTGTAGTCTATCGCTAGTACTTGGGATAAAATGCTTAGTTGTTGTTATTATTGTTGCCTGAAGAATGTTAAATACAATTAGTAAGGTGGTGCTGGACCTTTAAGTGTTCAGATTGTATCAAACCAGTACATCAAGACATAAGGAACACACTAGTAACTGCAAAAAAGTTAAAATTGTTGGTTGGAACTTCTTCTTAGTTGCCAACTTGCTAAAATAACACCAGAAACCCTTGGAATCTCTTCTTTGTATGAACAAAACCAATCATCTTCTCATTATTGGAGGAGACACAACAATGAAAAGATTCAACTATTCGTCATTTATGATAGAACTAAGGGAACGTAGAATGACTTGATCTAACTCAGTATTAAGATTTAAGACAGAATATTCGTAGAGAAACAAAAGGATAGTACAGTCAACGGTCAGAAACTATTTTTAAGGACAAAGTGTTCAATTTTTTCTCCTGTTTCAAACAGAAGTTCAGAGATAAGAGGAAGCAACGAACACATAAGACGAACACAAAAATAAAACAAAAGCCAAGGAATAATTAAATCATACTTCTCAAAATTCTCGCGAGCGCTTAATGCAATCTGTCTGGCATCAACATCTAAAATTTTCGCGAGCGCTTAATCCAATTTTTGAAGCTCCAAAAACTTGCTTAATTAAACTGTCAACCACTTTGTGCAAAGACACAGGAAGCCATCGAAGCCACTCATTGATTCCCCCTCTAGGTCGGATCACCCGCTGCATATAATACCCAGCATTAGAATTCAACAAGTTGACTTCCTTCTCAAATCGAGCATACAAAAATGAAGAAAATGAAAAATGACGACAAAAAAACAAAAAAATAAGCAAAGATTTTTAAATTCAACATCAGAAATCTCAGACAGGGTAACTTTGAGTTCTCTTCATTTGGTCCTTCATTAGGGGCCCACTGGAGTTCATTTGAGTTCTCTTCATTTGGTCCTTCATTTGAGTTCTCTTCATTAGGGGCCCACTGGAGCTTCTTGGAACCATTGGTGTCAAGTTCTGATCGAACAGTGCAATGATCAACTCTGATTTTGCATTCATGTTGATTTACGCGGAGCTGAGCAGTACCTTCGTGTTTTGATACGCGGAGCTGAAAATTAGCTTCGCGTTTTGATACGCTAGCCTCGCATTTTACGCTGACTTGGCGTTTCTGCAGAATTTTAACTTCTGAAATATTAGCCTCGTGCGGAAGAAAATTCTTGCACGCTGGCTTATTCTTGCGATTAACGCAAGTCATAACTTCGCGTTTAGCGCGATTTTTGCGATTAACGCAAGCATTACTGGCTTCGCGTTTATCGCTAAGCTCAGTAATAGCCCCGCGTGGAGAATCCTCACATGCTGGCTCTAAGGAAATTGTATCCTCGCGATTAACGCGAGTGTCAGAAATCTTGCCATTAACGCAAGTCCTACTGGCTTCGCGTTTATCGCTAAGCTCAGTATTAGCCTCGCGTGGAGAATCTCCACACGCTGACTCTAAGGAAATTTTATCCTCACGATTAACGCGAGTGTCAGAAATCTTGCGATTAATGCAAGTCCTACTGGCTTCGCGTTTATCACTAAGCTCAGTACTAGCCTCGCGTGGAGAATCTTCACACGCTGGCTCTAAGAAAATTTTATTCTCGCGATTAACGCGAGTGTCTCTGATTCCAAATTCAGATAGCATAGCCTCGCGTGGAGAATCACACGCTGACTTGTCCTTACGATTAACGCAAGTTGCAGCTTTGCGTTTATCGCGATATTGGCTGGTCTTGCGATTAACGCGAGCCAATTTGCAAGGGACTTTAGCTTTGCGTTTTGCTGTGAAGTGAGCCTCGCGTTCAACGCGGGCTTTGAGAGCCTTTCGCCTAACTCTCCGATTTCTGTTTCGGAGTTGGGTTCTGATCAATCCAGTTCCCGAGTTTTTTTTAGCAGTAAAGAAGCTATTCTCTGCTAGGATTTTCTGTCCAAACGACGGCTCTATAGCCGCGGTCTTCAAGAGACCCCGATTAACGGTGGATTCCCGATTACCCGATTCTCGGGTGTTGGAGCGCACGCGACGATAGCGTCGCGTTTTGTTCAGGTTACCTGATTCAGAGGAGAGATACTCCTCGTACTTCTGCTGGTTGATCTCCACGACTAGCATATTCACGTAGGATCCGATCCTCTCAACATCAGATTGCACCACGATATCTTTTTTGGTAAAAGAGATGTCTCACACTGTGGTCACCAGTTTGTTCGTAGCAAAATTTTCGCTTCCTTCCATTGAATACAACTTAGATTAAAATGAAAGGAAAAAAGAAAAGAACGAACGAGAGGATTTATAATTATCGCTCTCTTTTACAATATATCATGGGATCTCGTAGCGATGGGATCTATCGAAGTAGCTTATTTGGACGATCTGACGACGATAATTTTTCTTTCTTGAAGATGATGACTGCTGACTTGATTTTCTCTGCTGATCTTGATGGGTTCAAGACTCTCACGCATAACTTGAACTTTTTTTATGTTTTGAAAAAGATCCCTAGGGCTTTCTCAAGAGGGTATTTATAGTTTTAGGTCAATATGAGAGTTTCTATTTAAATAGAATTTGTATTCATCAAGGATTCCAATCAAATATCTTAGTTTTGATTTAAATATCTTGATTTAGAGTTCTGATTGGACTCAATTTGGATATTTAGATAAGTCCAAATCTTAATCTCAATCAATTTATGATTCTAGTTATTTATGATTCTAGTTATCTGCTTACGCGGAGCTAATCGCATCAAAACGCGGAATTAAGAAACCAAAACGCGGAGCTATTGATTAGCTGCGCGTTTACTCAAACGCGAAGTTAACTCTGTATTCTATTGTGGAAAATCCCATTTATTTAGAAATTTTCACTACCAACCGCCACCATGCACAAAGAGTTGGCATAATGCCTATGTCTGGCTTTTTCCTTCAAGGTGTTCTGTTACCAGAGTATAAACTGTCAGGTGTATAATTTCCCATCACCTATCTTTGTTTGACGTACAGTAAAATGTTTTAGCAGTTAATTAGCCTGTTGCTTACCTTTTAAAATTGTTCAAGTGGCACTATAAATCTTGTTGATAACATTTGTAGGATTTTACTATATTGCATAATTGCATGTTAGATCTCAACTGTTGTTATGTGTTTAAACTTTAGAATTTGAATACTAGTGTTGTTCGAATCCTTGTTATGTTATGGTTATTTTCATTGCTATGGCATCATTTTCTGCATAGATTTGACTGAAAAATGTATAGGATTTCGAATGATTCTTCGACAATGGAGAAGATCCTTGATGTTCTCCTCCAAAGGATTTTACGAGGGAGACGATCCTTGAAATGCTTATTTCCTTTTTCACTAGAGAGTGATCATTTGGACTATTTATTGGTATGAAAATTAATTATCTCTGCTCGAGTTTTGATCAGATGCACATTATGAAGTTTACCATGGATAGATACATATTGTGAAGTTTACGATCGACTGCCCCTGCTTGATTGTATTTAAGAAGGGTAGTAAAAAACTCTGCATTTTTCTTGTTCATAAACTTCATTCGGAGATACGCATTGCCTACGATCTTTAGCTTATTCATTCATTTGGAGAGAACTGAAGTCCTTTCACAACACATCAGAACATCCAAACCTGAACAGCTTGTACCGCCAAGTTCCCAACCATCCTAACCAGCGGCGCAGGACACTTGGTAACAATATCCAGTTTCGACGAATTTGACGCATGCCCAAACAACGACCAGCTCAGCACCGCCAGCTCCTTCAACGACAGCTTTGACGACATAAACCCCTGCCAGTAATACGGATCCAGATTGAAAAACGCATCAAAGAACCGCCTCGTCCCATCCAAATCCAACTTCAACAATGTCTCCATCCCAAACCTATAAAACTCCCTCTCCTGCTTCATCTCAGCAGTCCAGAGGCTGCTCCAGATCCTATCATACAATGGCTTCCCCCTGATCATTCTGATCGAGCCCAAACACTCCTGCATTGCATCAGCCACCTTCGGAGCCAGTCTCAGAGCTCTAGTCACCATGTAACCAGTCGAGGGATGCACTATCCCAGAATTCCCACCAATTGCCATCACATTCTGAGGGATTTTAGGCAATGGTCCCCCCATTGTAATCAAACACTTCTCTTCTTCAATCACTCTCCTCACTCTTATCCCCAAGTGTCTCAACCGGGCCACCATCCGTTTCTTGACCTCGCTGTACGATAGCACTGGACGGCCGACGAGCGAGGTCTCCTCGAGGAAGATGAGGTTGGAGTCGAACGGCATGGCGTAGAGGAACGTAGGGGTTTTGGTGTTGTCGGGCCGTAGGTATGGCTCGTTGTCGAGGTGGGAGTCGCGCCAGTCCATGAGGAGCATCTTGTCGAGGTCGAAGGGGTGGGAGTCGACCTCGGCTAGGATGCCGTGGGCTATTTGGTAGCCGTGATTTCTTGGCTTGCTGCCATAGTCGATGAACGGGCTGGAGAATCCGCTTGCATCGACAACGAGGCTCGTCGTTATGTCCGTGCCGTCGGAGCAGCTGATCTTGGATCGAAACTCCTGAACAATTACACAATGTCAACCATATTCAAGTGATGTATTGGAGGCAACTCACATGCATATGCTCGCTTGTAATTGTTACCGACGAGCTGTTGTAAATATTTTTTAGGGTTAATTACACTCAAACTCTCTATAGTATGAAATAAGTAATACTTAGACCTCTAAAATTTAAAACACTCACTTAGATTCTCTGAAGTATCTAAATCACCGTGTTTTAATTACATTCAGACCCCTTGGTTCAGGGAGTCTAAGTGAGAGTTTTAAATTTTAACGGGTCTAAGTGTTACATGTCCCATACTACAGGGGGTCTGAGTGTAATTAATCCTAATTTTTATTACAAATGTAATTGCTACAAGCACGCAAGTGATTATAATTACAGCAGAAAATTTTATAGTTTTTACTAAATAGTAAAAAAATTATATTTGCAATTTATTTTCCGAATTGCCAATTCTAACCAAACATCCTTGTTGGACACTGGTGAAGTCCGAATAGACAAGCGAGTCTCATTTTGTTAAGAGACTTACTACAAATAAAAGATATGACGAGGCAATTAGTTTAACATATCGGTCAATCATTTTGATATCAAAATCGCAGATTCAAGATATGATAAGACATATTCGGTATCTTCTAATATTTAAAGCCTTACTTGCATGGAACGACGGGAACTTCTAAAGGGGCACAACTTTTTTCCTAGTGAGCCCAGATTTCCTAGTGAGCCCAGTGAAAATTTAAAATGAGATAAAATTTCTTAGTGAGCCCAATTTAATTTCCAAAATACCCTTCCCTCATATTCCTAAATTCTCACTTCCTCTCATCCTCTCCTCCTCAACTCAGATCCCTCTCCTCTTTTCTCCTTCCAACCCGCTCCCACACCCCCCGCCTCCACCCCCTCCGCTCCCACCCAGCTCCGCCCGACCCCACCCAGCTCCGCCCGCCCACGCCCGCCCGCGCCCGCCCCCACCCCCTCCGCCCCCACCCGGCTCCGCCCGCCCCCACATCCTCTGCCCTTACCCCCTCTGCCCCCACCCGGCTCCGCCCGACCCAGGCTCTCCGCCCGCCCCCACATCGCCGCCCCTACCCCCTCCCCCCCCCACCCGCCTCCGCCCGGCCCCCCCACACTTCGCCCGCCCCAACGCGTTCCGCCCCCACCCGCTGCTGCCACACCCCCACCCTCCGCCTCTAGTGTCCGCTGCCACACCCCAACACCTGATTTCTTCTCGGTTCAGAATTTTGAGCTCTACTGTAAGTCTCTTTTAATTTAAATTTAATTTTGTTTTATTTTGTTTATTCTTATATGCTCTGTAACTGTGTTGAAAACTGAAAACTTCTTGTATGGTTTGATAATAATTTACATTCGGGAAATTCTAAACGAGTACATTTTTTTTGTTAATTTTGTTTATTTAATATTTAGATTATAATTATGAAGAAAGTATAATATTGTAATCGTAGTTGTAAAATTTGCGAAACAAGTAGTTATTTTCTAATTGTAGGTGTTAATATTAAAATTTATTAATTAATTTATAAGTTTAAAATAAATAGGTAAAATATTATATTTGTAGCAAATTATACTTTTTTACTACTTATTTGCTCATAGAAAATTTACTGTTTTGATAAAAAAATATCTATGAATGAAATATCTTTGTATTACATAGATGAATTCGGCAGAATCTTCTCGCGTTCGACCAACTGCCTCGTTAAGGAGGAAGAAAGCAGTATCTCGACCACAAATTCAACGCCCGATACGAGAGAGAGAAATCGAAGTGGCCGTAGATACTGAATTAAATGTAAAAACTCCTAATTTGATCAGATATGATAGTGCAAGACTAGAAGAAGGGAATACTGATGCAGGAGGCTCTCAAGATGATCTTCATGAGTCAAATTACCGAGGTCCAGTTGATTTATCAGTACTGAAGAGTTTCAAGACGCACGTTGCTTTCTTCGTTTTAAAAGATAAAGAACCACCAGAAGAGTAAGCAGAGGAACAAAGATAAGATCAATCCACTCCTAATACACCCGATACGGTAATTATGTCTCGAATCAGAAGCCGACGTCAACCCCCGAGGAAGACAAGGAGACAGTGATTAGATTATATTAGTTGTGTATTGATATTGATGATGTTAGGAACTTCAAGTGGCCGATGTAATTGTTTTTTGCAAACATTTTGAATAATTTGTAGAATATATGATTTTTGTTTGTAATGAACCTTATTGGTTGCTTTTTGTTCGATTAATATACACACTACGTTTGTATTTGATCTTATTTCTTTAATTTGTATAAGATCTTGTTTGTTTTATACGTAGGGGACCTTGTTTATAATTTTCACTATTTCATTGTATCAGCTATTGTATCGTTATTTTATTGAATCGGTGTATCAATGTATCATTATATCGGTGTATCAGGAGTATCATTGTATTTGTGTATCTGGAGTATCATTGTATCGGTGTATCGATGTATCAGTGTATTATTGTGTCGGTGTATCAGTGTGTCGGTGTATCAGTGTGTCTGTGAATTATTGTATCTTTTTTGCTTCATTCACTATATTTTGTGTAATAATGTATAATTAATTGTTAATATAAGTCATTAAAGTGACGCTAAATTGTAAACTAATGATTTATCAATTTATTACATAAATAGAGTGGGTGAGACAGTGGCGGAGAATCAGATCGGATCAAGTCCCTGTTCGGACTGTCAGTCCGAACGAGGGGGCGCCGTTCGGACTTACAGTCCGAACAAAACTGGATTGTTCGGACTGTAAGTCCGAACGGGGTAATCGGAAGAGGGAAGAAGGACAAAATGGGAAATTTTTTTAGAGCGCATAGTTGATATATACAGTAAATTTTAACTGGGCTCACTAGGAAAAAACTTGTGCCCCTTTAGAAGTTCCCTGGAACGACGAATGATTCGCCAACCCGAACCCGATTTCAAGCGGGTCGGGTGCAAAACTACAAGCACCATACCTCATGATCCACCTTCCACGCCTTGGCCTTGTGAAAACGCACCCCATTCTCAGCGCACCCCTCCATCAGCCTCCTCTTGAGCTTTCCCCTCGCCACCCGCCCGTACGGACGGTCCAGATGGTGCCGCTTCCCATCATCGATTTCCAGAATCGCCAAAGGCCACGTGTGATCCATACATTCAACGAGGCTCATCTCCCCAAACTCGTCAACCCACGCCCCGTAGTTGTTGGGCCAGCCCAGCAGTGGGTCCGGGTCCACGCAGCATACGCGGACACCGCGGGCGCTGGCCTGCTCCGCGAGCCGCAGCCCCGCGGGCCCGCACCCGATGACGGCCGCGTCGTAGTCGGGCCTGAGCTTGGATTTGGATCCGGAGTCGTGGTATTGGATGTCGATGGAGAGGGTTTCGGGTTTGCATTCGGGCGTGAGATCCAAGAAGCTGTGGGATGACTTAATCCGGGTTTGGGCTCTTGAGGTTCTCGAGGGAGGTTTGGGGTAGACGAGTGAAGAGATCTGAAGAGACGCCATTGTTTTTCCCAAAAAAAAAAAAATATAAAATATTTGTTTCTCTTGCCAATTCTTTTTGGTGATTTGTGGAGTTTAATTTTATGGAGAGTGGAGGTGAGGATGAAGACAAAATGGGTATCTAAAGTTTGGTGTTTGTATTACTCAAATGTTAATAGTTGTAATTGTTTATTATGGGTGGGTGGGGTCAGAGATAGGGTTAATTTTATAATAAATTTAAAATAGAAAGACAAGACGAACTACGTGTAGTATATTATATCGTAGTAACGTGACCAGGCATAAGAAAGATGGATAGGACTTCCATAGGCTATATCGTAATTAACATGACTAGGCATAAGAGAGATGGATAGGACTTCCCATCGGCTATACCATGTGGTTGACAGCACGTAAAAATAAAGTCTTTCTTTTAACAAAAGTATATAAAAATTGGAAATAATAATAAAATAAATTATTAGTGAAAAAAGAGATATATCTATTCCCTGTCGAAAAAGTAGGATACATAATTTTCTATTACTTTCTTACCTTTATCATAAGTCGCAATGGACAGGTCTAAAGACGATCTATATTTAATTTTTTGAATTTGAAAAGTTGAAATAATATAAAAGTTAATTAGATATAAAAATGAAATAAACAAACTCCAATAGGACAAAATAAAACAAATTACATCTCTATATTAATCTTGCATGACTCATAATATAATTCAACAAATATGTTTATGTATGAATGAATTTATACTTGGAATATTAATACATACACTCAAAATAGTTTATACATTATTATTTTTTTATTGGCTGACTAATACTAATACTATTCTCGATTTAGAACTTTGATATTTTATATCACTCTCTGTAATTGGTTGACCAATACAGAAAATAAAAACTATGTGATTTTTGATAGGACTTCCCATTGGAGTTTGATAGGACTCTGTAATTGATAGGACTTCCCATAGGCTATATCGTAGTTAACATGACTAGGCATAAGAGATATGGATAGGACTTCCCTTCGGCTATACCGTGTGGTTGACACGGCACGTAAAAATAAAGTCTTTCTTTTAACAAAAGTCTATAAAAATTGGAAATAATAATAAAAAAATATTAGTGAAAAAAGAGATATATCTATTCCCTGTCGAAAAAGTAGGATACAGAATTTTCTATTACTTTCTTACCTTTGATCATAAGTCGCAATGGACAGGTCTAAAGACGATCTATATTTAATTTTTTGAATTTGAAAAGTTGAAATAATATAAAAGTTAATTGGATATGAAAATGAAATAAACAAACTTCAATAGGACAAAATAAAACAAATTACATCTCTATATTAATCCAAGATGTCCGCATGACTCATAATATAATTTAATGTAATTCAACAAATATGTTTATGTATGAATGAATTTATACTCGGAATATTAATACATACACTCAAAATAGTTTATACATTATTATTTTTTTTATTGGCTGACTAATACTAATACTATCCTCGATTTAGAACTTTGATATTCTATATCACTCTCTGTAATTGGTTGACCAATCCAGAAAATAAAAACTATGTGATTTTTGATAGGACTTCCTATTGGAGTTTGATAGGACTCTGTAATTGATAGGACTTCCCATAGGCTATATCGTAGTTAACATGACTAGGCATAAGAGAGATGGATATGACTTCCCATCGGCTATACCGTGTGGTTGACGGCACGTAAAAATAAAGTCTTTCTTTTAACAAAAGTATATAAAAATTGGAAATAATAATAAAAAAAATTTATTAGTGAAAAAAGTGATATATCTATTCCCTGTCGAAAAAGTAGGATACATAATTTTCTATTATTTTCTTATCTTTGATCATAAGTCGCAATGGACAGGTCTAAAAACGATCTATATTTAATTTTTTGAATTTGAAAAGTTGAAATAATATAAAAGTTAATTGGATATGAAAATAAAATAAACAAACTCCAATAGGACAAAATAAAACAAATTACCTCTCTATATTAATCCAAGATGTCTGCATGACTCATAATATAATTTAATGTAATTCAACAAATATGTTTATGTATGAATGAATTTATACTTGGAATATTAATACATACACTCAAAATAGTTTATACATATTGAATTCATTCACTAATTTGAACCTTAAATTTAGCCAATTTACTAGTTCAAATTAAATGAATTAAGTGAATTGAAATTGGTTTCAAAAGTTGACTACATAGCAAAAGAACAAAAAAGGAAGATGAAAAGATAGTCCCACATTGGATAGAGGATTGTAAGGATGTAGGTTTATATATGGTAACTTGTTCCATTACTTTGCGAGGGCGAATGAGCGTTTAGGGCGCATTGGGCGCTTTAGAGACGCACTTTGGTCAGAGTTTCAAATATACGTGTTTTTCTTTTCTTTTCTGTTTCAGTTCATCTTCTGCAGACAGAAAGTTTCAGAATTTCTGTCTACAGAAAATCTCTGTTCAATTCCATTCAATAAGTCCAGTCCTGCATTACATAAACCAGAGATAACCTTTATCAGATTCGCCAGAGCAAAGGGATTGCGGCTTCCTTCCCTCTGCAGATCGATCGTTGTATCCTGGGAGATCGACGTCCAAGAAATCCAGAAGCAAACAGTGGAAGACGAATCGATTTTAAGGAGATAGTGTCCAACACTAGCCTCGATCTTCATCAGATCTTCTTCCTGTCATCTTCCAGTCGTCTTCCTGTCTTCCTTCAACATTCTGAACCAGGTTTTTCATAATCCAGTATCTTCTTTATTCAGTTTGGGTTAAATAAACTAGTTAAAGGAAAAAATAGTTTAATTATTTCTGTAAACAGTTTAATTATGAAAACTGTGTTAGGAAATAAGTAACAGTAATAAGAACAATTTAATTATTCTGGTTAACACTGAAACCTAATTATAGAATTAATTTCCTGCAAAATAACAGTAGCAATTCTGCTTAGTAAATCTGTTAACTACAAATTTGCCCTCTTGTGTTAATATAAAATATATCTGTATGCTTCAATCTGCAACCAGAGCATTTAGTAACCTCCACATGTACATAAGACCCAACAATACATTATTATTTTTTTATTGGCTGACTAATACTAATACTATCCTCGATTTAGAACTTTGATATTCTATATCACTCTCTGTAATTAGTTGACCAATCCAGAAAATAAAAACTATGTGATTTTTGATAGGACTTCCCATTGGAGTTTGATAGGACTCTGTAATTGATAGGACTTCCCATAGGCTATATCGTAGTTAACATGACTAGGCATAAGAGATATGGATAGGACTTCCCATCGGCTATACCGTGTGGTTGACACGGCACGTAAAAATAAAGTCTTTCTTTTAACAAAAGTCTATAAAAATTGGAAATAATAAAAAAAAAATATTAGTGAAAAAAGAGATATATCTATTCCCTGTCGAAAAAGTAGGATACAGAATTTTCTATTACTTTCTTACCTTTGATCATAAGTCGCAATGGACAGGTCTAAAGACGATCTATATTTAATTTTTTGAATTTGAAAAGTTGAAATAATATAAAAGTTAATTGGATATGAAAATGAAATAAACAAACTCCAATAGGACAAAATAAAACAAATTACATCTCTATATTAATCCAAGATGTCTGCATGACTCATAATATAATTTAATGTAATTCATCAAATATGTTTATGTATGAATGAATTTATACTTGGAATATTAATACATACACTCAAAATAGTTTACACATTATTATTTTTTTTATTGGCTGACTAATACTAATACTATCCTCGATTTAGAACTTTGATATTCTATATCACTCTCTGTAATTGGTTGACCAATCCAGAAAATAAAAACTATGTGATTTTTGATAGGACTTCCCATTGGAGTTTGATAGGACTCTGTAATTGATAGGACTTCCCATAAGCTATATCCTAGTTAACATGACTAGGCATAAGAGATATGGATAGGACTTCCCATCGGCTATACCGTGTGGTTGACACGGCACGCAAAAATAAAGTCTTTCTTTTAACAAAAGTCTATTAAAATTGGAAATAATAATAAAAAAAATTATTAGTGAAAAAAGAGATATATCTATTTCCTGTCGAAAAAGTAGGATACAGAATTTTCTATTACTTTCTTACCTTTGATCATAAGTCGCAATGGACAGGTCTAAAGACGATCTATATTTAATTTTTTGAATTTGAAAAGTTAAAATAATATAAAAGTTAATTGGATATGAAAATGAAATAAACAAACTCCAATAGGACAAAATAAAACAAAGTACCTCTCTATATTAATCCAAGATGTCTGCATGACTCATAATATAATTTAATGTAATTGTTTTATGTATGAATGAATTTATACTTGGAATATTAATACATACACTCAAAATAGTTTATACATTATTATTTTTTTTATTGGCTGACTACTACTAATACTATCCTCGATTTAGAACTTTGATATTTTATATCACTCTCTGTAATTGGTTGACCAATCCAGAAAATAAAAACTATGTGATTTTTGATAGGACTTCCCATTGGAGTTTGATAGGACTCTGTAATTGATAGGACTTCCCATAGGCTATATCGTAGTTAACATGACTAGGCATAAGAGATATGGATAGGACTTCCCATCGGCTATACCGTGTGGTTGACACGGCACGTAAAAATAAAGTCTTTCTTTTAACAAAAGTCTTTAAAAATTGGAAATAATAATAAAAACAATATTAGTGAAAAATGAGATATATCTACTCCCTGTCGAAAAAGTAGGATACATAATTTTCTATTACTTTCTTACCTTTGATCATAAGTCGCAATGGACAGGTCTAAAGACGATCTATATTTAATTTTTTGAATTTGAAAAGTTGAAATAATATAAAAGTTAATTGGATATGAAAATGAAATAAACAAACTCCAATAGGACAAAATAAAACAAATTATATCTCTATATTAATCCAAGATGTCTGCATGACTCATAATATAATTTAATGTAATTCAACAAATATGTTTATGTATGAATGAATTTATACTTGGAATATTAATACATACACTCAAAATAGTTTATACATTATTATTTTTTTTATTGGCTGACTAATACTAATACTATCCTCGATTTAGAACTTTGATATTCTATATTTCTCTCTGTAATTGGTTGACCAATACAGAAAATAAAAACTATGTGATTTTTGATAGGACTTTCCATTGGAGTTTGATAGGACTCTGTAATTGATAGGACTTTCCATAGGCTATATCGTAGTTAACATGACTAGGCATAAGAGAGATGGATCGGACTTCCCATCGGCTATACCGTGTTGTTACGGCACGTAAAAATAAAGTCTTTCTTTTAACAAAAGTATATAAAAATTGGAAATAATAATAAAAAAAATTATTAGTGAAAAAAGAGATATATCTATTCCCTGTCGAAAAAGTAGGATACAGAATTTTCTATTACTTTCTTACCTTTGATCATAAGTCGCAATGGACAGGTCTAAAGACGATCTATATTTAATTTTTGGAATTTGAAAAGTTGAAATAATATAAAAGTTAATTGGATATGAAAATGAAATAAACAAACTCCAATAGGACAAAATAAAACAAATTACATCTCTATATTAATCCAAGATGTCTGCATGACTCATAATATAATTTAATGTAATTCAACAAATATGTTTATGTATGAATGAATTTATACTTGGAATATTAATACATACACTCAAAATAGTTTATACATTATTATTTTTTTTATTGGCTGACTAATACTAATACTATCCTCGATTTAGAACTTTGATATTCTATATTTCTCTCTGTAATTGGTTGACCAATCCAGAAAATAAAAACTATGTGATTTTTGATAGGACTTCCCATTGGAGTTTGATAGGACTCTGTAATTGATAGGACTTTCCATAGGCTATATCGTAGTTAACATGACTAGGCATAAGAGAGATGGATCGGACTTCCCATCGGCTATACCGTGTGGTTGACGGCACGTAAAAATAAAGTCTTTCTTTTAACAAAAGTATATATAAAAATTGGAAATAATAATAAAAAAATATTAGTGAAAAAAGAAATATATCTATTCCCTGTCGAAAAAGTAGGATACAGATTTTTCTATTACTTTCTTATCTTTGATCATAAGTCGCAATGGACAGGTCTAAAGACGATCTGTATTTAATTTTTTGAATTTGAAAATTTGAAATAATATAAAAGTTAATTGGATATGAAAATGAAATAAACAAACTCCAATAGGACAAAATAAAACAAATTACCTCTCTATATTAATCCAAGATGTCTGCATGACTCATAATATAATTTAATGTAATTCAACAAATATGTTTATGTATGCATGAATTTATACTTGGAATATTAATACATACACTCAAAATAGTTTATACATTATTATTATTTTTTTATTGGCTGACTAATACTAATACTATCCTCGATTTAGAACTTTGATATCCTATATCACTCTCTGTAATTGGTTGACTAATTCAGAAAATAGAAACTATGTGATTTTTGATTTCTATCGTAAGTTGACTAATCCAATCCAACCAACTTTTAACCTTAGCCGACTGACTAGTTTGACAGTTTCTATTTAATTGGTCGACTAACTCATCAGTTTGGTAACTAACAATGTATCAAACATATTGATTTTGTTTAATTTCAATATTAAATATTGTATTTCTTCTTGAATGCAACCATGAGAATCCCTTTTTTTGTCAATCACTACAGAAAAAGAGATTAACGTTCTAATAAATTAAATTTAACAAAATATTACATTAAATAAATTATGATTTTTTTTAAGAGATTAGAGTTTGGAGATGGTGACGACAACTGAGAAAAGAGTGAGATATGGATATGAGATTGTTGATGATAATAAGAGAATGAGCGAGGAGCTGACAAGCAAAAAAAAAAATTAGAAGAAGATGTCACAAAAGAGAAAGAGAAGAGTTTTTAGAGTTCTAGTTACGATGAAAGCAGAAGAAAACAGTAATAAAAAATTGAAAGGGTATTGGAAAAGATAAGCGGACTTCAGTTTTCCTCTTCTGAGTCCTGAGAGGCACAGAGTTGCAAAATTGAGTGGGTCTACTAAGTTAAATTTTCCATTTTTCATGGATAGCTGCTCAAGACGGAGGGACTAGGGAGTTTCCAAAGGAGCGCACCATTTTTCCTAGTGAGCCCATTTTATAACGGTGAGCCAGGACAAAAAAAACACTGAAAAGTGAGCTCACTAAGCAAATTGGTGTGCTCCTTTGGAAACTCCCAAGACGGATCCATCACGCATTGGCCGATGTGCATCTCGTGAGGCGGTGGTCGGCCCATAAAATTTTTTCCCAACAAAAGCCTGCTAAATTCGTCCTTTATGGATCCCTAACCCAAACTGATCACCACCGGACGCGTGGGCCGTGCCATCCATTGGCCTTGCGAGGGGCATTCTCGTTTTTCCAATGCACTTCCTAAAGAGCCCAATCGAAACCCATCCCCCATGCCGACACGTGTCAGACACCCAAGCTCCAAACATACGACTGTCTCGTCACATTGTCTCGAACTCGGGAAATTCATAATGCGCACCACATTTTATTTAGTGAGCACCACATCCTATCGTAAGGTGATTTACAACATAGGGGAAAATGGTGCTCACAAAGTCAAAAGTGGTGCGCATTTAGAAGTTCCTTTCGAACTCATTGGCGACTCAACTTCGCGAAATTACAAAAGCACCCTCCAGCGGCGGACTTTCCCCGAGTGGACCTGCCCACGTGTGGCCCATGTGGGCCGGAGCGGCAGCACCACAGTCTGCATGCTCGACACATCGCCGCCGCGCAACACGTGTCACCCCGCCTACTTGGCGCAGGCCCGCCCCTCTTCTACTCGGCGAGCTGTTGTCTGTGGCCTTCCCCGGGCGGGATCGGACCCCCCCGATGACCTGGAAGTTTACACGTGGCACGACCGCAGGATATTTATTTATTTTCTCCGATCTTTTATCCTCATGGGGTGTGCTCCACTTCTCCGCTTCTTTCGATGGCAGCGATTAGGGACAAAGAGATGGGGGCCTTGGGATCAAACCCTAACCCTAGATTTGAGATTGAGAGGGAGGGCGCGATGAGATTGGGGGAAATGGAGCTGGATGCTGCCCGAGCGCTGGCGGAGATGGCGAAGATCGAAGGGGGGAGTGGAGAGAAAGGGAGTGATGGTAATAGCAGCAGGTCGGGGAAGCGGATCAAGAGAGAATCGAATGCTAGGGCTTGTGGAGAGAGCTCGCAGGATTTGAAATTCTCGAGATCCGTGGTACTTTTATTTATTTTTCTCGATTATTTTGTTTATTTGTTGTTTTGCTTTGATTAGTGAAGGAGACTAATGAGTTGCAGCCGTGCCTTTGATCTAATTTGGGAGGGGGAAAAAAGGGAAAGGTGAGATCTTTATGAACAGATAGAGTTAATTTTGGGGGTTTCTAAAGGGGCACACCAATTTCCCTAGTGAGCCCACTTTAAAACTTTTCTAATATAACAAGATTCACCCTAAATTTTTTTTGACCATGCCCTCTCCTTCAACCTCATGTCTTCTCTCCCTCCCGCACGAACCTCTTCTCTCCCTCCCGCTGGAAGAGGTGTAGGTTTTTGTTTGTTTTTTTTTTTTTAAGCATCAAATCTTATTGTAGTAGATTCAAGTGGCAGCGGTAACGACATCAAACGAGCTCTCTACAGTGGGTTAGTGGGAGATCTGGAGTGGCTGGTCCCAAAGAGGAAGAGAGGAAATTTAGAGGAAATTTTAGGCCAGTAAAGAGTTGAGTTTCAGGAACATGGGAGAGGGAACGAAGGAAGTTCATTTTGAATATTTTATGTGTGCTGACAAAGAAAAATTCAATCTTTTCAAAAGAGAGGTGAGCTCAACTCACTAGTAAACGGAAATTTCTAGATGGGCACAGGCTTTTTCCTAGTCAGCCCATTTTTCCTAGTGCGCACATCTCTCCTTATAAAACCTCTTATTTTTTCCTTGTGTTCCTAGTGAGCACACCTATTGAGCACACCTATGTACCAACTTTATCCTCGTCGTCTCCATCTCTTTCTCTCCCACCGAATTCCCAAATCCATCTTTTTCCCCTCAAAATTAACTCCTCTTCCTCCAAACCCATCTCTCCCATCTTTTCCTTCTTCATTAAAATCTCCTTTCCACTCTCTCTCAATAATCCCAAATCTCTTATCCACGGACGTCATCGGACCACCCATTTCTCCTCTCCCTGTCCGAGCTAACCAGCCCGGACAGATTCACTCTGTCCGGGCTGGACTCTGTCCGGGCTGGTTAGCTCGGACATAGAAGTCTGATCCGGTCTGATCCGGGCCCGGATCAGAGAAGCATGTATTCAGTGAGGCCTTCAATGGCCCAACAATCTAATCCTACTGCATTAACTTCACTTGAATTAGTTAATTTGCACAATAAATGCATTGGCTTCACTTGGATTGGTTAGTTTGCACATTAATGCATTTAACTTTACTTTCACCACCAAAACTCAAAGTAGGGTAGAGGGTGAGAGTGGGCGGTAAGAGCCATTGAGTCCCATTTCCTGTGCTTCTGCTGCTGAGGAGGAAGGAGGAGTGAAGAGAGGATAGTTTTGATAAAAAAAAAATAGCAAAGTGGTAAATAATATGGACTTTTAAAGTGGGCTCACTAGGAAAAAACCTGTGCCCATCTAGAAACTCCCCTAGTAAACATGGTGTGCCCCTTTGGAAACTCCCTTAATTTTGGGCAAAACTGGGTACTAGTATATAATATTTCTACTATTAATGAGTTGGGAGATAAGATGAATGGTAGTTCAAAGGGAATCTGGAGGACTTTATATGGCATATTTTTTGAAAAGAAAAGAAAATTTCTCTGATGTTAGGAATCGAGTAAGAAGATTGATGAGCTGAGGCCTTGTAGTCAATCTAGTTGTGAAAGCCCCTATTATGGTTCAGTGGGAACTACCTTATCATAGGCAAAGTTTGAGGGTTTTGGAGTTTAATGATTGTTCCTCTCCACACAATCACATTAAAGGCAACTCAACCTACAGTATCATCGTCCCTGCGAAGTATTCATATCGGCTGTTTATGTAGGGATGCTTAGAATGGTTGTGGACAATTTGCAAATGTGTCAAGCAGTCTTTTTTGCCATTTTAGCCATTTTGAGGCAATAGGGCAAATGCGATGGTTGAAAAATAGGCGTGAGGATGATTCTTCTTCCTTACCACCTAGACCTCTGCAACGAACACCAAGGGTCGAGCAGTGAGAGGAGCCGAGGAGGTCAGTGATGTTCTTATCAAAGGCTTTAACTACATTGGGGACTCAATCGGGAACGAAAGATTGTGTTTTTGTTAAGTGAACTTTTTCTTTAATTGGCCTGCCTAGGAGGTCAGCTTATGACTGTAGAGGCAAATGGTGAATCTATGCTTAAAAAGGGAGGATAATGGAGGAATGAATCAATAAGAAGTTTGAAATGGTTCCAATCTTAAGAATAAAATGATGAGGAATAACTGCTTGAGATGGCTTGGGCTTAGTGCAGTGGATGTCAACCAGTACCAAGTTTGCCAATTAGGAGTATTATTAGGATTATAGTTGATTATAGTTGGTGAAGCAACAACTTGTTAGGGGTAGACCTAAATTAACATGGAGTAATAAAGGGTATTCTTGTGGTTAATGCTGTAGAGACGGCCCTTAAAAAGCTTAATGGAGAAAAAGGACTCTTTTATCTGAAGCCAAAGATTTCGGCAAAGGCTTTAAGCTTATTCTTTCAAATGTTATTGTTAATTTTTTGGATGGCCTGCGCTATTTATTTTATCCAAAAATGGTGAAGCAACAACTTGTTAGCGGTAGACCTAAATTAACATGGAGTAATAAAGGGTATACTTGTGGTTAATGCTGTGGAGATGGCCCTTAAACAGCTTAATGGAGAAAAGGGACTCTTTTATCTGAAGCCAAAGATTTTGGCCAAGGCTTTAAGCTTATTCTTTCTGATGTTATTGTTAATTTTTTGGATGGCCTGCACTATTTGTTTTATCCAAAAATATCAAGCACACATGATATGCCAACGTTCATTCTTGAAAATCACATTGTTATGTATGAACTTGTAACATCCATCATCATTACTGTAAAGTAAGCAGAAAGTGTCTAGCTAAAGCAGTATTTTTCCTTGAGAGTACATAGATTTTTTTTTTTTTTTTTTAATCAATGTTGCATTTCATTCTAGGGATACTTGGTTTGTATTTTTTTGGCAGTCAGGAGTAGTTTGAAGGGTGGGTGCTAAATGATTTCTTTCCTAAATCTTCATAGTATGAACCACAAATTTCTAATTATTAGATTTAAGTATTTAACTGCTTCAAATTCTCTAGTTTTACTATTGTTTCTGGTGGAAACATTCATTAAATATCTAAACAGAGTGTCAAAAAAAAAAAAAAAAAAAAAAAAGAAAAAGAAAAGAAAAAAAATCTAAACAGAGTTTAATGTTTGCATATCCTGATCATTTACTCTCTGAAAGTGTTCACATATGTTTTTTTGTGTACCTTTTTCTTTCTTTCTCGTTAGTGTTTTTCATAACAAACAAACAGTGCCTACTATCACCAGCGCTGTCAAGTTCATATTCTGACCTGTGACACAAACTAGAAAGAATGGATGGGGGAGGGTCATACTTGGTGCTGTTGGTAGAAATTTATAAGTTGGAGTTTTTAAAAGATTAATGTATGGTAAGTTGGTGTTGATATCAATATTTTTGTTAGGAATAGATGTTATATAAGATGTTAAAGATATATAGTGTCCTGCCATTAGGATTCTAAGATTGAAGGTGGCAAACTGGATTTAATTTGAGAGTTTTGGATGTTTTCTTTCAGTCTTGTTGCTTCTTGAACTTGTTGGAATGATTCCAATCTAATTGGTAGTTATAGAGGTTGATGGCGATGGAAAAGCTTGCCTGGTGTTTCAAATATGTATGTTAATTCTGTTTTTTAAAAATCCAGAATGCTGCAAATAAGCTACTTAAATTAAGATAAACTATAACCAAATAAATATGGTTAAAACAAACTTGAATATAACAGGTTAATTATATTCTGTTTAACTGCCACGTCCAAATTCTGTGATTTTGTCAGTGGTGATGGAGTTCCTCTGTCAGCATGTCACATATTTCTCTTTTTTGGGCACGTGTAAATGCATGTGCAATTCAAAATGAACTTTAAGATATTTCATATTTTTAATTAAAAATTAATTGCGAATGCATTAATTAATAGAACATGGGGTGTAGTCTCACTCTCACACGAAGGCAACCTTTCTTTATCAACTCTGACAGGGTCATGAAGGTTTTCATGTAAGTTCCATCTAGATATGATTTCCTTGTCCCTCCTCCTGAAGTAAGATTTCCTATTTTCTTAGGCACCCTTAAATTAGCTTACCAGCTCTTCCGAACGTTTTCGCTTCCTGTAGATGTGTGTTACAAACGCCTCATCCGAGGGCCTGATCCATGTTGAAATGTCAGTACTCGATCCTCTGTCTGCTTCCCCATCTTTGTTTATTGGATTACCTGGTAGAGTTTCCTGCCTAGCAAGTCAAGAGACATCAAGATCGACACTTTGCATAGCATGCTTGCATCTTCAGCTGATGAAAATAGCAGTCTATTTGGTGCTTCTGGTTCCTTATTTCTGTTGATCCATGCAACATTCATGTCCTTGACCTGCACAGGTCATGTAGAGTTCATGTGTGCTTATTCTTTGTAGCCTGCGTATCCAGTAAACGATGATCCTCAAGATAATAAAGCAATCAAAGCTGTGGTTGAAGAAAGACTGAAGGTCAAACAGAATTCTGAATTGTCTATTTCAAACACCAGCTGCCCCAGTAGTCATGTATCATGTTTTGGGCGCAGAATGAAGCCAAATATGACCGAGGTACAATTATCTCTTAACTCCTTATAAAAATTAGGTCTTGGATTGCAGATTGATATGTCTTTCATAGGCTGAGAGAGAAGCCAGAAGAATATGCAGAGTGTTAGCCAATAGAGAGTCTGCTAGGCAGACAATTCGGCGGCGACAGGTAAGCTTGGTGCAAATGTGAAAATAGTATTTATGAGGTGCAAATGCAATAAACCATTTAAAGCTCATGTTGCGATGTTAATGTCTCTTCTTCAGGCCCTTCGTGAGGAGTTGGTGAAAAGAGTTGCAGATCTATCTCTGGAGAACAAGAATATGCAAGTGGTATGTTTAATAACTCGCACCTTGGAAAGGGAATTTTTTTTTTTTTAAACACATTTCACTGTCAAAATGAGTGCTACAACTAACGTTTTAAATGAATACATGAAATTTATCTATGTTTTTAATGCGGATTTGTTCTCTTTGGGGTCTAATCTTATTGATGCTTGATAATCTATGAGAACAGCTTAGTAATCGTGCAACATCTGCTTTGAACTAGGAAAAGGAGCTGCTAATGAAAGAATACCTTTCCCTGAAGGACAGAAACAAAGAACTAAAAGATCAAGTGAGGCCCAGCGGGAGTTTTCATCAAAATATTTCCATGATGACATCCATTTTCTTTGTATTTATATTTCTTGTTGAGGGAATTTATGTTCCTTAACGAATTTATACTCTGCAGATGGCTAAGGCAGTAAAGTCCATGGCTGTGTTTGGTGTGGGAATTACTTCAAGACAAGTAGACACGTCAACATCTCCTTCCACTGAACTGTCATTAGTGGCTCCCAGTGGATCACATTGCACAGCGTGGGATCCTTGGCCTTCCATTTCTTCAAATGCTGCTGCATGCTTCGAGGAATGCGGATCGAGTGGCGTAGGTGCATCAAAGACCTTGTTCTATTTGCCACCATGTGCTTGGTTCTACCCTTTACCTCTTCAAGCATCTGAATGCTATGTCTCATGTTCAGCATCCTCTGATAAAGCTCCAGGCTTCATTGCTGGACAGCATTGTCTTAGGCATTACTCCCAAGAGGGGAACAATTTAGAGACGCCATCTCTGCATGTTGGAAGCAGAACATATAATTTGTCGGCCCCTGTTGAAGAGAAAAAGAATGTTGGGATCAACCTTGAAGAGATGCCAGTGGGAGATGATGGACATGATGAGATCTCAGAACACTATACCAATTCTTATGAGGCTGCGAATCCTTGTCCATATGCTAAAGGCGAAGCTGGTAGGATGATCGACCAACTTGGTAATGTTGAAGCAGACAAATCACAGATAGCGTTGCTTCCACAAGTTAAGAAATTGGTGGATCTATCTGCAGCCGCAGTGGCCAGAAAGAGGAGGAAGGAGCTCACAAAGCTTAAATATCATCACTGGAGGCATATTAGGTTGCACGGCTAGGCTGCTTTGAATTAAGATATAAGTGTAGGTAACTTTCCCAGTTCTGTTCATCTTTGGTAGTTATAATCAAAGTTATATTTGCTTGTGCTGGCCACCCTTTTGTCATCTAACCCTGTCCTCAGCCCCATATAACGAAATTGCATCATCAACTTGACTGGTGACTCATTTTGCTTATCGACACTGAAGTTACGGTGCGCGTATTCTTCTCTGTTTGTGGCATCCTTTCTTGGACATGGTTCTCTGTCGTGAGGGCGCATATGGTGCGAACCCTTATAAGCACAGGCCTGAGCTGTAGAGGTTCCTCTTACTGTAGCACGGCTTTGTACAGTCTAGTTGAACAGCTTAGTCTTTTATACAGTTCTCTGCAAGTAACTAGCTTGCCCTGTGATGGGACCAACTTACGGTTGTATGAGAAATTATTGTACAAGTAAGCGTGCTAAATGATCACATATTCAGGTACCCGGTGCAAATTCACTGATTGTAGGTCTGAATACTGAATTTTGTAGCTTCAAATACTCTGATCTCAGTGAAATATTTTCCTGTCATGTTGCTGCTTGATCTTGTTGGCCTGAGTTGTGGGGTGATGTCTTGCTGTGCTCAGTTATTCTTATGTATTGTATTTGGTGTTTGCTCAGGTTTGATCATGCTTAGGGAAATTGTTTCAACTCAGGATAAAAGAGGAGGGATGTATTCTATATTCACTATATATTTGTAATATAAACTCAAATACTTGGAATCTAATGTCTTCGAACTTCCTTGTTCTTTTCTTGAAAGCACAAATTATAGAACGAGCAGTGAGAATTTTAAGAACACCCCAAATGTACAAGCGTACACTCCTTCAAGGGTATATTCTTTGAAAGCTAAAAACAACAAATGTGTAAGTTCTCCTCCTCCTCCTCCTCCTCCTCCTCCACTTCCATAATCTTAATCCTAAAGACATAGAACTAATATGAAGAAGTGGGTATTCTAGTATAAAAAATATAATGAAAAACTTGTAATTAAAACCAATTTTTGGCCCGGGGGGTGTTGGGGGGTGCCTTTATATATTTTGGGTGTGCCTTTAATCTCCGAAAGAATAGCCTTGCGCGCGACACCCAATGGCCCACAAGTTTTAGAGGGACAACTAGTGAATTATCTGGGCCGGCCCATTCAGAGTGCTTTAAAAATATCAACTTACAAAATTATATAAATTAACTTTAATTTATTTAGCCTCTTTCGGCAGCCGATTCTTCTTGCGTTGAAGCTGCAGCGATGGCGATGACCGTCGAAGGTACCTTCTCTCTCTCTCTCTCTCTCTCTCTCTCTAACTTCCCTCTCCGTTCTCGAAATTTCTCGACTTGATGGGAGAAAAAGTAAAGATAGTTCAAGGGTTTTGCAAAAGAGTTTGTGATTTTTGTTTTTTAGGATCTAATATCGGGTGGTTAGCGAACCCTAAGTCAACGAAAGGTTGAATTTTTATAACTTCACCAAGTACTGCAGCTGAAATTAGTTATTTTTTTGAGAATTCGTGATTCTAGGGTTTCATCTTTGCGGATTTATTTATATTTATTCCTTTTCTTTATCTTTCGATATAAATGCAAAGGGGCCTATTAAATTATACTCTCTGATGGTTGCAAACACTGCGAGTTGATAATCAGGTCCTTTGCTTAGGATCAAGTGTTAAGACAATTTCATTGGTTAAGTGAAATCGTAAAGGTCTATTGTTGCATAGACATTCAGTGCTCCGTTGCTATCTATAAACTTTAAAGATTTGGAATTGTTACTAATTTCACGGAGCACAAGTTCAGTTCTTAGCCAGGTTTGTAGCATTACAATGCGAATGTCAGTGAATGTATTAGGTGCAAGTTATAAGAGACTTGTCTCTTTTCTTAGCGTACAGGGTTCAGAATTTGAGCAAAAAACTTGATTCTCTAATACTATGATGCTGAGATGATATTTAACTATATTACAGATTGCTTTATTATGGTTGGCTTGTGAATAAAGTAATATTGCAATGGCAAAGATTAATGTGAGATTAGGTCAATGTTGTGGAAGTGTCCATCATTTGGCTTATATGAGCTGTTGGAGTTTTGCGTTTTTAGGATTACTTGTTATATAAAGAATAAGGATGGTTTACACATGTTAAATGAAGAAATGCCTTAGTATGGAGGATTCCAGAATCGAGGTCTTGTAGAGGAAGGGGGAAAAAACAATCTAATGGGAAAAGTTTATAGAGCATTTACATTACCTGAGAAATATGCGAAGTTAAGTGTTTAAGAATATCAATTTCAGATTGTTGCAACTTGCAACCATGATCTCCGGCTATAATTAACTAGATTTTGTCTAATGAGGTAAGCTATGTAAGAATTTATGAAATTTTGAAGTCAGTTCTTACTGGATTCCTTGATTTCCAAGCTCAAAAACTTGTTTGTCAAAAAATATGATAAATATATTTAACTGAATCTTATTGAGACAATAGTCAAATAAATCAAATTTCACTTAACTATGGAAATGGATTGTAAATCAAATTTCACTTAACTATGGAAATGGCTATATAATTTTATCTGAATTTTCTGAGCCAGAATTGTGTTGCTCATGTTTCTTTTTCTTTTTCCCATGCCGTGCCGTTGGATGCATTTGTGGGGAATCATCACTTGCGAATCAATTTCTACAGTGTAAGAGGATTTAAATATGTAATTTTGTTAAGTCCTTAAGCGAAACTCTTTTGCTAATACTTTGTTAACATGCAGACTTGCTGGTCTTGCTTTTATGTTCTCATCTAGCATTTTATTGCAGATCCTGGTATGATGTTTTCACTTCAAGTTTATTAGTTCTGTTCATCCGGAAGTTAATGGATTATTACTTTTCTAAGCAATTCACGGGTGCCTTACATATAACAAAGGACACTTGCACTAATAAGGAGATGCTAATATTTGGTCTGTAATTCATTTTCTTTGTTATATTTTTATGTTCTTCAGTTATCTTTTTCTTATTGAAAGAATAATTTGCTGGATTTCTTGTGTCATTCTCAAACATATGTACCTTCTTGGAAGCTCTAATCTTGTAGTTTGTCTTTTATTTCTTGTGTCATTCTCAAACATATGTACCCAATAGTATCGTCATTTCTTTTGGAGAAGTTTTTATCTCTTAATATATCAACCTTTACAGACAAAAAGAAGTTAGTGCTCTGGAGCATTCTTTCATTTATACTCACTGTGCTTTCTTTCCTGCGGCTTTTCAGTTGCTCTTTTGCCTACGAAAACTAGTGTGCCACGAGTAGAATCTTGGAGTTGTTTGATTCGAATATAGTTTGTCATATAGGATGAGGATTTTATAAGCACTGGATGGAAGCTAATGATGGAGTCTAACTTTACCACTTTGGCGATGTTTATTGCCTAGCAACAAACGACTGAAACAACAACTTAGGTACAAGCATGGAATCATCTCTTTCTAGGCTTTCTATCCTTTCTTAGGGCTTGGTTAGTAAGTGAAGTTACGTAGTAGGAGTTCAGAGCTACTAGGAGAATAGGGGAGGAGGACGGTGTCAAATGTCTTGTCAATCTTTTGCTAATTCTAAAGCTCCTCTCTCCACCTGAAGAATATGCTCTTTTTTGCATAAATAATGTTTAAAAATGCCAAACCTACCCTTTAGTTTCTACTTCTTTGTGTAAATAATATTCTCGCCATTTTTTTTTTCTCTTCTTCTTCTTCTTATCATTACTACTGCTACTACTATCAGTGATTTTGTTACATTTGAAACAAGTTAGGAACTCTACTCCTTCCTACTCCAATTGCTAAACAAGGACTTGGGTCCAAAAATTGATCCTAGTCTGTCTGACAGATATGCTAGTATCCTTGATATCTTGATAAGAAACACTATTTTGATAGTGACTGCCTTATTTTTTCTTTCGGAAGTTAATGAATTATGCAGGACTTCAGGTTCTCACCTTTTGTTTTAGAGGGAAGCATTCGTTTTTCACAAAGAATTTTTCTTCTCAATTTCCAATCCATTCTATTGTAATTGATCATCCTCATTCTAATTGTTAGCAGTTTTTGTTCCTTTTGATGGTTAAGATTTTAGTATATTTGTTTCGAATATGGTGGCATCAAAGTAAGTTTTGCGTAGGAGGTTAGCTCAGTTATCGTAGGACAAGTCTGATTATGTCCTTAGGGCCCTGAAGTTAACAAATACTTCCCTAAGGGATTATACTGCTACTCTTTTCTCCTAAATTATTTGCAGTCAGTTATAGGCTTCTGTGTTCATATGAGTATGCTAATATGCTTGAGCTTGGACTTAAGCTAGCTGCTACACCACATCCTGAACCTCCCCATATTCAAACTCGAAAACCAAATAGGTCTTTCATCTGCATTTGGTTAATCCTGACCTAGTGGAACATTCTTAACAAGCCAGATGTTTTTCATCCATGTGGGTTTTAAAAAGGTATGAAATCTCAGAATTGGTATCGCTGTGGTGGTGGTTTGTGGTATCAAAATCTGCAGTATCAACAATATCAGACGTTTTGTCTTGATTGTAGCAGTCCCTTCTTTAAAAAAATACTGGAAATGTTGCTAGGATAATTTGTAATGTATTGACCTATTTTTATTTAAATAATGAATAGAGTTTGATCACATTTTAGGGAGAGTAGATAAATTAACTAATGTTTAGCTAATTAAATGCAAGCCCAATTTTTAAGTGGTTAAATATTCACTAATTACTAAGTCACATGTTAAATAAAATCGTTACTAATTCAGGGTTAGATTAACTGAAAGAGTTGTCTAATACAAGATTTATTTCATATATTTTGGCTGACTTAAATTAAGTTAGATTTTTGCTAACATGTATAGGAATTAACAAATATTTAGTACAGGGTACACATCATATCAAGTATGTCAAAACTTGATACAATATTGGTAGTATGTATCAGTATCAGTTGGCATTTGAAACCTTGGTTTGAATGCCATAGAATAACTGAATAAGGCAAACATTTATCAGAGATTTTGATTGCATATAACATGGTGATAAGCCAATCTGCATTTTGCAGGGGTGGGTAAGGGGAATATGTGTGTTAGATAGTTTGCAGTATGGTTAAGACGAACAAGAGGAAACTTAATAAGCCATTCAATTTTTATTCATATTGGTTGAACAACATGCCAGAAAGAAGATAGCATTTATCTAGATTGAACTTCCTTGTCACATTCTGATAACCTCCAATGCTCATTTTGGTGCTTAAAGAGAAGAAGGGTTGGTGCGGGAGGATTAAATCTCGGTGGAAGCTGTATATTATGGCTGACTGTTGAGGAGAATAATATAATATATCAGATCTCTTGAAGAGGGAGAGAGCTTAAGTGTGAAGAGATTCAAGGCTGATGTAACTATATTATGTTATGGCCAATAATAGGATTTGCACCAATTGAAATAAACTTTGGATCATGGGTATGTCGGGTGAAGGTTTTCCAAGATGCGTGTACACTGAGAAGTCTTCATAATTTGTTTAATGAGCTCTTAGATTATATTTTGTTGGTGTCGAGGGCTCTTTTTTTTTTTGTAAACTCAGTACAGCTTGTTTCCTTACTAATATAGTCACATCCTTTAGTTTCTGGATTAGTGGACTGATAAACGTTTTAGTGCTGCTTCTAGCATAAAGATGCTGTTGTATCATTTTCTTGTAGTAGTTTCTTGATGAGTTATCACTAGGTGGAGGTGTCCATCTTAGTGGATGTAGCTTGAGGCATATGTGTTTGATGTACAAGTAACAATAATGGCAATTTTCCTGAATAAACTTTTCAAAACGATAAAATATTGCACTTTAAGAAGAGTATGCTTGTGTCATATTTTTTTTTCACTGTGAACGTGAAACTGGTGCTTCTTGAAATTGTCCGATATCATTCATTCTGTTAAGGCATGATGGCATGGTTGAATTTTCAAGTAAATCTTTACTTTATCAGGTATACATTTAAAATCCTTTGGTATAGATCATGTTGGTGATTTGAAGATTATTTTTAAAAGTAAATATTGATATTCCTTTTTTAAGTCGCCTTCCAAGTCGTAACCTAGTATAATTTTGCATCTATCTCTGCCATCTTAATTTAAGTGCATAGGTTCATTAATAGAAACATTTCAATTTTGTCAGGCTTGTGTCCTATACAACAACTGGTGGCCCATGTTATCAGGTAAATGTTGAGATTAGAAATCTAATGGATCTGGCTTTCTTTTTTCCTTTCTTATCAAGTAATTGAACAGGTTTTGTGCTTACTGATATTGTAAAATTTTACATGTTCCATTACTTCAGCTCTCATGTATGTGGTAGTGCCTATGCCTTGTTTATTCTTTGGAGGGGGGTCCACTCATTTCTTGACCAGCAATGAGGGTGACGGGTAAGTGTAATTTATTTGATGCTCGTGTCCTAATTTTATATACTTTGATGTCCTTCTTTTAATGATTTATTAGACGTATACCCTTCAAATCTTACCTAATTAGAAGTAACCCCCAACTCATTGTAGTCGTTAATTTACTCTTCAAATCATTTTGAGCCTGAAAGATACCCCTCTCATTAACATCCCACTTTTTTTTTATAGTAGAAGTGTGAAGTACCTCAGTTACCCTTGTTGTTGCTTCTTCTCCAATGAGTCCCCAACCTCTTATTATTCACCCAATCCAAATTAGGGTTTGCAGTTGAGAGAAGAGGGCTAGGTACGTGTAGAATTGTTCCACCCCTTTTGATTCATTTTTCCTTGCCCACATAAGTCAAGGAAGCAAAGAAACTCAACATAGCTTTCTATGAATGGAAAAGCCTTGGTGTAGATCAGTGGAGGAGGAGGAGGAGGAGGAGGTGGTGGTCTTGAGCTGAGTTTCATGATTTGACTTCTGTTGAAGGAAGAAAGTTGAGGTGGAAACCGAGGAGAGAGGAGCAGGTGATTGATTATTGAGGGAAAGGCACAGAGCCCGGTGGAGAGTTGATTCGCTGAGGATGTCATCAAGTAGTTGGGGTTGGATGTGGGTCGGCACCGGAATCAAGTGAGATCTAAAAATGAGAAAAAAAATGCAGAAGATAATTTTTCTGAGATAGAATGTATGGGTATGTTAGTCAAATCTCAAAAAATATAATATTATTTAACGAAACTAATTGAATATTCTCTTTTTAGTCCAGAGATGTAATAGTGAGGGATAATCATTAGATTCCTAGTGTTTTTTTTCCTGTTTGCGGAGTAAATATGACTACTTGATGTATAAATTTCTAAATATTAAATGCGTGTAGGATATATGTCCAGAAAGCCCTTTTTTAATTCACTGAAGTGTGAAAATCATTATGCCTAATGTTAGGTAAAGCTAGAAGCCGTTATTTCTTTAGAAAACAGGATTTACGGGGAAAAAAAGGAGTACCATCAGTTTTAATTTTGCTTTCAGTACCATCAGTTGTTTCGATCCACTTTGTACAACTATCCTAATGTAGATCAGTCAACTCAACTACCTGCCTTGACAATGGTCATGGGCCTCAACTTAAAGTTACTCAATCTTAGATAATGGTGAGGAAAATGAAGATTATATACGGAGAACTACCTTAAAAGAATGGATATAGGAAGTTTCCGGGAAGATGATTACAAAACTTCAGAAAATTTACTCATAAAGCCCTAACAAAATTCTGGAGCTAATTTACTCATAAAGCCCTAACAAAATTCTGGAGCTAATGTAATACGTATCTTGCTTAGTACATTTTATTTCTTATACTTGTGCACAGTCGTAGACCGGTAAACAGTCAATTGATTCCAAAGATCTTAGTCGTATCTAAGAATTTATTCTTTCACTTTCCTTATATTTCCTGTAACTCTCATCTTTTCTAATCAAACTGAACTAAATGGTTAATGAAATTTATGGAGGTGGGTGTCAATAAGCAAGTATAGAATAGTCGAGATTGAACCCCTCAGCTGGTCGGGTCAGATTGTCGCCAAGCATGAATTTACATTAGTTTGATTCCAATTCGATCCACCAATTGCAAGCCACACAAATTTATGATGTTACTTTACATGCAAGTGCCTTTTTCGTAGCCAGGGTAAATTGTGACACTTTCTGTTTCTGGAGTTGCAGCTGGATAAACGCAGCCAAATTCCTAACTGGTTTATCCACTGTGGGGAGCATTGCGATTCCAGTAATCCTCAGGCACGCACATTTGATCGAGACAGGCGCTATGTTCATAGAGTTCACTTCCTTTTTCATACTGGTTGTAACGGTCCTGTGCTTCCACAGAGTTAGTCTCGATGAAGATTTTTAGTTTGACACCTTTCCCTCAGAGAAGAATTTATTGTAGGGTGATAAAAAAGGAGAAACTTGCCCAGTGTATTGTTAATGTACAGATATTTTAACTTAACCTTTCTAATCTTGTAATAAAGAAAATGTAGTAATTTATCGAGATATACCGATCTGTTAACTGCAGAGTATCCCATGTATCTTGAGTTCTTAGGGATTCATGAATCCTCGGACGCTTGGTTTTGCTGCTAGACATTGGCCTGAAGCAGTAATTTCCCGGAGGAAACATCCGAGCTGTCACTGAGATTGTGTTGATTCTAGCGGTGTGGCTAAAATATGTTCTGTTGTGATATTTTTGATGTCGTTACGGAAAATATGTGTAGTTTCCAAGCCTCAGTGAGCTAACCTAAGGACTGCAGACATTTCGTTAAAAAATAAAGTGACTTGAATCTTGACAACTGATAACATCAGTTATCAAAGATTGTGAAATTATTCCTGTAGTGTCCATAATTGGCATAGTTACAACAGCAAGCTAGCTTAGTTCTATCTTGCATGAGACAAGCAATGGTCTAAAATTGCCAAGGGATATATTTAGTATTTGTGAATGTTTCGTTTCTGAAATTGCAAAACAATGTATTTAGTATTTGAGCACACGAGATTATGTATCGTTGACATTCTGTATTTGCTAGATAGATAGGCTTGGTACTAATCTAACTCAAATTGCATCAGATCATTGTATTACGCTTACAACTAATTAACAGTAACAAAAACTTTAAACTCAAGTAGAAGAGAGCATTGAAAATTTGAAACTGATCTCTAAATCTCTAAACAATATAATTTAGTAGTACGTTAAGGAAAGCAGATCTCGTCAAGATACTGGATCCTATCCATACGCACAGAAACATCAAACTCTCCGTTGGGTCCTGCAAAAAATGATCCTGCAAAATTTCATGTTTCACTATGCTGATTCTGTATTCCTCCCATATTCTGCCCAAAAAATGACGAGATGAATAGAGAGTATGCACATAAACCATACAACTGCTAAAGAAAAATCTTTTTTATCAACTTTATTGCACTCAAATAACAAGATGCACCCAGAACTGAGATTCAAGAACTCAACTTACAAGCAATAGCTATATAGAGAACTAAACAAAAAGCTTAGCATAACCAACTGAGAGCAGTCATTTGCTAGCTTTCACCAATTTTATGCGTGCGCGTGCACACCCGATCACACCTTTGAGAACAACCAAACAAACTATATTGAAGAAGATACACACCCTCAAGGAATCCCTATAATAGGAAGAAAAGGGAAGTAGAAGATCAACGGCAGAGTGCTCCCAGGCTGTGGTAAATCCACGCCACCCGTTGAGGAGGAGCCGTTGGGAGCTGCCGATACACCAGACTGCGGTGCTTTCTCACTGCCATCTGGGCTTTGATGAGCCTTCGACGGGTATGAGGTGAAGAATGTGAGACGGGTAGACAAGCTGTAGGAATCCTTTTGACCTGTAGCAGCCTTGACGATCTTCGACATCATGGATTTCTTGGAAGCCCAGACCTGCACAGGCCCTCCCAGCAGCATCACGACACAGTTTGGCGAGGAGGAGGAGGAGGAGTTTGCAGGGATCTCGGCCTCAAACTTACCTTCCCTGTTGGAAAGTGCATAGACCAACTCCTTATCGTTTTTGCATTTAACTGCCACCCTCATACCTGCATCGACACGGGACAGATATTATCGATTAAGAAACCATTCCAAAGAATCTGATTCTTGCAGTATATTGCAATGCATATAGTCTTTCAAAAGTTTTATTGCAAAAGATGTCTATGAAACAAAACAGAGACGAAATAAAAAAAAGGTAAGAACCAGAGAGGTCCTTGTGAGGGCTGCAGTCGAGGCAGGAGACCGAGCCCTTGACCAACTGGCACGACGACAGACTGATGCTTGCGAGGGCAAGCACAAGGAAAAGACCATATAATGCTGCACAATGGGGAGCCATGGAGAAGAAAGACTAGGGTATGAAATCGGAGACCCACCCCAAGGCTCGTATATATAACAAACCAATTCGACATTAAATGGGGTGGTTGTTGAGCTTACAAGAGTAGATGAGATGGAGATAGAACAACATCTACTCTCGATCTCATGCCAAAATCAAGATTATGAGCAATAAATAGTTTAATTACAGAACCAACCCCACATCTCTCCGACATGCAACATGAACAATATCAGTCGTTGATTCAAATCATTTCAGATGAAGGAGAGGGCCACTAGAAGTTATTGAAGTCTAGTAAAGCATTCACGGGCCTTTGCTATAATGTAAGCAATGGGACGTCTGTCTTCAAACTTTAAATGGCTTAAAAATTAGTTGGACTGACATTTTTACACAGCGAAGAAAAACAGTTAGATTTTTATGGTTGCTCGAGTCTCTTACTCCATACTTGGTAAATATTTAAAAGATCCTTCAAGACTTGTCATGAATCCTTACGGAACTCAACCAGGAGAAGAAATTCATAATAGTCTAAGTTGGCATCACTTCATTAAAGGATGCACGTGAATCTTGTGAGTGCTATGGACCTACGATAGTTGTTCAGTAAACAAACACCATAGCACGAGCAAAAGCAAATGCAAAGACGAACAAATAAAATTTGGATTGGCGAATAAACGGAGGGTATGCATGACATATTGGAAAATGGGAAGTCCAATTTAAACTGTTCTCATGTCATGCCAACTAAAAGATGTCATGGAAATTAATGCTTATACTCTTTCCTAATAAGATACAGCCTGCTGATTTGACTGTATTCGTTTCTAACGCTTAGAAAGAACTAACTATATGCATATATCAACCCAAATTGGTTCTAGAATATGGGGAGAAAAAAAAAAAAAAATGAACGTTATCTTATTACTCAACCAATTCAAACGTGCATCATTGAAGAAACAACAATCACGTATAGACTTGACTTGAGAGATAAAGAATAGCCTAACGAGATACAACTGTTAAAGCCTTCTAAGTCTACAGGCTATTAGATGAGGCTTTAGACAACCCATTTCAAATCTTTAATCCTTTCCATAACTTCTTTAGACATTTCCAGTGCTTATTGCTTGTATACACACAGACACAGAGAAATTTACGTTACAGTAACTAGTGGTACAGCGTGATGCAACAGCTTTTGATCTAATGAGATCGAAAAAAAATAATACAATCTAAGTTGACAAAGCCTTTGTGATGTGATTGGTTTATTCGGCCAAAAGCATAGTTATCATGTCTCGTTTCGTTATTTCTTTTTTCTTAGTTGCATAGGCTTAGGTTTTCTAACTTTCTTATTGTGTAAGTTTCAGAGGTAGACACAAATTCTCTTGTTGATAACCACAAGCCAACTCCGGGAATTACTAGGGAAATTTCATATCACAATCAAGATGTCATTGTACTAGAGAGTTTTTGCTACTATGCCAAAACGCTGAGATAAGGTGTGTCCGCTAGGATTTGAATTGAAATTCCTTCCCGTAACTATATCAAAATTCTGAAGTTACAGTGAGGAAGGGAAATTGTTTTGTAGTTTAACATATGTAGCGATATAGGTATTAAGTTTATTTCCTCTATAGACTTTTTTTAAGAATGAAATTTTTTTTTTTCCTAGAGATTATAGTGATCTCTATTATATATGTAATAATATATATATTTTCACGTGACATGCACATGATTGTATACATAAAGAGTGTAGGACCAAGGACACATTTAAGTTTAATGTAGGAATTGTTTGGGTTCAAGATTATGGTTTAATATTTGGGGTCCAGTAATTTTGGTTCATTTTGGAATTTCCACTTTTTGCAGGGAAACCAACTAAAATGGAGAGTTTTAGACTTTTTTTTTTTTAATATTAATTACGGGGGAAGGATTTCTATGACCACTTTACGATGAACCAATACATGAAAAGTCAGAAAGAACTCTATTATCTCCAAAATCTTTAACTCTTTTCTATAAAACAAACAAGAACTTGATGACTAAGAATTTGATTAACATTATTCACTGTCAGAAATCTATTTTTCAAATCGATGAACCAATCAACCCCTTAATGAATTTGGAAAATGGATTTATAACCACAAATAGTACTTATGAAAATTTTATTGTTTCACTGAAAAGATACAAAGAATTGGTGGTAAGGTCAGTTTTTTTTTTTGTTGCTTTTTATGTTTCGAGCTAATTGATTCATTGATTTGGAAATGGATTTGGTCTTGATTCTACTGTTCGGTTAGAAATTCACCAAATCCACAAAACTCATTGATTATTTCAAGGATTTTGGTTAAGGATTTGGTGCTGACGTGGCATTGGCCAAGTTTGGAATTTTTGAGTAGGTTTTTGGGTTTTCTTTTAACTTTTTTATTGAGCGAAGATGAGTGTGTACTTTTTAATTTTTGATTTAACTAAAGTCATCATTATCCTAAAATCCGGAACCCTTTTACATTCGGTCGATCCAGGGGTAGAAGGCTCCGACCAATGCCGAAAAATTTGACCAATGCCGAAAATTTTTTCCAACTGAACACCGATCGATTTTGGTCATAGTCGAGAAGTTAGTGGTAGAGTTTATCTTTGGATGTTTAGTTGATTGATCGGTTGATATTGGAGTTTTCCAATCGGATCCGAGAGTAGAAGACTCTGGAAAATTTTTCTGAGCAAACTCCAACCGATTTTCGTCAGAGTCGGACGGAGTTGCCGAAGTCGATCGTGCTCACCCCTACATTGTCCAAATTCACGAACCAATCAGAATAAATTTATATTAAATATTATTAAAAAATAAAAGATGCACTCTCTCCTCTAACAAGTAATAAAGATAAGAGCCCAAATTCATGACTGCAAAAGACGATTCTTTTTTGGGCCAAATCTATGGCCACAACAACAGTTTTTCATGAGCCAAATCATTGAACTAAACAGCGAAAATCTTTGCATTAACAATAAAAAGATTAATTACAACCAGTTTATACACCCGCTAAATCTTAAAACTCTTATTTAAATATCTTGGACTATCTAAATTATATTGTTTTACACTCAGACTCTTTGGGACCGGAGAGTCTAAGTGAAAGTTTTAAACTTTAAAAGTGATAAATTATACACTCTCTTATTACAGGGGTCTGAGTGTAATTAACCATTAACAATAAATATATTCCCAAACCCACCACCAAATCAACCAAACAAATAGCCCTAAATGTTTCTGGATATCAGAGTTTACAAAAATCTAAATCCAAAATCTCAATTAAGGATGGTAATGTACGCATCCATAAACTAAAATTTTTAGCCTGTTTTTTTATTAAAAATGATAATTTTATTTTTATAATTTAAAAATTTATATAAGAAGGGTCAAAATTTGGTCCATGCACGTGTGTTACCATCCCTAATCTCAATAGATTCTCCAATTTATTTTGTAAAAATATCCAAATTAACAAATAATACCAATCTCTGAATTTAGCAAAATACCTCAAATCTGCCAAAAGTTTCCAATTCCAGACCCCAAACTAAAAAAAATTTAATCCTTCAAAATTTTTCTAGATTAAAGAACATAACTACTGTGATTTAGTCTATATCCAACTCAATTTTACTAGACAAAAAAAAAAGAAAAATTTGAAAGCTTTTCAAGGGAAGTAGATGCGGACAATCCAATCAAAGCAGAATACATACATTCTACAATTTTTATTAGATAATTTCATTTCATTGATTAGATTTATTTTATTATTTTATTTTATTTAATCAAACACATTCTAAAATTGTAGAACGAGATAGTACAATAATCACACTCGTTTTTATTCAGTCCGAGATGAATCAAAATGTCTACATCTTGGGACTTTCTTTCACTCTCCAATCACTTCAAAATTTGATGTAAATTCGTTTGGTTTCGAATCTAACTTGGGGAGGGGGAGGGGGAGGGGGAGGGAGAACTAGTTTCAATCTTCGAACCCAGTCCTCCTGAAAACAGCATTCCTCACCCTCCTCAGGTCCCGGCCCTTCAGCGTCCTTCCGGCCCCTTCCAGCACCGAGAAGGACGTCGTCGTCGGCGATGACTCCCTCCCTTCCCTCCTCGCCACGATCTCGTGCGGCGGCAGCATCATCATCTCCTCATCGTCTTCATCGTCATTTCCATCAAGACCAAACTCCAATCCCCTGCCCTTGCTCTTCCTCACATTCACTACTGGTATGCTCACCGGCGCCGAGCTGTGATGCACCTTCTCCTGCTTCGCCTTCGCCATCGCCGACGGCGGGATCGCCATCGCTGACGACGAGGAGCACGAGATGGAGAACTTGGGCATCAGGTTAGGGTTTGGGTTCCGATCGGTTAGCGCTGCTAGGATGCCGAAGTTGTGGTCGGCGAAGCGGCGGAAGCTAGGGTTATTAGGGTTTGGCTTCGGGTTCGGATTCATGGCCATGGGGAGGTCGGGGGACTCGGATCCAAAAATGTCATCTTCTTGGAGCTCGAGACCCGCGGTGGCGGGTTCCGGACGGGAGAAGAGTCCGAAGAGGCGATCCGATCCCGAGAACCGCTGGTGGGGGTGCTGGGCAAGGGTCTCCATTAAGCGGGTCGGATCGGCACCAGACTGCACCTTCAATAGTCTAGCGGGTTTCTGGTGCGTCTCCGCTGGGAGGAGAGTTGAGTTGGGGGTTTCTACTGGGGAGATGGGTGCGCGTTTAATAAGGGGAGGGAACGAGGGAGACGAGGAGTCGGCGGTGAGACACCACGTATTATGGTGGGCCCCCGCCCGCTTCGTAACTTGGAAAAGAGAAGGCCCCATCAAATACTGATGCCTCGTTGGACCCCACTTCTCTTTTTCTAATTCTTTCCATGTCCAGAAGTAGCTGTTGAGTCTCAAATATGAGCAACTCCACTTTCCCTTTCCTTCCACATGCAGTAGCTGTGGGTCTCAAACAGCAAACAGCAAATACAACAACAACTAGGCGGATAAAAACACCCCCGGATCGATTATATGAATAATCTTTCGATATATCTTCATTTAAACCTCTACCATCCATATCTTTTTATATCTATTCCTTCTATATTTTTTTCGATCGTTTACTTTATTATCTTATCTTGATGAGTTTCACTCTTTGAACTAGTACATATATGAGTCTATATTATATATGATAAAACCATCGCAGACTATTTTAGTGCATCGTATATTTAATAGGGATTACGCTTAAATGTTCTTATTTCTCCTTCTAGTGTTATCACTCATCTTTACCATACCAATCTTGTGTGAATGACTTCTCCGTACTATACAATAAAACTGATATAATAGCAGTCATATAAATTTTTCCCTTCCGCTTTAAGGAAACATAAACAATAAGCAAATAGAAATAGATTTAAGAAGAAGCCTTAACTACGCAATTATATATGTCTGCAGAAGAATCAGATCAAGGAAATAATACGACAAGAGAATGAGAAACGCACCAGAGACTTGTTTAAGTATGTCAATCCAACGAATTCGGAGTAACCGAACTAACTAATCTGCAGATAATAAAAAATCAAGAAAAATGTTCGAGTATCACTAAAGATAACAATATCATGATCACAAAATAAACATAGACTAAGCTTATTAGAATTGCTGTCATTATCTTGAATGATGCAATTTTGTCTCAGTCCAGACTCGCAAACAACACTAATATGATTGTTAATCTGATGGCCCAAGTCACTGATAGTTCCATTCACATATTTGATATCCGTTCCCATAGAAATATACAATATATCATGTAAACTAAGATTTGTAATCTCCTACAGTAACAAAGTAGTAGAACAATATCCATAGTATCTGCTGTAAATTTACAATTATATTAATACAAATGGCGATTCATTGTGTGTGTATCGGTGGTGTCAATGGTCGGCAGTGATGGAATCAAAACAAGACTTTTGAAACCGAATAAATATATGAAATGTAAACCATCAAACTGAAAATGATGTCCTAGCACGGTTTCATACCTGAGGGGCTATGGGAACGTCATTTGCACACTGACATATCACAGACACGTAGCAGGCTCACTCGTGTGCAGTGGAATGTAAGGAAGGAGAGTGCATAGGATTTTTTGCAGTATTTGTGCGTTAGTCAATAGCCGCATGACTATAGTTCATTTATTCATAATGGCATTTCATTATGGAAACACAAGGGGGCTCACGGCAGGAGGCAGGTGCCTCTTGCAGTGGAGGATGCACTCGCACACCACATGATAGAGACCATGACGATAAGGAGGATACAGCAGCAGTTGTTATGATGTTTGCATCAGTATCTATTGCCTATATACTCTCTTTGCATCCTAAGGCTCAAGGACTAATATTGTATTTCTATTTGCTTGTAGTTTGCTGATGGCTAGAATTATCCTCCGTTAGAGATAGTTAGATTTGAGATGCTTCGTTATTTCACGTTAATGAAAAAAGAAAGATGATATCTAATGTATAATGTAAATGAACCAGTACATTTTTATTTTTATTTTTTAATTAGATATTCAATTATCAGATGCATTTTTCTAGTTCCTGAAGCAAATTTCTAGAATAGTTCTCTCAAACTTCATGCATATGTCAACTTAGGATGGCAGTTATGTTTGTGGTTTTCATCGATCCTGCTCTTGATAGATACGCTCTCAAACAAGGGTGACAAAGTCAGGAGAGGATTAAAAGGGAGGAAAAAAAAAAAAAGCTAATTAATATTTCTACATTAGATAACATACCGAGAAAATAAAAGATACTATCATATTCAATGAAATGTTGCAGTGGAAGAACAGCATTCTCAGTGTCAGCAAGGGAATTAAGATTACAGGAAATAACGAATACTGATGAAAATATCAAAATAGAGCACCCATTCAAGTCTTTCTATGTAAGAAGATGAACACTGTACAAGTACAATCAAAGATCAAGTGAACTCGTCAACCTTGTCAATAAAATTCATAAACGAGATATTTAAGGAATAGAGAAGCTAATAACAAAAGAGCTTATCACAGATTTTCTGGGGTTGGCTGCATGAATCCTTGCTCCACAATAACTACATGTGCATTTACTGCCTCAATCTAAACTATCCATCGATATGAATATACAGTACACCTCGCCAGCAAATTAGCTATCTGAAGTTCGGGTCAATCAGTGGCTGCAGGTGTCAATAGAGTAATATGCAGAGAATAGATTGGAGGCAAAGCAAGGAGCCTTTGCTCAAGATGCAATAAAACGAATCAAATCAAGCTCCTAATGTAGGTCCAACTGTATCTTTTCACAGTAGGGAATACTTCAAGTAGACAATTTCAACATGTACTCTCGCTATCAACTAGATTGTCCCTCCTGAGAAGGCTGTACCTGGTACTTCAGCTTCACCTATTTGAAACATATGGCATGAAGTCCTCGAGATATTTTATTTTCTTTGAACACAGATACACAGTCGCAATGTAGTCTTTTAGAGAAAGAAAGCTTAGTAGAGAGTTTTATCGATTGAGCCAATACATGAAGTAATCTGGCATATGGCAGCATGGTGATCTCCCGACAGATTATAAGAGATTTGCTAATTGGTCGGTTTGCTTTTCCCATCAGAAATCCCAAGGGTCTGACGTCAAGTCAGAACAACGATTTCAAACATTTTCCGAGGAAATTGCTGCTCTCTTAACTCAAGGAAAGTTTTTTTGGAGACCAGGAGTGCAAACAGAATGCTATAAAAGATAAGCATCTAGAATAACAGATTACAACAGATTTTTGTCTTTGTTCGATACTTTTCCAGCAGAAAATCCCAAGGGTTTGATTGTTCATACAGGGCAGAGGGCATCTTTGCTCTCTGAGCTCAAGGAAGGTATTTGTTGAGACCAGGAGCGAAAATGGCAGGCAACAAAAGGTAAGCATCTAGAATAAGCATACAGGAAGAAACACTCCTGAGAGTTCACATGACTACACATTATCACTAGAATCAAACTTGAGGAAGACCACCAATAAAAAAATGAGGGATAGTGGAGAATAGAATAGGAAAAAAAGAACCGGATCCTTTTTGAAACGTGTTGACAGAGTACAAATAGTCTAGGCCCAGTTACAAGCGAACATGTGAAGAGAACCATTGTTGTCAATATCCTACGATATGCGATACGTATTCTACGATACGATATGTGAGAAAATCGATACATATCTTATCTGCGATATTGTTTAGTTAAGTATCTTACGATATAATAAGTGTATTCTTCGAAATGCGGTACATATCTTACGATACGTTGACTTGGCTTTAAATGGATTTTAAACTCATACAAATAAACCTTTTGAATTAAAAATAGAATATAAGTTCTGAACAAGTATAGACATTGAACAAAAGAGAATATTAAAATTCAAGATACTTATTTTAGTTGATAGAGATATTTAAATAAAATCATTAGCAGAGGTATATAATTAATTTATAGTCAATATAGATTATTTAATTAATAATTCTTAATTCAAGTATATAATGAACTTACTTATTATATATTAAAATCACGATAAAAGGAAGAATTCACATATATTAGAGAAAATTAAGTGAAGAAATTAAAATAAGAGTTTTGAAGAATGATGATAGTGATATATCTATAAGGGATGATTAATTGATACTATTTTAATTGTTTTGAACCTTTTAAAACTATGATTTGTAGATACAAACATAAGTGACTTGACTTCAACAAGAAAACGAGGTGTCCGACACGGCTATCCTCTAATATCTAGACAAAAGGACATGGTTATTTATGTTTGTATTTTAAATATACTTAACCAATATAAATCTATGTATTGGATTGTTGTTCAGATACCAAAGAAGCTAAAATAGTATAATGATTTATAAGCCAGTAATTTGATTCAAAAGGATGGTATAACATCCTTTGTCTTGTACAAATTCTTTTTATGTACACAAATGTTTACACATTGGTAAGTGTTGCAGATGGATGTGATTATCATATCCAATTATATATAGCAGTTTTTATTTTTTTTTTGGGAGAAGTATCCTACATACCATGGCTTAAAAAGTGTGAAAATATGTTTTAGAAATATGTGTTTTGGATCCATATTGAGCAAAATTATGGTACTTTTTCTACCTATGATAAGCTGGGTTCAGGTCAATAAGGATCACATACAGATACTACCATTCTCATATTCACTTTTCAAATGCAGACACGAATTTGGATAGATTGATTGGAAAGAAAAATTAGCATCCATATTTGAAAGATAATGATACAAAATGGATATGAATAAAAAGCAAAAAAAGGCTGATATGATTGGGCTAGGTAAAAAAACAGAGAAAAAGAAAATGTAGATGCAACATGTTATTTACAGGAGACAAATGATACCATTTATCCAAGAAGAAAATACAAATGTGGAAGGGCTACAAATATAATACCAGAAGAAAATACAAATACAATGACAAAGCACAAAGCATGTGAAGGAAAAATTTCTCTGTGATCCTGGAATGGAGAGATTAAATTAACATCAACGCATCTGTCCCTCAATAGGAAGAAGAGAAACACTGCCAAAAAGGTGTACTGTCATGGGAAGGTGGTCAAAGAATGAGACAGTGGAGAAATATTTTCGATAAAGTCCAATATCAGCTTTAGCTAACAGCTAATGTTACATTCTTCTCGATCCTGTTTTTAATCTTCATCATTATTAGTCATTGAATTCTTTTATCATATTTATCCATAGACGATAGTGCAAACCATAGTATGGAAAAATTGACATGAAAAGATGATTATCATTTTAATTTTATAGTATATTTTGTTGATATGTGTATAATATAGCCATTAAACATAGAAAATTTGGCATATATGTCAGATATAAAAGTTGATCACCGTCAATCTTCATGCCAACTTTTACGCTTTACTGCCAAATTGTCACATACATTTTTCCTTTCTCATCTTGCCAACATTCCAAGATAGAATTTAGAACTCTTAACAGCCCGAGCTCCTAGGCCTCATACACATACAATTTTCTCAAAGGAAAAACAAGAAATATTATGATTAATTACTGGGGGAAAAAAAGAAGAAGAAATAGTCGAAATTGAGAAGGAAGAAGAGGAGAGGCATTTTAGGGTCAGAATAAAGAGAATTAGGAGGACAAATGCATATTCATCTCAGCAGATTCGGAACTGAGTATTTCCATCTTGAGGCATATACATTTGTAAGGATTAGGGATGGTAATGGATACGTCCACGAGCCAAATTTTGGCACTTTCTATATAAAATTTTGAATTAGAAAAATAAAAATTTCATTTTTAACTCAAAATTTTGTATAGGACGGGTCAAAATTTGGTCCGTGGGTGCATACATTACCATCCCTAGTAAGGATGGACCATATACCTCGCTAGATATTCCACTATATTTCTTGGGAAATAGGGAATGAACCTAGATCAACCATATCCGGAGCCAAAATTTGCATTTATTATGGAGGAATAAATCGAGTCTGGTTAGTAATTTGGGTTCATGGGCATGGAAACCTTAAACCTCCTTTGGACCCTTTCCCATTAGCTACATACATGAATATAAGCAAATTAGTGCGTGTATTAAACACAATGTATTGAGGCCAAAATAATTTTGCCTCACCATGTCACAGTAGGATCTAGATCCAATTTTGCTGTAGTTTAGCATTTCTTCACTGCATTTACTTTTTCTTCCACTTTCTAATTTTTCTTCCATAAGTTTCAAAAGAACCTAGACTAGCAATGTTATCTCCCATTACCTGCGTATCAATGGGTTCCAAAGAAGAAAAAGAAAAAGAAAAAAGGTTGGTTTTTTGGCTCTCTCATATCAGACCATTGAAGAGACATCGCACAATTTCTCAAACTCCAGGTTTCTCTGTTTTATTCTTTTTCTTCCTAATTTCTTTTCCTGTTACTAATAAGATGCATAGGTTGGAATCAATGCCTCTCTTTTGACAAATTTCTTTCCCATTCTATCTTCAAATTTTCCTTCTTGAACCTTGCATTTCTAACCAAAGAATGTGGCTAACGCAACCAACTTCACTACAGATTTTCACCACAACTCATCCGTCTTCGCACTTTCCTTTTTTCCGACAGGTAGATTAGGTAAAATATGTAATTGCTATTGTTCTAGAAAAAGAAGCTAGTTGTAGAAGAATATCTTTGAATTAAGTAACAAGAAACATATCATAGATAATTAAATTCCTAGAGGAAATAGTGAAAGATCAAAACTGAGACATAAGATGCAATATATCACATTGTAATGACGAATCAACAAGTCAAACTGATTTTCCTGCAAATGCAAGCAATCACAACCGTAATGAAACATGCATCTTGAGTTTCAGGACAACTTGGTGGAGGCATACAGAAGAAAAATGCATGAAATACTGAATGAATTGCTTGCAAGAGTTTTGGCTAACTCAAAGAGTAATCAGAAAACAGTTAGCAGTGAGCTCAAAGTTCATTTAATTTCTTACCCACTAAAAAGCCTTGATACATAATGCAGAGGAGCCAATTTATGATGAGTCCAAACTATAATTCTATATATATTTTAAATGCACATTGATGGTTATTCTAAATGTACAAAATAACTAAAACATTGCAGTTGAAGAAGACTGACCTAGCAAAATTCTTGTCAATCCCTTAACGGAGCTAAGAATTCTGAATGCTCCCTTCTGCAACTTCACCCGATGCATTAAACCCTTCTTCCATCACAGACCCGAGAGCTTCATCAAATTTCTCCTCTCCAACATCCTTCAAATGCTTCCCACTCCTCCGGCTTCTCAAAATGGCTTCCGACTTGTTCATCAACTTCACATACTTTTTCCTGACCTCCAACATCGGATGCCTCTCTATCCCGGTATCCAGTCCCCCACAGTAAGCCTCTTTAAGCACAACATAACAAGTCTTGTTCTTCAAGAGAATATAGAACACATGAGGATGCCTCTCGAAACACTTGTAGAACTTCTGGGGCAACGCCAAATGCTTCCTCAGGCAAAGAATCTTCCTCCTCTCCGCCGAGCTATCCACAAACAGAGCCAGCATCTCATGGAGAACACCCACCACTCTCTTCTCCGCAACGTCCCCACTCGGATCCAAGCATGATGAATCCTCATAAGGCGAGACATAAGGAAGATTCTGAAACGTCTCCATCCAAGCTTCAATCTCTCTCTTAAGCCGCAAACCCTTTGAGGGGAACAGCGGGAACCTGTCCATCGAATTCCGCTGAATCGCAGAGAGGACACGCTCGCCAGGATCAACAACGGCGCTCAATCCTTTCTCTCCGCCTCCAATCTCGACAATGTCGAACAACCCAGCCGGAATCTCTTCCGGGTCCTTGAGGAAATCTTCGGGCAGCCCCAAATACCAAAGCATACCCTGAACTATCCTTAAAGGGAGCATCTTTTCCCACGACATCAGAATTAGCCTCCTCAACCTGTCCACAATCTCGAGCTTTCGCTCGTTGTAAATTTCCTGCTCAAGCTTATCAAGACTGAGAGCATCTCGGGTGAGCCTGAACCAAGGGAGATTGTAATGGGGCCCGACGAACTCCTCGAAGAAAGATGGGTACTTCCTTATGAAGCCGGCGACTCTGCCAGAGATTTCGAACGCGCGTGCGCGCTTGGAGATCAACGAGATTGGGATGGAGTTGGTGGGCTGGGCTGCGATGATGTTCTTGATGGTGAGGAGAGGGCGGAGGTCTTTGGATTTGGAGAGGATGTCGATGGAGTCGAAGAATGGGTCCTTCTTGGGTTTCATGGTGACGTTGACGTAGGTTGAGGTTTGATTGTAGAAGAAGGGAGTTGGGAGAGAGAAGAGGGGGTGCTTGAATCTCCTGTTGAGGGTCATTGGGATGGATTGGGGTTTAGGGTTTAAGAATTTGAGAGCGTTTTGATTGAGCTCGAGAGGTGTTCGATGAAATGCGGTGGAGAGTGATGTGATGGAACGAGAGAATGGGTCTGGCTTGGACTTTGAAAGGACGCAGTAAGGGCTGCCTTATATTAAGTTAATAACAAAAGGTAGTATTTTCATTGAAAACTTTGTGTTTTGATATTAGTATCCAAAATATTTAACTTAATCCGATTTAGTTCCCAATCACTTCAAGAAATTTAACTTTTTGTCCTTTCACTCTATTATATCCCTAGACATGGACTTAGAAGTAAGAGATATGACATTTAATTTACATCTTCATATTTTCTTCCTCTCCTCTAGTCGGATTCAACTCTTCATCTTTAACATCTCTTTCTTACTTGATGTTCTCTTTAAATAATGATGGACAAACTTCTCTCTACTAATAATCTCTACTATTTAGAGCCCGAACTTTTCACTCTTCTCTCTATCTTGTCTTTTCCAAATCCTCCCTATCAAATCCAAATCCTAACTTCCTATAACTTCCTCCTATAGCTTAAGCCTAAAGCCTAAAAAATTTTTGTACAAACTTGTGAAGAATGGCTTCTTCAAAAAGTTATTTCATTTTAGATCCAAGCAATGTTGGGAATAAAAATGATGAGTTTTGTGGATGTGGTTTGTCGGCTAGATATCCACATCATTAGTATCACAAGGATTATCAAGCACAAGAATAGGGTAGCCCATGTCCCAGCCATTGCAATCGCATCCTCCGCCAAATCTCCATCTATCGAGCAATGATGAGGGGCTACCTTCGTCATTGTCAGGGAAGCCATGTGTTCCACTAGGAATCACCACCTTTACATTAGCACGATCCATGCATTCAAAGGTTGTGTTACTTCCCTGATCTGTTGCAAAAGGACCTGGCATGTTTCTGTGCTCCTTAGCACTTCCCTCCTTTATTTCTTTCTTGCTAAGAGGAATATGAATCACAATGGCAGCAATTTCCGAATATGGATGCAAATCTGCCAGTGCATGCCCAAGGGCAAGAAGTTGAAGGATCGAAGTCGAAATCGCTAGATGGGTTTCTACTACGATGTTGATGCCTCTTAGTTTCTATTGCATGGCTTCCTACTGGAGCACTCTCTGCATCCAAGCTGTCACCTATTATGAAACTGGAAGGTTGAGTTGAATCTGACGAGCAACGAGATGTCTCTTCAATAGCAAAGCTCCTTCTAGCTTGGGTAATGTCATATACTGTAGAGCTTTTTGAATGATCCATTCTCACTGACTTCTGAACACAAATAACATGAAACTAGCTTGCATCTGGCCAAATATTGGAGGTGATCACTGTCATGTCTCTTTCGATCCCTACCCGCTGCTACTAGCAAACGAGCTGTGGAAGGTGTAAGCCCAATTGAATGCACTATTTGTTCTCCATATTTTTGCTAGAAGAATATCCTCAGGATCTGGGGCACCATAGGAATTTTCCTTCTCTATGTCATGAATGAGATTTGTGGGAAATTCTATTTGCGCACGGCATTTTACTCTTGGCGCCTTGATTTCTCTTTACACCAAACTCATATTTTGAAATATTACTATTTTACTTGTAGCGCCCAAATTTTTTTCCAAAAATACCCTCCTTTTTTTCTCTAACTTCTCACCCGTCCAAATCCATTTAGCAAAAAAATATTTTGGTTGGGTATTAATACCCGACCAAGAAACATGCTGGTCGGATATTAATACCCGACCAGCAAGCAAAGTCTCAAAAAAAAAACTAATTAATGATAAATTTCAAATAAATACGTGTAAAACCTAAAAAAAATTTTAGATCGTACCTTAGATTTGTTCTCTAACACTAATTACATATTGGAATTTTCCATTTGCATAAGAAAATTTAAATGCAAATTCCAAACTCAAATTTCACTTGTTACGGTGAAATTGAAGAATTTAAAATTCTTTTAATCTTTTCAGGAACGTTAATGTAAAAAATTTTAAGGGTTCAAAAAATCAAATAGATGATTTTGTAAGAGATGTGTTTTTATTAAATACCAAAAAAAAAATTATTTAGGGTTTTAGAGAGAAAATAGAGGAGGAAAACGATGAGTGATAGTTCCAAATTTTAAAAAGTTTTAGTTTGGAATTTATAAGGGTAATTTAGTCCAAAAACATAAGATAAACTTGTAATTATTTATAAGTTTTAAAACCGTACGTCAAGAATAAAATGCCGTGTGCAAATAGAATTTCCCGAGATTTGTGGATACGAGAAACCAGACCGAACTGATGCCGTCTCTGCCACACGCAGTCAATCATCAGAGTTGGACCAAGCAAACAGTCACGCATGGCATATCTCAATTCTCGCCCAAACACTAGATCGCGCACGCTACCCATGCCGTGCTGCCTTCCCGTTTGCACCCACTCATTGGGACGACCACAACCAGTCACTCACTCGTCGACGTATTGCCCTTCTGATCGCACCCAACACCGCTTACCCAAGCCTTAGCCGCTCGAAGTTCAAAATCCTCACTCAAAACTCAGCCGCTCGAGCAAATATTTTTCTCACCCATATCTAATCCTTTCTAGATGTTCCCAACAAAAGATGGCTATAGACACACGAAACTTTTCCTAGATGCAGACATTTTACCTGGAAAATAGACAGCATCTGTGAAGTAGAGAACCACAAAAAATCGAACGACCGTCAGATTCTGATCCAACGGTCAGAACGGCCACAGAGACGGCGCCTGTCTTTTCATACGCCATTTGATTCTTCCCAAGATTCCATAGTCCCTCTCTTTTATTTATTTCTTAAAAAAAGAAAATATTTATATAAAGATGAGCAAGAGAGAGACGAAACTCCATCTCGTTCCCATTTCGGGCAACGATGATGACGACGGCGACGATGGCCTCCGTCGTCTCTCCTCGAATTCCCTCTTCCAAAACCCTAATTCTCGTCTCTGGCGATGCCGGCAGGGCGAAGTCACGGCGAATTCTTGGAGTTGGGCGAGGGATTTCATCGTCGCGATTACGATCGATCCGTTGTTCGCGAGGCGATGATTCCTACTCAGCTGGAGAGAACAGCTCAAGGTACAATTTCAGCGACTTGTGGAGTTGAGAGTGATTAGAAATATTTTGATTCTCATAATTCGATTGAATCCCTTTACTCTTAGCTTAGGGAGTGTTTGGTTAACATTTGCAACTCGTAAAGTTGGGTTATTTATTTATTTATCTATTATTTTACTGTTTGGCTGCAGAGTTGCAGTTTCAAATTCTTGCAACTACTGACGCCCTTGCAGCAATTGTGCATGACAACTTACTATTTTCATTTGCAAATTATTGTTGATAAACGTGATAATTTTCGTAACTCTTGAAAATAATAAGTTAAAATTTGAAAAATTTTGTAACTCTAATTTACACTTGCAACTCTCAATCCTAATACAGTAATACAAGTTACGACAATTTCTATTATTTTTATTACTGTAATTTTACTTGCAGTAATACAAATTGCAACTTGCAATACTACTTACAAACATCCAAATAGCTTCTTACTCCTTACTTCTGGTGGGTTAAAAATTCAATCTTTTATTGTTCTCCCTTGCTACTTCAACTTTATCGTTGCCAAAGCTGATTTTGTAAGGAAAATACCGAAATTAGAGCTATATGCTTCGCAAAGAATATATCAATATTTCAGTTAAAGAAATAAGGGCAAATATTTGGATTAATCAATGGCTACTATCTACGTATGATTATAAGTAAGCTTAAATGATCGAGATAAATGTAACTTGAGCTTGTCTAACTTAAATAAATAAGCTTAACCCTTAAAAGAAAAAGGAAAAAAAAAGACACTTACATGCATAAGCTTGATGAAGCTGGTATTAAGCTCGGTCAAGCTTTTTTGAAAAATAAATAACCATGCATCTGAAATATTAAAAACATTCTCGGTCAAGCTTATTATTCAGAAAGTCATGATTAAGAAAATAATATGATTAATAATTCCTATCAACACTTATTCATCAGATGCAATTGACGGGTTTGGATGGTAGGATGCAAATGAGCTTAACTGTTTTTAATGATACTTATTCCAATCATACACATTTCAAATTTGTAAAGATTTTTCTTAGTCAGTGATAACTAATGCAAGAATCTAACTTTGCTTATTTAATATTGTTTGTGGATAGTTTTTGCATTATAGAAGGCCCAGAGACGGTCCAAGATTTTATGCAGATGCAGTTACAAGAAATTCAAGAAAACATAAGAAGTCGCCGGAACAAAATTTTCCTTCTCATGGAAGAGGTGAAATACTACTCTTTATTGTTATATATATGTTGTGTTTATCTTAGTGAAAAATCAATTATCTGCTATTTAACAATGCATTTTACTTAAATCTTTCTTCCATATTTTTGAGAGAAAACCATGAGGTGAAGGCTCCTAGGCATCTCATGAATAAGTGATTAAACTGTGAGGTGATAGCTCCTAGGCATTTCATGGATAGGAGCTTAACAAAACATCCATAAGATGACAAGTTACAAACATATGTGGAGGTTACAACCATATGAGGAACACTCACATCACACGTAATATCACATCCTTTAAAATATAAAGAAAAACTAATTCTAATACATTACATGACCATGATTTTCAAGAATAATTGTACAACAAATTATCCAACGTCAGTGCCACAAGAGCTCCAATTACTTACAAGTATTCATCATCACCATCCACCATTCTTGGATGTGCACCATAACTGAACATTCCCCCTTCACTTGTTGTGGTTGAAAATTCAATAAAAGTATTGGAACCATAGAAACATAGTCTTAAATATCAGTCGATATGGATATATAATTGGTATCATTCTGAGTTTTAAGGTATCCAATATGCAATATACTTTATAATATCATAATGGTATTGCTGACATTTCAAAATAACTGACATGAAACACGTGATATTCCTAATTCTGAAACCATAAACCACCGGTTGATACAGTTACCACTTCTGATATTTCAAAAATCAAAATAAAGAAAACCCAAATTCTTCTTTTTCAAATCCATTGCAGAACTCATCCTGTCATATAAGGTGATTGATTTTGAATCTTTGCTCGAAATGACGAAGATATTGTTCCCTAAACATTGACACTGTTCAATTCTCCTTTTCGGTTGCTAGATTTCTTATGAAAGGGACACCCAAGTAATTTGCGTCGAGTTTGGCAATGTGAAAAAACCAATTCGATTTCCATGATTGTATACTCAGAAAAATTGTCGCAACCAATAAATTTCATCAAGATTACAACTTCAATCTTGCTCCTTTAAGAGAAACCAATATCAATCTGGCCTCCAAGCATATTAAGTGACAAAATTAAAATAAATTGGGCCTTTCTTCATAGCTACAACAAAATAATCCCTTCCATCAATCATTTACATCCATCGAAGAAATTAAAGCAACGGAGTTAGGGAGAGATGAGAAGTCAGGGAAAAGGAAATTGAAAAACAAAGGAAAAAGAGGAATATGGTTACAAGCAGTACAAGAAGATGGGCTCTAAGTGAGATTGCCCTTTGTTTCTTTATTCTCTGTCCAGTCTAAAAAATGAAATGTAAATAAGAATAAAAATAAATTAACATCACATAGATTGTTCCATGTATTGATCTCATGTTTTCATTTAAAAGGACCTCATTCCCCACACACACACACACACATACACATGCACACCTACCCACATACGACACACACACCCCCAACAACACAACTAAAAAAGAAAAAAAAAACACTTCAAAGTACAGGTCAGGAGATTGCGGGTGCAACAACGCATAAAGAGTGCAGAGTTTATTGAGGAGGGCAGCGAGGAAAATGAGATGCCTGAAATGTCTTCAACTATCCCTTTTGTCCCCAATATGGTGATATTTTGAAAACTTTCTTGCATTTTCAATAGGCTGGCATTTTTCCTTTAAATATATAAAAAAACAATTCCTGACCATTCTGTTTGTTCATTGTTAAATCAGACGCAAAAAACTTTGAAGCAGTTGTACCTGACATCCTTGTCTTTTGTATCTGGCATAATAATCTTTGGAGGCCTCCTTGCACCATTTGTAAGATTATTCTACCTTTGCTTCTCAGTTTGTATAAGATTAGAGTTTCGTGCAACACTGAGGCAGTCAAGCTGATTGTGACCTTTACATTTCTGCTTAGTTGCATGCATCTTTTTATATGGATAAAAGTCAATATGTTTAAGTTTATCAAGGATGGAGATGTAATTTGTTTCAACATATTTCATTATGTTCTTATTAGCTGAATAGGGTGGGATTTCCACCTTTTACTTTGAAACAAACTATGAGGCTGGATACTTAGAAAAGGTGGCTGTCTGATTCAGTGAACTTAAGCTATATGTTGTGCACTTTTCTTTTGAGGTAGCTATGAAATTATAATAAATGATGATTACCTTAAAAAGGAATTTCAAAATATTTCCTTTTTCCTTCTCCCATTTGTGCACATGCCATGGTAGAATGGACAAATTATGTTAGTTATTTCCCATATGAAATTATTGTTGTAAACGAAAGATGGTTAGAGTCTCGTTCTAAATGAATGAATCCTATTGCTTGCAACTTCAATGCCTGGAACTTACGATAACCCTATTGAGATTTGTTGAATTTAGCCGTTCTTACCATTGCCACATCCTCCACTAAGGTAGATTGTGTTAATCCATGCATCTTCTATAATATGCTTTGAGTTCTATTATATCTTTACTTCTCATATTTACTTCTCTTCTTAATATTGAATCTTCTCTGTGTTGCTTGTTGTCCGCAATTCTTTTACTTGTGTATTTCTGCAACGAACTTGATACGTCCTAGGATGGCTTAACTCCTGTATTTTTACTTATTACTTGTTTGAGTTGTCATTCTTCTTCTGTCCAGTGATGTAATTTCAGACTATTTCTGCTGCAGCTGGAGCTGAAGTTAGGGTTAGGTAATACTTCCTATGAAGATTTTATACAAAACATGCATTTGCCACTGCAATTAAGGTTATCCCATAACAAAGACACGTGTTTGTATATTTTGCACAAAGCTTTTCTCTCAATTTCTATTATATTGTGATTCAGTCAGGTGGATCCCATAGTGGCATCCTTTTCTGGTGGGGCAGTGGGTGTGATATCAGCCTTGATGTTGGTGGAGGTCAACAATGTTGAGCAACAGGAGAAGAAGAGATGCATGTACTGCCATGGTACAGGTGTGACTTTATCTTAACCTAAACCAATTTCTAATGTTGATTAGTAGAACAAGAAGTGCATGTGTTGGTAAACCGAGTCCTCTGACCACTTTAAGCTATTTTCGGACACAGTGTCTATGATGGCTGTTGAATACTTGGATTTACTGTTTTCAATGCTTTATCCGACGTTTCTGTATTGTGTCTACAATTGTGGAGTAAATGCAGTCACTTTGTTTATTCTATATTGTTATTCAGCTGTTGTCATTTATATATACTGCTGTTTGTTATCAAATATATAATGAGTATCAATGAAATCTTGTTGTATTCCTGTGGACCAACAGGTTATCTGGCCTGTGCTCAATGCTCTGCCAGTGGTGTGTTGGTGAGTGCAGAACCTGTTTTGATTACTGGCGGTTGTAACCATCCTTTGCGCACCCCTTCAACTCAGAGGTGTACAAATTGCTCAGGAGCTGGAAAGGTATGGTCTTCGAACGTCTGAGCATCTGTGATGGAATATAATTTTGTTTTTAGTGAAGAAGTATGGCAAGATACCGTTTGAACATAAGATGTATTTGCAGAAGTCCTATTACATCAGACATAACAAAAGCTACCCTGCGAGATTGTTTTTATCTTGTTAAGGAGAGATGTTCCCTTGTTAGAGGGTCACTGAGGAAGTGAGGATTGAGACAGGACCCTCGTCGTCATCATCCATACAACGCTAAGCCCATCTAAAATGTAGGCAGAAACTACTTTTTATCATGGATACTACAGCCACTGTAGAGAATCATACAGGTGCTTCAGTAAAAAAGCAAATGCAAAACATGAGTTTAAAAGCTCAATCAGCATTGCTTAATTGATCTGCTTGCTGCTATAAAAGGTGGTAAATTATGTGAATTACTGCTAGTATGGCCTACCTATTTATTCAAGACAAGAGGAAGAGAGAATGGCTTTTGTATTCTTCTTTCTTTGCTGCAGAGCAGAGCTAGTAAGTATTCAGAGTTGGGATACAGCTTCAATCAGCTATATAAGTCTCCTGCAGTTGTCTGTTCTAGTAAAATTCGCTTTTAAGGTGATATTTTCATGGTGACTTGTTCTTAATCTTCTCTCATGGAACTGCATGTTTCTGCAGGTTATGTGCCCAACATGCCTTTGCACAGGAATGGTGATGGCTAGTGAACACGATCCACGAATAGACCCATTTGATTGAGCGAGTATGAGTAAGATTATGGTTTTCTGGTGTTTACCATTACTGTAGATTGCAGGAGATCATATGATATTGGATGAAATTTCCACTGTATAAGTGTTACTTTTGGCAGTCCAGTCCAGGGGAAGGTTGGTTGCTTCTCAATTCATCGGGTGCAGTCATGAGGTTGTTTATGTATCGACGACTTTGTGAATTGAGACACTTCAGTTTGAAAGATAATAATCGATGAATTGTGGTTTGATCTCGTGTATATTTATAATGGTTAATTATACTCAGATTCTCTGTAGTATGCAGAGTGTATAATTTATCACTCTTAAAATTTAAAACTCTCATTTAGGTCTCATGAGTTTAAAACTCTCATTTAGATCTCCTGGACTATCAAAATTGCCGTGTTTTAATTACACTGGTCGGGATCGGAATCTAAGTGAAAGTTTTAAACTGATAAGTTATACATCCTACCTAATTAATCCTATGTATAATTAGGTCGGTTTTGGTCGAAATTGACATTATTGTATACGACAAGCCAATAAGTGCGGCAGATCAAAAAATATAAGTGGGATGCTGTAGAAATTTTTGGAAAATCAGACATAAAATTTTATTGAAGTGGGAGCTTCTCTGTATTTGTTGGTGGGACGCTGAACCGAGCGCAGAGTTTGTTATCAAAATTGATATTAGCAGATTAGTAAATATGAGCGAGGTGCATTTAATTTTTTCAAAAAAATCGGATGACTATCGATTTTTTTGGAAAATCGGACAAGAATTTATTAAATTGGGAGTTTTTTTATATATATATATTTATTTGGTTGAGATTCAAATCCAAAATAATTAAGTCACGTTCGGAGCGAATTAGCGGTCTATAAACTCCGTTGCCAACGCAGCTTATGGAATTGAGCAATTTGAAAAGGTTCTATTTGCAAGTATACATACCCAGCTTATGAAATTGAACTACAAAATTATTTTTTAATAAAAGATTTGTAAAGGTCTTATTTACAAATATGCATTGTAATTGGCGTTTCGAAAGGAGCACACCACTGTCCCTAGTGAGCCCACTTTTGGAATTGAACAACAAAATTATTTAAAATCAAATAATTGTGACAGCTGTGGGATTTGAACCCACGCCCTTTCGGACCAGAGCCTAAATCTGGCGCCTTAGACCACTCGGCCAAACTGTCATATTGTTTCAAATTTAATACAGGTATATTAAATTAAAAAAGACTTGTTCTCGAAGCTTCTAATCCATGTATTGAATTTAGTTCTCCAAGCTTCTATCCCATGTAATGAATTTAGTGTGTGCAATCAGAAAGAACTCCAATTTTAGTTGCGTACTGTACACATTACGGACAAGCTAGCTCTTCGATTGTTAAAAGAAACAAACTCTACTAAGAGAATGGTTATGATTCAAAGTCGATAATTAGAGAATGCACGCGTATGATCAAGGTAGAAGACTGGGTACGTGGATGCATGTAAGAAGGATATCCTCCCTTTATCTTTTACATATGTTCTGATTTTAATGTTGTTGAAGGTATAGTTCTGACTTTGCAATAAGAGATATATTTGAAATAAGATAAGAGAGAGAGATTGCAGAGTCTTTTCCTAGCAAAACAAAAGGAGATAGCTTTTACTTATGTCCTAGCAAAACAAAGGAGAGAGTTTTTGACATAAGAGGATTTAATTTCTTCGAATTTAGACCCTAACATATGATATATTTCCTTTGTTAGGACACCTAATTAAAGTGGGACTCAGATTCAATTACTCGTTCTAACATCACTTTCCGCTTTATTAATTTGATTAGTAATCTAATTAATCACCACAATTAAGGCCAAAGTACGGTTAATCCAACAGTTAAATTCTCGGCCTCAAGTTTCAACTAATTACGTCTTGGACCCCGACGTCTCTTGCCCGTACGTTCTCTGCGAGACCGGGAAAGGGCATTTTAGTCTTTTCCTTCACTCCTCACACTATAAAGCTCCCTCTCTCCCTCACCGAGCTGCACCGAGCAGTAGAGAGAAAATCAAAGCGAAGAGAGAGAGAGAGAGAAGAAACACACAATGATGCAGATTTTCGTGAAAACCGTAGCGGGCAAGTCGATCACGGTCGACGTCAAGAGCAGCGACACCATTGACAGCGTCAAGGCAAAGATCGAGCACAGAGAAGGTAGCTTCCCTCTCCTTCAACCTCCGAAACCCTAACTTTTTTCCGACTTTTTTAGGGTTCTTGCTACTTGCTTACAGGGATCCCGCCGGATCAGCAGCGTCTGATCTTCGCCGGGAAGCAGCTCGAGGATGGCTGCGCTCTGGCGGACTACAGCATCCACAAAGGTAGCATTCTCATCTTGTTTTTTGGTCGGTTTTGCTCGGATCTGTAGCTTTAGCCTCTGGATCTGACAAAAAAGAATGGAAAAAAAATTTCAGAGGCGATGGTTCATCTGGTGCTCAGGCTGAAGGGAGGTGGGAGAGGCACGTTCAGGATCGAGCCGTCGCTGCTCGCTCTCGCAAGGAAGTACAATGAGAAGAAGCTGATCTGCAGGAAGTAATCAAGATTATTAACTTGATTTCTTGCCTCATGATAATTATTATTATTTTTTTTATTTCCATTTTGCTTTAGTTTTTACTTGCTATTTATAATGATTAATGATTTGGTACTAGAGTGCTCGTTAAATTCATTTTTCTGCTAATTTTAGATTTGGATAAGTTCTGATTACTGATTATTTAAGTTAGTTTGATAATTATTATTATTTTATTAATTTCCATTTTTCTTTAGTTTTTACTTGCTATTTATAATGATTAATGATGTGGTACTAGAGAGCTTGTTAAATTCATTTTTCTGCTAATTTTTGATTTGGATAAGTTCTGATTACTGATTATTTAAGTTAGTTTGATAATTATTATTATTTTATTAATTTCCATTTTGCTTTAGTTTTTACTTGCTATTTATAATGATTAATGATGTGGTACTAGAGAGCTTGTTAAATTCATTTTTCTGCTAATTTTTGAATTGGATAAGTTCTGTTGTTTTTTTAAAGTTAGTTTTTGTTTATTTTTTATTTTTAATTTATATAACTTTAGTTCAATTACCTATAACTTATAATTTCTCCATTTAGAACCCTTTTTCTTTTTTCTGAAAAGTGAAGTGTCGCCTCAGTTGCCTTTTCCAGTAGAAGATAAAATCTGCATATATGCTATATTTTGTTTATTTGTTTCTTCCCTTTTTTTCTATTTTTTTTTTAATTCTTTTAGAGGCAAAAGGACAAACAAAAACTGTCTGCAGGCTAGTTTTACTATCTATTTTAGGGATAATCTTTGTCTGAAAGGGAAAATAAGCCCAATTTCCTTTTGGGCTACAGCCCTTGTTTCCTCCACAAATGGGAAAAAAAAATTATAGTTTCCTTTTAGAATTTTTGATTCAAATGAGAATGACATGGCTCTCTTAGACTATGTTTGGTTTGATAGAAAATGAAAGAAAGAAAAATAAATAGAAAAGAAATGGAAAAGAAAATAGAATTCTCTTTGTTGTTCGGTTTAAAAAGAAACTAACAAAAATATAAAATGAAAAAAAATAAATAAAAATTAAAACTAAAAAAATATGAAAATAAATTTATTCCAAACTCTTTTCACTCTCTTGGTAGTCACACCAAGTAATACTTTCGCTCCTTTTTCTAAAATAGTAGAAAGAAAAAGAGAGAAAATTTTGAGTCATATTATTTTTCATATTTTTTTTCTTACTTTCCTCCCTTTCTTTTCTTTTAAATTTACTCTAAAACCAAACAATAAAAATATTCTCTTTCATATTTTGTTTTTTCCCTTCATTTTGAATCAAACCAAAAATAGCCTTACTGGTAGAAAGGTGCTTATGAATTAATTTTAGAATTAGAAATTACTAAAAATAAATGGTTTAAATTATTTAGCTCTATAGTTTTGGTTCAATCTGATTCCTTTACCTAGTTGGGATTTACTCTCCCAAAAAAAGAAGAAGAAGAAGAAGAAGAAGAAATAGAAAAAAGGTGGGCTTGACCAGATGCAGTGAGAGTTTGGATTTTGTTTAGGGATTACAGATGAAAGTTGCCACCCCTAGTGCATTAATTAGCTAGTTCTCTCAGTTGGGTTCAATTTTTTTTTTTTTGTTAATTATGTGAAGGTTAGAAATTTTGTTCACTAGTCTTTACGCTATAATGTTTTTTTTGAAAGTAAAACAGCGGGCTCGGGGCACTCCGCGTTCTGGGATGGTTAATAGAATGGTACAATCATATGAGTTTCTTACAACAGGCACCTACTAGGAAGTAAAAGATAATCAGCTTATACTGTACATGAATGTACTACAAAAATATCAAAAGAAAACATAAGCCGAGTTGATGTCCCAAGCCGGCACTCCTCCTGTCCACGCGCCTCGCTTTGGCGACCTTATGCCACGTGACTGTTGTCTAATAAGTAGTTATCTTAATTCTTGAAGATATAAACCCTCTCTCTTTCTTAAATTTGATCTGTCCAATAAATTATATCATGATAAATAGAAATAATATACCAATCTATAGTATACAATGTTTTATTAAAAAGCCCTATTATTTATCTCTCTCGAATGATATTCAAATATCATTCAAAAATATTCTCTGGTGTAATTGTGTTTATATTTGTGATAGGTGCTATGCACGTTTACCTAGGAGAGCTCATAACTGTCGCAAGAAGAAATGTGGACACTCCAACCAGGTTTAGTTTTACTCACTTTCAAATTAAATTGTCATAATATTGCTTGCACAACTAATCATTTTAGGCTTCATTAGTTAACTCAATTGCTTCCTTTAACGTTCAATGAGTCCCTCAATCAATTGCCTCTTTTAGATAAAGCTGTCCTTCAAATGAGTCCAGTTATACTGTTGAAGGGCTAAAAATCTCTATCTTACTATTTTATGCCTTATAATTTTTCCCCTAGCTAGGATGTGCTGAATATTGAGTAAATTCTTAAGTGGTGTTGCCGGAAATAGGATGGGAAATGCAATTTATTTCTGAATTTCGAGTTTTTTTTTCTCTAATCAGTTCAGAATGTGGAAAAAAAATTCAATATTGATGAAATTTAAAATTGCTAGCTCCTGTAGAAATTAGAAATTTTTTCTGTGATTGTGGTTGATTACAGAATGTTATTAGGAGTGGTTACTTGCTGGTGCATGTATTCCTGTGACCCTTCTAAAGTACGCGCTAGCTAGCTCTTTATAGGAATAATTTGTTATGATATCTGTATATCAATATAAGTTGACTTCTTCCGCCTAATATAATTTTGAATATTTTCTCCATCCTAGCATTGTCCAAGGAAGAAGAGCGTTATTCCTAAATAAACAACAAAAACAGAAAAAAAAAAATCCTCATTTTAAGGCATAAGATTATAAACGTTTTCTTCATTATGCTTAATGCCAGTAAGCAGTGGAAGTATAAACTAAAATTTTCTTAATGAGTTCTCTCTGTTCACTGGTAGCTGAGGAAGAAGGCGCCCTTTGACTCAAAGATTGCTGCTGCTTAATGAGCTGATGGCAGACATCTAGAGACGATTATGGAGATTGGTGCAACTGAGTGAGAAGGCACTACTGTTTGGTTATCTTAGCTTGAGACTATGTGGAGTTGTTTATCTGTAGCTTATATACCTATATGCATGCTATCTACTGACTTGTAGGTTCTAAATATGTCGCGCTCTTTGCTCATCAAGTATGCTACTTGTTATGCTGTAGTTCTTGGTACGCATATTATATATGATGCATGATCTTTTGCATATTAAGTTCTGTTCCAGTTGCACAAATTAAGCTCCATACTTGCTGATTTTAATTCAGTACTAGATGTTTAGTTTGTAGGAGTAGGAATGATCATGTTTGAGATATAGTTCAAAATCAACAAGAATGATCTCTTTTTGTGAAAAAGAAGGCGTGTTGTATTAATAATTTAATTTATTCACTTCATAATATGTATAAGGTGAAATTTGTTTTGCAAATTTTTTTGACAAAAACTTCTTTTATCTTTTAACCAAGGTGTTTGGCTTCTCTAGCACTGATTTAATCAACTGATGTTCTATACACATAAGGTCCTCTTGCACCGAACAATATTAATCTATAATGATAAAAAAAAATGTTCATGTCCGTATCTTTTCATTTGCGGGCAATGAATTAACCAACTATATATGATATTATAGCTTTCATGCTCACCCTTGCATTTTCTTAGTAGCTTGTAAATAAAGTAATCAGATTAATTTCATAAAAATAGGTAGAAGTAGAACCAACGGATTATAATGGGTCTGTACTGAAAAGTTCACATGCTAGCTGCACCCAACCCCTTTCTGCATGTAAGTCCATAAAGAAAAAGGAGTAGACGGCAGATATAGACCAAAAAGGAAACATGACTGCGGATGCACCCAAAAAGGAAGCCTGTTGCTCCCCTCCATTCAATATTTTCCATATGGTTGTTTTTTTCTCAATAATAATAGTTGTAGTAGTAATAGGAAATGCTTGGAGTACTTAATTTATTTGTCATCTAAAATTTTTTGAACCCACTCAACATACTCCTACCTATGTGAGAAGTGTGTTTGTTGGTCAAGGATTTCCACTTTCCAATCCTACCGCCTCATCTCCATTTCTGTGTTTTGTATTTCAGTTCCGATTCAAGACTCTATTTTTGTATGATGTACTCTGGTGCAAGATGCATGCACTTTTGTAGCTTTTAAAATTACTGATTAACGGAACGCGATGGGTTTTTGCGCGCTGTTATGACTTCAAAAAAATTATGATTAATGTTTAGAGATTCGTATTTCTGCACATATTTATGGTGGAGTTGAAATACTCATTGAAGTAGACCCTGAAGAGTCTCTATGAGCAGAAAACTACAACAAATAAGATGCTCTTGATTCGAAAACTAGTGAATCTGACGTACAAAGAAGAGCACTTGAATGAAATGAAACACATGACTAATTAGTTGTTATATATATGAAAATCATTTTGGATGAGGAGTTGCAATCATTGCTACAACTAAGCTTCTTTCCTAGTGGTTTTGAAAATACTTGTGATGTCTTTGAGTAATTCAGTGCTTAACAGGAAAGTGGCAGCGAATTGTCTTAAAAAATAAACAAGTTAGACGAAGAAGTTTAGAAACATCACAAGTAGATGATTAAGATTTCCAAAATCAGGAAAGATTGTAAAATAAAGAGAATGATCATTGACACAAATCTAAAAGTAAATCACGGTCGAAAAAAAGTGAAGAAAGCATTTTTTTTTTTTTTTTTAACTCCTAATCATAAAGTGAGAGCCAAGTTCTATTAGAGTTTAATCAAATTAAAAGTTTGATTATCTTAATTAATTTATCGGAGTATTGAGTTTCTGATATAGAGAATGTTATCAAGTTACTACATATTTATATTAATTATTGGGAATCTTAATTATCAAGTTGTTACTTGTTTAAATTGACTTCTTGACTCATAAGTTACAAGATACATACGATTGTTGTTTGTATTATTGGTGACTCGTCCAACACTGTTGATGGAGTCTCATACAAACTTGACTTCCAAGTTTCTATCTCATTTGTTATTTACTGTCTGTTATATGTGTTTTTATTAAGATGTGTATAGAATCTATATGGTTTTCATTTCCCTCCACAGCAACTTGGTTCCCAAGTTTCTACCATATTCACAATATTAACTTTTATTATATCTCCATTTTTTTGGTTATTAATTGTTAATAAATACAATTAAATCCTTGAAAAAGATAATAATGAATAATCAAGCTGCTAATAGACTATCATCTAACGGTTTTTGTGCCACCTCAACAGCAGGCTCCCAAGTTTCTTACCCAAATTTAAATCCGGCCAAGATCAGATGACTTGCAGAGCAAGAAAGGGCATTTTTGTCATTTCACTCACTCTAGCCCCACTTTATAAAGCAGCACGCACTCGCCAAGATCAAAGCGAGAGAGAGAGAGAGAGAGAGAGAGACCAAGATGCAGATCTTGGTGAAAACCCTAACTGGCAAGACGATCACCCTCGAGGTGGAGAGCAGCGACACCATCAACAACGTCAAGGCCAAGATCCATGACAAAGAAGGTAACTTGATTCTTCCTTTGTTTTTCTTCGATGACTTCCAAAGTCCTCTCTGTTTGATCAAAAACCGCTACTTTTTCTTTTTCTAACTGTTTTATTTTATTTGAACGCTTGCAGGGATCAAGCCGGATCAGCAGCGTTTGATCTTCGCCGGCAAGCAGCTCGAGGATGGCCGCACCCTCGCTGACTACAACATTCAGAAAGTTGAGATTTTTTTTTTTTTTTATAATTTAATCTTGATTTTTATTTAAAATTGAGACGGTGGGCAAATGCCTATCACGTTCTTAATCGATCATGCCATTGGATAGCTGGAGATTCTCCCGTCCGAGATTGGGTTATGTTTTTTGACCTTCTAATAATCTGTGAAAAATAATAAAAATAAAAATAAAAATAATACGCAGAGTCCACGTTGCATCTGGTGCTGAGGCTGAGGGGAGGCGGGAGAGGCACGTTTAGGATCGAGCCGTCGCTTCGCGAGCTCGCAAGAAAGTACAATGAGAACAAGATGATCTGCATGAAGTAAGATCCGCTAGCTTTTGTTTAATCCTAGCTAGCTAGCTCCTTGCTTGCTTCTTATAATGATTAATTTTCTACAAGTTGCTGATATTAGTAAATTTTTTGAAGATTACAAAATTTTTGGATATTACTCAAAACTGTCATTAATTTGTCTGATGATAGTATTGAGTTGATATTATGTGCATGCAGGTGCTATGCTCGTCCGCCTAGGAGAGCTCACAACCGTCGGAAGAAAAAATGTGGACACAGCAACCAGGTTTAGTTTAGACATCAATTAATTTCTTTCAATCAAAATATTTTCTAATTATGATGTGTATATCTTCTCATTTTGTAGCTGAGGAAGAAGAAGCCCTTTGACTCAAAGTATGGCACTATCTAAGTTCATGGCGGACAATTTAGAGAAGACTCTTTAATAAGGATGATACTGTGCGAGAGACAAGGTTATCGATAATTAGCTTAATTAAGACGATGAGGAGTTGTTTGTTTATGTGTAGCTTATGCCTATATATATGCTATCTATGGTATTATGGTTCCTAAATATGTATTGTTAGAAAGAATATATGGTTGAATTAAAACTTATGATGTGGGATTCGAGAAGAAAGTAATGATCTTGAATGATAACAGCGAAAACAAGAATGCATTGATGAAAATCAATAGAAGAAGAAAACAATGAAGATTTGATGTCACAAAGAGAAAAAATTAGCGATAAATTAAGAAGAAGAAGAAAAAAAAAAAAAAAAAACATAATAGATAACATAGTTCGGTTATTACCTTCTTGATCATGATAATAGCTTTGAGAACCTTTAGTGATATTTGATTACAAGTATACATTTCTTTTGAATCTTGCAACCTATGTCTCAAGAATCTCTCTCTAACCTTACCTTTACGTACCTCCATAACTTAAGTGTCTTAAGTTTTTCGTATCAATCTTCCATCATGCAAGTTTAACTCTTTGATGCATCCATATTATAAATTTGATCTAAAAATTTCTCAAGTAGTAAATGGATTCTAACTCACATGAGGAGAGAAGTATTATGCCGCTTGAGCTAATGCTGTTGATATATTATTGACAGAATCATATCTTCCCAAAATAATTGATTGCACAAAATCAGGAATTTCTTATTATTGACAGAATCATATCTTCCCAAAATAATGGATTGCACAAAATCAGGGATTTCTTATTTTTAGGCATATGTAACAATAGAATATTTTCCTTATATGTAAATTTCCATAAATACTTTCATTGTACATCTATATATTTTGAAAAGCATAATACAAGAAATATACATAATTATTTCAAACATATCTCCCTCTATCTCTTAACATGGTATCAGAGAAGAACATGTCCTTCAAAGCCATGGCCGAATCATCCAACCCAACCCTCCCTCCTTCATCCATACCAGTCTTGTCACCGGAGTTATACCAGAGGCTCCTCAGCTTGCTCGCGCCATCCCCATCTTCGATCGAGCCTTCCTCATTCAACTTCATTGGTAATCTCTTCTCCCCTCAACTTGATTTTTCCTTCAATCGGCGCCTCTATTGGGTAGTAGACAGTGGTGCGAGCCACCATATCTGCCACCACAAGGCTGCTTTCACCGATCTTCAAACCCTAACCACCCCCCATTCTATTCGGCTTCCCACTAGTCAGGATATTCCAGCCGAGGGTCTCGGCACCATTACCCTTTCCGCCTCTCTCATTTTGACTCATGTTTATTTCGTTCCTCTTTTAAACTTTAATTTATTATCTGTTTCCCAAATTACCCATCAAAATTTTTGCATTATTACTTTTTCTTCTAATAATTGTTTATTTCAGGACCCACAGTCGATGAAGCTGATTGGAGCGGGTGAACTATGCAATGAGCTTTACGTGTATCGTCCCGAACCCCCTATGGTTTTTGCTGCTCAAGCCACTGCTAATAAGACCTTATGACATCAACGTCTAGGTCATCCCTCCAGTTTTACTATTCCTAATATTTTAGATTCCCCTTGTATTCTTTCTGATTGTAATGTTTGTGCTCGTTCTAAGCACACAAGATTACCATTTCCAAATTTTGCTAATAAAAGTCTTTCTGCTTTTGATCGATTTTTTTGTGATATTTGGGGTGGGTATCATACTTCTTCCTTATGTGTAGCGCATTATTTTCTTACAATAGTGGATGATTTTTCTCGCACTACATGGATATATTTAATGCGTTTTAAATCTGAAACTTACGCTCATTTAACACATTTTTTTGCTCTTGTCCAAAATCAATTTAACACCAATGTTAAGATCATTAGAACTGATAATGGACAATAATTTCTCTCTCATCAATTTCAAGCCTATCTTCTTGACCATGGCATTATTCATGAGCGCACCTGTGTTGAAACTCCTCAACAAAATGGAGTTGCGGAGCGTAAAAATCAGCACTTTCTTAATGTTGCCCGCAGTCTATACTTTCAAGCACACTTACCCCTCCCTTTTTGGGGTGATTGTGTTCTCACCGCTGCATATCTCATCAATCGCACTCCCAGTCGTACTCTCCAAAATAAATCACCCTTTGAGGTCCTTTTCAACAAAACACCCAACTACGATCACCTTCGCGTATTTGGGTGTCTCTGTTATGCACAAACTCTTCGTGCTCATCGAGATAAATTTTCTCCACGTGCTACTAGATGTGTCTCTCTCGGATATCCCAACAACCATAAAGCATACAAGCTCTACAATCTTGATACACAGTCCATTTTCTATTCCCGTGACGTCACCTTCTATGAACAATAATTTCCCTTTCAGGATATTCAAGACACCTCCTCACCCTCTTCCCCAATCATCCCTCTTCCCGTTCCCGAACCCATCTTACCTACTTCTCAACCACCTCTTAATCCTCCTTAAACTCCACCTTCCCCACCCTCACTTCCACCCGTCTCTCGTCCTCGCCGCCACACTACACGACCTGTCTACCTCCATGACTACATATGCCCGACCTTACATGCAGAGCCCACAGCATCTTCCCCTGCTACAATGGCTTCAGTTACTGCTCATCCTTTATCTGTCTTTCTTTCATATTCTCGTTTCTCTCCCTCACATATTACTTATTTAAATGCTCTCACCTCTTTTATTGAACCCTCATGCTATTCTGATGCTATCCAACATCCTCATTGGCGCGAGGCAATGTCCGTTGAGCTTCGGGCTCTTGAAGATAACTCCACTTGGACCCTCGAGCAACTTCCATCTGGTAAGAAACCCATTGGATGTAAATGGGTTTACAAAACCAAACTCAAAGCCAATGGATTCATTGAGAGATACAAAGCCCGACTGGTTGCCAAGGACTACACTCAAATTGAAGGTCTTGACTATCATGAGATATTTGCTCTGGTTGCTAAAATGACCACTGTCCGCTGCTTATTGGCAATCGCTGCTACAAAAAATTGGATCATTCATCAGCTCGACGTCAACAATGCCTTCTTGCACGGCGACCTTGATGAAGAAGTCTATATGATCCCACCACCTAGCTATTGCACTCAGGGGGAGACCCGTGTTTGTCGACTCAGAAAGTCCTTATATTGTCTCAAGCAAGCATCCCGCAACTGGTTTTTTAAACTAACCACTGTGCTTCTTGATGTCGGTTTTCGCCAATCTCAAGCCGATCACTCCTTATTCACTCTTGTCACTCACTCCAGCATCACTACTGTTCTTGTGTATGTTGACGACATTTTAGTTGCTGGCAATGATCTTCCCCAAATTGAGTTCTTCAAGAACCTTCTCTCCACTCACTTCAAAACTAAGAATCTTGGCTCTCTAAAGTTCTTCCTTGGTCTCGAAGTTGCACGCTCTTCTGTAGGGATTTTCCTAAATCAGTAAAAATATGCTCTTGATATACTTTCTGACAGTGGTCAACTTGGTGCCCGAACTACCTCCTTTCCGATGGAACAACATTTGAAGCTTTCCAATGAAGATGGATCTTTACTTCCTGATCCTAGCATTTATCGCCGTTTGGTTGGTCGTCTCATTTATTTGACCATCACTCGACCTGATATTGTTTATGCCGTCAACATTCTCAGTCAGTTCATGCATGCCCCCCGTGTTCCTCATATGACTGCTGCTACGCATGTTCTCCGTTACATCAAAGGGAGTCCAGGCCAAGGCATTTTTTTCTCTTCCTCCAGCACCACCCAAGTTACAGCTTATACTGATTCTGATTGGGCCAGCTGCCCCACCACACGCCGTTCCACCACAGGTTACTTCATCTAGCTCGGAACCAGTCCGATCTCCTGGCGTAGAAAAAAACAGACTACCGTTGCTCGTTCTTCTGCTGAAGCTGAATATCGCGCCATGACTGTTACCACCTGTGAGCTCACCTGGCTAAAGCAACTTCTCATTGATCTTGGCATCCCTCATCCTAAGCCTTTCAACCTCTATTGTGACAATCAGTCTGCACTTCACATTGCCCACAATCCAGTGTTCCATGAACGTACTAAACACATTGAGATCGATTGCCACATCATTCGTGATAAGATTCGCTCCGGTCTCCTCAAAGCAGTTCATACTTCATCACATGAGCAAATTGCAGATTTCACCAAAGCTTTAGGTCAGGACCTTTTCCATCATTTCTCACGCAAGTTGGGCATTACGGATCTCCATGCTCCAACTTGAGGGGGAGTATTGACAGAATCATATCTTCCCAAAATAATGGATTGCATAAAATCAGGGATTTCTTATTATTGACAGAATCATATCTTCCCAAAATAATGGATTGCACAAAATCAGAGATTTCTTATTTTTAGGCATATGTAACAATAGAATATTTTCCTTATATGTAAATTTTCATAAATAGTTTCATTGTACATCTATATATTTTGAAAAGCAGAATACAAGAAATATACAGAATTATTTCAAACATGTCTCCCTCTATCTCTTAACATATATACTTACAAAGTGTTGATGATATGTTTGTGATATAATGAGTTACAACTTTTATCATTCACATAATCAATAACCATATATTGAGATTATCTTAATAAAATATGCATCATTCATTCTCCTAAAGAATTGAAATCTTATTCTTTAAGCCAACTAAAATTCTTCATCCATCAGAAATATCAAAAAAAAATTCCAATTAATCAGCTCGAATTGAAACTCTTTGTAAATTACAACTCAATTTAAGACTCCTCTATCTATCAACTTGATCATATATTAATTCCTTCAACGAGTGCACCGGAATGGGTGACTACATCCCCCACGTACTCATGATGGAATCAATATTGCAGTCGATTAGTGTGGTTAGATCCTTAAGAGTCTCTACGAACAGAAAACTACAAAAGAGCATTTGAATAAAATGAAAAGCATTGTTAATTAATCAGTTGGAATCTATGAAAATTATCATATATGAGGAGTTGCGATTATTGTTACTGCTAGTTGGAAAATACTAGTAATTCAGTACTCGTCAGGAAAGTGGGAATGTATGCTAACGAGTTAGTCTTCCAAATGAACATGTTAGTTGAAGAAGTTTGGTAACATCAAGGGTACATAGATGATCAAGTTCCTGAAAATTGGGGAAGATTATAAAATAAAAAGAATGATTGTAGACACAAATTCAAGAGTAAATCGAAAAAAAAAAAGATATCAAATGCTGCAAGCAAGAATTGTTGGTTTTAATAGACAGAATAAATATTGTTATACATTTAATAAGATTAAATCTTATTATCTACTTCTTAAATAAAAAATGTTATTAATTGAATCTAAAGACAGAACAATAATATGAAATCTGAATTGATTTAAATAACATATAAATAGTTTTTTACTTTAGGAAGTATATATATATATATATATATATATATATATATATATATATATATATATATATATATATATATATATATATATATATACAGAGAGAGAGAGAGAGAGAGAGAGAGAGAGAGAGAGAGTGGGAGAAAAATGGAAATGAGCTGACAGCTCATGCAACTTACCTAAGCTGCAGTTCATTTCCACTATCTCCAATAATTTTTTTTTAAAATTTTCTTTTGGACTATGATCTAGACCCCCTAAGGTTCACTCATACCCAATTTCTTGGGTTTTAGTTTTGATCTGGTCCTCCATCAAGTTAACACAAAATTAACGGTTTTTAATGAATAAAATATTTTGTATGCACTTGATGAAAGGGTAAATGAACTCCAAAATTTATGAAATTTAATATGAAAGAAGTTAAGAAAATGGAGATAGTTATTGTTAAAAAAAAAAATGAAGAAAAATCACTGAATCATTATAGTTTTGCCGCTAGCTCACATAACTTTTCCTGAGTTGGTGCTTACTTACAGTAATCCATATATGTGTGTGTGTGCGCATGCGCGCGCGCGTGGTGTACTGTAGGACATAACTTACAAGAAGGAGAAAGAAAACTTACCTTCAGAAATGAGACTAGACAGGGCCTATTTATAGACTTTCAGACCAACGGCTAATTAACAGACGCCGCACCAAAAATCTAAGGCGAGCACTAATCGTGATGCTCAAGGTTTCTCCTCTTATTACATAAGTAATAGCATAGAACAAACAATCCTATATAAACTCACAAACTAACAACCAATATGAGGCTATTTTTTCTTTTGTTCTCTTTGGCATGTATTGTACTTTGAATCAATTTTCCATTCAGCTAATTCATTCATTTTGAATTAGTGAATTAGCTCAAAATCTCAATATTCAAACATATATGAATTCAACAAGAATCTCATAGGCTTTTTTTTTTTTTGTTTTTTACCTCTCAGCATAAAGCGTGATCCAAGTTCTATTAGAATTTAGTCAAATTGAAAGTTTGATTATCTTAATTAATTTATGAGAATATTGAGTTTCCCCTATAGAGAATCTTATCAATTAGTTATTACATGTTTAGACTACTTAGCGTTTTGGGAGTCTTAATATCGTTACATATTGTTTAGATTAACTTCTTGGCTCCCAAGTTTCACGATATGATTATTATTGTCTCAATTACTATTGATGCAGTCTAAATTAACCAACTTCCCTCATGCCACCACTTCATGCAAGCTTGGCTTTCGAGTTTCTATATTATTTGCACCGTTACCTATTTATTTACTAGATATTATATATATATATTATAATTAATTTTTTTAATTAAATATATATTATAACTTGGCTCCCAAGTTATTTGCATATCAATTTCTATCTCTCCTTTTATTCTCCTCATTAATGATTAATAAATAATACAAACCCTCAAATAATAATAGTAATTAATCAGGCAGTTGATAGACTATCATCCATCCAACCGTCCTCATGCCACCTCAGCAACAACGTGGCTCTCAAGTTTTCACCCAAATTTAAATTTCGCCAGGATCAGATGACTTGCAGAGCACGTAAGGGCATTTTAGTCATTTCATAAACTCCATCCCCCTGCTATAAAGCAGCAGCATGTCCTCTCCGTAACAGACCCACTCACTCAGTTACAGTAGTGAGAGAAAATCAAAGCGAGAGAGAGAGAGAGAGAGAATAACAAGATGCAGATCTTCGTCAAAACCCTAACCGGTAAGACGATCACCCTTGAGGTGGAGATCAGCGGTACCATCGACAATGTCAAGGCCAAGATCCAAGACAAAGAAGGTAACTTGATTTTTTTTCCTTTTTTTTTTTTTTTTTTTTATTCTTCCATGACTTCCAAAGCCCTCTCTGTTTAAAATTAAAAAAATCCATAACTTTTTTTTTTCCAACTGTTTTATTTTATTTGTACGTTTGCAGGGATCCAGCCGGATCAGCAACGTTTGATCTTCGCCGGCAAGCAGCTCGAGGATGGCCGCACCCTCACTGACTACAACATTCAGAAAGGTTAGATTTTTTTTATTTTTTTTTTGATTTTTGGTTGGGGTTTCCGTTAGGTTATGCTTTTTTTTTTTTTTTTTTGAAAAAAAGGAAAAAAAGAAAGCATAATTGAAACGGTGGGCAAATGCCTATCACGTTCTTAATCGATCATGCCTTTGGATATATAGCTAGAGATGCTCCTGTCCGAGATTGGGTTATGTTTTTTAACCTTCTGATAATTTGTGAAAAAAATAAAAATAAAAAATAATTGCAGAGTCTACGATTCATCTGGTGCTGAGGCTGAGGGGTGGCGGGAGAGGGACGATCAGGATCGAGCCATCGCTTCGCGAGCTCGCCAGAAAGTACAATGAGGACAAGATGATCTGCAGGAAGTACGTATGATCCCCACTATTTCTTGCTTAGTTATAGTTTTTGCATGTTTCTTAATTTATATAGTGATTAATGATATTATGTGCATGCAGGTGCTATGCTCGTCTGCCAAAGAGAGCTCACAACTGTCGGAAGAAGAAGTGTGGCCACAGCAATCAGGTTTAGTTTAGACATCATTAAAACTCAAATGAGTTCCTTCAATCAAAATTTTTTCTAATTTGGATGTATATATGTTCACATTTTGCAGCTAAGGAAGAAGAAGCCCTATGACTCCAAGTTTGGTACTATCTAAGTTCAAGATGATACCCTTCGTGATTATCTAAGCTTGTGACTATGGATCTGTAACTTATGCCTATATATATATATGCTATCTATTGGATTATGGTTTCTATTTCTAAATATGTCAACTTTTGATGTCTTTTTTTAACAATAATGGCAAGAAATAAAGCCTTCTGCTTGCCCTTTTGATGTCTTTTCTTACTCATCAAGTTATGCTTTAGTTTTGTCAAATTGCCCGAATTCATGACTAACAATCTTTTAATCGATTAGCAAAAGGAAACTGTATCTTTTTATTTTGTCAAGCTAAATTTTCTTTTCTTTTAATCTTAGTTCATTTTCTTTTCTTTTCTTTTTCCTTTTTTTTTTCAATATGCTTACATAGAATCTTAACCGCTCAATTTTGCGTAAAAAAAATTCTTTCTGAAGATGAAAGCAGCAAATTATTGTATAAAAAACGTAAACCATATCTAAAATGTATATGTTTTTCAATAAAATAAGGAACAAATTTTTATAATTATCCATTACATTTACGATAGTCAATGATTTATATACATACATGTTTCTAGTTGCAAACTGAAAATTGACGACCTGCTCAAAAGTGTGGGATTAGAGAAGAAAGTGATATTCTTTTTACATTAATTACAACTCAAATTGAGACCCTCTTTCAACTTGAACTTGGTTTAATATCAGTATATGTATGTATATATATATATATATATATATATATATATATATATATATATATATATATATATATATATATATATATATATATATATATATATATATATATATATATATATATATATATATATATATATATATATATAGAAAACGGGAAATACACCGGCGGTGAAGGAAGTTTCCTTCACCGCCGCTTAGGTGGCCCAATAAAATTATTACACGTGGTGTCATTTAAGAGAATTCATTTATTTGTTATCTTGAATGACGCCCCGTGTTATAATTTTATTGGGCCACCTAAGCGGCGGTGAAGGAATTCCCTTCACCGCCGTTGTATTTCCCGTTTCCTCTTATATATATATATATATATATATATATATATATATATATATATATATATATATATATATATATATATATATATATATATATATATATATATATATATATATATATATATATATTTACTAATTACATAATTTGAAGGACTTATTGGCAAAATTTCAGATTAATTAATTAATAAGAGCTGGAGTCCCAACCTAATTAGTCAGGCTAATCCAAAACCTACTTAGATTACTGCCCAGAATCTACATGGGCTTAAATTCACAAGCCTATAGATACCAAAAAATTCCTAAATAAATAAATCAGCAAGAAAGAAGAAGCACCGGCATGATTGGGGATAAGAATAGGGCCGGATCGGGTCGGGCCGAATTCATTCAGTTTCCAAACTAAAATTTTAGATTTTCGACTGATTCAAAGTTCAAACGGGCCATTCTTTTAAAAAAAAAAATCAAATCGGCCCAATAAATTTCGGACAGTCTATGGGCTTTTTGGATTTGTCCATTTCAAGAGAAAATAGCATATAGTATACTATTTCCTTTTGCCCAGCTGATTACTCTGGTTGAGACAGTATACAAGTCCTTGAAGAATTTCATTATGTGCTTTATTGGCATTAATCATGACTTAAGGTTTTAGATTTTCCTCTTTTAAGGATCTAATGTCTGCTTTCTCTCAAATTGATCAAGATGAGAAAACAATGCAAATCATCATAAACTTTAGAAAATTCCAAACAAAAATACAGTAAAACTGAATAAATAAAACTAATTAGACATTGCTTGATGTTCATAATTCAAAACAAATATGAGCTTAAAGATGGCACTTTCAAGTCTTGTTTCATTGCAAAGCCTGTATGTATCCAGAGACTTTCATTTGGAAAACGGTTATAATTCACCCGACACTTCACTGTAAACACAAAAGGTGGAAATTTGCAGAACATATATACAATTCGATGTACAAGTCCTGCATATAACTAAACCAGTTCAACTTGTGATAGATGTGTTTAGTCCAAAATCTGAAATTACACCTGCAAGCACTGTCCAAGTCCATGTATGAGAAGTTGATCTTCATATATTTGACAACCAAAAACATCCATATAAGATCCGTAGATCCCATTAGCGTACACGCGAACACGAGTCACATCTAGAATTTTCGAGTGAAAGGGATTGAGAGGAAAGAGAGGCGGGTGAAGGGTGAATGGGATGGAGAGGAGAGAGAAAGAGATTGAGAGGAGAGATAAACCGAATCTAGGGTTTTCGAGTTGGAATAGAGCGACTCTTCGGAATCGCCGGAGAAGGAATGAACGCGAGAATTTGGGAACCTGGACCCTGGGATCGATTTGGTAGTTTGAGCTAATTTTTGGACGGGTTTGGATATATCCAAATCCTGCCCATTTGATAAAAACTCAAATAATTTTAGTCCATTTGGATCTATTAGTAAAATGGACAGATCCAAATCCAGCCTTTCGGATAGACCCGATTGGACCTCGTGCAGACCCAAACCCATTACCATCCCTAAGCATGATGCAGATCTTCGTGAGAACCCTAACCGGCAAGATAATCACCGTCGAGGTCGAGAGCAGCAACACCATCCACGACCTCAAGGTCATGATCCAGGACAAAGCAGGTACGGTACATACGATAATTTTCACCACCAAAAACCCTAACTTTAATTTTTTGAGAATTATTTATTTATATTTATTTATTTATTTATTTATGGCATGTTTGCAGAGATCCCAGCTGGGCTCTCGCTGGACAAACAGCGTCTTATCCACGGTGGCAAGGAGCTCCGAGACGGCTGCACCCTCGCCGAGTACGACATCCAGAGAGGTATTGCTGAGAGGTACAAATACGTGATTTTTTTCGTGATAGTTGAAGATATTATTTCAACAAAATAATATTTTTACGTGTCTTATAATTACGAGTCATATATATATATATATATATATATAGAAAACGGAAAATACACCGGCAGTGAAGGAAGTTTCCTTCACCGCCGCTTAGGTGGCCCAATAAAATTATTACACATGGTGTCATTTAAGAGAATTCATTTATTTGTTATCTTGAATGACAACGTCCCGTGTTATAATTTTATTGGGCCACCTAAGCGGCGGTGAAGGAACTCCCTTCACCGCCGGTGTATTTCCCGTTTCCTCATATATATATATATATATATATATATATATATATATATATATATATATATATATGAGAAAACGGGAAATACACCGGCGGTGAAGGAAGTTTCCCTTCATCGCCGCTTAGGTGGCCCAATAAAATTATTACACGTGGTGTCATTTAAGAGAATTCATTTATTTGTTACCTTGAATGACGCCCCGTGTTATAATTTTATTGGGCCACCTAAGCGGCGGTGAAGGAACTCCCTTCACCGCCGGTGTATTTCCCGTTTCCTCTCTCTCTATATATATATATATATATATATATATATATAAATATAAATATAATAATAATAATAATAATAATAATAATATACAAAATATTGTCTCTTACAAAATTAAGGAGAGAAGTACAAAATACAACTTTTTACTCACTTTTAAAGCTGGCATGCATAATATTGCTAAGCAATTTAGGCATAATTAAATTTGATTACACTCATTTAATCTGGGATTTTATATATGTTGACATTTTGCAGCTGAGGAAGAAGAAGCCCTATGACTCCAAGTATGGTATTATCTAAGCTCATGGCAGAAAACTTAGAGAATATTGATAATGAAGATGATAGTGTACACGTGAGATGACGTATGGTGTCTAATTATCTTGATTAGGTTTTTTTTTTTTTTTTTCCATCTTCTATCTCTTTTTTTTTTCTTTTTTTTCTTTTTTTTTTTGAGAGAGAGAGAAGGTTATTTGTAATTAGGTTGAGACTATGCGGAGTTGGATATTGATGAATTTTCCATTGAAAATTCAAGAGTATTACATTAAATTCAGTATTTGGATTAGAAATTCAAGAGTATTTCATTATATTCAACAGTAGTACATAAATGTTCATAATAATATTAACAGTGGTAAGATTAAATATCAGTTTATTTAAAATAAAATCTTTCAACAACTCTGAATAACTCAAGTTAATAAGCTAAATTTTATCCTTGATCTAATAATTCATAATATCGGAATGTGAAAAAAACTCTGATTTGTTGGGTTTTATTATCTCCTCAAACAGCAACAGCTTATGCACCTACCTGAACGGTTAATCCTAAATCTTTCGCATTTTGAAGTCTTGTTGTCGAATTCTTCTGTTTATCTGAGTTTCTTGTATATGTGATGCATGTTATATATTGCATCAAATTGCATAATAAGAGATACAAATTTCTCTAGCCGAGAACGAAAAATTTTATTTTGAGAAAAAGCCTAACTTTGTTGGTGGTTCCAATATATATGTGATGTTCAAGACTAATCAACCAAGGTCGACCAATCCTGTAATATCACAAAATTTGAGCTATATGTATCTCTCTTTTGAACCCAGTCGTGCCGAATAAGTCTATTGAAGTTAATTTTAGACACTGAAATAACTTTTGGTATATATAATTTTAAATCAGCAACTCCAAATGACATTTGATTTTCACGGTTATTAGTTTTCTAATATTTAGGATTTTTAGAGATTTTCTTTACGAGTCCGAAAAATATTTCCAAATTTGCTAATTTAACAATATTAAAATTATCCTTCTAATTACTTCGGAATTTTCGTTAATTTATTCAGGACATCGAAATGACAAACAGATTTTTCGGTACTTCTCTCGTTGAGTACCATGCCCTGTATTAAATTGGTAGTATTTGGAGAATATTATATGGAACATAAATTATTATATTATTAAATAAATAAATAAAATAATTAATTGAACCATTTTTTTTTAAAGACGGTGCATGCTGCGGATTAGCTGGCTAGGGATGTAGGGTGTGGCACTTTTAATGAATAAGTGTCACTACAAAGTGAGATTAGGATAGGTATTTGTTTAAACAAATAATAAAAATAAAATAAAATTATCTTCCTCCTCCTCCTGCTTTTCTTTTTATTCTTCTCCTCCATTCTTCTATTCTTACTTTCTTTTTTCTCAATCTCTTTTTCTCACTCTCTCTGCCAGAACCAAGCAACAGAGAAAAAAAAGAAAGAAAAATAAATCGAATTGAAGAATAAAGATTAAAAAGAGGTAAGTAACACTGCTATTCGTTTCTTTATTTAACTTATATTTGTGTACGTAATTTATTTTGTGAAAATATACGTAAATTATTGTATTAATATGCTTAGTTTACATTTTGGACTATTGATTGATATTGAGAACTGAACAAGATTACTGGGTCAATTTTGATATATAAATATTGCAATATTTTTTATTTTACAAAGGGAAAAAAGGAGAAGAAATAAAATTTTGCATAATAATAATAAATAAATAAATATAATAGGTATTGAGAATAAATACTTTTTTGCATGGGCTTGACTGTTATATGCAAAAATAATACCTTTTTGTATTACATGCAAAAATAATACCTGTTACATCAAAAATAACATCCTTTTGTATTACATACAAATAATACCTTTTGCATAAGCTTGACTACAACATTTTTGCATGTATGAAAAAAAATAGCAAAAATCATGTATGGCCTTGACATGTATAAGCACATTTTTGCTTGGGCTTTATAAATTGTGACACTGTATTTTATTAGTACAAATACACACGATCACATGAGCATTCATTAATATTATAATTTGTGACATTTGTATATATTAATATTATGAAAAATGAACATAATTTTGACAAATTAGATACACGATGACATGATCATTCATGGGAGCATGATGACAAGTGTATTATATCTTATTTATGTAAAATGAAGTATTATCGTGATACGTGTGTACCTAATCCTAAATCTTGATTCCTGAATCTCTATTTTTTGTAAAAAGACATGTATACAGTATGACTTGATGAGCCATATGTTTCAATTGGTTCATGTATATCGTGTATTATTGACATGGGAGATTGAAAAAACTACATGATGGATAAAAACTGTATTGTATAAGAAACTTGTTGGCCAACTTCTTGATTGAGGTGTTGAGGACTTTTACTGTAGCTGTGTGGTAGTGAACCATAGTTTGATACATGAGTCACCGTAAGGGTGATGTCCGTTATTGTTTCAGAGTACGAGGTTTAACTTGAGCACATAGTATTGTGTTATGATTCAACGCCATAGATTTGAGGTCGGGTCCCGAGTATGCACGGGTATTTGTACAATACGAAAGACTGCGCGTCATTTTATACATCATTTAGTTTCAAATACTAACAAGAACATGATTTAGACATGTCATTCTTAAATGATATTTATATGCTATTTGCAAATAACATATATAGTTTTGCTATTCTATTATTTATTATTCACGTGTCACATTTAACACTAGCATAATTTATCCACATACTCCTTATCTCTAGTTTTGCGATAGTGCAAATATCTTTTATTACGTTACTTGCTGGGTTTAATCCCCTGAGTTTTGAACCTAGATTTAGAAGACGAAGAGGGAGAACCAACCCCAACTGAAAATTCGTACTTCATTAATCAGACCGAGCGACAGTAAGGAAGTACCTTTGGAGGACCTTTATATATTTTATTTATATTTTTAATCTGGGTATTGCTTTTCTTTTTTTATTCTTTTGTGCTCATATTTAAAGCAGTGCGCCATCTTATGTAATGAACATTTTGTATGGATAAAATTCTTTCAATTTCAGACATATTATTTGTTCATCTTATTGTGGTACTAGTTACGGTTATTTTAAGATTATGTGATTGTTGGGTTGTCTAGTGCAAATATTAAGTAGTGTCCTCCATTTTGGAAAGCAGCTGAAAAACGAGAGTGTTACAAATCCTATGGTTAATCAACCAATTCAGAGTTCAACTTCGTAATTGATTATGAATTAGAATTGGTTGACCAAAATATTTGTTGCTTTGATCAATTCACATGGTTTCTGTACTTTTAAACATTCTATTAATTTATTTAGTAAACTTACCTCAGCAGTCAATGTAACATCTTTTATCATATTGAAAATTTAAGTTTATCAAGTTAACCCCGTCTAATTTTTCATGAACCACTTTCTATGAACTAGAGAGTAAGAGGATCACTTTTCATGAATCAATCAATAAAAGTCATAAAAAAGAAAGTTTATAAATCCATCGGTATACTTTTAATTTTCCATTCAGATCAAAGAAAGACTTAAACCGGAGAAAATTCAAACTTGATTGACAAGCTATTAAAGATCTAACGAAGATGAGTTTGGCTAACACAACCTATAAAAGGGAAATTCTAAATGCGCACCACTTTTTGCGAGTGAACACTATGACTAAATTTCGAAATAATTACAAGTGTGCTATAATTTTTGTCGGACAAAAAAGGGCATGAAAATTTCCTAGTGAGCACCATGACCCAACTTTCCTTGCGAGTTCTGTCTTCCCTCCCGTGCGACGCGAACAAAAAATAAGAAAAAAAGAAAAATTCCTAATCCTCTGGATTTCTTCGTTGTGGAGTATTTCATTTGATTTCGTTGTGGATTTGGAATTATTTTTATTGTAAAAAGAAGGAAGAGAACCCATTGGACTGTGGATTCTTGACGTTGAAGAAGATGGAGATAAATAATAGAAGTTTGATTTCTTCGGACTATTTTCCGTGTTTAGAAATATGTAGTAAAGAAATTTCAAGTAAATACTCTAAGTTTTTGAGGCACGAAATCATTTTATATTTTTGAAAGATTATTTTTTAAAAACTTTGTCACCGAATAGTGGGTTCAAATTTTTTGAACCTTGTTGTCCGGGTTCCCAACCCTGACCCTTTCAAGTTTTGGGCGGGGTTTGAACCCCGAACAGTTAAAGGATGTGATGAGATATCAATCCTGACAGTTAAATAGTGAGATGTAGTTTCAACTCCGGATAGTTAAAAGAGTGGGATGGGGTTTCAATCCTGAACAGTAAACTTCTCCTTTTTTGTGAAAACTTAACTATCCGGGATGTACACCCCGACAGTTAAGTAATCATCCAGGATTTACATCTTGGATGATTTATTTAATTGGATGGGACGGGAACGCCGAACAAAGAATTTGACAATGTGACTTTAAGTTTCTAAATGTAGACTTACAACACACAAACAAATAATTTATATGTATCCAACATATACGAATATAATCAACATGAAATATATTAACCAATAAGGAATACACTAAAGATAATTTTTAAAACGTGATAGACATACACCAAAACAGAATATGGTTTCTTCCGGTTAAATTACAAAATATTAACAAGTATCGCAAAACACACTTCAATGGCGGTAGAACATAGTTGTTTCCCAGTTACATCATAGAATACTAAAAAACATTACAAAACACAAATCAATGCTGGTGAATCTTGGTTTAACTCATCTTTGGCTTCACTGTGACTTACGCCTAAGGTACTAACTAATAAGTCAAAAGGTAATGGTGAATTATCATCTTCAGGCAAACGAAATATTGGTTTCTGGATGTCACCTCTCAATGAAAGTTGAGATCCCGACACTGCTTATATAGGGGTACGAGCACTTAACCAACGGGTAGAGAGAAGAGTTCTTAATAAACTCAATGAAACATGTGTTGGGTTCGCTCAACCATAACAACAATGCGGCGATTTTTTTGGTGTGGTTGATACAGCGCAATGGATCTCTCTCCTGCATTAAAAGTAAATTCATAAGAAATTAGATCCATAATTAACTAACGACGACCAGAATATATTGTTATTTACCTCATTGTTACTTATAAAATAAGCAATATTAGTCTTAAAACTCTTAAGAATTGAAAAATCTGTTGGTTCCTCATCAATGACATGTGGGACATCCGTGATGTTCGCTGTGTCATACAATGCAATTGGCTTGTCTTGGGCTACTTTGGTGATTGGATTGGCCGATGACTTTGCTGCAGTTTTTTTCGTCTATACGATGCTGTAGGATGAATTCTTGATGACTGTGATTGATCCATCTAAATTTGATAGTATAATTAAATATTGCGATGCATAAACCATGAACTATACAAAAAATTTAGCAAATAATTGCCACATATAGAAGCCAATTGGAGCAATTTCTTCTTTTTTGATTAACAACATGCCTAGTTACTTAATTTCAAAATCCACATTTACTATAAATTATACAAATAACAATTTTAATTTACTCTAATGTCTAAGAGTAAGAATTTTATCTTCCAAAACTTTCCAAAAAATAAATCACATACATTTAAAACTCCAGATCACTAAAAAAAAAAATCTTGATTTCAAATAGTTCAACATCAACAAACTTTAAAATCAAAATAAAATTTCTCTTTGCTCATTTTTACTCAAAATCTTTTTACTATCAAATACAAAGATTCAAAGACCTACATTATTCTGCCCTAACTAGCTATGCATGTTACTTCAAAACCACAACAAATTAAAAAAAAAAAGCTTACCTAAAATCGGGTACCATAGCCTGCTAGTCGATCGTGACGATGATTTAGGGTGAAGGCAGCAAGGCTGACAGTGGCTAATCGATGATGTCATTGCTCCTGGAATAGCGAGGATTCGTAGTGATCAACAATCGAGAATCGTGCGTGAAGCTCAAACGATTTGGGATGGTGCTTACCAGGAAAAATGGGTTTGTGAGGAGAAAAAATGGTTTTAGAGAATGAAAGGTTAATTTAGCAGTATTTATAGTGCCTACTAAAAAAAGGACCAGTTTTTTAGAATATGTTTAGGCTCACTACCAAAAAAAAGTTGTGCGCATTTAGAATTTCCCCTATAAAAGGGTCTGCAATTGTTACAAAGAAATTACAGAAAAGCAATCAGCAAGAGAAGAAGGAGAAGCATGATGCAGAGGTGAGATTTGTGTGTTCGATTTTTGGTTGATTAACGCTTAGGGCTTCGGTTCGGATACGTCTTTCTTAAGCTTCTTGGAACCGTATGAAAGATCTCTTCGATGGCGGAGGCGGAGCGAAGGAGAAAAGGGGAACAAGATGCAGATCTTGGTGAAAACCCCAACGGAGAAGAGGATCACCCTCGAGGTGGAGAGCGGCGACACCATCGACAATGTCAAGGCCAAGATCCAAGACAAAGAAGGTAGCTTTTCTCTTCTTGTGCCTCAAAAACCCTCTCGATTCGATCCAAAACCCTAGATTTTTCTCGACGTTTTGGGGAATTTTCTCGGTTTGCAGGGATACCGCCGGATCAGCAGCTCGAGGACGGCCGGACCCTCGGAGAATACGGCATCCAGAACGGTGATATTTTTATCCCTAATTTCGATTGAGAGATTACGATTTTGGTGAAATTTTGTTGAAATCTTTTTGGCTGTTTGATTTGAAAATTGCAGAGTCTACGCTTCGTTTGGTGCTGAGGCTGAGGGGTGGCATCATCGAGCCCTCGATCGGGGCTCTCGTCAGGAAGTAAAATCAGGACAAAACCATCTGCAGAAAGTATGTTACTCTCTCCTTTTCAATTTTCAATGATTATTTGTTGTAATTGGTTATTTTGGATGTAGTTTGCCGATGAATGATTGATTGTGGCATGCATTTCAATAAAAGTTGCGTTCTTTTTTAAATTAGGTGTGCATGTGGTCAATAATTTGAATACTTGTAGTGATTATGAACCTAGAGATGGTCCTGTTATTGCCTAAGAAGCACATACACAGATTTGGGTACGTACACGGAACATGATATTTGTGAATAACAAAAAAAATTAAGACATACACATGACAAGAATACGGAAAAAATATAAATATATATTTTCATATTATTAATGTGTAATAATCTTACTCTTAATATTCAAAGCGAAAACACAGGCAATGTGTAGATTCATGTCGTTTTATTCTTTTATAAAGTATAAGTCTCATCATAAGCAATAACAAGACCATGATCTTTTTAAAAAGATTTGGCAAACTAAGAAAATGCCAAAATGAATGGAGAAAAAGTACCCTAGTACCTCTGTATAAGAATAAGGGCGACATTCAGAGTTGTTCTAACTATCAGGGAATAAAACTCATGTGTCACACTATAAAGCTTTGGGAAAGGGTAATTGAACATAGATTGCGACAAACTGTTAAAATATCAGAGAACCAATTTGTATTTATGTCGGGGCGATCGACGACAGAATCTATTCATTTACTTCGTCAACTTATAGAGCGATTCCGAGAGAGAAATAGAGATTTGCATATGGTATTTATTGACTTAGAGAAAGCCTACGATAAAGTTCCACGAGAGATACTTTGGTGGACACTGATGAAGAAAAGAGTTCCTATCAAGTATATCGACATAATTAAGGACATGTATGATGGAGTAGTGGCCAATGTCAGAACATGTGGTGGTTTGACTAGTGATTTTTCTATCACAATTGGATTACATCAAGGATCTGCATTGAGCCCATTTTTATTTGCTATAGTGATGGATGAGCTTACTAAAACCATTCAAGATGAGATACCTTAGTGTATGCTATTTGCTGATGATATTGTCTTAGTTGATGAGACAGGAGAAGGGGTAAATGCCAAGTTAGAGTTATGGAGGTATGTATTAGAATCTAGAGGTTTTAGATTGAGTAGGTCTAAAACAGAGTATATGGAGTGTAAATTTAGTAAACGCCGGACCATAGACTATAATACTGTAAATCTAGATAGGCAAGAGATACAAATGAGCAGTCAGTTTAGATATTTGGGTTCTATTATTCAGAATGATGGAGAGATCGATAATGATGTTAACCATAGGATACAAGCTGGCTGGTTGAAATGGAGGAGGGCAACGGAAGTTTTATGTGACCGTAACATTTCATTAAGATTGAAAGGAAAATTTTGTAGGACTGCTATTAGGCCAACTTTATTATATGGCACGGAATGTTGGGCCATAAAGAAACGTCATTCACAAAAGATAAGTGTAGCAGAGATGCGCATGCTCCGTTGGATGTGCGGCAACACTAGGAGAGATAGAGTGAGAAATGAAGATATTCGTGTTAAGATAGGTGTAGCTCCTATCGATGAGAAGATGCGAGAAAATCGCTTACGATAGTTTGGTCATGTGCAACGTAGGCCTACAAGTGCACCAGTTCGAAGAGGGGGTTTATCAATGTAGGACAAGTTAAAAAAACGAAGGGAAGACCGAAGAAAATATGGATGGAGGTGATACGCAAAGATATGGAGTCTAGAGGTTTAAATAAGGAGATATTACTTGATAGAAATGAATGGAGAAGGAATATCAAAGTGATCGATCCGGCGTGATTCTTTTTGGTTCATATAGCCTAACCCAAATACTTGGGATAAAAGGCTTTGTTGTTGTTGAAGTCTCATCATAAGCCATAAATCTCACTCTTTTTCACACCCTCTATAGGCAAAGGTATAAAAATAAATTGTGGTGATAATAGCGGGTTATAAATTAGCGTTCAACATAGAATGTGAATACAAAAATTTATTTATTCAAACATTGAAATAAAACAAGACTCATATTGATAAGAAAATATTAAAATATAACTTCATAAAACTAATTAGGTATGGTGGTTACCAATTTAATATGTTCAGTTCAATTTTTCTATACCATTAACTTATTTTTTTAGACAACATAATAGAAACTTGGACATGGCAATTACACTGTCTTTTTTCTTTATTTTATTGGACATGCTATCTGACATGTTTGACAGTTTTTTGGCATGTGTATGGCGCGTCTACATCGAACACGTGTCCGACATGGAAACGACATCCTTACAGACATATCCGTGCTACACTACTAAGGTTATTGGAAATCCTACTTTGCACTTTCCTGTAATTTGCTTTTTGTTCTCCACCACCATTGTCCAGAACATAGAGCTAGGGTCGGTCGCACTTCTAACGGAGTGCTACCCTTCTGCCATTTCCGACTCCCTCGATCTCATTATAGGAGAATACACTTATTAGATCGTCGTTCAACAACTCAGTGACAATGCCTTGTCGGAGAAGAAACAACGAGTTTCTCCCCTCTTGGTGACACGGTCCCCCCAAGACCCTTGACTACTAGTAGAAGCACTCAATCAAAACGTGTTGGAATATTCGAACCACCTGAAAACCACCAACCGAGGAGTCGCAAACCGCAATCACTGCCTCGAACAAACTTTGCTTGATGTGACTCGGGACTCCTTGCATTCAATGCGATCTGAACAAGTTCATGCAGAGTCACAGCCTTGGGCTCCAAATAATTTGGAAAACTTGTCTGTTCCCTCGTGCCCACAACCGCCTTTACTTCAGACCCTTACGAGGCCTGTTTGTTTAATTGGAACCGTAGGAAGTAGGGAAGAGAATTAGAAGTAACTTTCTAAAAATGAAGTGATAGAAGAGACTAGTTATTGATCTTATTTTGTTTGCTTGGTTTATATTGGAAGCTTTTACTTTCACAAGTTAGCTTGGAAGGGAAAGAAATAAAAAAGGAATCTTTTGATTATTTAATTAATTTTTTTTCTCGATATGTGAGATACTTCCCTCTTCCAATAGTTTTGAAGTGGAAGAAAATTTGATAAATTATATTGCCATGTAGGATCTAACTCAGCAAGTACGAAATAACTTTCAAATTACTTCTGAACCAAACAAATAGTAGAAATAGTGAAAATAAACTACTTCCTATACCACTTCACGGTAAATAAACAGATGCTAGCCCCCTTAGAGGACATGAAAAGAGTTGTCACCAAGAGAAATGAGCCCATTCCCAAACAAAAATAGTTTCATCTCCTGCGCCCCTAATCAAGAGGGCGGGCTCAAAAAGAAATATCCTGGGGCCCACTTCTTATCCCCCAGACAACACTGCTGTAGTCAACAATTCCATCATCCAATCCACCCACCATTCCATCCCACCCTTGCGGCATAAGGTCCCAAATAGCTCTCCAAACAATAGTCCCCTTAGAGGACATGAAAAGATTTGTCACCAAGAGAAACGGGCCCACCCATCTCTCAAACATAAATAGTTTCATCTCCTCTGCCCTCTAATCAAGAGGGCGGGCTCAAAAAGAAATCTCCTGGGGCCCACTTCTCATCCCCCAGACAACACTGTTGCAGTCAACAATTCCATCATCCAATCCACGCACCATTCCATCCCACCCTTGCGGCATAAGGTCCCAACTATCTCTCCAAACGATAGGCCCCATCAAAATCTCTCTAAAATCTTATGGCCCAACTCAAGCCCAACAACACAAAATACCACCACTAGCACACATCTCCAAAAAACCAACCCACATACCAACTTTAAAACAATCAGCCCACACTCTTCTACAACAACATATTCTCTCAAATCCCATACCCTGCGATCCAACCCAACCCTCCACCATAGCAAGCACAAACCAAGGTCATCCCCTACCACCACCAAATGCTGCGTGCACTGAGACCACTTCAACATTTCGCCACACACCAACGCAACATCTCAATTCTAATACATCTAATTACCCTCTACCACAGTCACCCTCCTCTTAACTGGCCAAAATTCAAGGCTCCCCCCATCAGGCCGGCCACTACGACAACCCCTATTCTCCACATCCCCTTCTCGATTCGATGAGCACATCTCCTTTTCCTTCTTTGACGAGGAAAAATTCTATGTGCCACTTTCGCTAGCGGACTCACCCATACTCCTCTCCCTTGATAAGGAACATAGTCAGCTAACATCCCCTCCGACATCAGTCCTCCCGCTTCAAGTTATATCTCCCAATGGCACTGCTCACACATGCCAGCCAAACAACCCCCTACCCTATGCACACTCAAGATAGAGCTCTCACAACCTACTTCATGAGGGAGCAACCTCCACAAATGTCTGCATCAAGCTCGCGACGTGTGCTAGAGATCCCACCTCCTACTCATCACAACCCTCCTCCAGAAGCTCTGCGTGGCTCACTTCAACTATCAGACCTTAATGGCGGCCTTACGAATGAAGACCTACTTCGGCTGAGCTCAATCTGAGGTTACACGAGTGATGGTAGGGTTGTACTCGTGTGCATGGAGCGATTGGAAAACTACCCAAGTAGTGTTCGGTCCCACATTGTGTAATCTATTTTGCTATGATAATATTATCATGGAATGTAAGAGGCCTAGCGCGGCGCACTAAATGCTTAGGTGTACATAACCTTATAAATCTATGTAAATATGATATTGTTATGATGCAAGAGTCTAAACTTGCATCTCCGAACCACATAATAACGAGATCAATTGGTGGAAATTGTATATCCTCATGGTCACATCTCGACTCCATAGGGGCCGCGGGGGGACAACTTATAGGATGGAGAGATGACAAATTTGAGTGCATTAGCGAACTCGCTGGTGAATTCATTCTATTAGTCCACCTATGAACACGCGGCACTACATCCACTCTAGCATTCTCTTCAGTATACGGACCATGTGCTAACAATGACTGTCCAAAATTTTGGGAAGAATTAAGAGCCGTGGCTCTGCAGACATGAGCTGGTTAATTGGAAGATTTCAGCATCACCAGATTCGTTGGAGAGCGGCGAGGACCTGAGCTTCATCTAGCTAGCATGGCTGTTTTCAGTGAAAATTGGGAATCTTTCCATTGCTTTTGAGAGAAAAGTTACAAATTATAAAAATTTCTCTTTTTCGATTACAGTGAAAAGAAATTAAAAAGAAAAACAGACGAGAGGACTTATGAAACGCGCCGCTCTCTTTTTTCCATAAGATTGTGGGATCATGGCAGCTATGAGAACTGATCCGTTCATCGTTTATGATCCGACGTCGATGGTTGGAGATGGTAGAGATTTCTTGAGCTTATTCTTCTTTTCTTTTGATCTTGGAGAAGCTTGAACTCTTACACGGGAGAGAGATCTGGCCAAAGATCTTTTTGAGTCCCTCTTGAGGGGTATTTATAGGCCCCAAGTTGTTGAGAATGTTTTCTTATACATAGAAACAAGATCTTGTTGTAATCTTGATAAGATATTTGAATCTTATTTTGGTTATATTTGCTCTAGATTCATTGTATCTAGTCCTATTTCTGTACCCAAAAATCAATTAAACTCAAATTAGAATTTGCAAAATTATCAAACTCAAGTAGAATTAATTTAGAAATTTGCATCCAAAAATTAATTTGATTCTGATTAAAATTTGGGTCTAATTAGAATTTGTAGAAATTACAAAATAGTCGAAGACGGGGCTAAAATATATTGCGCGTGACGGAGGCAGGGATCTACTGTGTGAAATCGGGTGTTGCTGCGCGAGGCGGGCAGCCTGCCCGCCCGTGAGGCTTGGCCAGGCCAACCTGCCTGCGAGGCTGGTTAGCCAGCCTTGTGGCCAAAAGAAATTTTTTTTGGCTCGCTTCTCTTGTTTCTGGCCTCACCTACGAGGCTGGATTTCCCGCCTCGCGGACGCGAGGCTTCCCTTTTTTTTGCTTTGGTTTCTTTCTTCATTTCTGGCCTCGCCGTTCCCAGCCTCGTGGACGCGAGGCTTCCCCGTTTTTTTTGCTCTCCGGTTTTGGCTTTGGCCTCGCATCCGCAAGGCCCCCTCCCCTTTTTATTTATTTATTTATTTTCTTATCCTCCTGCAAGACCCCCATTAAAGTTTTTAAAATTGTCTTTTCTGGAAATTTTGAAATACTTTGTATTCCTGTTCAAGGTTGATGTCCCAAACTTGGACTGTTTAAGATGCCCCATGAAACTTACTAAAGATATAACAAGTTGAGTTTTATTGATCATTATGAAATTGATTTGCCTAGATAACAGACAAAGTTTTGGTGATCGGATTAGAATCACAAAATTATAAACAGATGTATGGCTGACGTGCTTATGGGGTGATCATTAACTTGATGGATGAATTTAATGGAGTTGGTGGATGATCTCATGGAAGATGGAACCTGCTAAGGGTGTGGATGTGTCTTAGCGAGTTGAGTGTTTTGAGTATGATGTCTCATTTGGGTTGACAAACAGAGTCGATGACTCGCCTGACTAACAGACGAAGCCGGTGATTGTTTTCAAATCAAAAGGTGACTTGCCTGACTGACAGGCAGAACCGATGATTCGCCTGGCTGATAAACAGAGCCAGTGATTATTGGATTGAGATTGAAAAACTATGAGCAAAGGTGTTCAGAAAACGTACCCATGGAATTTTGACAGAGATATACTGTTAAGCATATCAAGATTGCTTGGCATGTTTAACGGGATAGCTTTTCCCTTTGCCTTTTCGGCATCGGGTTGTTTCTACCCCAGTATGATAAGACTGGTCGAGAATTTTAGCTTCCTCTTACCCCTTGCCTCAAAGGCGCTGGGCTGTCCGCACATTCTTTCTTATCATAATGGGTATCTGTTTAATAGAGTGTTGGATTGTGACTAGGTGAGGGTTGAAAAACCATGGGCAGAGGTGTTCAAAAAACGTATCGAGATAATCAGATTAGGGTCGGAAAACTATGAGCAGAGGTGTTCAGAAAATGTACTCATAGGTCTTAGCAGAGGTGTTCAGAAATGGGATCTCAGCAGAGATATTCAGAAAACATACTGAGGTGACGGGTTAGGGTCGGAAAACCATGAGCAGAGGTGTTCAAAAAACGTATTCATGGAGTCTTGGCAGAGATGTTGAGAACACGTATCAAGGGATTTCGACAGAGGTGTACTGTTAAACATACTGAGATAATTGGATTTAAATTATGGAGTAGCTCGCCTGGCTGACAGACGGAGCCGGTAACTCGCTTGACTTACAGATAGAGCCGGTGATCGTGTTGAGATCATAGAGTTTAATATTTATGTGGTTGTTCAAATCTTACTGTTAGAGGTAAAATCTTAATATGACATGATCGGTTATTTTTTTTTGAGATGGTTTGAATCTTACTGTTAGAGATAAGAGTTTAACTTGACAAATTTGTTTGTTTTTGAGATGAGATGATTTGAATCTTGCTATCAGAGGTAAGAGCTTAACTTAACATATTTGGTTGTTTTTTGAGATGAGATGATTTGAATTTCGCTGTCAGAGGTAAAATCTTAATATGACAGATTCAGTTGTTTTTTTTTAGATGAGATGGTTTGAATTTCACTGTTAGAGATAATAACTTAAATTGACAAATTTGGTTGTTTTTGAGATGAGATGATTTGAATCTTGTTGTCAGAGATAAGAGCTTAACTTAACAGATTTGGTTGTTTTTTAGATGAGATGTTTGAGTCTCGCTGTCAGAGGTAAGAATTTAACATGACAAATTCACGAGATTTTTAGCAAACCCCTAACTATTAATGGATTTGATGTCTTTACTAATCGCCGTTTGCATTGGGCTAGCCATGCTATTCTCCTCAGTATGATAAGTTGTTGAGGATTTTGTTTGGTTGTAAATGCCAAACATTCTCTCTCCTCTGCCTTAGTGGCTATGGGTTTATTGTGACAAAGCTTGTCATGAGATTTTTAGCAAATCTCCAGCTATTAACGGATTTAAGATGCGTTTATCAATCGTCGTTTGCGTTGGACTAGCAATGCTATTCCTCTCAGCATGATGAGTTATCGAGGGTTTTGTTTGGACTTAAATGCCAAACATTCCCTCTCCCGTTTGTCTTAGTGGCTATGAGTTTATTGTGACAAACGTTGTCATGGAATTTTTAGTAAATCTCCAGCTATCAACAGATTTGAGATGCTTTTACCAATCGTCGTTTGCGTTGGGCCAGCCACGCTATTTCGCTCGGCATGATGAGTTGTCGAGAGTTTTGTTTGGACTTAAATATCAAATAATCCCTCTCCTCTTTGCCTTAGTGGCTATGAGTTTATTGCTAACCCTAGTATAATAGGGTTGGCGAGAATCTTTTGATTTCTCTTCCCGTCGCTTTTGATAGCATTGGGCGGTTGACTTATTAGCCTTTTCTTTTTTTTCGAAGGTGGCTAGATATAGTGCTTTTTTAAGAATTTACCGTTAATAGGTATCATCATCATGTCGCCATCTTTATTGATCGCTAGGCTCCGTTTGAATAGACAATTTCTACTACAAAAAGTTCTTTCCACTTGGATTCGAATTTCTCTTTAGTCTTGTGGGTTATGATCATTAGTTTTTTGACATTTAAGACCAAGTCTCATTTTTTTAAAGTTCGTTTAACTTTCTTGTTAAATGCCTTCGAGATGCGCACTTCGTACAACTCAATCTGTTGCTTTGCGTTCAGGCGTTTCTCGTCCAAGGCTTCTAATTCTTGGAGTCATTTTTGATATTTTTCTTCAGTCATCTTTGTAGCCAGCGCTATTCGCAGGGACGGGATTTGGATTTCCAGTGGTAATACGGCTTCACAACCATATACCACAGAAAAGGGCGTAAGTTTGGTCGGGGATCGCACCATTGTACTGTAAACCCACAGACACTTGCCTAGCATTTCATCCAAATCGCGGCGACTTGAAGAAACAAACTTTTTTAGAATCATCACAATAGCCTTGTTGAAGGCCTCGACCAATCTGTTGGCTGCAGAATTATAAGGCGTTGAAGCCACATGTTGAATTCTGAATTTATTGCAAAATCGCACGAAACCTTAACTAATGAATTGAGGCCCATTTTCATGGATGATCTGTCAGGGCACGCCGAAGTGATAAATTACATGGTGTTTGATGAATTTGATCACGTCTGTTATGTTTACTTCTCTCATGGGAACAACTTCTGCCTATTTGGAGAAATAGTCAGTTATCACCAACATGAACCGATGTCTTTTGGAGGATGGCGGAGTGATTGGTCCGATAACATCCATTCCTGATGTCTCGAATGGCCAATTGACAGTTGACATATAAGTATTCTGGAGGTTGGTGTATAAAATTAACATGCACTTGGTAGGTGTAGCAACGCTTTGCATGTCACAGAGAAGTATTCTAGTCTTCTAATGCGGTTTCAGAGTTTTGGTTCAGGCTGGTAGGCCCCGCAGGTCCCATCATGGGTTTTCTTAACCACTTCTTGGACTTCGCTTTTTGACAAGCAACAAAGTAGGATGTCGTCATGAGATTTTCGATACAGAGTTTGGAGCATGGCATTGTAATAAAAATTTTTTACCTTGTTTATTATGGAAGCGACTTTTTTAGGGTCCTCCGGGAGGATGCCATGCAACACATAATTCATAAACGGAAAACTCTAGTCTCGTGGCTTAAATTTTATTACAACTTGGTTTGCTTCGCCTACTTCCATGATTGCTTCTGGGTGTAGGAGTTCGTGACTACCAATGGTAATATGCTTTGTTGACCTACTTGGTGCGGTCAGGGTCGCAGCCAATGATGTAAGGGCATCGGTGTATATGTTCTCATATCTTGGCACATGGTCAATATAAAATTCCTCGAATTTGTTTGCTAGTCGATGATACAGTATGAGGATTCATGCTTTACCTTATATTCCCGGTCATCTGGTTAATTACTAGTTTTGAATTGCCATATGCTTCGAGGTATCTCACCCTAATTGCTAATCTATTTGGAGGCCAGCGATAAGGGTACTGTATTATGCCATATTATTTATATAGGGCCTGATTAGCGAGTATTTATGAGGTACCACATGCTTGTGGGGAGATACCAGGACGACCCCCACACCGACAGCATCTCTTCTTGCTGTCCCATCGAAGAATAGTTGCCATATTTGTATTTCTGAGATTGCATTAACTTCTGCGACTTCATCTGGAATGTCAGCCTGGAGTTTAGAATTTTCTGGAACATGGTGTTCGGCGAGAAAATTTGCTATGGCATGGCCTTTCGTCGCTTTTTGAGGCACGAAATGCATGTCTTAGGGAGACAATAATATCGCCCAATTGGCAAGCTGGCCGTTTAGTGATTTTGGCTTGGTCATAAGCAATTTCAGTGGGTTTACCAGAGAAATGACATGTATCATTTGGCCGATTAGGTGGTGTCACATCTTTTGGACTGCGAACACTAGCGCCAAGCATTTTTTTCGATTGGGCTGTACCGATGTTCCGCACCAATTATTGTCTGGCTCAAATAATAGATTGCTTGCTCTTGGTCTTGACCGTTATGTTGAGCCAATAGAGCTCCTAAGGCATGGTCTATAGCTCGCACATAGATCAGAAAAGGCTTTCCTGAAATAGGTGCCATTAACACAGGTGGTTTTGTAAGGTAATCTTTAATGTCCTCAAAAGCTCATTGACAATTTTCATCCCAGACGAATGAGACTCTCTTCTTCATTAATTTCGAGAATAGCTGATACCTTTCTAATAGATTTGCTATGAACCGTCGGATATATGCCAGCTTGCCTTCAAGTTTTGCGGTAGCTGCATTTTTTTTATTGCCTTGATCTTGTCAAGGTCAAGGTGGATTTTTTTTTAGGTCACCACAAATCCCAAAAACTTTCCGCTTGATACTCTGAGAAAGGACTTGCTAGGATTCATTTTCAGTTGATGTTTTCTAATGACATCGAATATCACTCTTAAGTCTTGCAGGTGATTTTTTTTTTTTTTTTAATACTCATTCACATAACACTCGATGGTTTTACGTAAGTGTTTTTGAAAGATGACGCTCTTAGCCGTTGGTAAGTAGCGCCGAAGGGTATTATTGTGTAGCAGTATATTCCGAGTAGTGTTTTGAATGCCATATATTTCTCGTCTTTTGGATATATTTTAATTTGATTGTATCCTGAGAAACCATCTATAAAGGACAACTGCTCAAACCCGCACGTGTTATTGATCATGATATCCGTGATGGCAGCGGGAATTCATCTTTTGGGCATGCAACATTGAGATATCGGAAGTCTATGCATATCCTTATCTTGCCATTTTTCTTCGGTACCGACACGATATTTGCTATCCAGTCAGGATGTTGCTCTTGGCGGATGAATTCTGAGTCTATCAGTTTCTTTACTCCAGACTCTATGGCTTGCATCAACTGATCGTCGCAATATTTCATGCATTGGTGGATAGCAGAGAACACCACCATGTTGGAGTGAATCCAGGGACATACTAGAAGCATGTTGTAAGAAGTGTCGGCATTGATGACATAACATGTCACCTCAGACTTCAAACTTCCAATCTGACAGCGAAGTCGGATCTTTCCCAAGGGATGACTTCCACTTGAGTTGAAGCCAAAGATGGAGGTGTTGGTAGGCGTAAGTTGGTTAACTGAGATTCCAAGCATCCGCATCAATCTTCTAGGGATGATGCTTAAGGCGGACTCCGAATCTAAAAGAATTTGATCTAATTTAATAGAGCCCATGTATCCGTATAATACAATGCTTAATGTTTTTAACCTGCACCTTATCTGGCGAGAAGGCAATGCATGGAACATACCACATCACTTGGTGGCAACGAGGGCAAGGTTCCTCTGCGTTCATAGACGACTTTGTAATTTGAGCCAAGAAGGCTTCGAAGTCGGCCAGAGATTCCCTCAATGCGTTTTTTATTGTCTTGGATAATCGCAACAACTTATAAAGAGTTATGCGGGCCGGGATGTTGGCTAGCTGAGCAAGTACAACGAATTTAAATGGCGCACTAGCTGCCTCACTATCCTTCTTTATCCCCTTTTGAAAGTGGAGCTCCTTCTGCTTAGAGGGTGGCTCTTCATTCGTCACGGTGGGTTCGTCAGGCCGTGCTTTGGAATAATATTTGAGATAGCTCTTCTCCGATCGAGTTTCTGACGGGCCTGCCTCATCATGATGAGTGGCCAAAGTCGATGGCTCAGTTTCTGAGTCAGTTAACATACTTGTCTTATCGTGATCTTTCTCGATGATTACAGAAACCACGTGATAAGTTTTCCCTTTGCTCGGCTTTTGTTTATTTGATGAAAACCATTGTACATCGTTCAAAAGATCCGAATGCACCCACATAATTTCACCTTTCTTTGTAGTGACTGGGGAGTTCTTTTTCCCTCATGTTATACGAGTCGTGATTAACAAGCAGCATCTTTCCAGCAGGCATCGGGGATACTCCTGCAGGAAATTCATTGGTTCCAACTGTTAGAATGACCGCGGTCAGCCATCACCCTCTTTTGTTCTGACTTTAGTTGGATTACTTTGGCTTAAATTAGTGCTTGGATTTTTCTTTTTAATGTATAACAGTCCTCCATAGGATGCCCCAAGTTCTGATTATAGAGGCAGCATTTGGGGTCGTTGGCCTTCCCCGCTTCCTTCAGCCTCGGATTGGAGGGAAACTATAGCATCCCCTTCTTATTGAGCAAATTGAACAACATCATTATTTGCTCGTCTTTGAAGTCGTAGTCAGGTGCAGGGTAGCGCTTGGACACTCCCTTCTGTTTCTAATCTTTGGGCTTCTATTACGGAGGTGTTCCCGCTGCCATAGCCTCTTTTCCTTTCGGTCGGGAGTTTTGAGGATATTGCCTTTCTGCTGGGGCACTCGTTGCGAAGCGTTGTTCTCCCAAACGCCGGATGAAGTCTTCAGTTAGTTTGCTTTATTTAACTAACTCTTTTCAGCGCTTAGATTCCACAACTCCCATTTTGACCAATATCTTGGTCTGAAGGTTATGTTTGTAAGTCTCCACCAATATTTCTTGCGATATGTCATGCGGACATCGCATCGACATCTCGCGGAAACGCTTGATGAAGTTTTTAATCGTCTCATCCTCTCTTTGCTTATTTGCCAGAAGAGAGTGAATGGATACTTTGGTGTTGCCTTCGAAGAAGCGAGTTAGGAATTCTCTCTCCATGTTAGACCAGACATTGATGATTTTCGGGTGCAACTGCATAAGCCAAGTGAATGCAGGCCCTCGCAGGGTACTTGCAAAAATTTTTGTCATCATTAGGTCATTGCCCATGAGATGACCAGTTTGTGAAAGGAAATAGTACATATGTTGATTCGGAGATCCCTTTCCATCATATGATTCTAGTTTGAGAGGTTTATATTTTACCGGAAACGGGGTGGACTCCCACTCTATAGAGTGGGGTCCTGTAATTCCTGTTTCTTGCAATCCTTTCCGATGCATCAAAGCTTCTCTATTTTTTTGGTGTGAGGATCAACGAAATATTCTTCTTCGCCCTTTCCTCTGGTATCTTGGTTGGATTCACTCTCTTTTTTGTTCACTTTATCGTTAGCTTTATCAGAAGAGGAAGAACCGCCTGCTCCGTCTTCTGTATTCTTTTGATTGTTCTCTAGGACCTTCGCAAGTATCGCTTTGAGGTTCTCGATACTCTTTTATTGCTCTTGGATGAGGCGTTATTGTGCCTCAATCCTTTGGCTTATTTCGGCTACCCGTTCAGCCATGTGAACCGTCTTTCTGTCGGACCGAAAGGAAGCGTACGATCGCGGTGTTGTTATGGCCAAATGATCACTGAACTCTTCATATTCCTCATCAAAACTCCTCGCCAATTTTTTGTAATCGAGGGGAGCTGTCACACCTGTCTTGATATGGAGGCCAAAGCCGAATCTGGGCTCTGATACCAACTGTAACGTCCCGCATCCCAAAATACAGATAGTGTTCAACGACGTATCATAAACGCCAAAATACAGATAGTGTTCAACGACGTATCATAAACGAATACGCCAAGCCTAAAACACATCAATACGTATGTATAACTGTCACAAATACGTACACATATACAATAAGATAACATGGAATTAAAACAATAAATTTCTTTAATAAATAAGGATCAATATAAGTGTATAGGGTAGTCAAACGATTTTTGTTACATCATCAAAAAGTTTAAGTGAACAAAAAAAAGATGAATAATGAAGATTCTAAAAAGGAAAACAAACTAGAAGGGGTCTCTATCATATTCTTTCAGCAGCAAATGCACTTATTGAGAATCTGTTAACTCCGTAAAATATGGTTCCAGCTGTAATAGGTCTTTCTCCTCGTTAACCTGCAAATTAATAACTGGGCGTGCCAAATCATGGTCGTTAGAACGACCTAACAAGTACTAAAAGATGAGAAATAATAATACAGTCATGATATATCAAAATTTCAAACATTGTAAAGAATATGGAACATATATTAAATTATACTTTGCTTAAAGAGAATATTAACTCAACCACTAGTAGTGAAATATATATCTTGAATATTGTTGGAATTTAACATGATGGTAAAGATTTATATAAATTATAAAATCATGAATGTATTACAAATCATTACGATGGAGTAGAATATGAGAAATTGCAGTTGTATTGAGGATAATAACAGTCAATGTGTATGTTCATGTACACATGTTGTGGATAACATTGCAACAAATACAAAAAATTTAAGCATGCAAGTGTAATATGATATCATAATATGTTCATTGTGAATTTATTTGGAACTTCAGAAATAGTGTGCCACATATTTTACGAGTTTCCCGTGTATACTCGGGACCACGGCCATGATTCCTGGTACTGCCCCAGAATGTACCGCTAGAATCCGCATAGTTAGGTTCCTTAGTTCGGTTGTACAACCTCAAGAATGTAAAACTCCTAAAACATATGTACAGTTCCTTTTTCAAGTTCGCTCTTAAGCTCATTATTTTATTAGTATCTTAATCATACTGTTTATTCCAACTACCATATAAAAGACCATATAGAATTTAATACGTATGTATTCATTGTCTCAGTCGTTATCCATGCTTTAAATCCAAAGCCACATGTCATCCATCGGACTATGTTTGCTGTTTCCTTAGAACTCAAGGATATTTTAGTATGAGTGTGTGGAATGTATCATGTTCAAGATAGATTGTTATCTTCCAAGTTGCTAAGGAAGATGAAGTAAAAGGAAGCATAGATTTCCGCAAGGTACAAATAATAATTCAGTTAAAGCTAATGATATTGCTCAATAGGCACACCAAAGAAATTAACACAACCTCACTGGCCAGAGTATGCTTTTGCCATCCCAATGATTAAGCCAATTAATTCATCTAATCTGAGTCAAGTTTCAAATTAGTTAAGCCTGTCACTTACATGTTATGCCCTTTTTAACTTGTATAAACATTATTTTATTTCGCTTCTATGCACTCATCGATCCGATCCGCTCCGCCTCCAACCCTGTGACACCTCAACGCTCGTCGACCGAACCCCTTGTTGCTCATCTCCGACTCTAGTCATCGCAGGCGCGCCTACGCATGGAGTCCAATCTATAGCCGTTGTCATTACTCAAGAGTCAAATGTCGTCGTTCCCAAACTCGACCTCACTCCTCCGCAAACAGTCTACAAAGCAATTTGCCAGAAAATTTATTTGTTCTACCTTCTTGTGTCTTCTTCAACAACCTCAATGTGTCTTTTTTTTTGTGTGCATATGCAGTTATTGGCTAATTTCTTTGTATCAGCCGCACAAACTCTTCATGAGATACTATTAGTTAATTTCGTTTGGATAATTTATTTAACAAATAAAAGGGTCAATTTTTATTGATTTTAGATTAATTGAAAAGCCGATATGAATGTCTCCTACATGGATTTAAGATTTAGGATTATGTGTTGTTATCGAATCAGTACAGAGAAACGAGGCAGGAGATGATAAAATAGGAAGGAGGGAGAAAATTAATACAGTATTAATGGGACCCGATAAATAAGGGTGTAGAAAAACTATGTGCTACCAAAGATTATGATAAACAACACCTATTATAACATGCAAAATATTGACATACACCAACAAAAGTTAGGTCGCTTACAAACTTAACTGTAGTCCATCTCGTCATAAGTTGAACACTTGGACCCATATATTGCACCATATAAAAGCACTCATTTTATGTAGGGGATAATTGTTTTTTGACTTAGCATACGCTAGTTAAGATACCAGATATTCTTCTTTTTTCCAGGGAGTAATAATTTCTTTCTTTTTTTCGGGGAGTAATAATTTCTTTAGTGGTTATTTAGTTGACTCTCAAATGGTCTGATTAGCATGCTATGATGAATGATCCACTTGTATCCACTTTACTAGTATGAATCTCCAAATCGTATATCCTTTTCTTTTCAATTAAATGGTTTGAATTATATTTCCTTCTAAGGGAAGTAAAGCTATATGTATATCATATTGGTGGCATCCAAATTATAATGCAAATAGTTCCTATATTATACAAGAACTTCTAATTGTTGACGGTGAGCAGGTTGTCTTATTGATGGGTATAAATCTGAACCTTAGTTGTTAAAATTAAGCTCTATCAACATAAACTTTCTTAAGGTTTTAAAAAAAATGTCCGATACTTGTATATTTCTCAAGTATCATGTCTGAAACACGATTTCTTTTATGGAGGTTTCCGATACTTGATATATGTTATATAGTGTTCTGGTACTGCTGATATAATACAATGTTACTAGTTATATCAATACCAATGCCATAAATCATCAGTTGTTACTGAATTTAATATCTTGAATCTTATCTTTTTTTTTTAGCCATTATTCTTGGGTCTAAATAAACTGAATAAATTGAATTGACCTTGCCTATTTTGATAGGTAGGCCGTATAAATAATAAAAATAAATAAATCTAATACTAGATAAGTTCAGTTATTACCTAAACACTTCATCCCAAAACCACGTTATGCATCACCTTAACGGCATAAGTTAACACAGGCATGGTTTAGAGGTATGTAATAATAATTTAATTTTTGAGTTGCTAGAAGTTAGTGTTGCGTATATGGAAGGAAATAATATCCAGGTCAAACTTAGAAATTAGAGCTGTGAGATTGGCCCCTTTTTTTTTTATAATTATCCATTTATGTGAAACTTATTTTCCAATTTCGCATGCTTCGGAGATAAAATTCCTATAAAATGTTTTGATTATGTCCTACTTGTATTTTCCCTATTCTCACAATAGTATCATAACCAAATATGCCAGTTCCTAACATCAAGAGCCCCTCTATCTTTTAAGCATAATTAAAGTTGATATATTCATTAAACAAAGAGAAGGTGGTGGAAGGAAAATAAATAAATAAATAAGTAAATAAGTAAACAAAAAGGAAATTAGTACTTGCCTAAAAAATCCCGCTCCGAAAATTGACTGCGATATCCTTCTTTTTTTTTTTTTTCCCTCTCTTTCTCCTTCCTTCTCTTCTCTCTCTCTCTCCCTCCTGCGTTCAACAGGAAAAATTCTACTCCGCAGCCCTTATTATTATTATTTTTTTTTTTGGCATTTAAGCTAGGGTAATATTTTATAGGATCAAATCTAAACCAACTAAATCTATCAAATTTAAACCAAATAAATCTATCATTATCTAGTTAGTTAGTATTAAATAATTACAAGTGATAAAGGAAAAATCAAAAATCAGATTTGTTAGACAAATATCTTGTTTATTTTATTATTATTATTATTATTATTATTATGAACTTTATAATTCTAGGTTATTACATTTTCTATTCCAAGCCAAATTCTATTTACTTTGTTATTATTCAACAAAATAATATTTGAGATAAACTAAAATAATAAGTTTGATAAAGATAAAATTGATTTAAAAAAATAATACTAGTTTTTCTTTATTTAGATTTTGTATCTAAAATAAATAAATACAATAATATTGTTTTTGATAAATACAAAAATTTTCTATAGAGAATTTGGGGTGTTACAAGCTCGCTCCTCCCTAGTACAACTCCTACCACCCCTCCCCCTCCCTTCACCCCTTTCCGGATAGTGTAACATGGGCCCTCACAAATAATGGACAATTCTCTATCGCTTTCCTATACATCAAATCAACGCTGCGACCCCAACAAACATTCTTGCATCTCTAATTTGGACAACCGCAAGTCCCCTCAAAATTAAATTCACAGCATGACTAGCCCTCCAGGATCATCTACCCACTTTGGAAGTCCTCGCTTGACATAACATGAACATTCCTTTCAGTTGTCCCTATCCCAAACTACACCAGAATCTCAACCCACATCTTCTTGCAGTGCCCTTACACTCTTCAAACATAGCAGTACTTTCTCTTCCTCCACAACCTTCCACATCTTCCCCCCTCTTTTCGTGCTTTATGGCACAAATGGTGCTGACAACGTGTCTCTTCAAATATTTCCACCACATGGGACGTAACAATTCTTGCCATAATTTGATGTACATGGAACAAGCGTAATAAATGAATTTTCCAAGATAAGTTGTGGGACACCCCCTCCAGTAACCACTGTGTTAATTGTTATGTAAAGGGCTGGCTCCAGAAATAGCCTGCCCCATTACTTTTCTTGTCTTTCTTTCTATTATTTTGCTAAATCTCTATTATGTATATTTATATCTCAATGAAATATACAAGATGACTCTGTGTTGTCTTTTCTCTAAAAAAATAGTATTCACAATTGCATCTTTACAAAGGGGCTCGCCATCTGCGTGATTGTTATGCTAAACTAAACAAATAATGATAGAAATAAAAGGTTGTTCCTGAACTAGTGGACACCAAGCATATTTATTATATATTTTCATTGCATCTTGTTCAATTAGGGTATGGTTGGATTCAGTTGCATTAATACAAACTGGCACATCGTTACATCGTTCCCAATTTTATTATTAATGTTGGGAGTTTCATCTGTAATTGCGAAAACAAGAAAGTAAAGAAAAGTAGCATAGTAAGGAAAGCGATGGGAAGCTTTGTTTGTGACCTCACTGAATCGTCTATTCCCAGTTTGTTAGTTTTTTTGTATTCCCACGTTCAAAAAATATTGTTTTCACTTGCCATGCCTTTTAAGCCTTGTTTATCTTGTTCTTATACCTTAAGTCAAAAATTGTTGGATATATTTTCTAAGTTTAGGAGCGATGTGAGATGAATTATTCTTGTCTCACATAAAATTTAAGACAATGCTAAAGTTGCTAACTTTGTACTCGCTTACTGTTAGTCAAACTCTTGGGCATCTAACTGTTTGTATTTTAAACAAAATTTCTATGGAGAATATGTAAGGCCCCATAGGGTCTTTGTTATTGAGTAAATTTTTATTTTTATAGTATGAGCAAAGCTTTAGGAATCTACCACGGTGCTATTATTGATATATAATCAAGATGGAAGTAATCTCCAGACTGGTAAAATTTAGGAGTTTGTTAGAATTGGGAGTATGTTGGTGTGATTGTTTGTTGTTTTAGCATTCTTTATAAATTATGAAGTTGTTTTTCCAATGGAATATTGGAATAAGTGATGATGAGTGGGATGTCCGGTTACATGACCTTTCTAGAGATTTGTCATAGGAGAGACCATTCAGTTAACAACTGAATGGTGTAATGTATAGTGCTTGTACCTTCTGATATTAGCATAGGATACCCCTCTTCTGTAGAATTTTACAGTGAAGATCTAATTAACTAACAATAGAAATGGAAGAATCCAAGTGTTCAAAAAATAATTCTTAAGTATGCTATTACTAAATTTCTACATATTTTGTTGTACTGCAAACCCATGAAGCAGGACTTCATGCAAACTCGTTAAGCGTGTTTTTCATGTGCGAAGACACACGCACAAAAAAAAACACTACCGTTAGCTTTTGTTAGTTTCTGACCTTCTTGTATCCATCAGTACAATAATACCTTCTCTTGTTTCTTACTCATGCTTTAAAAATGTTGTAGGAACTTGATTTCCTTCTCCTACTTTTGATGCTAATTTATTTTCTTTTCTCCATCTTCGTTCGATATATGCTGATTGATTTTGTTAATATGGCAGTGTGATCTGGTCATTATTTTTCATGCTATATGTTTCGCCAGTTATAGTTGTCTGTATTTGCATGCCGTTGGATGATCTGTTGAGATTTTTACGCCATGCCCAATTCACCTAGTAACCGTTTATGTCCACTGCTGATATGAATGATTTATGTTAGCATTTTCCTTTGTCCAATTACATTTCGGTGGTCCAGTGATCATCGTTATGCATCACCTTTTTTGACATATTGTCGTTCATTCTTTTTTCTATTTGCCTTTTTTCCGACATAATTCTCATGCATGTTTTTGTTAGGTGCCATGCTCGTTTGCATCCAAGAGCAATAAACTGCCGTAAGAAAAATGTGGCCACAGCAATCAGGTACACATTCCCCATTTGGTTTATTCTTATAATGTGGCCACAGCAATCAGGTACACATTCCCCATTTGGTTTATTCTTATATTTTGTTTTGAGTGAGCGAGTCTGCATCTTCTATTTTCAGTTATCTTTATTCTGTTAAACATGTTCAGCTCGCTATAGTGTTTTCTAACTTATTTTGAATTGCTGAATGTCTTATAACATAGCTATACGCCATGAGATTATTGAAGTCTTTCAAATACAATATTACAAATATTAATGTTATTTATTCTTTGGCGTGTTTCTTTCTTTCTTTCTTTCTTTCTTGTGCTTTAATTCTAAGACGTGTAAGGGTAAATATCTTCCCAAAATTGTCTTTCACGGACAAATTTTGACTTGCAAGTTCATCATTTTCATGTGTTGCAATCGGGGCCTAAGAAGAAGATCAAGTAAGCATAGGAAACCCAAATGTGGGACCAAGTTCTTCTGTGTAGTTTGTTAGAGGGGATGGGATTCTTGCTGTTTAGTTTGTAGACGTCCCTCTCCTAATTTGAACCAGTTGGACATCTAGGTACTTTAGTTTTTGATATGAATATGGCCTCTGTTTTTGGGTCACATTAGGTGTTAAACACTGCACCAGCTTTGAGCTGGTGTGGGAGTGAGTCCATCTACAGGCTTGTTAAGTTTGTTAAAATTGCAAGAGGCTTGTTAGGCGTCGCCTATTAAGTTTCCAAGCTTGTTAGAGGCTTGTTTAAGCTATCGAGGGCTATGACAGTTTTACGATTGATTTTGATCTCATGGGTGAGAAAATTCCTAGCAAAGTACAGGCATGGTGTCGGATCTATTTAGATGTTGTATGATGACTTCAGATCCAAGTGTTGGTTGGTGAACTTGAGCTCATAGTATTCCGAAGCGCAACAGAGGCCATTGTAGAGCTTCCATTCATAGACTATGAAATCGTGTCGCTTTAAGACGAAAGCAGAAGACAATATCAATGCAAGATCAGTTGTGTCTGTTTCTGCACTACGATTACGATGAGGGAGTTGCTATCGAGGATGAAATTGTCAATGTCTTCTAAGTTTTCGATTCAGATTGATGGCTCAGAGGACATACTTTCAAGCAAACATGGTGTTTAGGTGAGGGTGGTTAATTGTTTTCTTAATTTGGTCTAGCATAAATTCCGTAAAGGAGATAAATGTCTATTTATTCAATAAAAAGAAAAGCTCAATGGGCCTTAAAAAAAAACTAAAATTAGAAATCTGTGGAATCTCATCATTTCCAAATCCAATGCTATCAAATATTGTATTATTATCTACGCTCCGTTCATCAGAGGCTTCCTCATCTCCCATGCCATGAGCTCGGAGATCTTCACATCTTCTGCTCCGTTGTTGAAGACGAACAGGTGAGCAGCATTGCCTAATGCTAGGCTCGGGTAAACCCGAGAAGTCATGCATGTCCTGCCTTCACCCCCGAAGCTCTCCACCACCGAGTGGTCGATCTATGTACCAAAAAAAAAAAAAAAAACACTATCTTTATCTCTATTTCTAATGAAGTAGTAAAAAATGAGAAAATAATTTAAACATACCAGACTCCTTAGAGAAATCATCCCGTTTTCCTTGATGCCAACGTTGACCCAACCTCCGTAGGTTGGTTTGTACAATCCTGGCCTTAGTGACGACCTGTTTTTGTCAGCCATAGCAACTTGTTATAATGAATTGTAGTCTGATCTTAAACATATGTTATATATAACATTCAGTTTACGCTGCGTTTTAGTTATTATAAGATATAGATATACTTAAAAATCATGTTTTACAGCAAAAAATAAGTTAAGAATGAGACGGAAGATTGGGGAATAGAAATAACATGTTCAATATCGAGTTATATTAACGTTACTAGTGTTGGTTTTATATATTATGATATGAGCCAAATATATTCTATTCCGTTAGAATCCTATTATTGAAATGCGAGAACTATCACCCACCGTTTTCCTGAAAAACAATCGGGTTAATAACTTTGTTCAGAAATGGAAAAAGAAGATAGAATTTGGGGGGGTTTAAGGGGTTGAGACCTTGAGGGATCATGGCACATTAGGGCAACGTAGCCCTTGGTGGCTCTGAAAATGGTGAAGAAAACAGCAGTTTGCTCCTCTCTCTTGGCAGAGGCCAAGGTGAGGAGCCCAAAGGGTCCAACCCCACCTCTCACATCTGCACCCTTGAGCTGGCAGAGCTTCTGTGGGTCTGTCCAAGATGGATCCAATGGCTCGGCCTTTGCCAGGCTCGACAATTGGAATCTCACCTCCACATCGGCCTGCAGCAATCATTCAAACAGTACGAACGTGTTATGTAAGATAAATGATTCTTTTTCCAAAGTATAAAGATGACAAATTAATAAAGCGAGGGACGGTCAAAATAAAATATGAATATGAATGGAGGTAATATGAAAATATATAGATGCTATAGGTTTAAATGAAGACATATTAATCGATAGGACTAATCGATAGGACTAAGTGGATGAGAATTTTCCACGTAATCGATCCAGCATGATTGGTCACAATATTGTCAAGGTTAAGAATACAATAAATATGAAGAAGATTGTTATTCCTTAAAATAAAAAAGTTTTAGGCATATCTTAAAATTGCAGTAAAATAAATTCTTGCCTGTGAAGCCATAATCCCAGAGACTTCAACAAAATCCCCACTCTTGACTCTAGTGTTATCCAATGAAACTTTCTTCCCTCTAATGGCCTCAATCTCCTCAACTGGCCACTGAATCAGTTGCCTCTCGTTGCTGTCAAGCCAAATTTTTCGAGGAATTATCTGAAACAAAATTCAATTTATCAATAATATTATTTAAAAATGAAAAGCGAAAAAAAAAAAAATTGTTACTTAACCAGTTAAAACTGAACCCAGTCGGGCTAACCTGGATCCCTGCCCAACCCTTGTTCACGTCGTCCTGCCTACTGTCGGACTCATTGGACCACCCCCACAGGATCCTCCTCTTCTTGGCTGGGTCGTAGAACGTCTTCGACGCGTAGAAGTTACCGTAATCATACCTCAAACCTGACCCGTTATCGGCCGACATACCATCTGGTATGTATTTGTCTGCATCATGTAGATACGATCCGATCGTATAATACTCGTACCGGGTAATGTCCAAGCTGCTCTTGAGCACATACTTCAGCCCAGCTCCGTGTGCCGAAGTGTCCGCCCCCAACTTACCCTCAGTGGATACAGGGTAGAAATCGGGACACTCCCACATACCCGTGCCGTTAACGGAGTGTAACGGGTGCCTCGCCCGGATCCAATGGATGAAGTCCTTGCTACGGTACAAGATGGCCATCCCCCTGCGCTTCCTCTTGCTGCCGATCACCAGCCTCCAGTGTCCGTCGGGCCCATACCAGGCCGTCGTCGGGTCACGGAAGGCGCTGGCATTGATCCCGTTGACCGGGGCGATTATCGGGTTGTAATCGGGTTTGACCCATTCACGGAGGTATGGGTCCGATAGGTCCTTTGGGAATGCGATGTTTTGGACCTGCCTGTTCTGCGGGTCTATGCCCGTGTACATGATAGCGGGTCTGTTCCCCGGGAGGATGGTAGCGGATCCGGACCAGCACCCGTTAATGTCAAAGGGTTTCGACGGGTAGATTGCGGGCTTGAGTGCCTTCCAGTTGATCAGGTCCGTCGAAACGGAGTGGGCCCACACGATGTGGCCCCATACGGCACCGTATGGGTTGTACTGGTAGAAGAGATGGTATACGCCGTTGTAGTACATTGGTCCTGATTTGTTTAGCAAATAATTAAGCAGATTAATTATAGATTAATTAGTTTAGACTAATGAAATTTGAGTCAGAGGACGGGCATACCGTTTGGATCTGGATGTAAGGATCCGATAAGAATCGCACATGGTGCAAAAGAAATGGGATGTACGTTAGCATACAACTTATCATGACAATGAAATATAATATAATGTAAATTAAAAGAAAATTCGTAAAGTATTGCATATGGGAGTAAATTTTACTTACCTGATATAATAAGTAATTTTAATAATGTTTATCCTAATTACCTAACCTTTTTTTTTTTTTTTTTACTAAAATACAGATCTCTTTATGTAACAAAGTTTGAGCTCAAGTCTTTTTTACTAAGATTTTATAGATTGTGAGGCCCATAATTCTTTCATAATGGGGTGGGTAGAGCTTTTCTTTCTCTTTCTTTTTTATAAAAAATTGAAAAGGAAGAAAAGAATTATTATTTTTTTTTTTCCTCTCCTGTTTTCATATTGATTGTGATTCAGATGTCATGCATGACTCTATGAAGCCAATGAGTAATGTTTCTAGTGGCACACTGCTCTTTGATGTTCCGAGTTCACGATAAAATTCAATTTAGGTGATATTGCAAAAACTATGAGTTTGAGGCAAAAAAAATTTATTAAATTATAATGGATGAGGAAAAAAAAAAAGAAGTTACACTATTATTGGATATCATTATTTGTTTTCAAAAAGAGTAATTTCCATAAAATGATTATTATTGACAAACTGCACCTTGACTATGTAAGAAAAAAAAACAAAAAAACAAAAGCTGCATGCTCAGGACAAACAATATATCAACAGAAAGGACAATTTTCTCACATGCAACCTAAAAAAACAAGAGAAATGTGGAATTTTCAACAGAGAATAATCCACCAAGGCACCTAAATTTTTACCCAAAAAGTTTTTTTAAAAAAAATAAAAAAATATAGCAGCAGCGACATAAATAATTGTCTTCGGCGCGCGTTAGCAACGCCCGCCGGTAGGAGTCACGTGACCCGCATTAAGTCGCCAACCGCTCCAGCGATGGCGCGGTCAACGGAACTCGTTCTAACCGACGCCGCCCGCTAACGTGCGCCCCCGCACATGAAATTCCAGCGGTGCTTATCTATACATTGACCACTTATTTTTGCTTCCTGATCCAATCATCTCATACTACTCCCTAATCTAAAATTATTTTAAGAAAATATTTTTAAAAAAATCATGATTGTAGATTCTTTTATTTTCGTAAGATAAAGGACGTTGATATGTATATATATATTAGAATTGACAATGGGAACAAGTCAATATGAGTAACATTAGTTGGTTACCATTCATCCAATTCCTCGGTGGTTGGAAGTGGAATGCAGTCCTGTACTGGCTGTCGACTACGGTGGCCGGGACCGACATGAGATCCTCATACACTGCATGAGCCCCCTCAACGCCACCATTGCACCACCAACACAACAACACCACCACCACCACACAAACAATCCGACTCACCGCCATCGCCATGGACGATGACGGAAAAGCCTTAGAAGAAAGAAGAAGCAGGAGGAGGAGGAGGAGGAGGAGAAGGAGAGGGGAGAAGATGAGATTGATGGAAAGAGTGAAAGTTTAGGGGTGGTTTATATAGAGGTTGAAGGGAGAAAGTGAGGACAAGAAAAAGGTAATTGGAGAGAATATTATTAATATTATTGTTACATGGGGAAGCAATTTAATTATGGGATTTATAAAATCTTTTTATTCTAAATTATCTTTTAGAGTTTTTTCAATGGATATTAAAAAACATCTTCAGCAATGCTCCTTGGAACTTTCAGAGGAGAATAATATATTGAAATGGATAGCAAGACTAATAGAATTAAAAATAATTTAATAATAGTAGTAGTCGGTGTCCAAAAAAGGAAAACAAAAAAAATCCTGGTCAAAATCTATACCGACTTGACTTAGGCCGCATCAACATTACATGCTTATTTATTATGCATTCCCAATATAAAAATCATCATCATTTTCCTTATATGTGTTGATATTCCTTATTTTATTGAGCTTGTCTCTCTCTTCCCATCATAACGACTCAATCTAGATCCGGAAAAGACTTTGATAAAAAAAAAAAAGTATGGGTTCAATAAAAAAACTATGGAAATTCAATAACTAGGAACAATAGGCTGTATGATGAAAATTTGGTAAGATTTTGTTCCCACACTCTTCCTAGTTAGTTTTGGATTTGAATTGTGCTCCTACTACTGGTTGTCATGTATAAACAAAATAAATGTCAGTATCTTATTCTGTTATGAGGTTTCTTGAGCACAAAAATTAAAAAATTAAAATTAAAATTAAAATTCCAATTCAAGAAGTAGGTGTAGATTTTAGATTGAGATGTTGTCGTGTAGTGAAAGAACGCAAATTTTATAAGTTTGTTTCTCTAGTCATTTCGAGCTAAGTGTCTGAGGGACGAGTTCATTTGTTTTGAGCTTAATTTTTAAACATCAGTCAGGTGCCGTTTTTGATGCAATAGCTGACTTCAACTCTAAAATAAAAATACCCCAAATTGAATGTGTTTGCGTCTCTTACTGGGAAATTCTAAATGCGCACCATATTTTACTAGTGAGCACCATTTCCCCCATACAGTATGTGGTGCGCATTTAGAATCCCCCCCTCTTACTCCTCCAACTCCCATAAAATAAAATAAAAATATATGAAAAAAAGAAAAATAACAAAGCGATGTATCTACTTCCCCATTTTGGATTAGACTCAACGCAGTAGCTTTTTTTTTAAAGTATAAAAGGTAGATGATTTCCGTGTCAATTAAATAGTATTTAATGAAATCGTAGCAATATATATAAATTCAATAGTATTTAATCTGCATATATTGAACCTATCATCAAATGATATAAAAAATAAAAAAAAAATCTACATGTAATTGATACTTGAGTAAGTATAGCCGGCCTAAAGGGAATAAACCTTTGGGTGCCAACCAAAAAAAAAAGAAAAAAAGAAAAAAAATCTAATTGATACTTCAGCAAGTATGTATACACATAGCTTTTTCGCCAATAGATCGAGTCAAGTTCAACTCTTGTACATTGAAGTAGAAGCAACCAATAGAATGAGAATGCAATTACATTATTTAGGATTCGGTTATGTTTGAAGAAGGCTAATAGAAGAGACAAGTAACTCGGTAAGGAATAATTTAAAATGTTACAAGTTCCCTCCTTTAATAAGAGACAACTCATACCTTATTGACTTCTCATTTCCTATGTGTGTGGATCATGTGAATTAATGCACTATGTGTCGTTTTTGATTAAGTTACTATGTATATGTAGGGTGAGTATCGGTCGGTTCGGTTTTGGATTAAAAAAATCCTATCGAAAATCGAATCGAAACCGATCGAACTGTAAAAAAATCGAAACCGGAATCGAATTTTCGGTTATTTGGGTTTGAAATTAAATATGTGATAAACAAGTGTATTTTGTAGGAAAGATAATAATTTTTTTTTCTATTTTTTTTTCTTTTTTTACCCATGAAGACAATCACATGTTTTTTTTATCAAAAATTTAAAAGAAAAGCACATTAAAAATAAATCAAAGAAAAAAATAAACTACAATTACAATAATTCGGTTTTTTCGGTCGGTTTCTCGTTGGAGTCAAAGCCACCGAAATCCAATTCGAAATCCGTAATTTATTTCGATTTTTAAATCGAACCGAACCGAAAACCGAATAATCTAAACCACTCGCGTCGATTCAGTTTTGCAGTTTGTTCAGTTTTTCGGATTTCTACTCAACCCTAGTAATATGTGTCATGTTGTATACTTGTTAGCTATTTATAGTATTCTCCTTAACTCTTTTTTCCTTTTTTTTTATTTTTGAGGCGGAGAATCCTTTTGTTATTTTTCATGTAAATAGATTTAAATCATACTGCTATATCCATCAAATTCTAACTACCTTGCAACTTTGTGTTTGCTATTAATGCAACCCATCTTCGCTCTGTGCTAAGTCTCAGTTATAACCGTTATAATAAGAGTTAAAATAGTATATAATTAATAAATCACTTCTTTTTAGAGTCCAGCTACTATTATTTTATGAATGAATGAAATTCATCATAAACTATTCTAATTCTTGTATCATATATTCTATATTGAACTATTTTGAACTATTACAGCTAAAATGTATGTATTTTTAACATTTTAACTTTTGAATATTAAATAAACATATTTTAACTTCTATGAATTGAAAAGGGATGACTCGTATTGCCTTGTGTCACAAATAAAATATGACGTTATAATTATGTCAGCACAAGAAAACAATCTATTGCAGGGAATCTCGGGTGCAAGTAAAATACTTAATGTCTCCTTCATATAATTAGTTGGAGTCTCATCAATTAAACTGATAAAACCGCTAAAAACGAGTAGAAATCCTATCCACGTATTTTATTATTTTGTTTTATATAGGAAATCCCTTGCTTGCAAAGGGAAAATTAAAAGTGCGCACCACTTTCCTTCCAGTGAGCCCAACTTCTCAGTGAGCACCACGTAACTTTAAAAGTTAGTGTTTTTTTTTTTTTTCTTCCGGTGAGCACCATTTATTTTTCCAATTTGTCTTTATCTTCTCTAATAATTTTTCTTAGTGAGCATTATTTCCTATTTCTCCTCTTCTTCGATTTCTCTCTTCTCAGATCCACTTGAAATCACCTTTAAATCGTCCAGATTTTGGACTCAATTGGAGCGAAACTGCTTCCAATCGTTGCAAAATCGTGGTCGCAGGACTTCGCGAGGCTTCGCCGTCACTGATTGGGTTAAAGAGAGAGGGTGCTCACTAAGAAGAAGCTAAATCCTTTTTCATAAATAAAAAAAAAGGACAAATTTGAATTTTTTGTAACTCATCCCAATGGTGTTCTCTAGAGGAAAGTGATGCGCATTTAGAATTTTTTGCCAAAGTGGAATATGAAGGATATTTATCAATTCGCCCACTATTTTACATCCTCTATTTTGCATCCTGAAAGAGTTCAGATCTGTCCACATAAACAAATAGAGTGGACATGATTTTCCAATTTTTAAGTCATTAAAAACCCCCCCCCCACAGAGTGCACAACTGCCGAGCATCATCATCACCTCGACGTAATCTAATGTGTCATATCCATTCTCTTACTGCGTCCATAAATATTTTGTACCTTTGATTAATTGAATCTCTCCGCATGATGACATGAGCAAAACTTGACTGTTGCTTTTAGAAAAATAAGGTTTTGATAATTAGATCATGCAATCTGAATTGAAATTACATGTTATGCAAGTATAGTTTCCATCTGAAAACTTACTTTTGGCTAAAATTAAACTTATCTTCACCAAACACTTTACGTGGGCTACCATAAACCTTTACACAAAAGAACCCCCAAAAAAGGAAAGGAGAAAAATGATGATGATGATGATGATGGGTTACAAAAGAATCAATGTCTTTTTATCCCACATGCTTCTCATAATAATAAAGTGAAAGCAAAATTTAGCCCAATCTAAGCAATCCTGTGAGTCATGCCAATATGCATGGAGTGAGAGAAATATTACTGAGTATATAGCACCAAGGTGAGCGTGAAAATTGTGTGAAAGGGAGATTTCCTCAACGTGTATTGGAGCTTACGATACAAGATGTATCTTACGATGCAAGATGTATCTAGAGTTACGTTTGCCGGGTTATAGTCGTTGAGGTCTTTTTTTAGAGGAGAAAAAAATCCTATAAGCCATGAGAGTGCTTGAAAAAGAGTTTGGTTGAAAAATGCACTCAAAATAATTGTAAGGTTTTATTTGTTTTGTTAAACAGATAAAACCTTAAAAATAATTTAAGTGTATTTTTCAACCAAACTCTTTTTTAAGTCAGTACTGTACTTAAAGATTTATCCTTTCACTGTCTGTTCGGAGCCAGCATAAAAGAGGAGGGTTGTGGTAGGCCGATGACAGCCAGTGTAAGATATTGTCACATATTATGATATGAGTTAAAATATGAATTTCGTTGGAGCATTGCCTATTTATAGGAATGAATGGAGAAGGATTATCAACGTGATCGATCTGTTGTGATTCTTTTTTTGTTCATGTAGCCTATCCCAAGTAGTTGGAATAAAAGGCTTAGTTGTTGTTGTATTTATTTCATTAAACCTGATTAATAGAATATGAGAAACTGTCATCTACTGTTTTGACACATTGCACCAATCCACTCAATACTTGATCCTAATTAATCTAGCTCACCCATAAGGTAATCAAGTCATATGAGCCCTTGAGAAGTGCTTGAGAAGGACTTGGTGATTTGGAATCCAAAGCTTTCTTGCTGCCCTCTACTACCCTAAATTATCAACATCCACTCTCACATTTTTTGTGAACTTTTGCCTGCCTCGCCAAACACTCGGCATCACATGTATCAGTGCAAAAAAAAGTGTGGCTTGACCTGTAGAAGATGATGAGGGGGTGGTGGTCCATGCATGCCATCGTATTATTTGGCTCACCACTGCACTTGGCAATGCTTTAGTTTATCTTTTTGCCTAGTGCATGGCAAAGAGATCGAGGAGAGCTAGTGCTCTCTGATGAACCGTGATGGGAGATGGTTGGCAACAAGTGTGTGTGTGTGTGTGTGTTCTTGATTCCATTCCGTGTAAACAAAGCTTGTGCTAGCTAGAGTGGTCTATTGGGATCAAATAATTAAGCTTTAAGGTATTCTTGATTCAACATGTCAACTTTTGAAGTGGGAGATGTGTCATGACTAGAGATTTCCATCTCTTTTACTAAACCTTATTATAATATCTATCCAAAATCTTTGGACTCTTGAATTTGGATGGGTGTCGTGTATGTCTTTCTCTTCTCTTCTCTTCTGGCTCTCACTAATAGACCACTCTGTCCTATCACATGACCACTCACTGACTCGAGAGATAACTATGAGTATTCCAAACCCCTTTTTGTCGGAAAAACAATTCCTGTGTGATGCATGCTTTGAACATGCCCACTTTCTTTTTAGTTGTTGTTGTTGCTGCTCAGAGCCATCGCAAATCTAACGAATAAATTCCAGAGTCAACGTATGTTGCGTGGCGTCTCCTAATTATTAAACGAACTCGGCTTGCTTCCCCCAGCTAGAGTAGAAAGGATCCTCTCCAGTTGGTTGTTGGAATCTTGTTTTCTTGTTTTTAAGATTTTGACATCCCACCTAATAGATTAAAGCGTGATGCTTGAGCGCCACCTTATCTGACTATTTGCATACCTCATCAAGTCTTTTTTCTTTTTTCTTTTTTTTTTTGTGGGTGTGTGTAGAAAATAGTGCTTATGTAAAGTGTTCCTCTAAAAAAACATAACCAAGTGTTGAATGATAACATTAGTATGATTTATTTGTAAATTAAATAAAAATCTAAATATGAATGCGGAGGCATACCAGTATAGATGCTGAAAATTTTATGGTTTTTTATATTCGTGGTGGTTTATTACTTAAATTCGATCGTGATGACTTAGATGATGATGATACGACGAAAAGATGATGCTAATATAAGCGAAGTTACAATGAGAGAAGTTGAGTGATCTAACAAATTAGGATTTAATTGTAATTAAATGTGATTATCAATGATGCTTGAGATATTTTAATTCTATATGAAATGTCCATATTTAATTCTATAATTAGCAAACTACATCTTCGATAGGAAATTCTTTATCATTATTTGTGTTTTCATTCAATTTCTTAATTAGTTTGTGTCTATAAAGGTCACGACTTTATTAGAATAGGAAATTAGCATTTGAGTAGTAGGTAAGTGTCGCTAATTGTGAGATTTTCTTGATGCGGGTGTGACTACAAAGGTTGTGATCAAATTTAACTTTGAAAGGAATGAGATAATATGATACGGTCATTAGATTTATATTAATTTTCTTAGTCATTATGACTACGCAAAAAGGCCTTCCGTATTTTATTAAAAAAAAAATAACATAGCATGTCGATGAGATATAAACTAATTGTTTTGATTGATGTGGGCACCTTTGTGTAATTCAAGCTATTGGGCCAAGCAACATTAAAGCCCGAGAATCAGCCATGGACTGGATTCTCAAATTTTATTTGCAATTAAATAAAAATCTATGCTTTAAAAAAATAACTGGAATTTTCAGTTGGTATGCGTAAAATCGAGGTGAATAGGCTTAAATAAAAATAATTTATATTATCTATATTTTTTTTCTCCTAGAAGATTGAGCGAGCATCACCCACAGCCATCTTTCTTTTTTTTTTGTTTTTTTTTTTGATCGTATATCTTGAGATGCACTTGTATCCGACTTCATATACTATAATTTTGATTTGTTTATCCATCAAGCAAATACATATTAAATAATAGTTTTTTCGAAAGCATGACATAACATGTTATAAAAAATCTCATCTTTAATTTATAAAATTTTGTATGTATATAGAAGCTTGGAGCAAGGGATTCCAAGCAAAAGTCATGTTAGGTAGGCAAGTAGCTTTTGGTGATAGGCAAGGGTCAGTTTTAGCGTTCTAATCTTGACTCTAGGGTTACACTAAGTGTGATATTTTCTTCATCTCATCTCAAATATTGGGTTTGAAAAGATGGTTGGTCAAATTTAAGTTGGAATGAGATGAGAAGTAATGGGCCGGGTCATGACTTGATGTTGGAATCTCGGTGTAACTCTAGCCATACTGTTTGTTGTTGCATTTATTTTCTACTTTGTTCTAATTTTCATATCCGAAGTATTATTTTTTTTTAATTTTTAAATAAAAAGATTCTATTTGATTCAGAGTTGGTGATTCGATGCAAGTGAGGTTCTCAAGTTATGATCCAGAATCAATGTTGAAAATTTTCTTTTTTTATGAAAATTTCAATCCGTTTCATTAATGAAATTATGTAAAACAACTTACACGCGATATTACATCTATATCCAAATTATAAAGCAAGAAAAGTTGCCAGGGAGGAAAAAAAAAAAAAAAAAATTACAAACTCAATAGGGCCAGGGATACAATACTTCTTAACAAGTAAAAATACAATCTATTCAATAAACAATACTTTTTTGTTTTTCTTCTAATTCACAGTTGCAGTTGCACATCATAGCCGATTCCAGTTTGATGAAAAAACATCTGTATCTAGCTTTATCAGGCAACACGACCACCACCGTTTTGTTTTTGTTTGTTTTTCCCTTCTTCAGCTTAGCTTATCTGAGCATTGACCATGTTCCACGCCCTGAGATCAGAGATTTTGACAGTCTCGGTGCCATTGTTGAATGCGTAGAGGTGGGAGTTGCCTTCCAACATCATGGTGGGATAGACCCTAGATGTGATGCAAGCTCTTCCCTTGCCCCCGAAGCTCTCTACCACCGAGTGATCAATCTATTTCATTAACCAACAACACCATCTCAATTTAGATTCATATATATAGCATAATATATATATCTTGTACATTTAATTTTGAAAACGTACGTACGTACCAGTGTTCTCAAAGATACCTTCCCATCTTTCTTTATGTCTACGTCTACAAAGCCCCCGGACGCTGGCTTGTACAGTTCTGATCTCAGAGACGACCTGTGAGGCATAGAGATTTAATTGGTCAATTTTGACTGTAAATTAATTTTATACACGTACGTACGCACGTACGTCGTAGAGAAAAAAAGAAATCTTACTTTCTTGAGTCGGTACACATGAGAACCTTGTAGTCTCGGCCACCACCGACTTCTTCTCTGAAAACCCTAAAATAGATGGCAGTGTTTTCCTCCAGCTTGTCCGAAGCTAGGACTAGCAACCCGAAGGGCCCGATCCCACCGTTGTAGTAAGTTCCCCTGTCGCGGCAAAGCTTGGAAGGGTCTCCAATCCAATTAGCATGGAATGGCTCAGCTGCCGTGAGGTTCGGGAGTTGAAATTCCACTTCCACATCCGCCTGTGCAACTTGGATTCCTTTGATTTCGTGAAGCTCTCTTGTTCTCAGCTCGATGTCCTGCAACCGTGTCTCGTCCCTCCTCAGCGATTCGATCTCCTCAATAGGCCACTGAAGCAGTTGCTTCCCTTCGTAATCCAGTGAAAAAACCCTCGGAACAGTCTGCGCATGGGAAGGAAAATCAAATCAAATTATATTTTCTTCAAAATGACCATTCAATAAATATGCCTGTCTGATACATTAATGATGTGTACGCACGCACGCACGCCCGCACGTACCTGAATACCCGCCCACCCTTTGTCCACGTCGTCCTGAAAGCTGTCGGACTCGTTGGACCACCCCCACAGGATCCTCCTCTGCTTCGCCTCGTCGAAGAACGTCTTGGACGCGTAGATGTGGCCGTAGTCGAGCCTCGGCCACATCCGGTAGTCGTTGGACGACGCGTCGTCGCCCACAAACACATCCCTCTCCTCGTCGTAGGATCCGAGCGTGTACTGGTCCGTCAGGAAGTCGAACATGCTCACCTTGAGCAGGTACTTCTTCTGACCGGTGCTCGGTACTTGGAGCGGGAAGAAGTCCACACACTCCCACATGCCCGACCCGTTTGTGAAGTGTAACGGGTGGTCCGCCCGAACCCACTTCACGAAATCCTCGCTCTTGTACAGCGTGGCCTGCCCATCCCGGCCGAGCACGGTCCCAACCACAAGCCTCCACACCCCGTCCCGGCCCAGCCAGGCAGTGCTCGGGTCGCGGAACAGGGTCACGTCCACCCCCTCGAACGGCTCGATCACCGGATTGTAATCGGGCTTGACCCATTCGAGAAGAAACGGGTCGGATGCGTTCTTCGGGTACGCGATGTTCTGCACCTGCCTGCTCTCTCTGTCCAGACCCGTGTAGACGATGACGGGTTTGTTGCCCGGGAGAATGGTGGCCGACCCGCTCCAGCACCCGCTGATATCGGCTAACGGGTCGGAGGGGGAGAGGGCTATCCCAAGCCCGGCCCAGTGGATGAGGTCGGTGGAGATGGAGTGGCCCCACGAGATGTTGGCGATCCACACTGGGTCGTTGGGGTTGTGCTGGTAGAAGAGGTGGTAGAAGCCGTTGTAGTACATCGGTGCATTCGGATCTGCAGGCAAGCGGATTACGGTTAAACGGGTTTCGGGTTTGACCCACCCGCAAAAATACAGATACTACGTTAAAGGGTCCCGTCCAATAAAAAAAAAAGTTGGACGTAAATCTAGACCAAGTAATTAGAGAATAAGAATCAACCGTTCATCCAGCTACGGGTAGGCTGGAAATGGTATGTAGTTCTGTACTGATGGCTTACGAACGGATTCATCGCTATCGGATCCGGGTTTCGGATACTCCGACCCAAAAAATCAAACACAAAAACAGAGGAGCAGAAGAAGAAGGCAGCAAGGATCCATCCCCAGCTAGGAATTGATGCAGCCATTTCCACAAACAAGAACAAGAGATCGAGGAGGAGATTAATGGACTAATCTATAAATTAAGTGAGATTAGGTTTGCTAATTAGACAACTATATATGCTGCAAAGGACTCGACTAATGAAATTTAATAATTAATTAAGACGTGTTCACCAAAATTTAGAATAAATTAAGGGTTATAGGCACATGACTAGCATGTGGCTCCTGCGTACTTAGCGGCTTATTTATAGTTTTTTTTTTATCATTTTTTTATTTCTAATAATCACTTGAAATACTTAAACTTAAATTTAAAATAAGCCACTCGAGTAGATGGAGTCAATTTTTTTTTTTTTTTTAAACATATAAGTAATGGCAGTTGTAAATTATAAATATTATAAAGAGATAATCTGACACATAGCCTTTGCACTTCTGATGCTTGTAATTAAATTAAAGCTAGTGCCATTAGTTAAGCTAGATTAGTCATCTAAACTTTATATATATATATATATATATATAAAGCAAGCATATGATCTACATATTTTATTCTTTTAATCCCCAAGAATAATAATAATAATTAAGGTTGGTTGGTTAATGTTGATGTTTCTATATTTTCAAACGTTTCATTTTTACACTCGGCAAATTATATCAAAAGTGGATAATTTCGAAGATGAAACAAACCGAAAAGATTATATCCGTATAAATTATGTAAGGCTATGATCTAGAATTGTGTTATCTTATTGTTGTAAGTGATGTAGTTTTTAGTAAATCTCGTATCTTTGTTTGTTTGTTGAACAAGATGTCAAAAGTCGTTTTCTTTTTTTTTAGGTGACTAAATCTACAGAGACCTAGCGAAGAGGAGAAAATTGTATTTTTCTATTTTATTTATTTAATTTGTCATTTTCAATGCTTATGTTTTACTTTGTCTGCACCTTTGGTGCACCTTCCCCCACAAACAAACAAACAAGGATGACCTTGTGAGCACCGTCCACCTTTCTCCCAACCAATAAAAACGACCCTCCTCAAAATGTACACAAAGACTAACTAACTAAAAAAAATATATCATAATCGAATATAATAAAGCAAACAAAATATTAAAAAGTAAAATAAAAATATGGTTGGCCCTTTTTTTGACTTTCCTCCATTAGCAATTATAGTTGGCTTATTAAAATCTACTATTTTCTAAATTAAAAAATGCGATATATATATATATATATTTTTTTTCTTTTCAAATTTAGCTGATTAAAAGATAATGTGAGTTCCATTCTCTTCTGGAGTTATATTTCTTTAATATAACATAGTCGCATATGTTTTTTTTTTCCCCTCAAAAATGACGTAAGTTTGTAGTCTTCAATTAGCTTACGTGGCTGATAAACCTTCACATAATAATATTAATAATAACAACAATAATAATAATAATAATTCAAATGACTATTGAAAAATTAAAAAAAAAATAAAAATTAAAAATTAAAAGAAAAAGTGCACACCATTCATCCAGTTCCTAGAAGGCTGGAAATGGTAGGAAGTTCTGAAGATGGCATTCGCCATGAGATTCATGGAGTCCTTGGGAGGGGCATCCAGCATGGACGACGAGAAGAAGAGCAGCCCCACGAGCCACCGCACCCCGGCGAGCAACGAGAAGGAAGAAGCAGCAGCCATTTGCAAGAGGAAGGAGAAGAAGAACAAAAGAGTTTGTTGAAAACTCAGAGGAAAGGATGAGAGGAAACTTGGGAGGAGAGGTTTATGGGTAGCATCTCCTTTTATAGTCGTAAAGTGCGCCCTTAATCGCTGTATTAATCACTAATCCTGTTTCTTAAAGCAGCAATTAAGTGACAGAGGCCTTGGCCCCTACTACGTGTCAGCCTCTGAGTGGCGGACGAGATTTAGCATCTTTTAAAAAAAAAAAAAAAAAAGAGCTAATGACTAGACTTTGGGAATATCTAGAGGAGCACACCTTGTTTTTGCCGGTGACCCTACTTAAAAACTTTTTTTTATTACAATTTTGACATCGTTTTTTTTTTTTTGACTGAAATGCCTCTGTTTTCTATCTCTTTCTCTTTCTCTTCTCAAACTGTGATTGCTTGCGAGGGCTCCGTCAAGATGACGTCCCTAGAAGTTTACGGCGGGTGGCAGTTGACAGCGAAAAAGAGTTAGGTTCACAGCTGAGAGCATTGGGAGTTTGTGAGTGAGAGGATTTAGAAGAGAAGGGCTTTTTGCGAATTGGGGTGTGCTCACTAGGAAAACCCTAATGGCTCACTAGGAAATATGGTGTGCTCCTTTAGAAATTCCCCTAGACTTTGTTCACCAGAGAAACTAAATTTTGTGATTAGATAAGAGTTGAGGAAGGGCCCCAGTCATCTTATCCTCGCTGGATCATTATCCACATCCACTCAGCATCCATGTTTTTAAACCATTTCGGGCTTTTTAATAAGAAAAAAAAAAAAAAATCTGATTCAATCATATTTCAGTACAATTATCAGAATTATTTTAAGAATAATTAGCAACTTTAGGAAGGGAAAAAAATTAAAATTAAAAAAACTACCAAAGTTTTATAAACTCGGGCCTTGTAAACAAAATAAAGAAAAAAGAATATGTAAGTAGGTAGATAGTTACATATTTAGCTTTACATATAATTTAAATGTGAAATGGCAAGATGTACTTTTTGTATATAATTTATGATGAGGGTTAAGTGATAAAAATATAGAGTTTATAAATACAATTCATTTAGGGCAAAATCTTCAATAATCAGGTTAGAATTATGGAATACAATCATAAAACTTTTAAACACATTCCTATAGATCAAAATTGTGGATATGCATGTCTCATTATTTTTGTAGAACCTTTCAATAAATGTTTAAGAAGTCAAAAAAATTTATTGTATCAATTTAAAAGGGAGGAGTGAAAATAAGATTGGCTATAGTCTTTTATTTTAAAAAAAAAAATAATGTAATTATCTATAATTTATTTTTTATTATTTACAATTATTATTGTCAATTCAGTGGTTAATACTCACAAGACTTAATTAGAGTCATGATTATTCTAAAAAACAAAAGTGATGACAAGAGTGACAAAAAAATATAGGCTTAATTAGTATGGAGCTACCCACTGCCGACACGTGGACCATTGGCTTTATTATAATTTAAAAAATATATTAAAACCACTAGTTTTAGTTTTCGTTGACTAAAAATGAATCCAAAAATATAATACATCCATTTTTTTTTTCTCTACATTTTCATACGTATTATTTATTTATTTTTTTTAAATTCTCCATTTTGTATAGCCTACACATTTCTCTATATTTTTTTTATTTCTAAAAATTTAAGTTCTCATTTTAAAGTTTGTATATATATATATATATATATATATATATATATATATATATATATATATATATATATATATATATATATATATATATATACTTTTGCAATATTAACGAAATTAATCCCTCATTTAGGGAGTCGATTTAAAAACAAACACAAAGGATTCAATTAAAACAACTAAATCAATCAATGATGTTATTTTCATGCTAGATCATTATTCAACATCAATTACTATCTATTTCAAAGAAATTCTAAATTTCAAAATGGATCGATCCAATTTGTTTTATTAATTAGAATTGTTAAATACTTGTCTAAAATGACTTTTTTTTTTTTTTTTTTTGTTTCTTTGTATTTGGTCTGCGATGGATGAATTTGATAGCTTCACGCAAGCTTGAATAACTCACATAAGTTAATCAACCGGTTATTATCATTACTATTGTTTATCAGTTTTTTTTGGTGAAATAGTAAAATTATTTAGTAAATTTCTAGTGAAAGTAGAAAATATATGGCTCCGGATTTTGCACAAGTAGTTTTCATTGGCCTACTTTATCCAAAAAACGAATGTTAGTTGATTGTTAGATGTGTGACGTTAGGGTAGGAGAGGAGGAGACGGTTAAAAGAAAGCGATACATGAAGAAAAAATGGATAAATTCGAAGAAGAAAAAAACTAAGTTTTTTGGTGGACCCATTTATTATTTTAATTATATAGTTGGGCCATATTGTTGGTAGTTGGTTTGACAATTTTAATTCTTAAACCCCACCACTTTTGAATATATAGCTTTTGACTTTTGTTTTCTTTCAAATAAAAAGAATTTATCTATCTCTGAAAAATATTAATTGAAGCACAAGTAAAAGTTCATCTTTATGACTATGACATACTAATTGCCGAGCATTCAAACGAAATTTTACAAGGAAGTAATGTATCTAAATGACGTGTCACTGCTATCCAATTCATTCTGAGACGCACTCCGAACTCTATAAATAGGGGCCTTCCTCTTGAGAGTTTGGAGCGATTTTTCGCTTTTCCTCATTTCTTCTCCACTTAATTTCATTTTTTTTTTCCTTGAGGATCGCTACAATTGGCGTTGATATAAAAAAAAACTAGCTAGTTTGGAGAACAGCAATCGCTCTTTTCTTGCAAGTTACATTGTGGAACGTTAGGTCAGTTCTTCTATTCTCTATTTCATATATTTCTATCGAAACCCTACATATACATGTAAAATATTCATTTGTTGTGCGAAAAATAAGAAAAGAACAAGGGCACTAGTGCTAAAAAAAAAGAGAAAAGAAAATAGCTTAAAGAGTTTAAATGATTTACTTAGATTAAGTGTAGTAGCAATTTCTAAACAAAAGAGTGAGATGGATCCCAATCCTCATCCAAAGAAAGAAAGAGGCCAATCATATTTCCATAGTTTTGATCCTTATCCAATTCCTAGTCACCATTTGTTATCATCTTTTTGTAGCTTTTAATTAAATCCCCACCATTTTAGAATAATCATACATATATATATTACTTTCATTCATTTATTTTCTCTCTCTCTCTTTTTTTTTAAAAAGTAATTGTTATATATTTTTTTTCCCCTCTAATTGCGGTGAAATTTTAGACCTCAAAGTGATTTTAGCTTATAATTTTTACTCGCTTTTTACTCGGAGAAATAGTGAAAGTATTTATGATAATGTTATTGTGGGACTCGTATACCATTTGCTTTCTTGGTTATATGAAAAATAAGAATGAAAAGAGTTAAACGTTTTTTTTTTGGGAGAATGTGTTTTGTTGATTAATTCCGTCATTTGATTCTCGTTGGAGTTGGATGATTGACATTTGTGTGGTAGGAGAGCACGAGACGGCTCATCTGAGAACGATGTTTGATGTTGTTGGAGGTTGCTCCATGACGTAGATAATTAATTTTTGCATGATCGATGGACTTCCTAAATTGAATGAGGACCACATAGTTTTGATTGATTGGTCCAAATGACATCTAATCCAAATAAACATACAATTTAATTCTAAAATATCAATGGTTTTTCTTTCTTCCACGAAATCGTGGAGTAAATCGATTGTTTTGTATGGAAGTAGATGACGAAGTAGAGGATGACATTTGAAGTTTTCGATATAAGTAGATAGGTACAAAGATAAGAGAGAATTGATATATATTTGTGTGTATGTGTGTGCATGTTTTTTTTTTTTTTAACAAATAATTCGTGAAGTTATGCAAGGGCCATGGTAACATCTAAATGGATTTAGATGTTGGATCCTATCATGTCGATATAATTTCATGCCTACTCTTTTTCTTCTTATTTTATGTTCTTTAGTAGTATTCACTCCCTTAATAATAAGAAATAATAAACTTTTATTAAAAAAAATAATAAAGTCGTATATATTTTTAAGGATAAACTACGGGTTATTGCCTTTCGTGTCCTTATTAATAAAAAGGGGTTTTTACATATATGTCCCTTACATGGTTTAAAAATAAAATTTAGCCCTCCAAATCTTCATATTTATAATTTAGTCATCCAAATCCTTTAAGTTACGACAATTTAGTCCCTTAGCCATATTTTTTGTCCGAATTTTTCATTATACTTCTGAGTTATTTCATTTTAGTCATCCCTTCTCTTTTCCTTTTTTTATTGGATTCCCCTCTCCATTCTTCTCCACTCTCTCTTCCTTCCTAATTAATCTCTAAAGTGAAGTAACTTAGGAGAACCCAATAAGAAGAGGGAAGAGAGAAAGAGAGAGGAGAAGAATGGAGATGGGAATCCAATAAGATGAGGAAGAGAGAAGGGAGAACTAAACTGAAGTAACTCAGAGGTATAATGGAAAATTCGGGCCAAAAATATAATTTGGAGACTAAATTATGGTAAATTAATGGATTTGGGGGACTAAATTATAAATATGAAGATTTGAAGGACTAAATTCTAATTTTTAAAGATTTAAATGATAAATATGTAAAAAACCCTAATAAAAAAAAATAACAGAATACAATATAACGTCTGTAGTTTTAAAAGAGAGAAACCGCCAAATAGTACGAACAAAGTCGTAGTAAAGTGTACGTCTGGAATCGCAAAAGCTATGTCCACCTTTCAAAAGAGACTCGAGGTCTCATGGTGCGTGTTGCTCACTAGTCCTCCCAATCACGCTCCCGTCTGTCTGGACATTTCGTCATCAAGATCCCTAGGAGAAGGTGGCGGGGAAAGAAGGTATGCCTTGTTGCGTGATAATCTATCAAACATTTAGAGGTGCTCGTCATTCGAAAGTGAATCTGTCCAAAAAATAGTATCACGAACGACAAAATTCAGGTATCCCTTTCTCTCTTGATATTTTAACTTCATTAAGCGGAGTAAATTTGAACATCTCTTAAATCAACTCCTTCTAGAAGAAGTGACAACAAACATACTTTCTAGAAACCAAAAAAAAAAAAAAAATTCCATGCAGGCATCACATAGATGCACATAGTCAAAACCTAGTTAAAAAAATTTCTCAAGTTCCTCCAATGAAATCAATTGCCATTAGAAGTGGGAAACTATAAGTCCATTTATAAACAAACTTGTTTGTTTTCTTGATGGAGAAGGAGATTCAAAACAAGAGAGATTCCCAAGGGTGGCTACAAAACAAACCGACTCCGTGGACTTGAGACTTGGAAAACTTTGATACTATCAATTATAATATTTTTGTAAGTTGGAATGAGTTAGGGATAGTATCATGCTTATACGCCACAAGTCTAGAAATCAATTAGAGACTCCAAAGCAAGAGGAAATATATATATATATATATATATATATATATATATATATATATATATATATATATATATATATATATATATATATATATATATATATATATATATATATATATTAGTTACATTTTCAAAGTTGTTTTTGATTTTCTTATATTGAATATATACATACAACCGAGGATTTAAATCGAATTTCTAGAAATCAAACTCTAGATTAAGTAGAAAAAGAGAAAAGAATAGGTTAATTTCAAGGTCAATACTAACTACATCCTAATAATAAAGAATTTTTTTTAAAAAAAAATATAGTTAATATTGGATTATTCTTCTAAATCTTCTAGATTTATTAATACTCTAAATTAAGGTCTTTAATTTCTTTTTCTTTTTTTTTAAAAAAAAAAGAGAAAAGTTTTCTCATCCAAAATGGTTTGAGTGATGAGTCATGGCTCATGCTAGTGTCCCCACTAAATCCATATTGGATTTACAAAACATAAATAATAGAATTAATTAATGGTTAAAATAAAGTAACATGTCATTGCTCTTATCCATATTGTCTCCCCCTGGTGGATAAATGGGCCTCAGTCCATGAGCGTGTTGGGTCCTGTCTTTCAACTTTTGTGGTGTCCAACCAAGTTGAGCAATCAAACTTCAAATTCTCCTGCTACTTTGAAGATTCATCACATAGCTTCTATCTACAACTTCGGCAATGGTGAGTCATCAGAGGAGAATGAAAATGACTTGGTTTTGTTTTTGTGTAGCCTGCTATTGTTTATGGGATTAGTTGCTTGCGTGTTCCTTGTCCGACTCACCAAAAATGAGATCAGTTCGATGTCGTGCTCGGCTGGCGACATGTATGGCCACATTTCATGGAGGAGGGGGCAACCTTTTCGGTCCACTCGGTAATGCTAAGACTAAGCTACGAGAGATAGATTCTAGATTCGTCAAAGGAAAGAAATTATCATTTTAGTCGGTTGAAAAATAAAAAAGATGAAGTTTGGAATGGTAATGGGATAAGTTATGTCCCATTGAAAGCAGGCCCGCACGAGTCCTTGACTGCTAAAAAGATAATAGTAAACTTATAATTACAATAGCCGAATATTGCCCCTCACTTACTCCAAAATGACATTTATATTATATGGACTGGGCAGACCCATGCAGGCTAAAGCCCAAGCCCCATCTGCTGGGCTTGAAACTTTTTATCAAGTGAACGCAGAAACTCGCAATGGTCGCAGAGTTTGTAGAAAATTTAGGTCTGGATAATTAGTCACGTATGTACGAGAATTTACCTTTCAGTTAGTTTATTTTATTTGAAACTAAGCCCTAGTTCAACTAAAGTTATATATGACTGTAAATGTACGAAATTACAATTTATTACCCATTAACAAAAGCCTTCTAAATTTAGTAAACAGTGGAAAGGAATCCTAAAAATACGCCAAAGACCATACTTCCTACTTCAAAACTTTAGCTCACTATCTCAGTTTACAGTATACATATGCTCCGTAGTGAATCTAAGCTCGGTAAATTTTACCACCATCTTCGTATATACACTCCATTCAATTTTATCTTTCCCTCCAACTTAGCCATGTCCCATGCCTTGAGATCTGAAAATCTTCAGTTTCGGTCCCATTGTTGAACATATAAAGATGGGTGTCGCCATTCAAAAATACATGTCGCATGAACCCTAGATGTGATGCGAGTTCTTCCTCGACCTCAGAAGCTCTCTATCGCCGAATGATCAGTCTAGTTCAAAACCCAACAAGGTTATTTCAGTTAAGACCCAATAACATAATGGGAGAATGCTCGTGAGGCATAACTAAAATAGTTACATATACCTCCAAATTGCACCTCCAAATTGCATGATAAAGAAGAAAATTTGACAAATCACTTTGTTCATCATGTTCCATGTGTCGTCTACTGACAAAAAATCACTCACTCTTTTATCTTTTTTTTCTTTTTTTGAGCATGAACGGTGGGCTCACAATTTGCCTATGCAATACAAGATACCTTAAAAATGTTTATTTGATGCCTAAATGATCGATCTTTAAAATGCATGGTTTTTTTTGTGAATAGATCTTTGAAGACATATATAAATCATAATAAATGGAATGAATCTTCCAATTTCATGATGCATCACGCATTTAAATGTGTGCGCGTAACTATCTTAATTATGCCCTATGAGCATTAAAGCCACTCTCAAACATAATATTTTGCAAGAAATGAGGATGCACAATTTCTTTTTACCTACCAGAATTCTCCAATATATATTTTCCCATCTTTCTTTGTGACTACATCCATAAAGGCTACATATGCTGGCTTGTATAATAATGCTCTCAGGGAGGACCTATTTGGATCAAACAAACTGACTTGTTCAACAATAAACAAATGGATCAACAAATTTAGTTGTTGCCAGTCAATTACCATATGCAAGTCCCTTAACAAAATGATAAATCCAAAAAAAATATAAGTTGACATGTGACCAACTTGCAATATAATCAATAATCACTTGCAATATAATCAATAATCATACCTTTTCAGATCAGAGCCTTGCCAGATTTGAAAACCTTGCAGAAAATACCAGTAGCCCCTCCCAAGTTATGTGCAGCCAATACTACCAACTCGAAAAGGCCAACCTTGTCATCAACAGAAGCTCCCCTTTCACGACAAAGCATCGCAAGGTCCAAAACCCAATTAGCATTAGGAGACTCGGCAGTTTTCAAGCTTGGCAATTCAAATTCTACTTCTACACCACCCGTTAATTTGGAAAATTATCGGTAAACACATGTTGATGGACATGTAACCATTTACATATACATTAACTGCAGTTGGTATTGGGAAAAGTACTGGCCTTGGAAAGTTTTAGCTCTGACTAGAACTAGGCCTCCATCTGCAGCTCAATGTTGTGCACATGTCTGTTTCCTTCTGAGTGATTCAAGGTCCATGTCTGCCCACTGCATCAGCTATCTTCATTTGGCATCTAGACTGACAACCACTTGAAGTACTCTGGATCATCATACAGTGAATATTATGAATTAAGAGTATCTACTTACAGAAATATGAATATGCAAATCCTTTATTAAAGAGAGCATGCACATCCTAATGGATTCAAACACGATGCTTGGCAATGTACTGAAGCAAGTTTAGTCATGATGTCCATAAGCAAGATATTTATGGCCAGTATGCAGTGTTTTATGCAGCTTTGTTGATAAAGATTCATTACATAGTACAAATAAATACTATCAGTGCATAAAATAGGTGCATGCATAATTACAACCTGAATTATCAAGGTCTGGACATCAAGGAGGGACCCATGTAGGCGTCTAGACCTGCATCCTTATGTCGGCTATGATGACTCTATGACTGAAGAGGGAGAGGCTAACCCACCTGGCAGCAGAGGTGGAGAGAGGCAGGGGACTTTTCTTTTTTGTGCTTTGTCTATATAGCTTTGTATGTATTATTAGACTTCTCTCCATTTATGCTATAAAAAATTTACTACCTGAACATCAGATCACCCCTTTCGCCACATCATCCTCTGTGCTATCAGCTTCAATTGATCATGCCCGAACAATTCTTCGCTGTTGCTCTTCATCAAAGAACGTCTTTGATGCATAAAAATTCCCATACCACATTTTCTCCACATCTAATAATCAGTCAATGGGTCATCAGGTGTTTCGTCATCATATCTTCCCAACATGTAATGGTCAGAGTGGCTATCTGCCAAATTCATTTTCATTGCAAATTTCCTCTCTCTCTCTCGAGAGTAGAAATCCGGGATTCCCACCCAATCCATTTGTAGCATGCAACAGATTCTCACCCGAACCAATATACAGAATCTTTCCTCCCATATAATAGGACCCTTCCCTTCAATCCAATCTCAGCCCCAATCACCATTCCCCAGATCCCATTCTGGCCAAACCATCCTAAACTCCTGTCACGAAATTGACTTTCATTGAGACTGTCAACTGTCTCCACAAGCAGGTTGTATTCAGGTTTGTTCCATTTACGAAGGAATGGGTCAGATAAGTTTTTTCAGATATGCAATATCTTGGACCTGCCTCATCTCAGTGTTAGCCACCAGTGTATATGATAACAGGTAAAATATAAGTGTCCATGTTTCACGGACACAGAATAATATTTTGGACCTGGGATCGTTCAATCCAGTCTAACACCCATTGATGTTAAATGAATCAGTAGGAGAGAGTGCAAGCTCGAGTACTGTCCACTGAATGAGGATGGTTGAGACTTGGTGACCCCGTGACATGTTGCCCCACGTTGCAGCATATGATTTGTACTGGTAGAGTAAGTGGCAGATGCCATTATAATAGATCATTCCATTTGATTCTTAAGTGTGCATAGCAAGAGGAATTGAGTAAGTTACAGAAAATATAAGTACGTATGAGTCAGCGTGTTATGGGAAATATAAGTCAAAACCTTACAGAAAATATAAATATTAGTACATACCTTTGCCTGGTTAGTGATAGTGTGGTTGGTAATTTGTGTATTTGCTTATTCTGGGTCCCTGGGATAAGGTGTTTTTTTAAAACTAAAACAGTGGGCAGACACCCACATTCCGTTAGAAAGAGCTTAACAAAACTAAGCATGAGAATAATACATAGCCAGATACAAAGTCTAAAAGAATCTTGGTAACTTGTGCATTTGCTTGTTCCGGGTCCCTGGGATAAGGTGTTTTTTTGAACGAAAACAATGGGCAGACACCCACATTCCAGTAGAAAGAGCTTAACAAAACTAAGCATGATAATAATACATAGCCAGATACAGTCTAAAAGAAAAGAACTCCATCACCACTCAGCAAGTGCAAAAACCATGATCTATGTGATCCAAAGCCTACCCATGCCTACTCCAAAGCCTGATGTCTGGCTGTGGAAAAGCTCTTCACAATTTATATTCTTATTCCAGACAGCATGATGCTGTGTTTCAATTCATAACGATTGCCTAAAGACGACTAGTGCTTGCTTAGAGCATTACAGAACAAGTTACTAACAAAAATCATTCCTTAAGCAAATAAACATTGTTCAGTATGATCTATGTTTGCTCTGTGTATGGTGAGTGAGACTGCAAGTCCTTATTTTTCTCATGCCCTTGGAGTCATTTTCAGGCATTGCCACTGGAAAAGTGGTCTGAATCCAAGTCACAGTGTCATTTCCACCAATCCGGAGCTGTTACATACTTGAGGATTATGGGTGCTGCAGAAGCCAAAACTTCGGTTTTCAACAATAATCATTTTGACGATCGTTGGATGGACAAGGACTCTGATGTACAAGTTATAGTGTGAATTAAGTTGAAGCTTCTCTAATTGGCATGGCACTTGGGTCTAGATAGTATTCTGTGTGTGGTAAGTGTCCAGGGTCCTCTCCACTTCCTCATAGAAAACTGTTCATCAGGTTAGGTAATCACGGGTACCAATTCAGAGTCATTGATATTCTTGTATTGTGTGAACAGTAAACATCAACAAGTGTTTCATTAAAAGAAAAAAAGAGGTGGTGATGAATTCCTGCATTCTGGTTTGGTTCAGATGCTATTGAAGTATCCATCCTTCTTGTTTCTCAAAAAATATTATCTATCCTTCCTAGAACAAAAGAATGGAAATACCTATTCTAAATGGTATTCATGTGTATGCATTATGGGGAAACTGGATAAAATTTTCTGATATCGACGTAATAAAATACTATTCAAACATTCCGTCTTGTCCATCCCTTATATTTCCCAACATTCAAGGGAGTTCCTCAAATACTCCTGACAAATATAGTGGTCAGAATAGACTACATCTTTGCGTTTAGTCCCAAACTGGGTGTGGGAATTTGATATTTTGTAAGTACAAGCAAAGCAATAACAAAATTTTGGAAGACAATCTGATATCTTACATAAGATCATGCACAACACCACCTTCCATTTTCATAATAAAAGTCCTATACAAATGTTTTACCCCCTTTAGTGAATGAATACAAAAGTTCAAACCATATACAGATACAAACAGAATTACAGATATTAGTTAGGATTATCTGGTTGCCTGAATGAAACCCAATGAAACCAACAGTTCTATGATAGAAGGAGAGGAGAAGTAAATGCAAACTTCCATCTGATGACACCAAGTACAAACCAAACAATTTGTTCTAACTTGTACATCTTGGATTGGGATGAAGAATAATTTGGCATTCCTAATTAGAAAAGAAAAAACAAAATAGAAAGGCAGTTAACAATAATGCATAAACATACCGTTTATCCAGTTGTGAGGAGGTTGCAAATGAAATGCAGTTCTACTGCTCGCTCAGCTATAGGAGTAGTCTCCAGCGAATCTGGATTCAGGTAGTTCAAGCAGCTTCAGCATAATGCCACTGCCTCCTAAAAGACAAAAGAAAAGATGAACAGTACAAGGCTACATCTCATTCTAGATATTAATGAAGCAGCCATTAATATAAGAGAATGGTAACATCAGATGGATGGCAAAGAGTATCGTAGTATAATAATTCAAATTGCAGGCAGTACTGGGAAGATTTTTTATTAATATAACCACATACAGATGGTATATTTAACAAGAACAATGGATACTTGAATAAAGTTTTTGTTACTAGAAAACTTCTGCACAAGTAATATATTCAATCTTTCCCTACAAGTGGACCTTCAAAAATAAGACTGAACGGTAGCTTGTCCACTTCTTTTAGGAATATAATATTATCTCCTGAAAAATTTATTTCTGTTTTCATTTTTCCCTAGTCAAGGATAGACAATACTCTCACCTTCAATTGGAACTGGAGACGATAGGAGTTGCCCTTTACACATTCAAGAACAAGCTCCCCTACAAATGCAATAGCCATTAACTTGTAATGTAAACATTTCTGTTTTAGCAAATCCGCTGCCAAGATTAAACCATTATAAAATATTTAAAACACATTTCCTTTATTTAGTAAGAAATCACAACCTTCAAATTTTATTTAATAATCTAATGGAAGGAAATACATGGTGAACTCTGAACAGGATTCCAGGCCGTCGGTTCTCATTGGGAAATAAGCTTATCTAGCGTAGCCCATCAAAATTTACCACCCTCTTTGTTTTATTTTGTTCTTCCCTCCTTTTTAGCTTATCCGAGATTTAGCCATGTTCCAAGCCTTCAGGTGTGAAATCTTTATGGTCTCGGTCCCATTGTTAAAAGCATAAAAATGGGGGGCACCACTCACGAGCAATGTAGGATAAACCCTAGATGTGATGCATGTCCTTCCGCCAGCACCAAAGCTCTCTATGACTGAATGATCAATCTGTTTTGATCACCAACAAAATTTCAATGAGATGGCTAGATTTAGAAAAGAGTTGCAGAATCAAATCAGAAACAAAGTAAAAAAAGAAAATGCAACAAGGAGGCCATGCCCTTTTCTCGGTTTCTCCTACCAAATTCCTTAAAGAAATTTTTCCGTCTTTCTTTATGTCTATGTCCACAAAGGCTCCATATGCTGGCTTGTTTACTTCTGCTCTCAATGAGGACCTGTTTTGATTAAACAAGAAGACTCGATCATATAGACAGACATTAAAGTGAAAAAAGGATTCGACTTGAATCATAATAAACAAATGGACCTAATAAATTTGTTGGCTGTGGCCAGCATATCAATAGATCCAACTCCATTAACAATAAATAAATCATTCAATATAATTAAAATTTTAAGTACTATATATAAGCCTGTTGTATTATGATAATTAGGTAGATCCTAAATATCTGGTGAAAACAAGCCTGGTGACAGGTTCGCATTAGCATGAGACATTAATCATCCAGGCAATAGTCGACTCATACCTTCCCTCATCAGCACACATAAGAACCTTGTAATTTTCATGAGATTTGAAAACCCTGAAGAAAATGGAAGTATATTCCTCCAAGTCACGTGAAGCCAACAGTAATAACCCGAAAGGGCCAACCCCACCATTAACATAAGCACCCTTTTCACGACAAAGCATTGGAGGATCTAAAACCCAATCAGCATCAAAAGGCTCAGCTGACTTCAAGCTTGGCAACTCGAAATCTACTTCAACATCTGCCTGTAAAACAAAAAAATATCAATTTACACATAATCAAATAACACATATGAAATAAACTTAAGTTTTGCAGAAGGTACTGGCCTCGGAAACTTTAAGGCCTTTGATTTCAACTAGGCTCCCCGCCTTGAGATCGATGTCATGCAAATATGTCAGTTGCTTTCGAAGTGATTCAAGCTCTTTAACGGGCCACTGCACCAGCTGTCTTTCATTTATATCCAGACTAACAACCCTGGGCACAATCTGCAAAATAATTATGAAACATTTAGATAGAGTAACATCTCTATTTAGCGGAAATTAATATGTATATCTCTCTTTAGCTCAATATATATATATATATATATATATATATATATATATATATATATATATATATATATATATATATATATATATCTCATTAAAGAGTGAGCATGCAGATTAGCCGCATTCAAATATGATATTTAGCTAGCTTTCTAAAAATGGTTTTACTTACTTTTGGATGCTTGTTTAGCAATCTGGCGTAAATTAAAATCCATTTAGGTGAGGCACAGTTTGAGATATGCGAGCAACATTGTTTAGAGTAATTCCCCCCTATTAGGAGTGATGGTGGAAATTATCCCAGTTAAATCATTCAAAATAATTGTAAAGGAACCATTATATTGCTGCTAAACAGAATGGACCTAGCTATTCAATTAACTCTTCAGTGCATACACAAGTACATACCTGAATACTAGACCATCCTTTTGCCACATCGTCTGCTATGCTATCAGATTCTTTCACCCAACCCCACAAAATCCTCCGCTGCTTCTTCTCATCAAAGAACGTCTTTGACGCATAAAACATCCCGTAATCGTATCTTTGCCACGTCCGATAATCATCTAATGGGTTATCACGCACAAACACATCATTTTCCTCATCATATCTGCCCAACATGTAGTGGTCGGACTGAGTCTCGCCCAAACTCATTTTCAGCACATATTTCCTCTCCTTTCCATTTAGGTAATAGAAGTCCGGGCATTCCCACATACCTGATCCATTTGTAGCATGCAATGGGTTTTTAGCCCGAGTCCACTGCACAAAATCTTTGCTTCTATATAACAAGGCCCGCCCCTTTAGTCCAATCTCAGCCCCAACTGCGATTCTCCATAGTCCATCACGTCCAAGCCAACCAGTGGTTGGGTCACGAAATTGGCTTGGATTGAGTCCATCAACAGGTTCTATAATCGGGTTATAATCAGGTTTGATCCATTCACGAAGGAATGGGTCAGGTAAGTTTTTCGGGTATGCAATGTTTTGGACCTGCCTCTTCTTTGAGTCACTGCCTGTATAGATGATAACAGGTTTATTTCCCGGAAGGATCGTGGCAGACCCAGTCCAACACCCGTTAATGTCAAATGGGTCGGTAGGAGAAAGTGCAAGTTCGAGCCCGTTCCAGTGGATGAGGTCCGTCGAAACCGAGTGACCCCACGAGATGTTGCCCCATACTGCGGCATATGGGTTATACTGGTAGAATAAGTGGTAGATGCCATTATAGTACATTGGTCCATTTGGATCTTTTGAGGAACGGAATGGATTGAGGTTAAACATATTTGTTGTGATTCACGTAAACAGCAAAAGAAAACAAGAGGTTAGAAACAAGACATTTTTTTTTTTGCTAGTTAACAAGACAATGTCAGTAAACTTTATCTCAAAAAGAAAAAAAATGGGAATCTCAACAGCACCTAGACCTGACTGCACCAGCGTACACTGGTCCTTTCGGTTATATAGTGCAACCTTATTTTGTGAAGGATTTAGTTGATGAAACTTACACTCATAGAAATTTATCATGACATGCAAAATATAAATATTGTTATCTTACACGTATCTAATAATTTATTTTACCACTTGTATGCTTCGCTGTTGCAGGATAAGCTTTTTTTGCCATTTTTTGGAGTTAGTTCTAGCTTTTTGTTGGACGCTATTATATACATCTACTTTTACCGTCTTTGATCTTGGTATGTTAAAAATTACAATAGAACAGCATCTTCCCTGCATTAATGGGGAAATGAGATAATAGTTCATGATAATTCACAAATATATGCACTTGCAGATTAGAGATTACTAATCAGATAATATGCCTTATTCCTCTCTTTTATTCCCCAGCATCAATGGAAATTTTCGCAAATATTCCTGAAAAGATAAAGGCTACCAAAAGAAAATTCTTTTTGTTTGCCAGTTTAAAACCAACTCACCTAATACAATGGGACAAATGGAGCTTATGCTATAGGTAATTGATTAGATCATTTATTTTGAAAATTATTAGTTCATATAAAGAACTTTCAGTAATCTAACATGATCAACAAATGATGGTAAAAATGACTATGTAAGATTAATTAAACTCATGCTCATCTAAGACTTCGATATATTAAGTAGCATGAACAGAGAAATACAAAAATTTGGAAGAAATTCTATTCTAATAGCTAATAGTTAAACATTAAAACAATTCATAATTTGTTCCTCTTTCTTTTCCATAGTAAACATCCATATATTGCAAAAAAATTGTCTGAATGAACACATATGCTAATTCGGAGATTAAGACATTAGTTGCAATCTCCCTGTCCTTTGTATGAAAACTATTCTCTGACTAAAGAGGAAAAATAGACATATATGAGAAGAATCATACTATCACTAATCAAACAACATGATTTCTACACAGTAGACTTCTGCTTAAGCAAACTCATTTGAAATTGAAGAACTTAGAAAACTAAATAATAGCTTGGAAGATGGTTAGTAAATGCATGGACATACCATTTATCCAGTTCTTTCGAGGTTGGAAATGGTATGCAGTCCTGTAGTGCTTGCTAGCTATGGAATATGCCCCTGCGGAATCAGAATTCAGGAAGTTCCTGCGGGAAGCTTCAACAGAATTACTCCTATCATTCACAGAGGAGAAAAGAAAGAAGGATATGAGGATCCATCCCAAACCAGGCACCAAAGTACTAGCCATTAGAAGAAGAGAACAGCAAGGTCAAAAGATGGCTTGGAGAGGATAAGTATAGTAAGTCAAACAACAACAGGACTGTGGAGATTTTTTATTAACATATGTTCAAACGATTAATGTACACACAACTACGCATCATACCCAATATATAGATAAATAAAGTTTCCGTTGGTGGTAGACTTCTGCACATGGAATATCTTTTTCTTTTATGCCAGTGTACTTTTAAAAAGTAACCTTGAGAATAGTAGTTTGTCGCTTCTTTGATGTATAAATAACTAAATTAAATGATGTGTTATTTTATTAAACACTATTTTCTCCTCACTAAGTTGTTTTCTTTTTCTGTCATGGATTGAAAGTAAAGTTAACTAACTTTCAAGTCACAGACAAATACCTACAAAACATCTTCCTTCCAACCTTCTTTGTTGCAACAAAATGTGAATAGTTCACGTGGTCCAAGCAAATGGAAAGGAAATTGATTGTGTAACCATAACCTTGTGACCACTTTGTGACAACAAGAGATGGCACTCTCTAATTGGCTGGACATAATGTTGGCAAAGATGCCTGCACTGGTTTCTGTATATCATTGCCTAGCTAATGCCCGTCAATTGAAAGAACTTCAGGCTTTGGATACTTTTGCTCCACTACTAGAACCACTATAAGCGTCAGTATCAGAAAAAAAAAAGTTCATTACAATGTGCATTTTCTTCTCCAATTATTCCTTTGACATGCGTGTTTCCAGAGATTGCTTGAACATGCAGTTTGTTCAACTTATTCCCAGGCTGGGGCCCAGAAGTTAGGACCTCGACAAACCTGGATCATATATTTGTATAAGGACCCTAGCCTGGAGCAAGCTTGACCACTGTATAGCAATGTGGTGGACTTATAGACGATCAAACGGTGATTCTAAAGCTAATTGAAACTAGTTACAGTTTGTTAATTAGCACTATGATGTGAAAGACGTTCCTTATTTCAGAGCCAAATACTGAAACAGGATTTTACATAAACAACTAAGCACGTGTGTGTGCGTGCATGGCTTGCGGGGCAGGCAATCAGTTAATTGAGCCTAGGCAGTTTATTAAATGGGTCTTGTTTTACAAGTCCAAGCCTAGCACAGGTGCAAATATGTTAGGCCCAGACCTACAAGCCTTCGAGCAGGCCAAGCCCCTTAACATCCTCATCACGCACTTATAACTTTTCAACTAAAATGCAAAAAATAAATTCAGCAGGCTGTAAGAGAGAATATTCAAATAGGTTTAGATATCTATCTATTCCCCCACAGTTTAATGTTTATCAACAATTACTTTGTTGATGGCTGGTCATATGATAGTGGTCTGCAAGCTATCCTCATCAAATTTCCTATCAGTCAATCACTCCATGGTTAGCATCCACTAGACCTACTCTGAACCCATACCTGTCCAGCAATATTGGCACAGAATTGATGGATGAAACTGTTAAGATTAGAGGATAAAACTCTAATATATCGCTCAATTGAACATGACTCATGGGGTCTACATACATAGGTGTCATAAAATCACACAAATAAACCCTTGAGCAGTATGGGACCACACAAAAATAAACATTATACTAAGTACTAACTATAACTAATTCTGTTACAAAACTATACTAACTATAATTATCTTATCTCAACATCCCCCCACAAACACAAGGGGAATTAAGAGTTTAGATAGAAGATTTGGATTTGGAGACAAGAGCCGAGCACACTGGATGTGAAGTAGGCTAGGAAGTACATAAACGGTTCGGACACAAATACAAATATAGACACGAGTGCATGCTTTGCATGCTAGGAAGTACAGACACAAATACAGATACAGAACATAACATTTGTTGGGAAAAAAAAAGCCACGTATACGGACATGGCAAGGACACTGAAAAAATAAAAATATAAAATAGACATTTTTCTATTACTAACATAATAATTTTACTATTCAAATATCCAAAAAGAAAGCACTGGCAATAAATAAGACTTCCACACACTCATAAATTAGAGTGAGAAAAGGACATCAGATTAGTTAGCCTATGCTCGCCCTAATAAGAGTACAAAATAGTGAGAGATAACTTTTGCAAGGGAATTAAATAAACCACTCTAAGTCCGACCCAAATTTTCAGGTTTGGATCTTAATATCATACCCAACACCATATTGGGTAGGGTAAAGATCGCATAATAGATTTGACTTCTAGCTGGAACTAAATATGAATCTTTAGAGATCCAAACCCGCTAATATGATAATCCAATAAATATTTATATTGAATAGTTCACTTAGTTTTAACTAGATTATCAATTTATTTTTTCAACATATGTATATAAGTTTATATGATCGAATCTAAATATGCATAATATTGGTAAAATCAAAACCAAGAAGGTACCTATGAGCGAAATTTTTTTTCGTAAACTTCTACTTGAATCTCACTTGAAGTTAGGATTTTTTGGAGAAGTTAGAATACACTGGGAGAAGTATTAATTTGCATAAAATTCAAAACCTAGTCTAAGATCCACTACAAAGTATTAATTTGCGGATGCAGCCAGTTTTCCAAATCTAGTTGAATACCCAATTGAAGATCCTCAAAATCTATATGCATATCATCGATGTCCTATAGTTTACAAAGTGATTGATACCAAGGAGGAAGATTAAGATCCACTACAGAGTTGCCAGAGACAAATATAGTTGGAGATCAATATTGAAAGGCAAAAGTTGTGGCCAAAGCAAGGGTAAAAAAGACAGCACCGACCAATTGTATACCAGATCAATCAAATGTAGTATTAGGTAGGGAACCATATAGAAAGATTCCTTTGGATTGTCAAGAAAGCTCTGTTCGTCAAACTCTAGCAAAAGGCCCATTGAACACCTATTAAACTCCCAATAAACGCCAATTAACTCTTTCTTGTTAGTGCATGTCTTGTAAATTGTACATCTTGTCTGACGCCTAAATCTCAAATTGCTCTACACGCTCACTGTAATAACTTGTTCTTGGGTGGCTCACACACCGATCTGGGGTAGGGTGGTGCGGCTGAGCCAAAGTATAGCCAGCACTTGAGCATTTGATTTTGAGTCTCACGTGTCTACCATTTCACCATCAAGACATCTTAAGTGAATTGTATTCCATAAAAATGATATATATCTAGTGTGATATATAGATTATAGAATACATGACAAAGATTGATATAACAAATCGTAAAACAAGTACATCTGCATCGTATGTAATTATGTATGCTAACCTAATACTCCTAAGATTTGGATAAATGCTATAAGTAGGTCAGGAGTAAGGATGAAAGTTCACCACCAACAAAGGTGAACCAAGGAGATTTGTTCCATCAGCGTCACTTCTTACGATCTTAAGTCAAACAACATTCTATCTCAGTCCCAGAATGATTAAGTTTATGGTCATCCAATGGAGCTAAATGTCTTTGTTCCTTTATGCCCAGTCATTCCGAAGAACACTTGCCGCCTATATTACCACAGCTACTGATACATAATTAGGTCTTGTAATACTCCTAGCTTAATAGTCTCACTTCGAACGTGAAACAAGAGCTAGAGTAGATTATAATGATTCTTACGAAGACATAAAGTAATTGTAGATATCTTTTTGGGGGAAGAAATCCGTGGCTATTTATAAATTATTTCAACTCTTGTCATTCTACCGAGAAGTTTAGCATATTCAAATCAAATATGTTATTAGTATTTGTATGTATTTATACATTGTATATCGGTGGCAGGCGTAATAGGTATTAAAGTGGTATCGGAGCCAGATACCAGCCGGAAATATGCGGAACTAAGAACTAAGTGCTACATGAACAAAGTACCACACAAAAGTGGGATCACCTCTTGAATTCTTGGGAGCCACCTCTAGATTCTACGGGAGCCACCTCTAGAATCCCGCATCATTTGGTGAAGTGAACATGATATGCCCCTCTGACAAGGACTTAAAATCCTTAAAAAGGGGAGAAGAGTGTAATACCTCTAACTCAATAATCCCACATCGGATGTGAGACAAGAGCTAGAGTAGTCTATAATGATTCCCACGAAGCCATAAAGTAATCGTAACTAGCATTTTTGAGAGGAATTCTTGACCATTTATAAACTATTTTAACTTTTGTCCTTCTACCAGAGACTTTAGCATATTCAAATCGAATATATTACCGATACTTGTACGTACTCGTATACCATATATCAATAGCAGGGCGTGACAGCCCTCAATGAAAGCTCATGCTCATCATTCACCTTGCAACCCTAGAGAACCTAAAACAAGCAACTCACAGAAAATAGAATGGATTCAACTATAAATAACAAGAATTTCTTCACTTTCCAAACTTCGCTCATCTCCAACATAGAAACCCCAAGAAATTTTCTTTTTGACAAGGTCCCCATTTATTGATGAAGCTTGTAGATAGTGAAAGATAGAAGTTTTGTCTCCAAAATATATGAATTAATGTGCAATATCCTAATCAAATGCCTAGTGACATGATCAAAGCCGATGATCATAAGTCATGTCCACCATCACAATGTTGAATGGCTTCACAACAAGAAAAGTCATTTCGTAGCTCTCAAACATAAAGATCGAGTACCATGCAAATAAAACTAATAGTAAAGCAGCTCAGTCAACAAGAAAATATGGAAGAACTTCAGAGTGAATCCAAAAGAGAACCTTGCAAAATTGAACCAGACCCGACCCTTGCCACTCCTATTGATGAAAGAGATTCACGTCAGACTCCAACTTTCACATATGTTATGTGGAAGACAACTTTGAACTAATGTATAAGCTTGTAATTCCCATTAAACAACTAATTATAGCCTAATCTGATATTTAAATAGAAGTACGCATAATTGATAAGGAGGTTTTATTCTAAAAATAATCATTTAATCATTCACATCAGCTCACATTTCAAATGAAAATTGCTGAAACTATTTCATATATATACGACTATTTGATCATCTTATAAATTACATAGAGAAGTAAAAAATTTAAATCAGGTGATGCAAAATATTATGGAAAATAAATTTTAACAGAAGAAACACAATACTAACTACTAAATGAATTCATGCCCATAACTTGAACATGTCCTTCTAAATATAAGGCAGATATCACTAGTTAATTTTAAATGCAATTCTACAATCCTGAAGTAATATTGTATGTATCCCTGCTCATAAAGTTGAACTTCAAATCATAATTTTTTGCTTTTATAAATATAATATCTCTGTTGTTCCAAGAATGCGGAGTTCATCACATGTGATGATAAGACTCTCAACAATTCAATGTAATAATGAAAGAATACGAGGGGGAAAGTCCCCTGAACAATTAAATAAGCTCTTCAATCAAACTCTCAAGTTTAAACTGCCCATAGGAGCGCTCAGCAGCAGTCACCACTTCCTCAAAACTTGTGGCACTGCACGGAAACATCAACACTGCATGCTGAAATCCATACTCCCTATAGGCTCTCTCTAACAACATTCTAAAGAGTGGGTGTGAAAGGAATTTCACTGGAATGAAGAATTTCTGTCTCTTCTCTCCAACATATACTGGTACATGTCCAACGGGTGACATTACCATGTGGAAACCGTTGACCAACAGTTGGTAAGAGTGTCGTTTGACACCAACCACCCATTTTGCTTTGCTAGCCAACTTTATCACTGACACCATTTGGAACAAAGAATAGATCCTCTGAGGTGATAAGAGGATAGGAGCAAAAGATCCAAGATACGTCAACACTATGAAAAGGCAAAGCAAGTGTTCTTATATGGGTAAATATTTGAAGAAATGAGTATTTATAAAGAGAGTAATGCATCCAAGCATTACCCTCCATTAGTAGTAGGGCAATGAAAACCAAATCATCAACTCGGAAAGACAAGGTTGGATCTCTATCTCTTTCTCTCTCCAATAAAAAAAGTCAGAGAAATTGCCGTTTGGGTCCAGGAAGAATTCCATGTAATCATCTAGATTTCCTCTATTTTACTCCCTTGGCAGTATATTATTGTTGTTCACACAAGCACTGGTGGAAATCTGTGGTGAGATAACTAAAACTTGCAGTAGGATTGGGATTTAACGAACTATCTAAGAGGGTCATGAGAGACAAGATTCAACTCCCTTTGCAAATGAGAGTTCACATTATTGTTGTTAAATCTGTGGTGAGATAACTGAAGCTTGCAGTGGGATTGGATTTTAACGAACTATACAATGAACTGAAGAAACAATAATTGATTGTTACTTGGACCTATTTAAGGTCCGAGACTCAAATACATCTATTTTGTTCACTCTACAATGGCAAGAAGAGATGTTTACAAACTAGCAGTCAATTGGAGAAGTTTCAACCTAATGTTTGAGTATTCAAGCAATTTGACCAATGTCACCAGATAACAACAAGCGTCTAATTTCTCTTCTTCCAAATATCTATTTAAGGATGTACACTCAAATACATCTATTTTGTTCACTCTATAATGGCAAGAAGAGATGTTTATAAATTAGCAGTCAATTGAAGAAGTTTCAACCTAATGTTTGAGTATTCAAGCAATTTGACCAATTTCAGCAAATAACAACAAACGTCTAGTTTCTCTTCTTCCAAACGTCTTTATTAGAAGCCAAACGTATCTCTCAACCTCTTTGCACTTTGCCATTCTTTATCAGTATCTAACAAATGTTTCATCTTATCTTCCACTTGCTACCTGAAGGATATATGAGAAAAAAATAATGAAAAAACATCTGTGAAGAATCGAGTAAAGAGGAAACATATTTGCTAAAATGCCTCCTTGAGTACCAACTCTTATTATTTGACATCCTTTAGGAGAATCCAAGGGAGACGAGGCAGACAGCAATCTATAGCATTCTTCCAAAATGGTAAAACCTCAATATTCACCCACTGTATACTTGCTGGCGCATTACATTTCCAAAACTCATTCAAGCAAACTATACCAAACTTATATCCTGGTGCAACAAAGCAATATATGTTTTCTTCATCTCTATTGATGCCATCACAGCTAACATTAATACTGCTTCAATCACAAAACCATTAATTTACAATGACTGAGAATTTGTAATGTTGACTATGATGTGGAGGACATATGCCAATTTAAGGAATTTTATTGTGTTGCACATATCAACAGATACGAGTGTGCAAACGTGCCCAACGTATACTTGGACACGCTGTTGCATGTCCATTAAAAATAAACCAAATATGTGAAAAGAGCTTTCTCAGCATACACCTAATGAGCATTATGACTTGCACAGGAAAAGGAGAGAAACGTGAGTTCTGAAATCGTGTTTCCTTTTATTATTATTCACCTATGCTGTGATATACTTTAATTTAATCCATCTTGTCACATTCTTTTACATCTTCTTCTCTCTGTTCTGTACTCCATAATCTTGAGGACATCTCTCTCTTCCTCCCTCTGCAAAGAAAGGAACAAGGATAGTCCATGTTAAGACTCCAAAAAATAATCAAACTAATATTCTTTCCAAACTTTTCATTATGAATAACTAGTTTATAACAATAGCAATTACAAACTTGCACATATATATATGTATAGTTGTATATTATAGTTGCGTCCCAGTTCTTGAGTTTTGTAGTGTGACTTGTCTGACCCCCGGTGTACGGTGTACGGTGTCCGGTGTCCAGTGTCCTTGGTCATGTCTACAAATCACAGAAGTTAGGAATGTGTCTCAATTAGCTCCTTGGCTCTGATTCTACCATAAGAATAAATGAACATACCTGAATTAAACATTAGTCTTTCTTCTAAAAGCATAGTTATAGAAATTGAAGGGCTGCTCATATTAGTGTGATACTAACCAGCAGACCTTCATTTAGGCTCTATATTGCATATAGCTGCCTCAGACAAGAAATTAGCAGAAACATGTGCATTTGCATGTGCGCGCGTGCACCCATGAGACTAGTTTCCATTTAAACAGGTGGAAAGTCTACAGTGTCATCAAACAGATTGCGATGTAATCATAAAACAAAAACAATAACTGCAGGTTAGGAGAAAATAAAAATAAGCAGCAATAGAGATATGTCCTACAGCAACGTTTAAAATCTCAGCTGATATAAATATACATCGCAGATATCATATACAATTTTGAGGTATATGATACAATTTACCATAAAATACTGGTCCACTGTTGCCAATATGATACACTGACATTACCTATTCCAATGCCATAAAAGATTGATTGATACTGATTCGAATAGTTTAAACCTGGCTCCTACTGTATATGCTCTTCACAGGTTTCATGCTCGAAACTTCCTCCAAATGTTCCAATTAGCGAACAAAATATTTCATTGCTGCCCATCTCAAGTTATATTGTTCACTTGAGGTTCGGGTTGTATAAATTCCAACAATCCTCCCGTAACTTCTTACTTAAATTGAAGACTGTAAATCTAGAATTGAAGGAAAAACAGTTTGGACTATGATCACATGATGAATACTTTGCATGGTGCTTTCATGTCTATAGCTGAACACAGACTGGCCCTACAAGATCCATGCAATTTTTAACTAGGATATTCAAATACAAGAAATTAACCTTTCTAGGGTAATTACTATAATGGAACTCAGGCTGTGGGTTTCTATTTTACACATTGACACAGGTATCATGGAGTATAATCTGCCTCGCCAGACACATTCTGCTTGAACATCTTAAGAACAAGTGATATGTGATTACATTATCCTAGATGGAAATATCATTTTCATTTAAAAAAAAAACAGCAAGGTCAGGAGGAATGATGCAGAAGCATTTCTCCTTTAACAAATTCATCAAAGTGGAAATATCAACCATACAGTGATTTCTTACACGATATGAAAGAGTACATAAACCAATTAAATTTTGCAAGTAGCCACAGGAGGTGGTCCAAAGACAAATAGACATACAAGAAATGGGAACAACATTTCCAATCACAGACTGCAGTATAGTGCAGGTAAAAATGGTTGCACAAGCATGTTTGTCAGACCAGACATGATTAAATATTTATTGGTTGTATCCTCCATTTATTTTTAAAAAAAATATTAACACTAGTACCATAAAAACAATGCTCTCCCAGAATAAATTTGACTCTCTATGTGTAGCACCATAAAACATCAAGCTTAGGACTTCTGTACATGAAAAGTATAAGGGATAAAATTAATTCTCCATATAACTAGATTAGGTCTCCAACAAATTTTTCAAGGTTAAACTGCCCATGGGAACACTTCACAGCACTCACAACCTCCTGAAAGATAGAAGCATCACATGGCAGCATCAACCCTGTACTTTGCTCAAACCCAAATTCCTTGTAGGCTCTCTCTAACAGCATACTGAAGAGCGGGTGTGAGAGGAAACTCACAGGGATGAGAAACCTGTGCCTCCCTTCTCCAACATACACAGGTAGATGCCCTACTGGAGTCACAGTTGAAGTGTGCTCAGAGAAAGTGCTAGTCAACCGGCAGTAGCAGTGTTGCTTGAGACTGCTGAGACGCTTACCTTTTTTAGCCAATTTCAGAATGGATAACATTCTCACAACAAAGAATAAATCTATGGGCTGATAATAGGCTGCATGAATCTTGAGATATATCAGCAGTAGAAAAACATGAAAGGAGTGGTTCGGGATGTGGTTATAGATTGGGGTGACGAGGTACTCCTTTATATAGACTTAGGGATAATCTGGGTTTATAGTGTAAAATAAAAAGACAAATGGTGGGACCAGATCTAACAAGATTACTTAACTTATGCAAACTTTAAAGAACAAGAGAATATCTGTTGTATAGAAAATGTATTCTAATTCTCACTCTAATTATTGAGCGATGAAATTACATTAATATATGTTAGTTCACACCTCAAATGTGCAACTCTGTGAACCTGAAATCCTGAAAGGTGAGACTGATTCAATGAGGATTTTCAAGTGACATGACTAGAAGCTTCCGGTCAAGAAAGAAATATGCAATAAAATATAAATTGGAAAAGGGAGTAGACTTAATATCGTAAGTTCCAAACTGACTCTGATGTGATGAAATTTAATAAAAACAACAAATAAAATCAATCGTGAAGGCATATTCTAACTGCTTCAGAAAGATTCATCAGCAAGTCGATAAACTAAATTGAATGATAAAGACATCTAGTCATCTTCTTTCCTGCTGTCTTAATTAATGCCAGACTAGCAAATGGTTAATTAAAGAAAGAAGGGGCGAATGACCATTTACAATTTAACAATTTTCCTACGCGATGTTCTTGTTGTTTTATCCTACTAACTCCTTGCCTTCACGGTCACTCTGTACCTGTGTACCAGCAGCTATGTATTCACCATGCTTCAAAATCCAAATTTTGGAACTGTACATAAGACGATGAGAAAAACTTCTCTAGTCTTAAAAAACAACCATTCAAAGCCGTGAAATGATAAAGACTTTCTTATTTCCAACAACAATACAAGTATTCTCTAAGACGTAGATGGAAAGCATGCTGATGCTTGTGCTTTCTAAATGACGACACCAGCTTAACCCTATTTAGCCCATAAAGGAAATTCCATTCTCCGTCCAAGAGAACAAATGAAAGTTTTGAATGCTCTAGAGCCGGGTCTCCGCCTAGTTTGGGTAGTTAGGACTTGGGACTGAGTCACTGACAAAGAATGACAGAGAATATATCTATCTACGATATATAAAGGTAAGACAGGCCCTCCTTTTTTGTTGGCTGAAAGCAAGCCGTTCAAAAGATTGGTTTTCACATTATATTTGATTTCTTCCGAGCGATATTGGTGCACGCATTTGGTCATCTACTTCATGGTCTTAGCAAAAATTTAAATTAAGCTTTCAAATTTCAAATTAGAATCTGATATATTTAGATTAGGATATAGCTGCAACCAATGGGTTTTCACACTAAACCTTAGGGGTTATGGTTTAATGTTACTAATTTCATTATCATATTTCCAAGTTACCATGTACAGATTTGGGTTTATGAGAAGACCATCATTCGATAATTATAAGAGGTTAATTTATATATAAGACATAAAGGTGAACTAGAAACTCCTGAGATAACGAGCTGAACATAATGAGCTGTGAATATCTTTTTGATCACTCATATAAATGAGCTTAGATTTTTGTTTTGAGCTTGATTCATTTATTTAATGAATAAGCTCAAGAAAGTGGATTATTTTTTAGATTTTAGATTTTGTTTTGTCTTATGATTTGATTTTAGTGAATACTTGGTTTAAAAAGAGAGTTTCTCACTTGATTATTTTTAACTAAGAGGGTAGATAGAACTACTTGCATCGATTGTAAGGTAGTGCCAGATAAGAGTGCAGTTACCCAACATAAACTCTTAGTTTTAAATATTTATATTAGAAAGGGACTTAGAAAGATTAAGTATAAGTTAGATCATAAAATTAAGTGGTAGCGATTAGAAGGTAATTTAAAAGTTTTTGTAAATAGAGTACTACAAGAAGCAGTTTTGAGGGACTATGATGATGCTAATGTATCATGGTACAAAATGGCTAGCTATAGAGTAGCTAAAAATATATTTGGTAAGTCGAGGGGCGGTGCTCCACTATGTAAGGACAAATCATGGTGGAATGAAGAGATAAAAAATACTATTAAGATCAAGCGGGACCTTTATAGAAATTTGAAGAAGAATAATAATAATGATGGAACAAGTTTTGAGAGATATAAACTAACCAAGAAGGAGGCTAAGAAAACTGTTCGAGATGCAAAAACTAAATTATATAAACAAGTGTACGAGAAGTTGGATAATAAAGAGGCAGAAAAGGATATATATATATATATATATATATATATATATATATATATATAATTGTTCGAATAAGAGAGAGAAAATCTAGAGACTTATATACTATAAAGTGTATAAAATACGAGGATCAAACGGTTCTAGTTTGAGACAGAGATTAAAGAAACATGGAAATATTATTTTGATAGATTATATAATGGTAGTTTTACTCAAGATTTGGGAGATTTTACTATTCAATGTGAGGATATGAATCGTAGTTTTATGTGCAGAATTAAAGAATATGAAGAAAAAGAGATTTTGAAGAGGATAAAATCAAGAAAAACTGTTGTCCAGATGAAATTCCTATACAGGTATGGAGATACTTAGCAGGGATTTGTGTGAGGTGGCTGACAGATCTTTTTAATAAGATTTGGCAAACTAAAAAAATATCAAATGAATGGAGCAACAGTACCCTAATATCTCTGTATAAGAATAAGGGTGATATTCAGAATTGTTCTAACTATCGTTGAATAAAACTCATGTGTCACACTATGAAACTTTGGGAAACGGTAATTGAACATAGATTGGGCAAACTGTTAAAATATCGGAGAACTAGTTTGGTTTTATGCCAGGGCGATCGACGACAGAATCTATTCATTTAGTTCGTCAACTTATAGAGCGATTCCGAGAGAGAAATAGAGATTTGCATATGGTATTTATTGACTTAGAGAAAATCTATGATAAGGTACCACGAGAGATACTTTGGTGGATATTGATGAAGAAAAAAGTTCTTATCAAGAATATTGACATAATTAATGACATGTATGATAGAATAGTGGTCAATGTCAGAACATGTGGTGGTCTAACAAGTGATTTTTCTATCACAATTGGATTGCATCAAGGATCTGCATTGAGCCCATTCTTATTTGCTATAGTGATGGATGAGCTTACTAGAGCTATTCAATATGAGATACCTTGGTGTATACTATTTGCTGACGATATTGTCTTAGTTGATTAGACAAAAACAAGAGTGAATGCCAAGTTAGAGTTATGGAGACACATTAAAATGTAGAGGTTTTAAATTGAGTAGATTTAAAACAGAGTATATTGAGTGTAAATTTAGTAAACGAATTTAAAGTTGAGCTGCGAATTTAAAGTTCAAGATCCGCATTCCAGCTATGATAAAAAAATTGCGAATCTAAAGTTTGAAGCCTGCGTTCTGATTGTAATACAAAAGAAACGCGAATCTAAAACTTGAGATTCGCGTTCCGTACTTCAGTTACAATCCAGAGGATTAAATAACGTCGGTTACAAACTATGGAGATTTAATACCAATCCACCGGATTAAAAGGCAGAAAATTAATTCTCAAATTATGAAGGTCATCAGTTAGACAGTTACATCAACTCAAAAGCCTCAAAAAATCCGTACAGAGAAGTGGCCCGCTAATCTAAAAGTTCGAGATCCATGTTCCGACTGCAAATTAAAATAGCCGTCCGCGAGTCTAAAGTTTGAGATCCGCGTTCCGGCTGTAATTTAAAGGAGTTGTCCGCGAATTTAAAGTTTGAGATTCGCATTCTGCAATCCAAAGGATTAAATGATGTCGGTTACAAACTCTGGAGATTTAATACAAATCCACCAGATTAAAAGGCGGAAAATTAATTCTCAGATGGTGGAGATCAACGGTTGAACAGTTACATCAACTCAAGAGTCTCCAAATTTTTATAAATAGCACGAGCCAAGGCTGAAAAAGGGATCCGGAGATCAATATTATAGAGAGAGCTATTTTTCATCCAGGTGCTGATATTATCAAAACCCCAAAAACTACTGCCAACTAAAATATTGTACGGAGTGTCAACGGAGAGCAAGATCGTCCTCCATAACTATTCTAAAACCCAGTTCTAAACAAAAAGGAAATTATGCTTTTCCTCATCTTTTGTAAACGAGAAACCGTTGAAATTGTAATCTTCTATTTGAGAAATTCAATAGATAAACATTTACGATTTTATGGTGTACAGTGTAGCCTATCCCAAATAGTTGGGATAAAAGGCTTAGTTGTTGTTGTTATATAAGCTCAAGAAAATTTTATAATCTCATTTTAATCGTCAAGGTGGCGGATGTTTCCCAGTAGTGCAGTCGGTGTTTAAATGTTCGTTGACATGTCATTTTTGAAGCTTGGACTGCCTGGTTGAATCAAAGTTGATAATATCGCCAAATTAGATTTTGCTCAATTGATATATCAATAATTTGGCAACTGTCCATTTGCCGACTTCTGCTACTACAGGTTTCTTGGACTTAAAGTTTCATGTAGGTTAATTTTCTTTTGTTAGGGTAAACACTCAGTTTATATCTTGGGCATTTGAAAAGTTTTTGTACGTTATTAGTTTTCATATATTTATAGGCCTAAATATGCTTCATGCAGTTCCATAAGATCTATGTATGAATTTCTGTTTTAATATTTTGTTCAGGATATATATATATATATAATTATATATATATATATATAATTATATATATATATATATATATATATCATTTAATATGACATCTCGATATTTACTTAATATCCCCGATATATTGCCACATAGACAATTCAATATGAAAATTTTCCATTTAATGTTATCCCGACATTACGGTATTCAATACGAAAATTTTTCTTTCATCATGATCTCGATATTTGATATTTAAAACCAAGCCTACATACTAGACTCTTGTGTGAGAAAGGATTTATGTGTTAATGCTTCTTACTTTTTCCCTTATGATTTTTTCACACATGATTATTTCAAGTATGAAAAGATAATCAATAGTTAAAGAACATGTCTTGCACGTGCAATGTACTAAGTGTTTTTGCATCCATATCACTTAGATATCATCGAAGATTTATATTTTTCTCTCCAAATAAAAATGAAGCGATTAATGTTTTCGCGGGACTTTATTTGAGAAAAAGTTAATGAAGTATTATTATTTATTCATAAATGTTGTGTTTTCTGTTATAATCGTCCTATTATTCTTTTTTCTCCTTTTTAATGTTTATTTATTTTGTTCTTATTTTACATTACCAATCAACAAAAATATTTGTTAATTAAAATTAATTATAGAATATGCCATGCACATGTAAAAGCACATGTCATTCAACTAGCGGTTGGTTAGTTATTATATCCTTGACAAACCTAATTACAATCATGGCATTGCCAATTTCACCATCGCTCAGCAATTGAGAAACTACAATCAAATTAATTAAAACCCCATCATTAATAAGAAGATATTCCCAGTTACCTATTATATTCTATAATATTTTCTGAACAAAGTTCAAGTACCAGTTTCGTCCTCTTGACCTTGAACATATCCCCACATAAAATCAATTTTAAACTTTTTTCATTTGGAAAAGGCAAAAATATGATTCTTTCAGCAACATGAACCAGAAGTACAATAACCAATTGTTTGGTATTGAACGTACATTAGAGCTCCTGGGCATAAGGTGCATATGACGTAGTGAAGTTTTTTGGATATTTCCCCAGTTCTTTTTCAGACTATATGAAAATTACATTATTGGATTGAAAATCTTTACTTCCTTCCATCTCCAAGTTGCCAATATTTACGCTACAAGCTACTGATTGCTAGTTACTTAATTACGGTAGAGGAAGATAACACTAGTGGGATGGTAAATATGACGCACAGAAGGATCAGGACCTAAAAGAATTCCAAAAGCCAGCTCAATAGAACTCTGCAGAATCAAGTCACTGCAACAAAGTGCAAATAGGAGACTGACGATCCCAATGAATCAGGGGAATTAGTTACATAACAGTTAAGATCAAATATGAGTTGAGTCATTACCTGATTGGTAAGATGAAAAAAGGAAAGCTCAAGTATGCCAGTGCAAGAGCTCTTGGGTTTACATATGAACAATTCCCCATGATTAAAATTGACGAAACAATGTAAGAATGTCTACCCATGCTTCAACAAAAATAAGGATCAAGATTTTATACCTAGACTCAGTTTAATAAAGTCATCAAAAGCGTACAGACGAGAAATCAACAACCTAAGACAGTTTATGCTTTAAGAAGAATAATGCCTAGGAGAAAGTACATAGGTTATTCTCCAGGCCTGCAGGAAAATCACACCAAAAATGTTGTACTTAAAAATGGAGAGATCATGTGTAATCAGCAGAATGAGATCCCTTGAGTAATAAGGCCCTTAGGTAATAAGGTGATAAACAAATCAGAAGAGAAACAGTATAGAGATCATGAGACATGCACTCACAAAGGAAGAAGTTTTCTTTTTTTAACAATGTACATGCTATGCTACTGAAACTCCGCCAGTGATGTGTTTAAAGATTTAGCCTTTCATTGCCTATCCCAAGCCAGGATAAAGGAGGAGGGTTGTGGTAGGCCGGTGACAACCAACGTAAAACATTGTCACATATTATGACATGAGCCAAAATATGAATTTCGTTGGGGCGTTCCCTACTGAGTGACGCGCTACATCGGAGCCCGGGTGCAGTGAAAAATATGTGAGGGTTGGTAGGTCGTCGCCCAGAAACGACGCGTCACGTCGGCGTCCGGATGTGGTGTCAAATGTAAAGGATTCCCACATCTTAATAAGCGGGTGAGGGTAAAGAAGTTAGCTCATAAATATAGATTTCGGTTGGTATCGTGAAATATAGGCTCCCTTACAGGTAAATTAACAGAGTTAGTTGATATTATGATTAGAAAGAGGATTAATATTTTGTGCGTGCAGGAGACTAAGTGGGTAGGTGAGAAAGCTAAAATCATAGAGGCTTGGGATTATAAACTTTGATATACGGGTAGAGATAGAAATCGTAATGGAATAGGTGTGATTATAAATAAGCAATTACTTAGGGATGTAGTGGAGGTTAGGAGGAAGGGTGATAGAATTTTATTAGTTAAAATTATTTTAGATAGAGATATTTTTAATAATATTAGTGCCTATGCAACACAAGTAGGACTTAATGAATCCAGTAAATATCAATTTTGAGAGGATCTAGATGAGATAGTACAAAAAATACCTGCTAGAAAAAAAACTATTTATTAGTGGTGATCTCAATGGGCATATAGGAACTAGTCGTAATGGATTTGATAGTGTACATGAAGGATTTGGTTTTGGAGAAAGAAATGAAGCAGGTAATTCAATTCTAAATTTTGCTTTGTCTTATGATTTGATTTTAGTGAATAATTGGTTTAAAAAGAGAGTTTCTCACTTGATTACTTTTAAAAGTGGATCGAATTTAAACCAAATAGATTTCTTTTTAATTAGGAGGGTAGATAAAACTAATTGTATCGATTGTAAGATAGTGCTAAGTGAGAGTGTAGTTACTCAACATAGACTATTAGTTTTAAATATTCAGATTAGGAAGAGACTTAGAAAAATTAAGTATAAGTTAGATCCTAAGATTAAGTGGTGGCGATTAGAAGGTAATCAAAAAGTTTTTGTAGATAAAGTAGCAAGAAGCAGATTGGAGGGATCATGATGATCCTAATGTAACATGAAACAAAATGGCTAGCTGTATTAAAAGGATAGCTAAAAATATATTTGGTGAGTCGAGAGGCGGTGCTCCACCATGTAAGGATACATCATGGTAGAATGAAGAGCTAAAAAAATTAAGATCAAGCGAGATCTTTATAGAGATTTGAAGAATAATAATAATAATGATGGAATAAGTTTTGAGAAGTATAAACTAGCAAAGAAGAAGGCTAAGAAAGCTGTTCGGGATGCAAAAACTAAATTATATAAATAAATGTACGAGAAGTTAGATAATAAAGAAGCAAAAAAGGATATATATAGAATTGCTCGAATAAGAGAGAGAAAGTCTAGAGACTTATATACTGTAAAGTGTATTAAGGATGAGAATCAGACGGTTCTAGTTCGAAACGAAGAGATTAAAGAAAGATGAAAAGATTATTTTGATAGATTATATAATGTTAGTTTTACTCAAGATTTGAGAGATCTTACTATTCAATGTGAGAATATTAATCGTAGTTTTATGCGCAGAATTAAAGAGTCTGAAGTAAAAGAGGCTTTGAAGAGAATGAAATTAAGAAAAGATGTTGGTCCAGATGAAATTTCTATAGAGGTATGGAGATATTTAGGAGGGATTGGTGTAAAGTGGCTGACAGATCTTTTTAATATGATTTGGCAAACTAAGAAAATGCCAAATGAATGAAGGAAGAGTACGCTAATAGCTCTGTATAAGAACAATGGTGATATTCAGAGTTGTTCTAACTATCGAGGAATAAAACTAATGTGTCATACTATGAAGTTTTGGAAAAGGGTAATTGAACATAGATTGCGATAAACTGTTAAAATATCGGAGAACCAGTTTGGATTTATGTCGGGGTGACCGACGACAGAAGCTATTCATTTACTTCGTCAATTTATAGAATGATTCCGAGAGAGAAATAGAGATTTACATATGGTATTTATTGATTTAGAGAAAACTTATGATAAGGTACCACGAGAGATACTTTGGTGGACATTGATGAAGCAAAGAGTTCCCATCAAGTATATCGACATAATTAAGGATATGTATGATGGAGTAATGGCCAATGTCAGAACATGTGATGGTTTAACAAGTGATTTTTCTATCACAATTGGATTGCATCAAGAATCTGTATTGAACCCGTTCTTATTTGCTATAGTGATGGATGAGCTTACTAGAGCTATTCAGGATGAGATACCTTAGTGTATGCTATTTGCTGATAATATTGTCTTAGTTGATGAGACAAAAGCAGGGGTAAATGTCAAGCTAGAGTAATGGAGGCATAAATTAGAATCTAGAATTTTTAAATTGAGTAGGTCTAAAACAGAGTATATGGAGTATAAATTTAGTAAACGACGGACCATAAACTATAATGTTGTAAAACTGGATGTGCAAGAGATACAAATGAGCAGTCAGTTTAGGTATTTTGGTTTTATTATCCAGAATGATGGAGAGATTGATAATGATGTTAACCATAAGATACAAGCTGGCTGGTTGAAATGGAGGAGGGCAACGGGAGTTTTATGCGACCATAACATTCCGTTAAGACTGAAGGGAAAATTTTATAGGACTGCTATTAGGCCAGATTTGTTATATGGCACGAAATGTTGGCTATAAAAAAACGTCATTCACAAAAGATAAGTGTAGCAGAGATGCGCATGCTCCACTGGATATGCGACAACACTAGGAGAGATAAAGTGAGAAATAAAGATATTCGTGCTAAATTAGGTATAGCTCCCATCGATGAGAAAATGCGAGAAAACTGATTACAATGGTTTGGTCATGTGCAACGTAGGCCTACAAATGCACCAGTTCGACGAGGAGAGTTTATCAATGTAGGACAAGTTAAAAGAACGAAGGAAAGACCGAAGAAAACAGGGATGGAGGTGATACGAAAAGATATGGCTTCTAGAGGTTTAAATGAGGAAATATTACTTGACAGAAATGAATGGAGAAGGACTATCAAAATAATCGATCCGGCGTGATTCTTTTTTGGTTCATGTAACCTACCCCAAATACTTAGGATGAAAGGCTTAGTTGTTGTTGTTGTTGTTGTATACATGCTACTGAAACCATTTGATCATTTTATACAAGTTTCTACAACACAAGGCCCTCCTTTATGAAAGAAAACTTGATTCCTTTTGTGACAATAGAAAGATTGGTATGTATCAAGGGGCAATGTCTCAAGTCCCTAAAGTAACAAAGGAGTTTTCCAACCTAATCCTCAAGATGAAACTGCCCTTGGCGAAACTCAACAGCATTACCACTTCCAGAAAAAGAGAGAAACGTCACGAGGACATTAGCTCATTCCTCTGCTCAAACCCATGCATCTCTATGGTCTCGGTCTAGCAACATCCAAGCGAGTGGCCGAAGCGGAGTCTTTGCCAAACATGTATTGTTAAATTGCGAGTTTGCAATTAAAGTTTGGCGTCGGTGTGCGGCCATGTATGGCCTATATCTAGATCTATTGGATCCCAACAGTTTATGGGCCAGATTTAGGAAGGATACTGAACAGACGAGCTATCCCATGACCGTTCTGGCTGCGATATGCTGGACCATTTGGAGAGAGAGAAATAGTAGAATATTCAAGAACACATCACACTCCACATATTCCTGCTTTCTACATGTTATTTACAGGTTTGCTTTTGGAAGAAGAGTGCCTACATCTATCAAACGATGGCACTGACGGCATTGACGACAGCGAGGGAGGAGAAGAATTTGAAAGGACGGAAGGAGATACCGGCAGAGGCCATGGCAACCCAGCATCGCGTGCTTGATATTGGTTCTACAACTTTATGTCTTGTATTGTAGGTTGTATCTCTGATCTTTAGTTCGAATGTGCAAGGAAACTATTGGTTGGTGGTTCTTCCTGAATCCACTAGTGTTGTATTAAGTTATGTACTGATTCTATTATGTCTATTAATGAAACGCAGGGGATTTATGGCCTACTGTTTTGGGACTAAAAAAAAATCCTGCTAGAATCAAGAATTCTGCCTCCCCTTTCCAACATACACAGGAAGAAACCAAATTGGTGATTCTATATAAGGATGACCATGGGAACCGCTGACGAAAAATTGATAACGCAATGACTTAAGATGATAGAGGCTACTGAGCCCTTGACTTTTTTCAGAAACCTCAGATTACTCATCATTTTACCACAAGTCAAAGGTAAGAGGAAAGGAAGAGAAAATAAAAAGTTGCCTGGTTAAAGAAAGAGGTTGATATGGGTCAGACTTGTATAAAGAGAGGGAGCAACAACTTGATTTGTGCAAGAGTGGGAAAAGTGTGTCCTTTGGTTTAATCATTCGTTAACTATGCAAAACCAGATTAGGGTTTGTCGTGTGGATCATCAAGAAAGTTTTTATGACATGTCAAGAAAATTTCACGACTCCTCACCACATTACAAAGAAAAAATAATGTTAGTAGAAAATGCCTGTACAATCTAATGTAAATGTAATTATTTCAATATACTTCAAACAACAAAGCCCACCCTAAGATCATTGTGTTTATACATACTCTGCAGGGAGTTGAGCTATAGCAGATTATTTCTCTTAATCAATGTATTGATCAGTGCCAATTACTATAAAAATACGCTTCAAGAGGTTTAGGACAGTGATTCAGAACAATTTCATTTTAAGATGAAGAGAGATATCTAAAGAAATAACAGTAAAGCAAAAAAAATTCTTGTAAAATTGTGTCAAACAAACATTGTAGTCTCGTAGCTTCTCAACCTGCCGTCCACAAAAAATCATCACACAAATTCTCGAAGTCAATCCAATGAAAGCTACATCTCAACTCCATCCTTTATGATTCATAGATAATAAGTAATTACCATATGTTCCGCAGATGGAGAGAGAAGTTTTCCTAAGATTTAACCTCTTTTCTCAGTAATATTTTTTATTCCTATCTATGTTTTCTACTTGACTAGCAGACAAACTGATTTACCTACCTTTCCACCCCTCCACACCCCCCCCCCCCCCCCCCCCCGCCCCCTCCCACCACCCAACAACACAAACAAAACCCCCAAAACCTCAGAACGATCTAAGGAACAAGACTTGTTACTTATAACATGATCAAATCTATAAATGCAAAACGTTACCTAGGTCACCGATTATTTTGTTCACTAAGTGAGCAACCTCCTGATTATACTGTTACCCAAGTCACATACCCAAAATCTTTTTTCCCACCTACAACTATCCCTTCCTCCTGAATCTTCTCTCAAAAAGAGCAAACAAAACCATCTACACATAAGCTTAAGTGAATAAGAGCATTCTTTTAATTATTTGCCATACAAGCAATGAATAAGAAGAGTATCTAGCAGCACATATCATAACATGGCCTTGTTCTGTCAACACCCAGACCTAAAAATAACTATGCAGAAACATATTTATATGTGAACCAGAATACTAGTCTGAATCGAGTTCCAAACATGCAGTGACTTAATACTAATGTGACACTCATTCATGGTACATTAAGAGTATCTGGTGTTCAATGCTCTGAAATTAACATGATATATGGATTCTCTCTCCCAAAAAAAAAAAAAAACGCAATCTACAAATTTCTGTTTTTGTTTCCTCAAAATAATTCAGTAAACAATCAGTATAGACGTAAAGGCCAGACATAAAGAAAGTAAAAGGTAAAGTTAAAAATAATCACTTGAAATAGGTCATTAGCTGAAGTACAAGCTTGAATGAACTTACAGCAGTTTGCTGCTGGATTGATGTCAACATTTTTGTTTTCTACCCCATAAAAACCAATATGTAGCACTTTAATTGGCATTTAGAAGCATTAGCACTCATGGAAGACCATTATCCTGCATAGCACAAATATGTCAATGAAATTAGATTAGAGTAAATAAAAAATTAGTAAGCCATTCCTATGTCAAAACAAAATAAGATATGCTGTATAGGACAACAAGCACCTCAAATTTCATCATAAGCTAGCTTAACTTGGTCCCAAAGGATTTGCCATATAATTTGCCGTTAATCTTGAAGTAAGGTATGCACATTTTCAACTTAAACCAACCAAATCTGAAATCAATGTGGCATGCACCATATACTTGTGTTGTGGGCCAACCATGACTAGTCTCGGTATCTGTTGAAAAGTCATAAAATTAACTCATTCGAGTCTTAACATCCAACACCTACTTAGGAAGACTAGGAATGATGTCAAGTTCTATTTAGCTCTCCGATATCCAATTTAAATACTCCTATACATGCTCTTTCCTGTTTCTTGAGTGTCCTTTATGCAAAACTCCACCGACACCTGCAACATAACTGTTCAATCTGATCAAAATCTTCGTGTGGTCAAATTAAAAGATTGTGAAAGCATTCCAAAACTTGAATCTGTTATACACTAGACCTGTTAAATTCTTTAATCAGAGTTTATATTGTAGTCATCCACAGTAAAGGTTAACAACATTCTGGATCGGAGTTCAGCTTTCGATACTATAAGCAAAATGGAAAGTCATTTTCAAGCACTAGATGTAAAGCTCCACCCTAGAGTTAGATCACACTTAAAAGTTCAGTAGCAAGCATTTTATTTTTATCCAATGTAATTCAGTACCAAAGGATTTGAACATGAGACCTCTTTTGCCTCATGGATACCCATCAACCCATATATCAAAATTTTAGGAAAGTAAAGATTGCACCTGTTGAGGATATATAAAAACATAACGAGATATTTGATTTAGGTTGAATTTTTTTTTTTTTTTTTTAATTCCCAAGCAACAACGAATTGGGCATAGATGATCATCCTACATATCATATACGAAACAAACAACAACTATCTCTATTAACCAAAAAAAAGAACCTAAACCTAGAAAACGCACAAAAAAATATAAATAAATCGCCTAAGACTCCTTCTTAATGCCACGCAAATAATCATACGCAAGGAATACTTCATAATATGAATCTAGCACCGATATTGAAATTATCCCCCTAAAATTGGAACAATCTTCTTCTAAAGTTCACAATTTTAACGTGAATAGTTGAGAAAAAGGGAAAAACCTAGAAATGGGTCTCTTCCAGCTTGGCTGATTCGTACAAGAATGACCACAGGATCCCATTGAGGCGACGGAGACAACCCAATTCGATCCAATTTTTGGTTCGAATTAGGGAAATTGAAACCCTAAATAGTTCCAGCCAAAAAAAAGTGGGAGGTCCAAACCCCCCCAAAAAACAAAAAAAAAAAAAAATCTTGGTCTGGCTCAAATTACTTCCAACATAATAAAATTGAAAATTCCTTGCCAAAGAAAAATAAATATACTGGATTTTGCCATATAAATATTAACCTTTTTTTTCCCTATTTCGTGATCGAACCCCGCTCATTTTCAATTTTAAGTGTAAGAGATTTTGATGGATTTGATTGACTAATGCATTATAAATGGCTGGATGTTGCTTAAGTTAGAGTTTATCGTTATTAGAAATAAAATTTAGTTTTCATAAATTAAAATAAATGCATAATATTTGGCTCAATTAAAATATAAAAGGGATTTTTATATATCGGTAACTTAAATCTTTAAAATTAAGACTTTATTTCCTGATATTTTCATATTTTGATTTTATTCTTCAAATCCTTTAACTTACTTCACTTTAATTCCTTTGGGTAATTTTTGATATTAATTTTTCGTTATATCCTAAAATGAAGGTTAGTTATTTCCATCACCTCCCTCTTCTTACTCTCTTCCTCTTCTTATTAGATTTACTTCTCCACTCTTTTCCTCTTTCTTTTCCCTCCTAGTTAATATGTATCTCTTTCTTCTTTCTTTTTTATCCAATATAGAGGGAAATCCAATAAGAAGAGGAAGAGAGAAGGAATGGAATTTCCTTCCTACCAAGAGTATAAAGGAAAATTCGGATATAAAATTATACAGAAAACTAAAATGAAGTAACTTAAAAGATTTAAGGGAGTATAATCAAAATATGAAGATATTAAGAACTGAAGTCTAATTTTTAAAAATATAAGGGACTGATATATAAAAATTCCAACATAAAAACATAAGGAGTAGTAGTTGCAATATTCTTAAATACGAACTTAATCAATATATAACTTTTATAATCTCAATAATCACTTTTCTAAAACTTTTATGTAGAAAAAAAATAATTAAATCCGTAGATGTAATAAAATTATATTAAAGTTAATATATTGCTTGCTAATCATAAGATGTATTGAGCTTGGGAATAATTTTGTGGGTAGGATACGAAACTAACAAATAAGAAAATCAATGAATGTTTGGTTTGAGAGAAAATTAAAGGAAAAATAAAAGAAATAACATTAGTTTTTCATTTTTGATTTGGAAGAAAATTTAGATGAAAAGAAATTTTTTAAAAGGGTTAATTACAGTCAGACCCCCTGTAGTATTGGGTGTGTGTCACTTAACACCCTGAAGTTTGAAACTCTCAAAATACCCCCTGAATATAGTTATTTTCACTCTCATTTTTTACTAAAGTGCACTCTTGTCTCTCAAATTTCTATTATATCCTCATCCCTCCTTTTAACCAACAATAGGAATTTGAGAAATGAGGATAGAATAGGAATTTTAAGAGACAAGAGTGCACTTTAATAGAAAAGGAGAGTGAAAATAACTAAGTCGAGGGGGTTTTTTGAGAGTTTCAAACTTCAGGGTGTTAAGTGACACATTCCTAATACTACAGTGGATCTGACTGTAATTAACCCTTTTTAAAAAAGTGAGAGAATATAAGGTATAATTTTTTCTCTCTCCTCATCTAGAGAGAAGTTGCAAAATATGATAACGCCCTTTTTATACTATAAAATGAAGAATGGGCCTTCATGTGGGCCTCCCATTTGGACCGGACCCAACACAAATGTCAATATAAAGGGTTCACAAAAATAAAGGAAGAAAGAAGGCACATTACGAATACATTTAGCAAATCAAACTAAATCAGTCGTTTTTAATTGCATTTAATTATTTTCATTTACTCTCAGGTGTACTTGCAAAAATCTATTAATTAATAATAAAACTTCCCTAATTGGCCTAATAACGCGGAAACCAATTAATCTCAAATACAGTCCAAATCCCCAATTAATCATCATAATCATAATAATTAATTCACATTCATGCATCCCGTTCCATCCAAATATTTTTCCCACCCACTCTCCAATCATAATCATTAATTAATCTCCCCTATATAAACCCCCCCAAACCCCTCTCTAGCAAATTAAGCCCACTAACAAACTTTTTAATCTCCTGATCGAAATCTTAATCCTCAATTACTTGATACTAATCATAATCATAATAATAATGGCCTCCTCCTCCTCCACCACCTTCTTCGCTTTGGTGTTCATGGCTGCAATCCTGTGCTCTGCTGTTGCCGGTGAACCTGTTGCACACGACCACAAGAAGTCTCCGCCGCCATCCCCCGCTCCTGCCTATGGTGTTCTTGCTCCGGCGCCTGCTCCGGCCAGCGCTGCTGCGGTGGCCGTACGGCCGATGGTGTTTGCTGTTGGATTTGCTACTGCCATCTCTGCTGCAGTGTTCGCCTAAGTAAATGGTGCTGATGATAGTTAGTTAACAATATTATTATTATTATTATAATAGGGTGGTCATTTTGAATAATGATTGGGTTCATTAAGTGATGGATAACTATTCAGATGTATAAGTTAAATTCTATCGATATTCAAATTGTTATTTTAGATAGAGCTAGCCAATACTAATATTCATATTCATCAAAAAATAAGTTGTTTGTATTTATTTAATCTTGGTGCGTACCAGTGTTATTTCGAGTTTTTATGGGTTTTTTATTTTGAAAATTTATGATGATCCATTATTAGTTTTTTTTCTTTTTTTTTTCTGGTCAAAGAAGTTGTAAAACTCCATTATGAAGTTTTATTTTAGAGTTAATTACAGTCAGACCCACTGTAGTATTGGGGTGTGTAACTTAATACTGCTGAAGTTTGAAACTTTCAAAAAGACTCTGAACTGTTAATACTGTTAGTGAGAAAATCTAACCGTAATTAACCCTTTATTTTATCTACTATGATAGATGAGAAAATGGTGGTGGTGCTAATTCTAACTATTGCATCAGACGAAATCTCGACAGCTCTATGTACTGTGTATGTAACTCACCATTATTATGTATTTATTCCTGCAGTATTATTTTTTGCCAATGGACCATGGATGCTAATTCTAATTATTGCATCAGACGAAATCTCGACAGCTATATGTACTGTGGATGATGTGTATTTATTCCTGCAGTATTGTTTTTTGCTAATGGGCCATGTTGCTAATGGTATTATCTTTTTCCAGTCTCATAAAGAATTCCTAATTCAACTTTTAATATATACTCAATTTAGATAATATTACAAAAATATATAACTTAAACAAGTAAAGGTGACTGGCAATCGAAGACATCAAGATACATAATAATAATAATAATAAGCTTGGCATGAAAATCTAAAAGGAACATGATCCACTAGCATGTTGCATATTACATAATTATATTATGCAAGTGGACCCGGATATAGGTTCATCCGTAAAGATATAAATTTTAATGAAGCTCCAGAAGAGCTTTTTGATGAGGGGACGGTGTACAGTATACAAGGGCTGACATTGCAAGAACAAAAGGAAGCTAACCAGGAATGGTTACAAACGAGAGATGCTTTAGCTAAAATAATGTGGGTTGATTATTGTACTAGAGAAAGGAGAGGAGATGAGACGGAGATAGCTTTAGAAGGATAGTCATATATTTATCGTATGCTCAGTGGAATGTATAACTTCCATGTAACATTCATATTAGCTTTTATCTATGCAATAGATTTCTTCTATTTAACAGTGGCATTATTTTCAGTCTATTTATATACTTCTTACATATGCGTAACTGTCACATGATAATGGACCATATATAAAACTTTGCAATGCATGGAGCAGGTGCTTACTCAACCACTGGTCCAGCGACCCCACCAAACCCTATTGTACCTAAAGGCTTTCCCTCCAATATTCAAATGATGAGAATGTGAGTTGGAGAACTTTTTAATACTGGACGCATCAATATCCGCTATCCGATGCCACCAGGGATGCTCCCTAATTTTGGACTACCTGGAATGCATTGTTTTAATTCTACACTAGGAGCATTTAAATCTACCAATGAGACATCTCCGATTCACAATACGAATGGTAAAAATTCTACCGGTAGCATAGAGGTAGATTCTCCTACTAAGGAAAAAACTAAGGAGGAAAAAAAAAGAAGAGGAAAGGTGCACCAAATAAGAAATGGAAATCTAGTTATGATGATGTGCTTATCTCTTTCTTGGTGGATCTTGCTAGTAAGGGACTAAAATGCCACAAGACCTTCAAGCCTCAAGCTTTTGTTGTTGCCGCCAACCATATCAATCAATTGTTCAATGAGAATTTTACCGCAAAACATGTTGATAATCACATGAGGAATTTTAGAGACAAATGGAAGATTATTTGTCAATGCAAGAAACTAAATGGAGCGGGATGGGATGAGAATACGAAAACAATATTGCTGGATGAGAAAACACTCAAGGAGTATGTTGAGGTACGTTTATTATAATACATTTTGATCTTTTAATAGCATTACGTTTTGTATTATAAATTTTAATGAAATGTTTATTTATAACCTCTATGTAGCAACATCCGAACCACATTCCTTATCTCAACAAGCCGATAGAGAAATATAAAGAACTTAAGATCATTTGCGGGGAGGACATCACCACTGGAGAATTTAGAAAGACAAGTTATGATTTAGATGACGAGAAAGAACCAGAGCCAATCAATCTTGATGATGAAGATGGCGACGTAGCAAAGGTAATTTCATCTGATAAATTATGCACCCCACAACTCAATAGGAATTTCCCAATTTCTAACTTTCATGCATCTCAATATATGAATGGGAGCACTTCTTGTCCATCTAGAAAGAGAAGGAGAGATGAAATTCAAGTTTTATGTTTTCAAGAGCTAACTTGTGGGCTCAAAGATATTGTTGATACTATTCATGCTTCCCGCTAAGAAAACTGGCTTGAAAGATTATCAAAAATCATATGAGAGATGAAGGATTTTGATAAAAAAGATCTTAACTTGGTATTCAACGAGCTATATAAGAATGAGCTTGATGCAAAAGCCTTCATTGTTAAGCCCCAAGAAGTTTAAAAGGATGAAGTTGCTGACATTTTGAGAAAATATGGAAGGATGCCAATGCCAGGAAGTGCAGGCAATGGAGGAGTATCAATGATATTTATGGTGATGGGAGTCCCAATACTGCCTAATGAAGTCCTAGTTTAACAAACATTAGTTTTGGGTGATTGGTAGCCTCGACTTCCAGTACTTTTGTTTTTTTGTGCATGACATTATGTGACTCGAAACAAATCTATTATAGGTTCTAATGTTTGCCTCTATTGACTAGTCATATTTTGTTCTATTTTTTGTGGATGATGATGAACTGATTGAGACCTATCATGTTGTTAAATGAAAAATTGCATAGTTTATTTTTATTTCCATAATTTTCTCAAGGTGAAAGCAAATCCTGTCAAGGTTCATGGTATGAGGCTGTCTTCATAAGAAAATTAAATCCTTATCTTCATTTTTGTTATTTTGTTGTTGTTGCCAACTTTACACCTTTTGTGAATGTTTATACCCTGTTGTACTATGATATCAAGTTTTTAGAAATGTTCATTGCATTAATCTTCAATGCTGTAGTCAAGAATCTGAACAAGGGTGTGGACTTAGAGAAGAGAATATATTCTCTGAAATTATGTAATGGAATTAAATTAGGTTACCTAAAGATCAATACAAATAAAATTTGTATTTGCTTTAGGAAGTCACAGTTGTCCTTCTATTTTATTCATATATTTCAATTATGCATTTACCAATCAGTTTCATCCTTTTTCATTAATGTATGTTTTTTAATAGATAACTTTAACTGCTTATTCCATAACTGCTACATTATGAATGCTGAAACGGAAATGTTTTTTCTGCTTTGAAGCATAGTTGTGTTTGCATTCAAATGACCATCATTGAGGAAAACATTCTATATAAACACTGAAAGTGGAAAAAAAAATTGTTTTTCTTGTAGACTGATGCACATGTAATTCAAGCTGGCAATGGGGAAACTACCCAGTATCAATGTGCCTTCTAAGATACTATGCAGAGTCATCGATTTCAAACTGAACGTCTGTCTATCTCTATTGATTATTTTCCATGCATGAATAAGCTATCATTTTGCTATTTTGTTTACTCCAATATTGATCGTGGGCTGTAATTGATACTGTTTTTATTTTCTGGTACAATTTTGGTGTTGGATGACAACATTCTACAGGCAGAACCACAGTGATGAGTTGTTTGCTGAAGTAATATTGTCAGTATCTGAGGTTTGATACTAGTCTATGTAATAGTCAGTTGCACACTGATAGCGCATCAATATGGTTAATTAGTGGATTTGATTGATTTCTTTTGTGCTAAGTATTGCAGTAAGGGGAGAATACTTATGAAAATGAAACCACGCAAACTTCTGGTCCAGCAACAGGTGTGGTTTTCATGCGTAAAACTCACATCGTATGACACCAGTGCACATGATGCCTTCTCAATTCTTAAACGACATGCACAGGAATGTCTTCTCCAATTGGATACCTTCCTTCTAGTAGCATTTACGACAAAAAATATTGTGGTCCTATTATGTCTCAATGTTGAATGTTATGATTGCTCGTCTGAAGTTGTCTCCTTTCGGGTCACTCGCACATTTTGTTAAGACCTTTTGAATGAATTTGTTTTGAAACTGTAAGTATAGCTTGTAATGTTCATGCTTCTGCATCAGTTCCCTACTTTGCACAAAGGAGTACCTTTGAACCGATGATGATCTGAAGTCTTTCCAGGAGCTAATTTTGTTTTCTGTTTTTTTATATGTAGGTTTATGATATGTGAGACTGTACTGAATCATTTGTTGGATACTTAGAAAATCAATGTATGCTTTTTTTTAAAAAAAAAAAAAACATACATTCTTGAAAGTTTTGTCTCATATATATTTATAACTTTATATTGAGATTCCTTATTCTTATCTGCCTTCTTTTTTGTGAGAGATTTGTTGTGTCTCAAGAACTATGGCTCAGTGATATATTCTTCAATTTACAATTTCATAAAGAACCGTATTATCTAATTTGAAAGATAATGATTATAATTTTGCAAAACAAGCAAATATTCTCTAATAAAAATGTAACAATACAAATGTCATATAAATCTCACTATATCCATTTACATCTTTCGAAACATAGAATGAAAAAAGATGATGAAAATATTCTCATTTGCTTCAAATTTCATTCGGGAGTGGCAAGTTCAAGTCAAAAAGAATCTATTGTTTGCCTCGTTGAATTGGGTCAAAAAGAATCTATAATTTTTTATTTAATATTTAAATATTAATTTAGTTAATATATTAATTATAATAATTCTTAAAATAATGGTTTTATTTTTTTTTAAAGATTTGGATATATTATGGTTAAGATCTGAAAATGAAAAGAGAGATTATTTGTAACATTAAAGGTCGTAATCTCACCATGGTGTTTGGATCCCTATTTCCATACTTCCTTTTAACTAGCCAAACAAACAACTTAATTTGTTAAAGTAAAACAAGAATGCTCTTCTTACTTCTCATATAGATCAAACAAACAAAAGAATGTCAAGAAGTAGTCTCTTCTATCAGTTTATTTTTGTAAAATTACTTCTAATTCTCTTCCCTACTTCCTACACTTCCAAGTAACTGAACATGGCTTAATTAAATTTAATTACAATAATTAGATCTAATTGTGTTGGGGACAAATTGATAGTTGTCCGCAGGGTGTCTGCTTGCTGACCGTAGCTTCACCTACCAACCAAAGAATGTTTCTCCATTGGAATCTCATCTTTCAAGCTAAGCTCTTCAAGCAATGCTGGCATCTCTTTGGAATCATCACTCAAATTTTTTCTTAAAGAAAAATAATTATTATTTCTCTATTTCGTCTGGTGAGCTATTTTTCTTATTTTATATTATATGCTGATCTTGGTCTCGGATCACCATCTCCGCACGTGCCAACTGAATCAGATGGACTGAGGCTTGAATTTTTATATAATTTTCAATGTTAATCCATTTTAAAGCAGGAGATTATAAGGACGGTTTAAATTTTAATCTCAATTAATCAAATCTCAAAAGCAATGAAGACATTTTCCTTAACTATGTATATTTAATCATGTATTAAAAACGATTTTCAATTCAATCTCCAGCTTTAGCTTCTCAATTAAAACAAAATTTAAAAAATACTTCTCAATTAAAACAAAATTTAAAAAATAAATAAATAAATTAACATCTCAAAGTTATGATTCTCACGTCCCACCATCACAAATCCTTCGCTTCAATCCAACTCCACTGAAGAAGACGCAGAACCCATGTTCTGCGAAAAAAAAAAAAAATTCAATTTTTATGCCTGCTTTCTTTGGCCTTCCCATAATACCCCTCTCGATGACAGCAGTGCTGCAGTCCCCCTCCCATGTCCCTTCCTCTCCAAGTTCCCAACTTTCTTGTCCCTCCAATGATGCTCTCCAGACCCTTTTAACCCAAGCGGCCGAGGCGGCCTCTGTAGGAAGAGAGGAGAGAGAGAGAGAGAGAGAGAGAGAGAGAGAGAGAGAGAGTGTCTCGGTGTTTGATTTGGTGGTGGCTGTGTTGAGGAGATCTCTGGCGCAGTGCAGGGCGGAGTGGGAGGTGGAGGTGGCGGTGGAGGAGGAGAAGGGCCGGCGGCGGCGGTCGATGGAGATCGGGTGGCCGACGGAGGTGAGGCATGTTGCCCATGTCACCTTTGATAGGTTCAATGGGTTTCTTGGGCTGCCGGTCGAGTTTGAGCCCGAGGTGCCCAGGAGAGCTCCGAGTGCCAGGTCTTTCTTTGTTTCATCACTTAATTTATGTGAATTGATTTGCTTTTTAGATTGTAAGTTTGTTGGAAGGGGGATAAATTTGAATTATTTGTAGATTACCTTCAGTATTTGTTGTGTGCTGTTGGAAAGATTGATTCTTGGAACATGGCATTTATGTTGGTAGCATAAATTTGTTTGGTTTCACTTGTCAAATTCATAATTTATATAGTTATGATATCATGTTTAAAATAAATTTCTTAGGTATAATTATGGTTCTTGGAATTAGGATTAATATTTATGTGCCAATTGGTGTTATCTTCTGCAATGAGTTACTATAATTGATGTGTGATTGCTATAATGTTGATTTAGCAATGCCAAATTTTGTTTTGAACAACTGGTACTCTATCATGAGCAATATTTTTTTTTTAATTATGTTTTTTTTTTTTTTTTGTTGCGAAATGTGTAGTAGCATTAGTTTCATATATCTCCTCCGTAATAGATTTTGTGTTTGAAGTTAAACTATGCATTATTAGAGGTTGTGTATAAGTTGCAACAAATAATCCAGCAGTTACTGACTTACTGCACATTGTCCCTGCCTCTAATTATCATCATTTTGTTTTCCAAATTCAGTGCTCCACTAGATATAGATATTTTTGTGTAAAATCTAAAGTTTATATTACCTCCAAACAAAAAAAAAAAATCTAAATTGTACGTCTTTATAAAGTATAATATATTCAGCTCAGTAATAGGGATTTTACTGCGACCATCATAACCGTAGAGGTTTAAAGATCCATAGGCTTGTAACAATGTTGAAAATAACGCGTTATGAAACCCGTTATATTGCGTTACGTAACCTAACGGAACTCCAGCGCTACATAACAATTGGAAATAACTCAATACACCGTAACAGTACGTTTTTTATGTTATTTTACGTTATATTACGTAACGTTACGTTAAATTACGTTATGTTACGTTATTTACAATTATTTTTTTAGTAATTTCTATATTGTTGTTGATTATTATTTTGATTATTAGTGAATTGTTGTTATTTTCTTACTTGATTAGTTGTTGCTTTGTATGATTGCTTTTGGAATTGCTAAGTTGTTAATTTCCGATTGTTTTCTTGTTCGCTTGTTGTAATTCCTCTCTGGTTGCTAAAATATATTACTTGTTGATTCTATTGAATTTTTAATTGAATTGCAATCAACAATTACAAATAAGATAAATTGTACATTACAAAATATAAATTTCAACAATGATAATAACTGGAATTGAAATAAAAAAAAAATTAGAATCTTATTTTCTTATTTAAATGATGAGTGTAATTACGATTGTAGACTTAATATAATTTATGAAGATAGATGTGAAAATTATTGTAAAACTTAATATAAAATTAGAATATACTATGCATTACAAAATGGTTTTATATTCTTTTTTCAGACATTTTAAATTTATTTTTTAATTTATAAAAATTATATTATTTAGTTTTACATTTATTTTTATTAAATAAATAGGAAATTGCATAATCTACGTTATTCGTTACGCTATATGCGACATAACCTAACAGAGGCAAAACGTTACGTTACCGTTATCGCTATTTTAAACATTGGCTTGTAATTATATATTTTTTGTTATATAAAAAATCTATGATCTATAGACATGAGTAAGAGTGTCATACTCCGACACGGACACGGGTTTTAGGACACAACAGTTCTCCAATACCTAGAAGTGAGGAGACATGTGGAAAAGACTAAAATTGTAGAATGATTAATTAGGTACTTAGTTTTTTTTATCCAAAGGGATGGCATGACATACTTCATCTACACATAATTTTGAGGAGAATAAAGATATACGCATTTGGAGATGTGAACAAGGATGAAAGAGAGGTGTCGTGTCCGATGTGGTCGAACACACCAAATTTTTGCTGGGGGAACTGCCCTATATATCTTATCCCATCAAATTGAACTGCAAACATTGAATGGTATCTTTCAGTCTTATTATCTATTAGAGTTTCGGGTATAATTGGCTCAGAAATATGGATTGATGCATGTTTAGGCCTCTTGCTAAAGAAAATTATTGTTTACCTTGTAGGACCTTTACCCTTGGCAATTAGGTTCATTTCATGAGCAAAAAATTTGAACATGTAATGATGGAAGATTTAAAAAAAATAGAAAAAGGGTAGAGTCTGGATACTTTTTTACATGGTCATGAATGATAGATAGATGAAAATCAATTGCTTCCATATCAGTGCTCTCATCATGAACGTAGGTACTTTATTATTATTATTTTTTTAATCTTCACTTAAAATCTCTTCTCATAATATCTCCTTTTTCATCTTATCTTGTGAAAGAATTTTAACTCAAGTGTTGTTCCTAGCACAGTGCAACTGTTTTTGGTGTTTCTACGGAGTCTATGCAATGTTCTTATGATCCTAGAGGGAATAGCATTCCAACAATACTCCTCTCAATGCAAAGACGTCTTTACGAAAGAGGGGGCCTTCAGGTATGTTTCCTACTGATTCTGAAAGGGTTATGCAGTTTCTAGAAACTTTTTTAAGTTCAGAAACTTCATATTGATTGTAATTGAACAGGCAGAAGGTATTTTTAGAATTAATGGTGAGAATAGCCAAGAGGAGTACGTAAGGGATCAGTTAAACAGTGGAATTGTGCCTGACGGAATCGATGTGCATTGTCTAGCTGGTTTGATCAAGGTACATCTCTCTCTGATGTTGGGAAACCCCTCCCATTGCGACTCCTAATGAGATGCGTAGAAGCTTTAGCTCATTGTGACTTGTGAACAGCCCACACCCCGTGTCAGTAGTGCAAGCCCATCAATACTTTGATCGTATGTTGATGTGTAAATCTTGTCCATCTTAACATGGCAAATTCATTGTATGTATAAGTTGATTTTGATAGTAGTTTTCGTGCCTGTTGGTGGTTAATCTTTCAATTATACATGATAAACGACTTAGATTGAACAGCCATTCTTGATAATAGACCAGAAACAATTCAATGCCCAAAATATTTGGACCAAATTGCAAGTCAACTATATTTCATTGGGAACTACATGTCCCATGATTCAGTATTGAGAAGTAGGAGGTATTTTATATGTTCCCCATCTTTGCTATATATTTTATGGCGTAAGACGCTGGTTACAGTGTACATTATTTTAACTGGTCCTGTAATATTGTTTATCTTGTTCCGCATGATGTTAGATTTTACTCATTGGGTGGTTCTTCTGTAGGCCTGGTTTAGAGAACTTCCCACTGGGGTACTTGACCCTCTTACACCCGAGCAGGTGATGCAATGCAAATCAGAAGAGGACTGTGATCAAGTTGTGAGCCTTCTGCCACCAACAGAGGCGGCATTACTGGATTGGGCTATCAACTTGATGGCAGATGTCGTCCAAGAGGAAGAGAAAAATAAGATGAACGCACGGAATGTTGCAATGGTTTTTGCTCCAAACATGACCCAGGTAACAAAAATAAGGTTTGGGTTTGTTGACTGATGGTTTACAGTATTGCATATTGCTGTGTGGTCCATATCGGCAATATTGGAAATATCGGCAATATTAACAATAAAGGTGCTGATATTATAGGGTCTACATCATATCAAATATTTCAAAATCCTAGAAGATATTCCCGATACATATCATTATTTTTAGAACCTTGGCCAGAACGACCTTAGTTAACTTCGCTGAAAATTCATTGTAGTTGATGAACTTTCTTTTAGAAAGATTAAAAATGTAACGTTCAGTTTACTGAAATATACAACTTATAGGAGCGATAAGGATGCCAAAATGATATCTGTCATTTTTCCCAAACCAGAAAAAATGGTTTCTCTTTTGTTACTTCAGGAACCTCGCAATAATAGATGGATACTTTTGTAATTTAAAGCCCTGTTTTTTTTTTTTTTTCTTTGTATTGATTCCATTGTTAACCTTTTCAACCCTTTTCCACGTTGTTGACCTGTATTATCTCTTTCTAACAATTCTGATTGTTTTATGTAAAATTTTAACTTAATGGATAATTAGGTTAACCCTTCTTCTACGAATTCATTTTATCAACTTTATTTAAACAAATCTATTGATTATTATGCCAAGATAAATTTAAGAATTCTTTTATTTTCTTCATTTGGATAACAATGAATGTCACAAAATTGCTTGATATTTTGGGATGTCTCAAATTGCAAATCTAGAAAATCTAGTTGGTAGATATTACAAATGACAAAATCATGAGTTGATAGGAATATTATTATCCAAGTTTTCGTTCTATTTCAAACCATTTATACCTCACTTTGGACTATAACAAACATGGTTTAGAATATTGGAATGCATATAGGTAGTAACCGATGATTTGTGGTATTGGAATCAACAATATCAGGTGTATCATATCAGTAAAATAGTAAATATCGGCAATATTATTATGATATTGTACAAATATCCCTATCATTTACCTCAAAATTTGATACGATGTTTGCGGCATATATTGGTATTGACCATTGTATAAAACCTTGATCAGAACTCTATATACACCTTTTTTTTTGGGATAAGCACTTGGATGCATATCCATTGTGATATTTTACTTTTAACTCTCTATTTAGGATTGTGTTTGTATGTTTTTAGTTTTTCACAGATCTGTGAGTTATAAAGTTTATGGAAATCTTAATATTGATTGAAATTTTGGTTTGGAAATTATAAAGTTAAAACAGGAAATGCAAATATGTGCATATGACGTAATCGTGAAATTTTAAATTTCTACCTCATGGTTTTAGGAGGTATCAAAAAACTCGTTTATTGCATTATGAATTATATTAATCAAAAGCCAACCAATTTTAGATAACGCCATATACCAAAATTTTCACAAAAAATTATTTCACTGAAATTTTCTAATCATATATATTAAATATAGCATAATAGTATCAACGATACCCAATAACTTTCCCCCCTAGACAAGTCGATATGGAATGTAAAATGCTGAATCATACATGCAAGTTTATTATGCGGAATATGTAAGCATAATGTAATACTTTTTTTTTTTTGTTTCAATTAACTCACATAAATTACTAATTAATAAATTGTTTTTTTATCGGTTTATTTTGATAACAAGATCCATCCAAATGGTGACCTCTAGGATCTGAATCTTGAACCTCCCTGCGTCTCAACTTCCCCTTTACCATAACCAAGCTCTTACTGATGTATTTGGTCAACTTCTCAATGCATAATCTACTACAATAGCATCACGGCCTTCTATTCCACTTCCTTAGGTGCGGCCTTATCTTCAATCTTTTACAACAACAATTCCAGATAGATTCAGTCGATCTGGTAGCAACTTAAGCCAATGCCCAATTGCTTCTATCGTATGCACTAAAGCTTAGAGATGAACTTGGGCTATGGGTTGAAGCTTACTTATGATTGGAAATGTCACTTGTTCAAGGTAGCTTACTGCCATGCTACGGGGAATTTGTCCTTTAATAAGCGAGATGGTGGCAGGTATAAGTTTCACCCATTTACATTGGGGGTTGGAGGGGTTCCTTATCAACCATCAGTCACCATCATGCATGTCCAAACCAACAAAACAAAATTTTCCTCCTACTCAATCATGTTGCTGCTGCTGCTTCTGTTGTTGTACTCAATCATATTGCTCTAGGTTCTTGTGAAATATGTTAGTTTAGAGATTGACTCCTGACTCGGTCTAGCAAAGGAAAAAGGAAGTCATTCATACCATACAATACATAGGTAAGGGCCCATGTACTTGTAATAATGAACCAATAAGCTTAACTAAAATTTATGATCCTGTTTCTTCTACCGAATTTTGTATAATACAATTTTTGGTTGGTTATACACTTATACTAGAAATCCTATTTTCTCTTCTGGGGTAGAGGTTAAACAGTCGGTCAGTCCAGTTGGTATCTTTTTATCTTTCAATTAATATCAATATCGTATTTATATTTGCAGAATGCAGATCCTTTAACTGCATTGATGTACGCTGTTCAAGTGATGAATTTTCTCATGATGCTGATCCTTAAGACGCTTAAAGCAAGGCACGAACCTACTGCAGAGGATGCTTCAGCTCCTCATTCGGATCCGTCTGACAAAAATGGTCACCATAGCCCTCAGCTCTCTCTGGAGGTCTGTAGCAACGAAGCAGTTGACCAAGTTCTTCTTCCTGAGGATCCTATTTTAGATGGCGACACGCAACTTCTTGAAGAAAATGTGGAGACTGATAATGCAGTATCTAGTACTTCACAAAAGTCTCATCGGAATGCTCTCTCTGAAGAAATAACAGACTGCAGTGATGAGAACGGGTGTGACATCCCTCCACAAACAGGCAGCCTAACCGAGAGAGAAGAAGCTGCAGCTAATTCTTCTGCTTCGGTTCAAGGGAACGCGAGGGCAACTGGAAAGGGAAAATCAAGCAATAAAAAAGAGGCAAGAAAATCCAAGGGACCTTCTTCTGTCCGATCAAATCTGCGAGCTGACAAATCAAAGGGGACTAGTATCACAACTCATATCAATTCAAAGACAGAGAGAATAGAAGCTTGGAGGTGAAACTATTTAATATTTTGCTTCCTTTTTTCCGCTGACATGTAGATTTGAGTTGAGAAATTGTCATTGTGTGCATTGCATAGTTTTATTTCGTTCTTGTTTGCTTGGCACATACTTTTACCTCTATTGCGTGCACGAATCTAACTGCTTCTGGCTATCGAAAACTATATGTTCTTTTTTTTTTTCTTCTGAAGTTGTGTACGAGGATTCTTTACTTTTCCTTACTCCATTGCTTGTGATACTGCTTGGGAGTAGATTTAAATAACACTTCCGGTTGTTATTTCTGTGATTCTATTTCATCGCAATGTCTTTTAGTTGTTATTTTCTAGCGTTTTATTTTCATTATGGCTTGTATCACCTGAAACTGCTATTAGCTAACTTTAGAACACGTATCTTAGTTATCTGCTTTATCTTCAGCTCTCCATTCTCACAATTATTTCTGTTTGATTCCAGAAATATGAAGATATTGCTGGTGTATATATTTATCTGGTAACTGACATATTTTTTATTCTCTACGGCCATATACATATTTACACCGTCATATCCTGTTTTCGGATATTCTCTATGAAGTCTTTAGCTCTATACCTAAAGTAGTTGGCTTCCGATGATTGCTCTCCTCACATTTTTGAGCAATGATGACCTAAAACACTAGAGAAGGCAGGTCCATTGTCCTTCTGATCATCTAAACCAATCATCGGAAGCCTATCGTTTACTTGATAGTAACACAGATGCATCCATTAGAGGCATATTCTAACACAGCCCACGGTGCACATTCCCTCTCTTATCTGCATGATTTGCTGTACAAACTTCCATGACAGATACACGAACGGGAGCTGAAATCTGCCACGAGAGTCACTGGTGAGCGTGCTGCGACACGTCTGCTCATCAACTTGCACGGAGTCACTAGGTGGCTGATATTCACAGCCCAGTCATTGTTATGGACCAGCTCTTTCATCATCCAGTTTGGATGAGGCCATGATTCTAAGCCGGTCTCAGATGGAGATCAGGCTGTGCGGCAATCACCAATTCTGACAGGTCATTCCAAGTAAATTTGCCGAAAACTTACGGATAGATAGGATTTTTATTACTGCCTGTAGTTGCTATGAGCAAAATCTATGAGGTGATCTTTATTTAGGTCCCCACTAGAGTTAGTTGTGTCCAGAATGGAAAGTCGAAACTAGAAAGTTGTGGTCCTTCTCGCTAGCTAGCTGTTGTTACTCCCACTTTACCGAGTTATCAGGTATAAACCACACTTCTATCAGCCGATGTGCTTCTTTCGTTACCACCATCTTCTTGTTGCACCCAATCAGTAGAAATATCTCCATCCCAATGAGAGGGAGGATACACACCAAAAGTCCCTGTTTTCTCTACTTCAGGGAGTTACACTGCAAGATATTGTAAAGCCAAGCACCAAGGCTGAACTTGTCGAATTTTATCAGTCAAAAGATCCCACCACCACCACCACCACCCAATCCTTCTTTGTTCCTTCAAATCCCCTGCCACTTCTCTGCTCCCACACTCCAAACTGCAGCAAACCTTCTCCTATCCCGCATCCCAACGAGACAATCATGGCTACCTGTGGCAGCCTGAGGTCGTTGTTTGAAGCTCCGTTGCCTGAGAACCCGACCCTGATCGATTCTCTTTCCTCGTGGAACCATCACAACAAGCCCATGAAACCCATGGAAGTCTCCTCCTTTGCGGAGATTTTTGGTGAACTCTACTTCCATGAGAAACCTGAATCGCCTGCCACCACCGTACCCGTTCCTGTGCCTCCCTTGGCACCACCAGCACTAGACCAAGCCCCTCAATTCAATACCTCGGAGTCTGATTCTAAAGATGTCCAACTCTGTGAGAACCTGCCATTGGACTTTCTCTTTGGTCTGCCTAAGGATCGATACAAATGTGATCCGAAGGGCCATGGTGGTTTCCCTAGCAAGAGTTCCGAGTCCCTGCAGTTTTGCACTGAGGGGCTTGGGTCTGAGAGCTCCGACGATGTGGATGATCTGATGGATAGTGGAGATGACTGGAGGACTTACGGAAAGGGGAAGGGGGAGATTGGCAGGCAACAACTGATGTACAGTGGAGCTAATGGATACTCGAGGAGCTGTTGGGACATGAGATCACCGAAGAGTCAGAGGGAGTTCCCTCCACCTATATCTTCGATAGGTAAGAGTGGGAAGCCTTGTGTGTGTTTCAAATCCTATAGAGAGGGCGGGAGGTTCGTCCTGAAGGAGATAAGAATTCCAACTCAGGAATTGTTGCGTGCTTCTCGGAAAGATGGACGACTTAAGCTGCATTTTGTCCATCCAGATGAATACCTTGCCGAAGAAGAAGGAGAAGAAGAAGAAGAAGAAGAAAATGATGGAGGAAAAGATGAGACAGGAGAAGAAATAAAAGAAGATGATGATGAGGAAAAGGTTAGTGAAGGCGAGAACCATCAGTAATAGATTTTGGCTTCTATCTTAACTTGTTTAAGTCGGTACTGAATCATGATGTAGTGTTTCGTCTATCTTGAGCGCTAGCAAGAAAGGGCAGAAAGGGTCATAAACAGTGATGATGTTTTCTTGTGTGGCATTAAGCAGTGGAAACAAATTTGTACAAGGAGGCAATAATCGTAAGAAATGTGAAACTGCTGTTTATGCGTAGGGATTTCCGAACTAAGATCCAACTAATAGCTGCATTTGTGGCTCAACTTCCTTGTGAAACACTGGAATATTTCACTTTTATTTGGCTCGGATGCAATATTTAGTATTCCATCGATGAACTTGGGATTCGACTGGAGAGCACATGAGGTTCTGATCAGTAACTACACACATACACTGATCAGATGGAAAAATTTGGTTTCTAGGTACACTAGTGCCCTCTATAGATAGTTGGACAAATGAATTACTACATAATAAAGTCGAAGCCTGATATATGGATCATCACACTAAAAGATCATACTAAATAGATTGACTGGTGTTGAGAAGACGCAGCTCTATCATTTTAAAGTGATTCAGGCGGGCTAACCACTTAAAGAGCCCCAAGTAGATGCTGATGTTTGCGAGGGAAAACCACCTGCTTTTGATAATTCTAGTCAGATTGATCGAAGGGAATGGGACACCTACAGTAGTGAATGATCTTGTAATAAGATGCCGGGTTTGATTCCATGGCAAAGTCTCACAGACTGGTTCATATAAATTCGAGCTGATGCCCGTGCACCTGAGTATCTGTAGAAGGTGAGACTGCGCTATCTATCTGAAAACTGCTCAACTAGAATCACATGATAAGAATGCATGGCCATAGAGAGCAGGTATAAAGTTGATGATTCAACCTCTTTCCATCTCTTTCTAGATATCGAAGCATCCGGTCAACCCGTAAGATCTCTAGGTGGCAGTCTTACTTTTTCCAACTGTAAACAAGAATCATATGAAAGAAATAAAAAGTGAGAGACCTGGTAAAGGCACAAGAGAGTGTATTATACGTCAAATGAGCATAACTTGTAATTTGAAGCTTTCTAGTTGTTGTCGTGAATCCTTTAACTGTTTTTTTTTTTTTTTTTCCCTATAGTGGTTTCAAAACCTTTTGAAGTTGAGGTCCAGGTGTCAGGAATTTTGCCAACATTTTTGGAGACAATGATAGTTTAAGTTTTTGATAATGCGATAAACTTCCAGAGTGTGTGCAAACTTTGTAGTATTAGCGTGTATATAACAATTGAAGACTCTGAAAATGGACTTCTGGAGCTTTGGAGAAAGTAAAATGATTTATCATCGGTTATGGTTGATTTTTATCTCCCATTTCCTTCTCTTTGTTATGTTGGGATAGGAGAGGCAGTTCAATTTTAGCCCTTATTGGGCTGCTTTGATTCAGCTGGTGTTGGGTTGTTCATTTTGAACTGGGCTGGAGAAAGGCTCGATACGGGTTGAACTTTGCTCTCCTGGATTGCCCCCATATCGGTAGATACTCATTCATATTACAAATATCATCTCAGATCTATTGTATTGACACCGGTAATTGCCAATGCAGTATGTCTGATACTTATGATTTCTGATATCATAAACCATAAGGCGATAATTGTACAGTAACTTTTGGATGTGGCAAGCAGATCTATCAGCACGATTTGGATCAGATATTTTTAGTAGAATTCATGACTTCTGAGAACCAATTTGCGAGAAACAGGAATTTGTCCGCAGATAACTTTGATATGATGCTAAGGACAAGGGGCTGTATTCATGCAATTTGTTTTTTTTTTTTAGTGAAAGTGACATGCAATATTGTGTTATGGGTCAGAGAATAAATAAACAGTGCGCTTGGTTCTGTCCAGTTCACTCATAATCACATGAGAACAAACGAGAAGAGCCACAAAACTTCTCGAAACCTGCCAACAGTTTCTCTACTTCATCATCCTTATCCAATAGACTTGGTATTATCAGCGGATTTAAGCCGTCACTGGGGGTTGGTCATTTAGCTTTTCTTGGCAAGCAAGTCGGAAATTAAAGATGGCAATAAGAAGCGTTGCTGCTCGAGTTGCTTTCAGTCATACTTTTACAAAAATGGAAGGATTTGGAATTGGAGGAGGAAGAATGTCGAGATATTTCAGCGATGACAAGGGAAGGATTCTGAGCGAGGAGGAGAGAGCCAAGGAGACCGTTTACATTCAGGTACATACTTAGGGTCGGTCGGTTGAATAATCTATCGTAACTCTCTCTTTGTTTGTTGTTATCATGAAGATGATTATTGATTTGTTGGATAGAAAATGGAGAGGGAGAGGCTGGAGAAGCTCAGGAAGAAGATGGAGAAGGAAAAAGCTGCTGCAGCAGCATCTGAAAAAGCTTCAGGAGATAATAAGGTAAAATTTTCGTTTGTTATGTTTGGGGGGTTAAAGTCATCTTCAACGTAACTTTTTCTTTTGATCTTGTGTGACAGAAAATGGAGGCTCACAAAGGCTAGTGACTGCGTGTGTTCCGTGTTTTGTACATATATTGAGTAGAGCGAGTGAGGTTGATGATGATGAATAAGATGTACATGTTTGAAGAATCAGATCGCTGCTTGTTATCTATCTATTGCTCTTGTTGTACTGTCTTTTTTATTACTGTAATAGTAAACAACTTTCAGATTGTATAAAATGTATGCAACTTGATTTAATAGACTGTGCTTTTGCTTCGATACTATGGAATTCTCGTTTAATAGACCGTGCAATATTCGTTCAAGAGTAGAAAAGTATGTCACACAGTTATCATCTTAATTTGTTTTGTAAATGGAACCTTTGAGAAATCTGACATAGGGGAATTCTAAAGGGATAAACTCCACGTTTGAAATTTGGGTCATGCCCTCGACACAGCCCAGCTCGATGCATTGCGCCTAAACGGGCTGAACATGGCCTCAACCTGATCGATGCATTGCCTAAACGATCTGAACGGAACTGGTACTCAAAACAGAGAAGTTTAGACAAAGGTAGAATGACAAATAACTTTATATATAAAAACTAAATTGCCAGCAAAACTAAAGAATGTTTTCTTCCCAAGTTGGAGATTGGGACACTGGTTTTGTTTACCAAAACAAAAATAAAAGGAAGAATAAGAAGAAAGAAATGAAAGGAACTACTGCTACTAGTAATTAATTACAAGAAGCATCGATCAGGGACGGACAGAGATCGGCATTTAATTTGTTACTGCCGCTGCTGCTGCTGCTGCCACCATACGCAAGGTGCAATCCAAAGCGGAGGCGAATACCATGAAAGGAATTCGCCGGGGAAGGGGAGGGGGGTGATATTCCCGTCCTCCATGTTATACACGCCCATGTCATGTCCTCTCCCATCCAATATTCCGAGTCTGAAGTCGTCGGTGAAGTAGATGCAGTTCTCCTTGCAGCCCATCAAACTACTAGCCTCTACGCAAAACGTATTGTTGAGCCCTACGAACAAGGATCGACCTCCCAAGCTCTTCACTGCCTCCCACTTCCCTCCTGCTGGGCCCTCCTCCGCCACCATCTTAAACACCTTGAAATAAAAGGTCTTGTAACTCAAACGACCCGTTTCCTCGAACAACTTGGCCTCAGCCTCCCCCTGCAACGGAAACCTAAACCGCTGAACTTGTAGTAGATCCCCGTTCGACTCCACCAAGTACCCGTGCGGTGTACACTCATCCTCGCTAGAGGGTGTAGGTGCTATCATCTCCCCCTTGAGTTTCTCCAGATCCAGCACCACTACATCTCCCCTATGATTCACGGCGTGAAATCTCCCCTTGTAGAATACAGCGTCGTTAAACGGCCACCACTTGCACCATATGGTGGTCCATCGCGTCCGTGGGTTGTATTTGCCGTCTAGCTTCACGTAGGCCGGCCTCCTTCCTGCCCCGTAGAAAGCAAGGGCCGTGCAGTCTTCGTTCTTCTCGATCCTCCTCTTCAAGGGGCTCGACGACCAAGACAGGCAGACTTTCCAGATGAAGAAGTTGCGCTTGTGCTCTGCTGGCCAGTCTCTTCCTTGGAGGCAGTTGACGTTGAACTTGTTCATGGAAGGGAGCCGGATTTTATCTCTTGTCCAGGGGTCGACCAGGTGCATCTTCAAGTCTGTTCCGATGGTGAGGATGTAGCCTCCGGTTGAGGTGCAACACATTCGGCCGCATGCCTCGGGCACCGCCAACTCACATGTCTTGCATTCGGATAGGCTGAAGAAGCGCCGAATGCCGGCTGGGTTTGGGATGGTGTCATCTTCGTCAAGCAACAGAAGCGGCATCCGATGTGCGGGTGGGTAGTTCTCTATCGAAGCAGCAGATTTCCATGCTTTGCACACCGCACCAAAGCGTACGTAGTCGGTAGGGTCTGGGCTCAGAGTCTTAGCGATGGTGATGCATATATCTGGAAGGAGTTCAGACCACTGCGGCAGCGATACCTCCTCCTCTCTGATCCGCTGTTGCTGCTGCTGCTGCTGCTGGCTTGAAGAACTTGCACCTGAACTTGGTGCGCACGCCGCGGGCACAATCGCCTTCATTGAGTCGCAAAGTTGTTCTTCCTCCTCCACTGCTCTCCAGGTGTTCAAAAGCGCTGCTAATGTTTTGCTCGATGACTCTGCATGTGCAGCTGAGTATCCTTTATATAAGACACAGGGCTGGGGTGGGGTTGGTTTACTAGAAGCCTAGCCCAAATAGGAGAGGAGAGCTGTTCTAATTCTGATATGAATAGGATCACTGAGATAGAGATTGATCAACTGAATCAGTGTCGGACAAGGACTCTCTGTTTCTAGTTCTGATATGAATAGGATCACTGGGATAGAGGTTGCCCAACTGAACCAGTGTCAGACTAGTACTCAAGGAATTTGACAGGGCTTTTGCCAACTGGACTACCTCTCACAAAATAAACTATTGCATGTAATTCCTCTCCAAAAGGAGGAAAATAAAATAAAACATTCATTCTAAAAGCTAAAAGTGAATTGAAATTTACACTGAAATATCCATACAAAAAGCAGTAAGGCTTTTAAGTCCAAAATTAAGCAAAGTACTTAAAATTTGAACAGATCTCTATTCAAATTTTAACTAGAACTAGGACGTACCCTCCATTAAGTTCTGATTCTACTCTTAGGGCTATTTCTCCTTCAAAATAATTCGACTTCAACACTCATACCAGTATTCACCCTCTTCTTCCGATGATTTTTGAATTCAAAAGCTATATGCAACTCTCTCTCTCTCTCTCTGTGTGTGTGTAAATAACAAATACTTCTCGCTTCAATCGTCATCATACACAATGAAATTTTATGACCAAGTAGGCTATTGCATGCACTAACATTCAGACTAAAAGAAAGCATGAGAATTTGGAATTGAACTTAGTTTGAACCTTAACACTAAACAAGTATTTGAGCATAAGTAGAAACAGATCAAATTTGCACATATATATTTCTCAAAACTTAGCTACAGAGTTTCTAACCTAACATACCATAACAACAGCAGCCTCTCATTGATTTAATTTGGATGCCATAAGTATATTTGGTTTCAGGCTACAAAGCTAGCTCATGATCAGCAGAACATAATAACCACAGCGAAAACATCAAGCCTCAGAGTTCAAGCCATTAGTTAATACAAGCTAATGCTTTTAAGGAGGTGCGTTCACTCCACCCCTGCCTGTTAACAGCATTATATGAATTAATTTCAGTCCGTCCTCAGTCGATATTGAAAAGATCTAACTAGTAAGCTCTGAGACCTACCCAAGTTGCCAGTCGAAATGTGTGCACCCATTTGTATTTTTAGGCCCTGGACCTCACTTGGGATTCCTGAGAACAATGATGACTGAATCCCCCTGCAGAAACATCTTGCTGATGAACCGATCCTTGTTAACTGGGAGTGCTTTCTTCTTTCCCTTCCCAGTCTTTGGTATCTGCAATGTGCAAGATACCCAATCATCAGGGGTGAATACGAGATAGAACAGGGCATAAAATTGCAAGCATGAGACGAAAACATAGGGAGATTTCATTCAGATACCTCAGTCCACATTTCCCTCACATTCTCAAGAACCATGTTGCAATGGCGATCGAATGCCCATACTCGACCAAGTAGCTTCTTGTTGTTTCGACAATTGATAAGCACCTGGCAAAGTACAGACAAAAAGACTATTAAATCTCCAAAACTATATTTCAGTAAGATGCTCTGATGTATGCTGGTTAGGCAAAAAAGAAATACATCTTTTTTTTTTCCCACTGGCATTAATTTACTCCGTGACTTGAATAGTGACAAACAAAATGAAATACGGGGGGGGGGGGGGGGGGGGGGGGGGGGGGGGGGGGGGGGGAATTCATATCCCCTGCATTATTTTGCTAAAAAAATTATCAGTTTCTATAAACCTTTGGATATCCATGATAAACATTACTTTCACTACTGGATCCTACTGAATAGCAAGAACAAAAAAACTGATGGAAAGTTAGGCGTAGCAACAATTCACAAACATTTTAAATGAAAGGTACAAGACTTTCCTGAGTGTTATTTTTTACGATCATCATCGAGTGTTATTTTTTACAGGGGACCTGTATTGAATTCCTCTTCTTCCTTCTTTCCAGCATGTCGCAGAGAGATCAAGGCAAACATAGAGGATATTACAATAAGCACATTTCAGTAGGAATAAATGAATTCTATAGCTTTTGTTTTTTGGTTATATGGAATAACCATGTTACAGATTGGATAGAACAAAAGCAATTATAAAGGACAACATAATGAAGAATACTCTTAAATCAAGCAGTTACTTTTATGTGAAATTTGTCAGAACAGAGGAATGACATATCTTTTTATATAATTACATTTAAGTGAAATCAGTCACAACAAATGGATGACATTTTTTATATGCTTTGGTGGCATGCTTCTTCTGGGGGTTATTTCTAACAGTTACATGAGAAAAGTGTTTAAAAGAAGTCATCTACTAATACTCGACATGTGCTGTTGAGTGCAGAAAAAAGATTTCTGCAGGTAGCTCTTTTTATATAATTATATTTAAGTGAAATCAGTCACAACAAATGGATGACAATTTTTAATATGCCTTGGTGGCATGCTTCTTCTGGGGGTTATTTCTAACAGTTATATGAGAAAAGTGTTTAAAAGAAGTCATCTACTAATACTTGAGTGCTACTGAGTGCAGAAAAAAGATCTCTGCAGCTAGCAAAAAAAATCCACTCCTTTAAAAATAAAATCATGATCCAATTATTGCAACATGTCTACATTCTCTTATTTATTTAGGACCAAAAAAGAAAGGATAAATGGACTCATTATCAAGTGGCTACAAGATACGTTATTTTTTGTGAATAGAACATCTTATACCCATTTGATGAAGGACAAGTGAAATCAAAACCCACGCTTTTTTTTTTGCTGGTCACAAAAGTCCTAAGGAGTTGTAGATGAAGATAAAATGGTTCAAAACTAACTTATTTGCAAAATTATGGGTATTTTTACTGCTAGCAAAGGAAAATTCCATGCGCTGCGGCACATATACATTGTTCAATTTTAATTATTAGTACATAGGCCCCGTAAATCTTATAAATGCAACTGGAAATTTAACTCAAGAATTTTGAAAGAATATAACAATATTGAATTAGTTTTTTAGTTACCTGGAGTAGAGATGATGTCGAAAAAGGTATAACAAAATTAAGATGTCAGTTCTAAATATCAGAATGAAATGAAATTTCACTCGCTAGTTGAGTAGCACTGTCTCACAATAAATATCAGGTGTTTAGCTATCTGGAGGTAAATATGAGAATGCACAATGGCTATGTGAGGAGTGAGAATATTAGAAACACCTGCTATAAAATAGAACCAGATTTTTACATTTTGACTCAAAGAGGAGTCATAGAACATGTTATCTGTAACTATTGTTGCTGCATAGTATTTTTTTTGGGAAGATAGGAAGACAAGAAGACGATGACATGCATAAAATGCTATCAAAGAAATGCTGCCTACCAAAGTGATACAAAAATCTTACCAAAATTATTATCACCAAGCTGAAGTGCAAATTAAGATTATATATAGACAATATTTCTATAGAAGAAAATTCGTATCATATTATTTTCAGTCTACCAAAATCATATAATTTATGGTTCTATCATTTAGGCATCTAAAAGATATTTGAATTCAACTATCTAAGCATATACGCTTACTTTTGCCAAGACCTGGTAAGTTTATATTATTAATAATTTGAAAGTCATGTCAGGAAAATTAAGAAATGTATTTAATATGAAGAGAACTGCAAATCAAGAGCTAGATGAACTTACACTGGCATCGTCCTCCATTGGTACACTATATACAAAAAAGAAAAAAATAATTAAGATAAATGAATAAAATGTAAAATATACAAATCACTTATGGTAACTGAATAACATTAGGTAACATTCACGATAATTATCCACAAGAGAGTGAATCAAGAACTTACAAGATCAAAAATCGCCCAGAGAATTTCAAGAACGAAGTCCTCCAATTGGATTGGAATCCAACAAGAAAACCCATGATGTTGGCAACCGTAGAAGAATGCAGCTTGGCTCGGCTCCTTGTAGACTATCTTGCAGATTGAGTTAGCAAAATAACAGATGTTAACTACTGAACAAAATAAATTACCGAAATTAAAACAAGAGCGAACTAAGAACTTATAAGATTAAATATTGCCCCAGAAAATTTCAAGAGCGAAGTCCTCCAATTGGATTGGAATCCAACAAGAAAGTCCATGATGCCTGCAAGAATGCAGCTCGGCCTGGCCCAAGATTAAAGCTCGCCCCAGAGGATTTCAAGAACGAAGTTCTCCAATTGGATTGGATTTCAAAAAGAAAACCCCAATGCCGGCTATCATATAAAAATGCAGCTCGGCTCCTCGTAGATAGGGATAGTAATGGACACGCCTATGGGCCAAATTTTGGCCCATTCTATATAAAATTTTGAATTAAAAATAAAAATTTTATTTTTCTAATTCAAAATTTTGTATAGAGAGCCAGAATTTGGCCCGTGGACGTGTCCATACCATCCCTACTTGTAGATGATTGTACAATAATAAGAAGATATTCAGAAGAATCTGAGTAAAGTATAGATTTTCATTCAATGGGTTTGTTAGTACATTCATCCTCAACTATTTATACACAGTGTTTTTTGCTTCAAAATATTAGAACCGTCAGATTAAACCAATATCAGTCGTTGATCTCTGGAAAGTGGGTAAGTTGTCTTCTGCATCCATATTTTTTCACCCGACCAGCTAATCACTCCTCAACCGGCAATTATAACCGATATAACTGCCCTTTCGTGTCCAAATATCGGCTGGCGATCAGCCCACCACTCGATTCTTCATTTCGCAACCCAATTTAGCTTCGGCTCCTACTTCTGACTCTTTCTACTTCTGACTCTTTTCGATGGTCCAGGTTGCTTCATTCCATAAAGCGCTAACACCTACTTTCTCCGATGAGAGCTGAAGAAAAAAACAAAGATATTAATTGATGCCAGCCGCCTATGAGGACGTCAACGATGAATAATTTCTCCTTCATTCTCTTTCCCAAACACTCAATGATGGTTGGATCATCTCCCTTCCCTTGCTTGATAAGTGTCTGATGGAAATGAATTTGATATTGGATAATGTTTTTTATGTTACCAAGCAAGAGAAGGGAGATGATCCAACCGTCATTGGGGAAAGAGAATGAAGGAGAAATTATTTGTTGTTGGCCTCCTAAGAGGCGGCTGGCATCAGTTAACATCTTTATTTTTTTTTCAGCTCTTATTCTCACTCTTATTGGAGAAAGCAGGTGTCAGCGTGTCATGGACTGGAGCAACCTGGACCATCGAAGAGAGTCTGAAGTGGAAGCAGCTGAAGCTAAATTGGGTCACGAGATTAAGATTCGCGTGGTGGGCTAATTGTGAGCCGATATTTGGACATGAAAAGACAGTTATATCGGTTATAACTGCCGGCTGAAAAGTGGTTAGCGGGTCAGGTGAAGGAATATGGGTGCAGAAAACAACATACCAACTTTCCAGAGATCAACGACTGACATTGGTTGAATTCGACGGTTCTGATATTTTAAAGCAGAGAACACTATGTATAAATAGTTGATGATGAATGTACTAACAAACCCATTGAATGAAAATCTATATCTCATTCAGATTCTTCTGAATCTCTTCTTATTCTTGTACAGTCATCTACAAGAAGCCGAGCTGTATTCTTTTACGATAGCCAGTATCAGAGTTTTCTTTTTGGAATCCAATCCAATTGGAGGACTTCGTTCTTGAAATTTTCTAAGGTGATCTGTAATCTAGGACCGAGCCGAGCTACATTCTTGCCGGCATCACGAGTTTTCTTGTTGGATTCCATTCCAATTGGAGGACTTCGTTCTTGAAATTTTCTGGAACGATCTTTAATCTTATAAGTTCTTGGTTCGCTCTCTTTTTAATTTCGGTAATTTATTTTATTCAGTAATTAACATTTTTCTTTTGCTAACTCAATCTGCAGGACAGTCTACAAGGAGCCGAGCCAAGCTGCATTCTTCTACGATTGCCGGCACCACGGATTTTCTTGTTGAATTCTAATCCAATTGGAGGACTTCACTCTTGAAATTCTCTAGGGTGATTTTTAATCTTATAAGTTCTTGGTTCACTCTCTTGTGGATAATTATCATGAGTTACATAATTTTATTCGGTTACTGCAAGTGATTTGTATATTTTATATTTTATTCTTGAGAACAATGATGACTGAATCCCCTCGCAGAAACATCTTGTTGATAAACTGATCCTTGTTAACTGGAAGTGCTTTCTTCTTTCCCTTCCCGGTCTTTGGTATCTGCAATGGGCAAGAAACCCAATCATTAAGGGCGAATACCAGATAGAACAGGGCATAAAATTGCAAGCATGAGATGAAAACATAGGGAGATTTCATTCAGATACCTCAGTCCACATTTCCCTCACATTCTCAAGAACCATGTTGCAATGGCGGTCGAATGCCCGTACACGACCAAGTAGCTTCTTGTTGTTTTGACAATTGTTAAGCACCTGGCAAATTACAGACAAAAAGACTATTAAATCTCCAAAACAATATTTCAGTAAGATGCTCTGATGTATGCTGGTTAGGCAAAAAAGAAATACACCTTTTTTTCCCCACTGGCATTAATTTACTACGTCACTTGAATAGTGACAAACAAAATGAAAAAAAGGGGAAATTCATACCCCATGCATTATTTTGCTAAGAAAATTATCAGTTTCTCTAAACCTTTGGATATCCATAATAAATATTACTTTCACTGCTGGTTCCTACTGAATAGCAGCAGGAACAAAAAAACTGATGGAAAGTTAGGCGTAGCAACAATTCACAAACATTTTAAATGAAAGGTACAAGACTTATCTGAGTGTTATTTTTTACGCTCATCATCAGAACCGACAGGGGACCTGTGTTAAATTCCTCTTCTTCCTTCTTTCCAGCCTTTCGCAGAGATATCAAAGGATATTACAATAAGCACATTTCAGTAGGAATAAATGAATTCTAGAGCTTTTGTATTTAGTTATATGAAATAACCATGTTACGGATTGGACAGAACAAAAGCATTTATAAAGGACACCATAATCAAGAATACTCTTAAATCAAGCAGTTAGTTTTATGTGAAATCTGTCGGAACAGAGGAATGACATCTTTTTATATAATTACATTTAAGTGAAATCAGTCACAACAAATGGATGACATATTAGAGACATTTTTTATATGCTTTGGTAGCGTGCTTCTTATGGGGGTTATTTCTAACAGTTACATGAGATACATTTTTTATATGCTTTGGTGGTGTGCTTCTTATGGGGGTTATTTCTAACAGTTACATAAGAGAAGTGTTTAAAAGAAATCATCAACGAATACTTGACATGTGTTGTTAAGTGCAGGAAAAAGATCTCTGCAGGCAGCAAAAAACCCACTCCTTTAAGAATAAAATCATGATCCAACTCTTGCAACATGTCTACATTCTCTTATTTATTTAGGACCAAAAAAGAAAAGATAATTAGGCTCATTTGCCCTACCATCAATTGGCTACAAGATACGTTATTTTTTGTGAATAGAACATCTTATACCCATTTGATGAAGAACAAGTGAAATCAAATCCATGTTGGTAACAAAAGTCCTAAGGAGTTGTAGATGAAGATAAAATGGTTTGAAACTAACTTTTTTGCAAAATCATGGGTATTTTTGCTGCTAGCAAAGGAAAATTCCCTGCGCTGCGGCACATATACATTATTCAATTTTAATTATTAGTATATGGGCACTGTAAATCTTATAAATGCAACTGGCAATTTAACTCAAGCATTTTGAAAGAATATAGCAATATTCAATTAGTTTTCCAGTTACCTGGAGTAGAAAAGCTGTCGAAAAAGGTATAACGAAATTAAGATGACAGTTCTAAATATCAGAATGCAATTACACTCACTAGTTGAGTAGCACTGTCTCACAATAAATATCAGGTGTTTAACTATGTGGAAGTAAATATAAGAATGCATAAGAGTTATGTGAGGAGTGAGAATATTAGAAACACCTGTTATAAAATAGAACCAGATTTTTACATTTTGACCCAAAGAGGAGTCATAGAACATGTTATCTGTAACTACTATTGGTGTTGCATAGTATTTTTTGAATTCAACTACCTAAGCATATAACACAAGCGTTATGCTCAAATTTGCCAAGATTAGCAAGCTTATGTTTTTAATAATTTGAAGCCATGTCAGATAAATTAGCAAATGAATTTAACATGAAGAGAACTACAAAGCAAGAATTAGATGAACTTCCATTATTACATTGTATTCAAGAGAGAAAAAAGGATTAAGATAAATAAAAAAAAATCCATGTAAAACATAAAAATCATGTGCAGTAACTGAATAGCATTACAAAACATTCATGATAATTATTCCGTAAGAAAGCATGAGAGACCAATAAATGAGTAAACAGTGAATACAAAGAAAAGCTTCTAAGCAAACAAAATTAGCCATGCACTAAGAAAGAGAGAAAACCCGAGGAACTCATATTATATAAGAAACAGGCTGATCACGCACTTAACTGCCATATGATAGAAACAAAAAAGAAATCCAAGGTTGATAAAAGAATGTTTCCTTAACATGGAGAATGCACACTCAACGGGCACTCCTCAAACTGCCCGACACTTGTTCTAGTGTGCCCTCAATTAATAACGAACATTCCAAGACAAAAGGTGAGAAAACTGCATGCATGTATGATGTATGTATATGTAGTTCCATAAGGCAGGAGCCCATGAACAATAGAAAGACCAGGTACAAAAAAAGTACATATTTCTACCCGTCAAGGAAAAGTTGGCTGTGCTGACAGTTAATTTTGCCATTAAAAGAATGTGAAAATAAATATTTTTATTTCCTTGAGTTTTCAATGTTTACTTAATTTGAGTTGTTTAAGGGGAAGGCATAAAGAATAACAATCAGTTGTAAATTTCACATTCAAACATACATGTAAAAAAGGAACCCTCAAACTGGTATCATAACTAATGTGAAAATGATAGAAACATTGTTTTATGATTAAACTCACAATGCCAAACTATTATTGGAACAATTAGAAACTAATCCAAAACCCAATTTCCCTTGCAAATTTCAAGCCGTTTAAAGCCAATCCGATGCACCACCTATAAAATTTCTCCTCTCAATCTAGATTTTTAAACATCAACTAGTCTAGTAAACTGCATACATGTGTTCATATTGGTACAAAATTTGGGCTAATGCACACTTGTTTAATATGAATAGAAATAACAAGAATTTATTTTAAAAAAAAAAAAAATCCCCTTACTCTAACAACGCTCCAATTTCCAAAAAGTATAAATAGCACAACAGGGAATAGAGAATCACATATATTAAACAAAGCCCTAGATTCCAAGATACCCGCATAGGACTCAATTAAACTCTACAGGTGCAACGGAATCACATATCGAACGCACGTATCTAAGGGAGAGAAGGGAAAAAAAAAAAAAAAAAACTAGATTCCAAGATGCAACCAAACCCTAGATTTATCTTCCCCAGATCTTATTCTTTAGAACCGCAAGACAATCCAATGATCTCAACAGAACGCAGCTGCTGATGAAATAAACGAACCAAAATAAACTTAGAAAATTAAAACGAGGGCGAACGAAAAAACATACAAGATTAATAATCGCTGGAGAGAATTTCACGAAAGAAGTACTCCAACGAGATAGCTGCCCAAGAAGAAACCCTAGGTTCGCTGAGGGGAAATTCAAAATGCGCACCATATTTTACTAGTGAGCACCACTTTCCCATATGTTAGTAAATCACTTAACCATATAGTCTGTGGTGCTCACTATTAAAATGTGGTGCGCTTTTAGATTTTCCCTTCGCTGTGAGTGTTGGGAAATTCTATTTTCACCCGACATTTTATTCTTGACGCATGGTTTCGAAATTTATAAATAATTACAAGTTTATCATTATTTTTTTGGACTAAATTACCTTTATAAATTCCAAATTAAAATTTCTTAAAATCTAGAACTACGACTCATTATGTTCATCCTCTATTTTTTCTCTAAAACCCTAAATAAATTTTTTTTTTATTTAATAAAAATACATCTCCTACAAAATCATCAATTTGATTTCTTGACCCCTTAAAATATTTTACATTAACGTTCCCAAAAAGATTAAAAGAATTTTAAATTCTTTGACTTCACCGACAAGTGAAATTTGGATTTGGAATTTGAGTTTGAGTTTTCTTATGCAAATGAAAAATTCCAATATATAATTGGTGTCAGAGAACAAATTTAAGATACGATTTGAATTTTTTTTTTTAGGTTTTATGCATATTTATTTGAAATTTATCGTTAATTAGTTTTTTTTTATGGAGAGACTTCGCTTGCTGGTCGTGTTTTAATACCCGACCAGCATGTTTCTTGGTCGGATATTAATACCCGACCAAAATATTTGAGGAGGGTATTTTGAAAAAAAAAATTTGGGCGTAAAGAGTAAAATGATAGTATTTCAAAATAGGAATTTGGTGTAAAGAATATCTAGGGTGCCAAGAGTAAAATGCAGTGCGCAAATAGAATTTCCCGTGAGCGTTTATGTTCCCTAAACGAATCAAAAAGACTTAAATACCCTTCAAAGTCGGTGAACCAAATTGTAAGTAGGCAAAACCGTAATTAGAACGGAAATTCGGTGGCACCTCTGAAATTCGGAAAATTTCCTAATCCTAAGCCCTGAACGAAAAATTCTATTTATGCCCCGACAACATACTCTTCTCGTACAAATTTGTAACTTGAAAATAATTACAAGTTTATTATTTTTCTTCTCGATTATGTTATTCTTTTAAATTTTAAATTTTTAAAACTTCTTAAAAATTTAAAATATTATTATTGTCTTTTTTTCCGTTCTCTCTCTAAAACACAAAAAAAAAAAATATAGTATTTAAATCTAAAAAAAAGCATATTTCTCACGAACTAATCAATTTTCTGTTCTTCTAAAATTTTTACACTTGAATTCTTGAAAAAGTTAGGAAGAATTTTAAGTTCTTCAGATTTTCTGTGACCAGTGATATTATAATTTAGAGTTTGAATTTTTGAAAGTAAATTGAAAAATCCAACATGTAATTGGTACGTTTTAAAAATTTTTTTAGTTTTTAATGTGTTTTGTTAGCAATTTATTGTTGATATTTTCTTTTTTGCACGATAGTCGGTCACTTGTCGTCATTGGTGATGCTATTATATTTAATCGAGTTGACTTAAATTTTGAACCTTTGTTGAATTTTCCTAAATTTTTGCTCGCAATAGTGAATGTTTTAATTTTTAATGTACATATTCTAAATTGGGACAACAAATCTACAAATAATTTTGAAATCAATTTAATGGTTGTACATGTTGGAAAAATTAAATTTAGGGTGCTGGTCTCAGTTTGAATGATTAAACCCATAATGATGATGATGTCCATTTTCCTGTAATTGGTGTTGATTTCGATATGAATAGCAAAGTAGGCTCGAAAAGAAAATTTGGGAATTTTATGACTAAGTCACACTAGATAAAAAGCAAAAGAGAAAAAAATAGAGGATTAAATTTAAAAAAAAAAATTAGACATACAAAATAAATTGGTAATGTTTCAAGATTAGTGTAGAAATTAATCTGGACGTCAAGGGAGTTTCCAAAGAAGTACACCACTTTCCTAACGAGCCCACTTTACAGGTAATTTTGATCCTGGCTGGTTCGGACTTTCATAAATGGGGGCTCACTTAAAAAAATGTGTGCTACTTTAGAAACACCCGCGTCAAGAGTACATAGCCGTGCATAAATAGAATTTCCCAGCCCTAAACACCCAAATCAAAGAAAAATCGAAACTTTGAGCGACGATGGCGGCGAGACGAGGGAGGCGAATCCGACGACGGCGGGATTGAAGGAGAGAGTGGAGGATTAATGGAAGAAGCATGTGGTGACGTATCCATACGTATGGGCATCGTACATCGTGGTCTATGGCGGGCTCGGAGCGTACCTCAGCTACTGAGCGAACTGAGAACCGCGTTAGGATGCTGCAAGAGAGGCTCCGGGCGCTCGTCGAGGCTGAGGGATCGCCACCCGCTTCCGGATCCGATGCTGCCGGTTGTCCAAGACTGGATCTGGTGATGATTGAGGTCAGTTGTTGTTGATTCTATTTGCTCTACTGTTGAAGGAGAAGAATTAGGGCGTTAGTTTTAATGATGGAGGTATTTTGTTGAAAGTAATGATTTTTATTTTTTATTTTTTTCCTTACAGATTTTACTTGAAAATGCTAAAATTCCTGCGAGCAGGATAAATCTGGTTCATTTTAAAATTAAAAATAATAATAATAATCTCAATAAATAATATTTATCTTCAGAAGGATTTAGTGATGTGCTATTCTTTTAGTATTACTGGAAATGGTTGATTGAATCTGAATATGATTGTCTATGTTGTAGAATCTGTGCTTAGAAAGCATTGTAGGATGAACTTTTGATCTTATGATCTTTTGATCTCCATAGGTAAGAGTGGGAAGCCTTGTGTTTGTCTCAAATCCTATAGAGAGGGCGGGAGTTTCGTCCTGAGGGAGATAAGAATTCCAACTCAGGAATTGTTGCGGGTTTCTCAGGAAGATGGACGACTTAAGCTGCAGTTTGTCATCCAGATGCAGACATTGCTGAAGAAGGAGGAGAAGAAAAAGATGATGATGATGGAGGAAAGGATGAGACAGGAGAAGAATTAGGAGGAGAAGAAATAAAAGAAGAGGATGAGGTGAAAAAGGTTAGTGAAGGCTAGAAGCCTAGAACCATCAATAATAGATTTTGGCTTCTACCTTAACTTGCATAAATTGGTAGTAAATCATGATGTGGTGTTTCGTCTATCTTTCCTATTAAAGAAAATGCAAGATGAAAATAAATAAATAAACTTGAGCCCTAGCAAAGAAAGTGCAGAAAGAGTCATAAGCAGTGATGATGAACATTGTTTTCTTGTGTGGCATTGAACCGAAGGAGGCAATAATAGTAAGAAATGTGAAAACTGCTGTTTATGTGTAGGGATGTCCGAACTAAGATCCAACTAATAGCTGCATTTGCGGCTCGATTTCTTTTACTTCCTTGTGAAACACTGGAATAGTTCAGTTATATTTGTCTTGGATGCATTATTTAGTATTCTCTCAATGAACTTGGGACTTGACTAGAGAGCACATGAGGTTCTGATCAGTAACTACACACATACAGTAATCAGATGGAAAATTTGGTTTCTAGGTACACTAGTGACCCTCATTAGATAATCCTACAGTTTATGTGCACCCTCTAGATAGTTGGAGAAATGAGTTACTACAAACTAAAGTCGAAGTCTGATATATGGATCATCAAAATAAAAGGTCGTGGAGAAAGCAAACAAAGTAGATTGACTGGTGTCTAGAAGACTAGATCATATAAGTGATATACGCAGGCTAACCACTTAAAGAGCCCCAAGTAGATGCTATAGTTTGCGAGACAAAACCCGCTTTTGATGTTTCTAGTCAGATTGAAGGGAATGGGACACCTACAGTAGTGAATGATCTTGTAATAAGGTGCGGGGTTTGATTCCATGGCAAAGTCTCAAAGACTGGGTCATAAGAGCTGATGCCTGTGGACTTGAGTATCTGTAGAAGGTGAGACTGTGCTATCTGAAAACTGCTCAACTAGAATCACATGATAAGAATGCATGGCTATAGAGAGCAGGTATAAAGTTGATGATTCAACCTGTTTCCATCTCTTTCTAGATATCGAAGCATCCATTCAACCTGTAAGATCTCTAGGTGGCAGTCATGCTTTTTCCAACTGCAAACAAGAATCATATGAAAGAGAGGGAAAAAAAAAAGAGAGCCCAGCAAAGGCACAAGAGAGTGTTATGATTGATGCTATTACTGTGTTATCCTTTTTATCTTCAATTTCCTTCTTTTTGTTGCTGTTGGCATATTAAGATAGGCCCTACACATATGTGTATCTTTTTGGCTGTGGGCGTCATGAATAGGTTTAAGCACCTGTTGCACAGAGGTACGTTCTTCCATTTTAGAGTCCCGTGAACCGTCCTGTTATGCATTGTTATTCCTTCAAACCCGTTGAGTTTCGATCTGTTGCAGTTTCTGTATTCGTATTCGTAAAAACCCATTTGCAATCATATTATTTATGGGTTAATTGACTGGTTCTTCCTAAATAGCAGCAAGAACAAAAAAATTGATTAAAAATTAAGCGTAGCACATTTTAAATGAAAGGTACACGACTTACTTGAGTGTTATTTTTGACATTCATCATCGGAATGGATGTGGTATCTGTGTTGAATTCCTTTAGAGGATATTATAAATAAGCCCATTTTAGTGGGAATAAATGAATTCTACCGTTTTTGTATTTAGTTATATAGAATAGCCATGTTACAAATTGGACAAAACAAAACCTTTTATAAAGGACAACATAATAAAAAATACTTTTAAATCAAGCAATTACTTGTATGTGAAATCTGTCGGAACAGAGGAATGACATCTTTTTACTTAATTACATTTAAGTGAAATCAGTCAAAATAAATGGATGACATTTTTTATATGCTTTGGTGGCATGCTTCTGCTGGGGGATTATTTCTAACAGTTACATGAGAGAAGTCTTTAAAAAAAGTCATCAATGAATACTTGACATGTGCTGTTGAGTGCAGGAAAAAGATCTCTGCAGGTAGCAAAAAACCCACTCCTTTAAAAATAAAGTCATGATCCAATTCTTGCAACATGTCTACATTCTCTTATTTATTTAGGAGTAAAAAAGAAAGGATAAATACACTCATTTACCCTACATCAAGTGTCTACAATATACGTTATTTTTTGTGAATAGAACATCTTATACCTATTTGATGAAGGACAAGTGAAATCAAAACCCATGCTCGTCACAAAAGTCCTAAGGAGTTGTAGATGAAGATAAAATGGCTCGAAACTAACTTATTGGCAAAATTATGGGTATTTGTGCTGCTAGCAAAGGAAAATTTCCTGCGCTGCGGCACATATACATTATTCGATTTTAATTATTAGCATATAGGCACTGTGAATCTTATAAATGCAACTGGAAATTTAACTCAAGCATTTTGAAAGAATATAGCAATATTGAATTAGTTTTCCAATTACCTGGAGTAGAGGTGTTGCCGAAAAAGGTTTAAAGAAATTAAGATGTTAGTTCTAAATATCATAATAAAATTTCACTCGCTTCTCAATAAATATGAGAATGCACAAGAGTTATGTGAGGAGTGAGAATATTCGAAACACCTTCTATGTAGAACCTGATTTTTACATTTTGACCCAAAGAGGAGTCATAACATGTTATCTGTAACTATTGCTGTTGCATAGTAATTTTTTTTTGGAAGATAGGAAGACAAAAAGATGATGACATGCATAAAATGCTATCGAAGAAATGCTGCCTATCCCAGAGAATAAAGCGATACAAAAATCTTACCAAAAGTATTATCACCAAGTTGAAGTGCAAATGAAGATTATATATAGACAGTATTTTTACAAAAGAAAATTCGTATCATATTATTTTCATTCTAGCAAAATTATATAAGTTATGGTTTTATCATTTAGGCATCTAAAAGATATTTGAATTCAACTATCTAAGCATATACGCTTACTTTTACCAAGACCAGGCAAGTTTATATTATTAATAATTTGAAAGCCATGTCAGGGAAATTAAGAAATGCATTTAACATGAAGAGACCTACAAAGCAAGAGTTACATGAACTTAGATTGGCATCGTCCTCTATTGGTACGCTATATACAAAAGAGAAAAAAAAATAATTAAGATAAATGAATAAAATGTAAAATATACAAATCACTTGCAGTAACCGAATAACATTATGTAATATTCATGATAATTATCCACAAGAGAGTGAACCGAGTACTTACAAGATTAAAAATCGCCCTAGAGAATTTCAAGGACAAATTCCTCTAATTGGATTGGAATCCAATAAGAAAACTCGTAATGTCGGCGACTGTAGAAGAATGCAGCTCGGCTCCTTATAGACTGTCCTGCATATTGAGTTAGCAAAAGAACAGATGTTAATTACTAAACAAAAGAAATTATCGAAATTAAAAAGAGAGCCAACCAAGAACTTACAAGATTAAATATCGCTCCAGAGAGAACGAAGTCCTCTAATTGGAATGGAATCCAATAAGAAAATCCGTGATGTCGGCAAGAATGCAGTTCGGTTCGGTCCAAGATTAAAGATCACCCTAGAGAATTTGAAGAACGAAGTCCTCCAATTGGATTGGATTGCAAAAAGAAAACTCTGATATTGACTATCTTAAAAGAATTCTTTTTGGAATCCAATTCAATTAGAGGACTTCGTTCTTGAAATTTTCGTACGATCTTTAATTTTGGACTGAGCCTTGCTACATTCTTATTGGTATCACGGGTTTTTCTTATTGGATTTCATTTCAATTGGAGGACTTCGTTCTTGAAATTCTCTGGCGTGATTTTTAATCTTGTTAGTTCTTGGTTTGCTCTCTTTTTAATTTCGGTAATTTATTTTGTTCAGTAGTTAACATCTGTTCTTTTGCTAACTCAATATGCAGGATAGTCTACAAGGAGCCGAGCTGCATTTTTCTACAATTGCCGATATCACGGGTTTTCTTGTTGGATTCCAATCCAATTGGAGGATTTCGTTCTTGAAATTCTCTGCGACGATCTTTAATCTTATAAGTTCTCGGTTCACTCTCTTGTGGATAATTATCATGAATGTTACATAATATTATTCGGTTACTGCAAGTGATTTGTATATTTTATTCATTTATCTTAATCATTTTTTTTTTCTCTTTTATATATAGTGTACCAATGGAGGACGATGCCAGCGTACATTCATCTACCTCTTGCTTTGTAGTTCTTTTCATATTAAATGCATTTCTTAATTCTCTTGATATGACTTTCAAATTATTAATAATATAAACTTGACAGGTCTTGTCAAAAGTAAGCGTATATGCTTAGTTAGTTGAATTCAAATATTTTTTAGATGTCTAAATGATAGAACCATAAATTATATGATTTTGCTAGAATTAAAATAATATGATATGTCATTCTTCTATTCTGACAGATTTTATATAAAAATAACTACTTGATTTAAGAGTATTTTTTATTATGCTGTTTTTTATAAATGTTTTTGTTCTGTCTAATATGTAAATGGTTATTTCATATAACTAAATATAAAAACTGTAGAATTCATTTATTCCTACTGAAATGTGCTTATTTGTAATATTCTCTAAGTTTGTCTTGATCTCTCTGCGATATACTGGAAAAAAGGAAGAAAATGAATTCAACACATGTTACCCGTCTATTCCGATGATAAGTGTCAAAAATAACACTCAGTTAAGTCATGTACCTTTCATTTAAAATGTGTTACGTTTAATTTTCAGTCAGTTTTTTTGTTCTTGCTGCTATTCAGGAGGAACCAGTTAGTTAATCAATAAATAATATGATTGCATATGGGTTTTTACGAATGCAGAAACTGCAATAGATCGAAACTCAATGGGTTTGATGGAATAATGATGTATAATAGGACGGTTCACAGGATTCTGAAATGGAAGACCACACCTTTGTGAAACAGGTGCTTAAACCTATCCATGATGCCTGCAGCCAAAATGATGCACGTATGCGTAGAGCCTAGTAGCAGGAAAATGATAGCAACAATGAAAGGGACGATAAGCATGCAAAGAGTAGTCACAATATAAGAATGCATTCCTGATACATTTTATAAAAACAGGACCTAAGGTATAAGGATATCGCATGGCAATTGCATAATTCGTAAGTTTGTTAGTGTTGGATGATCAAAACTACAAAAGTTAAAAGAGATAGAATATGACTAAACAAGAATAAAATCAAGAGATACAACATAAGAGTAGTAAGGGCAGATTTTCTATAATGAGACTCCTAAGTATGATGGTAATTGAGGCATCAATGGGTCAAATTTTGGTTCTCATAATACAAAATTTTGAATAAGAAAAAAAAAATATTTTTATTTTAAAATTTTGTATAGAGCGGGGTAAATTTTAGCCCGTGGACGTGTTTATTACCATCTCTACTCCCATGAGATATTATGTCATATGAAAATTTCATAAGCTATAATGGAAAGGACAAAAAAAGAGCATTTTTCTGATATTAATAAGTCTCACATAGACTCAATAAGTCTAGCATCAATAACAATGAGGAAACGCATGTCTGTCAAACTGAAATCAAATATATATTTTTTGAGTTAGACTGGACTGCAATCAATAGTATTTGAATATTGATACTATTAGCTACGATTTAAGAATGGGCAACTCAAAATGAAAATCCACTCCACTATATAATATCTATTTTTCATAAACTATTCACAAACAAAATTTTATAGGAATTGGCTTTGGTTAAGGAATTGGATTTGATTTAACCAAAGGGCTATGGATCAAGTGCAAACAAAATGATTTCATTAAAACTATCATAAAATTCACTAAAATTAGTGCTTGATCCATACGTAAATTATGCCAAGTTCAAATGAAATTATGTTTATCGATAGTTTGTATTGTAACTAATAGATCACATCTTGCTGAAATAAATTTTGAGTGCAAACAAAATGATTGCATTAAAACTATCATAAAATTCACTAAAATCAGTGCTTGATCCATATGTAAATTATGCCAAGTTCAAATGAAATTCTGTTTATCGATAGTTTGTATTGTAACTAATAGATCACATCTGCTGAAATAAATTTTCATTTTGCATTACTTAATCGAAGTAAATCTTGGTTGACAGTATTAACACACACAAATACTATTGATGGTAGCCTTTAATTATTATAAAAGACAATAGGCTAATATAATTGATCAACTATACTAATAGAATAGGTAAAAGATGTAAAAGCCACGATAAACAAACGGTTGAAAGGAAAAACAAAGAATGTTAAAGAGGTTTGAACATAAAAGTAATTTTTGTGAATAGATACCTCGATTTCAGCTTCGAGGATGAAATTATGTGTCGAGGAGGGGGTATTGTCATGGACCGAGGAGTGAGATCGATGGAGAACCTGCGCCGGTCGAAGGAGAGCAGCTGAAGAAGAGAGAGGATGATGGTGTCCGATACGACAGTTGGAACAGTATACTTCAGTTTGTTGGGAAGTTAGCTAGGAATCGGGTTTTGAGTTTGGTTTGCAGGCGACCAGTGCGACCCAGTTCATATCCAATATCAATCTCATTTCCATATTATCAAGCAAGGGAAGGTAGATGATCCAACCGTCATTGAGTCTTTGGGAAAGAGAATGAAGTCATATAACATCTTTTGTATCTTTGTTTTTTTTTTCTTCAGCTCTCATTCGTGTCACAGCATGTCATGGACTGGAGCAACCTGAACCATTGAAGAGAGTCGAAAGTGAAAGCAGCCGAAGCTAAATTGGGTCTCAAGATGAAGAATCGAGTGGTGGGCTGATCGATGCCGCCGCCGCCGTCGTTAGGACGGACGCTGCCGCCGCCGCCTTCCCGTCATTGCTAGGTGAGATTTCCTAATCTAGTAAATTTTTTTTAAAATTTAGATTTTTTTTTTTTGGATCAAACAACTTCAATATTAGGGTTTGGTGATTTTGTTGGGTTGGAGAGGAGGAAGATGGGAGGAGATAGCAAATTTGATTGTAGCATTTTTTTTAAATTTTTTTAATATTTAGATTATAATTATTAAGAAAAATTTAATTTTTTATTTTTTTGTTGCAACCTTGAAAAGTTCAAAACTTTTCATTTTAGCTGTTTGATTGTGATGAAATTTAGGTGTAATTTTAGTTGCAGTGATGTGAATGAAGGAAGAAATGAAAACTTTTCTTATTGAGGGATAAAATTACATGAAGGGAAGGAGTAATTTTATTTTCTAAAATTAGAATTGATGAGATATCTTGAGATACATTGTCAATTTGCATTGAATAGATCATATATTAGTTCCATCTTAGGTAAGCTTGAAAGTATGCACTTTTATATTATGATTATGAGCATGATTATGATTATTGTTATTGTTGATATGAAGTAACAATGACATGCAAAAAAAAGTTATGTCGACACATGAGATTTCACAATAGAAGTTTCTTTCCTTCCTAAGTTTTAAACTTGAATTGCTTTAAGCATCATAGTATAAAAGAATAGCAACAACAATTTGTTCTTCAGAATTTCATCTCATCTGGGTGAAAGGGTTCAACAAAAATGTGTAGTATTAAATTCTGATTCAAATCGCAAAAGAGCCAATCCCTTTCCCAATTTGTTATTTGCTATGATTCATGTGTATTGATATGAATTTTATTTTGTGTTGGCAGAATAGATGTCGGAGTGGTTGAAATAAGTGTCTTTCCAACCATACCCCATGCACCCAAAAGCACGCCAACTAATCTTAGTATGGCCAGAAGTATCTCAATACAGCTATCAAGTTCGCATGCACATAGAAGAAGTTAGAGCACAACTTCAGAATATAGAGAAAGTCAGGGCCTATCTCTACCAAAATTTGTATATATTTTTTATGTAATGTTGTTTCTAATTATGGACTGATTTGTTCATAATTATTATTGTGTAAATTCACATTGTTGTTCGAATTTGAATTTCGTATTTATGTGTTATTGATGAAATCTGTAGTTGGAAAGAACTAAACTTTGTGTATAAATTTGAGAGATGAATGAATTTTTTGTGTTTGTTGCATAGAATGTACTAAAGTTTGTGTTTTTTTTTTGTTTTTGTTTTCTGCAATAGGTTGCAAGTATTTAATTTTATTTTCCTTGTTGTTAATGGAAATAATATGGATTTTAGAAGGGTACATAAAAAAGAAAAGGAAAAATTTGTTTATAAAGTAAAAGAGTTTGTTTTATATGTGAAAAGGGTAATGGCAAAATTAGTCATCAAAGAAGGACCTAAATTAAATTTACCACTATTTGAAAAATAGATAAAAATCTAAAATAAATGTTGTTGTTAGAAATCGAACCAGGGCCACCTGCGTAATAAGCGAGAATACTCACCGATATGCTACAATGATTTTGTGGATAATGGGCGAAAAAAGACTTATTTATCCCTCCTTGTCCGGACTCGCAGTCCGGACCGAAGTTTTTTGTCTCTTTCCTTCTCTTCCAAAAAAATCATCTCTAATCCAAATACCCAACTACTCCTTCCTCTTCCTCTTCTCTTATCTAAACTCAATACTATCAAATCTCTCTTCTCTCTCTTTTGCCCCTTATCTAAACTCAATACTATCTCTCTTCTCTCTCTTTTGCCCGTTGTCGCCGCCTTCGCTGCAGATTTTAGGAATTTTTTTTTTGTGGGTTAACTGAACTTAGGAAAAGGAAATGGTGTACCCATCTAGAAGTTCCCAATATGGATGCAGAAAGCAACTTACCCACTTTTCTTACCCACTTTTCAGGGCTGACATTGGTTGAATCCGATGGTTCTGACATTTTTTAGCAGAAAATACTGTATATAAATAGTTGAGGATGAATGTACTAAATATGCTTACGTGGGCTATGCTTACGCAGGGGAACATGTGCCCGCATAAGCAATTTTTTAGAACGCTGCTCTTCCTTCTTTGTTTTCTTTTCCTATTCCTAATCCTATATTCCTCATCTTCTTTCTTTTTTTTGGAATTTTTTTCTTTTTTTTCTAATAGTTTAGTTGTTCAAAGCATGTTAAATTTATTCATATATTTTTCTGTAGTTACTTTCTTTCTGGTTAAAACAAAAAAGAATGGAGATTAATTGAAAGGAAAGATTCTTTGAAAAGAAAGAGAACATAAGAATGGAGAGGGGTATTCTGAAGAGGAAGATTGGAGTAAAGGGGACTTTTAGAGGTATAACGGAAAATTCGGACAAAAAATTTAACTGACCTAACGTTTATTCTAAGAGTATAACGGAAAATTCGGATTAAAATTTAACTGGTCTAACGCCTAATGGAAGTTATTCCAGGATTAAAGTAAAGTAACTTAAAAGATTTGAGAAACTAAAATCAAATTATGAAAATTTAAAAAATTAAAATATAATTTTTAAATATTTAAAAATTAAAATATAATTTTTAAAAATTTAAGAGATTGATATGTAAAAACCCCAAAAAAAATATACAAACTTTAAGAGAGCATGAGAATTTGGAAATTGAACTTAGTTTGAACCTCAACACAACAAGTATCTGAGCATAGGTAGAAACGGAACAAATTTGCACATATATATTTCTCATAACTTAGCTACAAAGCTTCTAACCTAACATACCATAACAACAGCAGCCTCTCATCGATTTAATTTGGATGCCATAAATAAATTTGGTTTCAGGCTACAAAGCTAGCTCATGATCAGCAGAACATAATAACCACAACGGAAACATCAAGCGTCAGAGTTCAAGCCATTAGTTACCATGATACTAGCTAATGCTTTTAAGGAGGTGCATTCACTCCACCCCTGCCTGTTAACAGAATTACAGTCCTCAGTCGATATTGAAAAGATCTAACTAATAAGCTCTTAGACCTACCCAAGCTGCCAGTCGAAATGCGTGCACCCATTTGTATTTTTAGGCCTTGGACCTCACTTGGGATTCCTGAGAACAATGATGACTGAATCTCCCTGCAGAAACATCTTGCTGATGAACTGATCCTTGTTAACCCAGTCTTTGGTATCTGCAATGTGCAAGATACCCAATCATCAGGGGTGAATACAAGATAGAACAGGGCATAAAATTGCAAGCATGAGATGAAAACATAGGGAGATTTCATTCAGATACCTCAGTCCACATTTCCCTCACATTCTCAAGAACCATGTTGCAATGGCGGTCGAATGCCCGTACACGACCAAGTAGCTTCTTGTTGTTTCGACAATTGATAAGCACCTGGCAAAGTACAGACAAAAAGACTATTAAATCTCCAAAACAATATTTCAGTAAGATGCTCTGATGTATGCTGGTTAGGCAAAAAAGAAATACATCTTTTTTTCCCCCACTGGCATTAATTTACTACGTGACATGAATAGTGAAAAACAAAATGAACAAAAAAAAAGGGGAAATTCATACCCCCTACATTATTTTGCTAAAAAAATTATCAATTTCTATAAACCTTTGGATATCAATGATAAACATTACTTTGGATATCCATGATAAACATTACTTTCACTACTGGTTCCTACTGAATAGTAGCAAGAACAAAAAAACTGATGGAAAGTTAGGCGTAACAACAATTCACAAACATTTTAAATGAAAGGTACAAGACTTACCCGAGTGTTATTTTTTACACTCATCATCAGAACGGACAGGGGACCTGTATTGAATTCCTCTTCTTCTTTCTTTCCAGGATGTCGCAGAGCGATCAAAGCAAACTTAGAGGATATTATAATAAGCACATTTCAGTAGGAATAAATAAATTCTACAGCTTTTGTTTTTTGGTTATATGGAATAACCATGTTACAGATTGGATAGAACAAAAGCAATTATAAAGGACAGCATAATGAAGAATACTCTTAAATCAAGCAGTTACTTTTATGTGAAATTTGTCAGAACAGAATTATATAATTACATTTAAGTGAACTCAGTCACAACAAATGGATGACATTTTTTATATGCTTTGGTGGCATGCTTCTTCTGGGGGTTATTTCTAACAGTTATATGAGAGAAGTGTTTAAAAGAATCATCTACTAATACTCGACATGTGTTGTTGAGTGCAGGAAAAAGATCTCTGCAGGCAGCAAAAAAAATCCACTCCTTTAAAAATAAAATCATGATCCAACTATTGTTACATATCTACATTCTCTTATTTATTTAGGACCAAAAAAGAAAGGATAAATGGACTCATTATCAAGTGGCTACAAGATACGTTATTTTTTGTGAATAGAACATCTTATACCCATTTGATGAAGGACAAGTGAAAACAAAACCCACCCTTTTTTTTTTTGCTGGTCACAAGAGTCCTAAGGAGTTGTAGATGAAGATAAAATAGTTCAAAACTAACTTATTTGCAAAATTATGGGTATTTTTGCTGCTAGCAAAGGGAATTTACATTATTCAAGTTTAATTATTAGTATATAGGCACCGTAAATCTTATAAATGCAACTGGAAATTTAACTCAAGAATTTTGAAAGAATATATCAATATTGAATTAGTTTTCTAGTTACATGGAGTAGAGATGCTGTCAAAAAAGGTATAACGAAATTAAGATGTCAGTTTTAAATATCAGAATGAAATTTCACTCGCTAGTTGAGTAGCTCTGTCTCACAATAAATATCAGGTGTTTAGCTATCTGGAGGTAAATATGAGAATGCACAAGAGCTATGTTAGGAGTGAGAATATTAGAAATGCCTGCTTTAAAAAAGAACCAGATTTTTACATTTTGACTCAAAGAGGAGTCATAGAACATGTTATCTTAACTATTGCTGCTGCATAGTATTTTTTTCGGAAGATAGGAAGACAAAAAGATGATGACATGCATAAAATGCTATCGAAGAAATGCTGCATAAAGTGATACAAAAATCTTACCAAAATTATTATCACCAAGCTGAAGTGCAAATGAAGATTATATATAGGCAATATTTCTACAGAAGAAAATTCATATCATATTATTTTCAGTATACCAAAATCATATAATTTATTGTTCTATCGTTTAGGCATCTAAAAGATATTTGAATTCAACTATCTAAGCATATACGCTTACTTTTGCCAAGACCTGGCAAGTTTATATTATTAATAATTTGAAAGTCATGTCAGGAAAATTAAGAAATGTACTTAACATGAAGAGAACTACAAATCAAGAGTTAGATGAACTTACACTGTCCTCCATTGGTACACTATATGCCAAGAAGAAAAAAAAATAATTCAGATAAATGAATAAAATATACAAATCACTTACGGTAACTGAATAACATTAGGTAGCATTCACGATAATTATCCACAAGAGAGTAAACCAAGAACTTACGAGATTAAAGATCGCCAGAAATTTCAAGAACGAAGTCCTCCAATTGGATTGGAATCCAACAAGAAAACCCATGATGTTGGCAACCGTAGAAGAATGCAGCTTGGCTCGGCTCCTTGTAGACTATCCTGCAGATTGAGTTATCAAAATAACAGATGTTAACTACTGAACAAAATAAATTACTGAAATTAAAAAGAAAGCGAACTAAGAACTTACAAGATTAAATATTGCCCCAGAGAATTTCAAGAGCGAAGTCCTCCAATTGGATTGGAATCCAACAAGAAAGCTCGTGATGCCTGCAAGAATGCAGCTCGGCCTGGCCCAAGATTAAAGATCGCTCCAGATAATTTCAAGAACGAAGTCCTCCAATTGGATTGGATTTCAAAAAAAAAACCCCGATGCCGGCTATCATAAAAAAATGCAGCTCGGCTCCTCGTAGATAGGGATAGTAATGGACATGCCTATGGGCCAAATTTTAGCCCATTCTATATAAAATTTTGAATTAAAAATGAAAATTTTATTTTTCTAATTCAAAATTTTGTATAGAGAGGGTCAAAATTTGACCCATGAACGTGTCCATTACCATCCCTACTTGTAGATGATTGTACAAGAATAAGAAGAGATTCAGAAGAATATGAGTAAGGTATAGATTTTCATTCAATGGATTTGTTAGTACATTCATCCTCAACTATTTATACACAGTGTTCTTTGCTTCAAAATATCATAACTGTCGGATTTAACCAATGTCAGTCGTTGATCTCTGGAAAGTGGGTAAGTTGTCTTCTGCACCCATATTTCTTCACCCGACCCGCTAATCACTTCTCAACCGGCAGTTATAACCGATATAACTGCCCTTCCGTGTCCAAATATCAGCTCGCGATCAGCCCACCACTCGATTCTTCATTTCGCGACCCAATCCTTCTACTTCTGACTCTTTTCGATAGTCTAGGTTGCTTCATTCTATGAAGCGCTGACACCTGCTTTCTCCGATGAGAGCTGAAGAAAAAAACAAAGATATTAACTGATGCTAGCCGCTTATGAGGACGTCGACGATGAATAATTTCTCCTTCATTCTCTTTCCCAAAGACTCAATGACGGTTGGATCATCTCCCTTCCCTTGCTTGATAACTGTCTATGGAAATGAATTTGATATTGGATAATGTTTTTTAGGTTATCAAGCAAGAGAAGGGAGATGATCCAAACGTCATTGGGGAAAGAGAATGAAGAAGAAATTATTTGTTGTTGGCCTCCTAAGAGGTGGCTGGCATCAGTTAACATCTTTATTTTTTTTCAGCTCTCATTCTCGCTCTTATTGGAGAAAGCAGGCGTCACCGTGTCATGGACTGAAGCAACCTGGACCATCGAAGAGAGTCTGAAGTGGAAGCAGCTGAAGCTAAATTGGGTCGCGAGATGAAAATTCGAGTGGTGGACTGATCACGAGCCGATATTTGGACACGGAAGGGCAGTTATATCGGTTATAACTGCCGACTGAGAAGTAGTTAGCGGGTCGGGTGAAGAAATATGGGTGCAGAAGACAACATACCAACTTTCCAGAGATCAACGACTGACATTGGTTGAATTCGACGGTTCTGATATTTTAAAGCAGAGAACATTGTGCATATATAGTTGAGGATGAATGTACTAACAAACCCATTGAATAAAAATCTATATCTCATTCAGATTTTTCTGAATCTCTTCTTATTCTTGGACAGTCATCTACAAGGAGCCGAACTGTATTCTTTTACGATGACAGTATCAGAGTTTTCTTTTTGGAATCCAATCCAATTGGAGGACATCGTTCTTGAAATTATCTAAGGCAATCTGTAATATTGAACTGAGCCGAGCTGCATTCTTGCCGGCATCACGAGTTTTCTTGTTAGATTCCATTCCAATTGGAGGACTTCGTTTTTAAAATTTTCTGGGACGATCTTTAATTTTATAAGTTCTTGGTTCGCTCTCTTTTTAATTTCAGTAATTTATTTTATTCAGTAGTTAATATCTGTTCTTTTGCTAACTCAATCTGCAGGACAGTCTACAAGGAGCTAAGCCAAGCTGCACTCTTCTACGGTTGCCAGTATCACGGATTTTCTTGTTGAATTCCAATCCAATTGGACTTCACTCTTGAAATTCTCTGGAGTGATCTTTAATCTTATAAGTTCTTGGTTCAATCTCTTGTGGATAATTATCATAAGTTACATAATTTTATTCGGTTACTGCAAGTGATTTGTATATTTTATATTTTATTCCTGAGAACAATGATGACTGAATCCCCCACAGAAACATCTGGTTGATAAACCGATCCTTGTTAACTGGGAGTGCTTTTTTCTTTCCCTTCCCGATCTTTGGTATATGCAATGGGCAAGAAACCCAATCATTAAGGGCGAATACAAGATAGAACATGGCATAAAATTGCAAGCATTAGATGAAAACATAGGGAGATTTCATTCAGATACCTCAGTCCACATTTCCCTCACATTCTCAAGAACCATGTTGCAATGGCGGTGGAATGCCCGTACACAACCAAGTAGCTTCTTGTTGTTTCGACAATTGATGAGCACCTGGCAAACTACAGACGAAAAGACTTTTAAATCTCCAAAACAATATTTCAGTAAGATGCTCTGATGTATACTGGTTAGGCAAAAAAGAAATACATCTTTTTTCTCCCCATTGGCATTAATTTACTACGTGACTTGAATAGTGACAAACAAAATGAAAAAAAAGGGGAAATTCATACCCCCTGCATTATTCTGCTAAGAAAATTATCAGTTTCTATAAACCTTTGGATATCCATAACAAATATTACGTTCACTATTGGTTCTTACTGAATAGCAGCAGGAACAAAAAAACTTATGGAAAGTTAGGCGTAGCAACAATTCACAAACATTTTAAATGAAAGGTACAAGACTTATCTGAGTGTTATTTTTTATGCTCATCATCATAACCGACAGGGGACCTGTGTCCAGCTTTTCGCAGAGATATCAAAGGATATTACAATAAGCACATTTCAGCAGTAGGAATAAATGAATTCTACAACTTTTGTATTTAGTTATATGGAATAACCATGTTACAGATAGGACAGAACAAAAGCATTTATAAAGGACACCATATTCAAGAATACTCTTAAATCAAGCAGTTAGTTTTATGTGAAATATGTCGGAACAAAGGAATGACATCTTTTTATATAATTACATTTAAGTGAAATCAGTCACAACAAATGGATGACATATGAGACATTTTTTTATATGCTTTGGTGGCGTGCTTCTTATGGGGGTTATTTCTAATAGTTACATGAGAGACATTTTTTATATGCTTTGGTGGCGTGCTTCTTATGGGGGTTATTTCTAACAGTTACATGAGAGAAGTGTTTAAAAGAAATCATCAACGAATACTTGACATGTGCTGTTGAGTGCAGGAAAAAGATCTCTGCAGGCAGCAAAAAATCCACTCCTTTAAAAATAAAATCATGATCCAACTCTTGCAACATTTCTACATTTTCTTATTTATTTAGGACCAAAAAAGAAAGGATAATTAGGCTCATTTGCCCTACTATCAATCGGCTACAAGATACATTATTTTTTGTGAATAGAACATCTTATACCCATTTGATGAAGGACAAGTGAAATCAAAATCCATGCTGGTAACAAAAGTCCTAAGGAGTTGTAGATGGAGATAAAATGGTTTGAAAATAACATTTTTGCAAAATTATGGGTATTTTTGCTGCTAGCAAAGGAAAATTCCCTGCGCTGCGGCAAATATAGATTATTCAATTTTAATTATTAGTATATAGGCACCGCAAATCTTATAAATGCAACTGGAAATTTAACTCAAGCATTTTGAAAGAATATAGCAATATTCAATTAGTTTTCCAGTTACCTGGAGTAGAAATGCTGTCGAAAAAGGTATAACGAAATTAAGATGACAGTTCTAAATATCAGAATGAAATTACACTCACTAGTTGAGTAGCATTGTCTCATAATAAATATCAGGTGTTTAGCTATGTGGAGATAAATATGAGAATGCACAAGAGTTATGTGAGGAGTGAGAATATTAGAAACACCTGCTATAAAATAGAACCAGATTTTTACATTTTGACCCAAAGAGGAGTCATAGAACATGTTATCTGTAACTATTGGTGCTTCATAGTATTTTTTGAATTCAACTACCTAATCATATAATACAAGTGTTATGCTTAATTTTGCCAAGATCTAGTAGTGCTTATGCCTTTAATAATTTGAAGCCATGTCAGGAAAATTAGGAAATACATTTAACATGAAGAGAACTACAAATCAAGAGTTAGATGAACTTATATTAGCATCATCCTCCATTGTTACACTGTATCCATTGTTACACTGTATCCAAGAGAGAAAAACGATTAAGAAAAATCGAAAAATCCAAGTAAAACATAAAAATCATGTGCAGTAACCGAATAGCGTTACGAAACATTCACGATAATTATTTTGTTAGAAAGTATGAGAGACCAATAAATGAGTAAACAGTGAATAAAAAGAAAAGCTTCTAAACAAAATTAGCCACGCAATAAGAAAGAGAGAAGGCCCAAGGAACTCATATTATATAAGAGCACTTAACTGCCATATGGTAGAAACAAAAAATAAATCCAAGGCTGATAAAAGAATGTTTCCTTAACATGGAGAATGCACACTTAACGGGCACTCCTCAAACTGCCCGACACTTGTTCTAATGTGCCCTCAATTAATAACGAACATTTCAAGACAAAAGGTGAGAAAACTGCATGCATGTATGATGTATGTATATGTAGTTCCATAAGGCAGGAGCCCATGAACAATAGAAAGACCGGGTACAAAAAAAGCACATATTTCTACCCGTCAAGGAAAAGTTGGCTGTGCTGACAGTTAATTTTGCCATTAAAAGAATGTGAAAATAAATATTTTTATTTCCTTGAGTTTTCAATGTTTACTTAATTTGAGTTGTTTAAGGGGAAGGCATAAAGAATAACAATCAGTTGTAAATTTCACATTCAAACATACATGTAAAAAAGGAACCCTCAAACTGGTATCATAACTAATGTGAAAATGATAGAAACATTGTTTTATGATTAAACTCACAATGCCAAACTATTATTGGAACAATTAGAAACTAATCCAAAACCCAATTTCCCTTGCAAATTTCAAGCCGCTTAAAGCCAATCCGATGCACCACCTATAAAATTTCTCCTCTCAATCTAGATTTTTAAACATCAACTAGTCTAGTAAACTGCATACATGTGTTCATATTGGTACAAAATTTGGGCTAATGCACACTTGTTTAATATGAATAGAAATAACAAGAATTTATTTAAAAAATAAAAAAAATCCCCTAACTCTAACAACGCTCCAATTTCCAAAAAGTATAAATAGCACAACAGGGAATAGAGAATCACATATATTAAACAAAGCCCTAGATTCCAAGATACCCGCATAGGACTCAATTAAACTCTACAGGAGCAACGGAATCACATATCGAACGCACGTATCTAAGGGAGAGAAGGGGAGAAAAAAAAAAAAAAAAAAAAAAACTAGATTCCAAGATGCAACCAAACCCTAGATTTATCTTCCCCAGATCTTATTCTTTAGAACCGCAAGACAATCCAATGATCTCAACAGAGCGCAGCTGCTGATGAAATAAACGAACCAAAATAAACTTAGGAAATTAAAACGAGGGCGAACGAAAAAACATACAAGATTAATAATCGCTGGAGAGAATTTCACGAAAGAAGTACTCCAACGAGATCGCTGTCCAAGAAGAAACCCTAGGTTCGCTGAGGGGAAATTCTAAATGCGCACCATATTTTACTAGTGAGCACCATTTTCCCATATGTTAGTAAATCACTTAACCTTACAGTACGTGGTGCTCACTAGTAACATGTGGCGCTCATTTAGAATTTCCCTTCGCAGTGAGGGTTTAGGGAAATTCTATTTGCACCCTGCTATTTACTCTTCACGCCCTGTTTACTTTTTGCACCAGACTTCCATTTTGAAATATGAGCAATTTACTCTCCGCGCACATATTATTTTCCAATTTTACCCTTCACTCCCTTTAACCTCGTTTGGCAGAATTTTCCCCCAAATTCAACCGACAAATCCCGTTCTTCCTTCCCGGCCCACTTGGGCTCCTTCCCCAGCAGTCTGAACAGTATCTCCCTCTGCTCCAAGGCATAACAATCGCCGCCATAGCTAATATAGCAGGAGTTACATATTTGAAATTAGAACATCATTACAAATTTTCTAAACATGTTGCTAGGCCCGCGATGACCATTGGCGCTGCGGAGAGGACTAGGCCTATGCCGACACGCTGGAGGGGGCGAATGCCTGTGGGTATGCTGGTGATACTACGAGCAAGCGGCACGAATATGCGGTCGTAGATGGGGACGAAGAGTGCCATGAAGGCCAGTGGCACGATCGAGAGCCCTCAGTTATGAGAGGATCAGATAACCTGCTGGCGCTCCAGAAAGCAGCAGCTCAGAAGAAGAAGAAGAATAAGCGGAAGGCGGTGATCGGTGGAACGGAAGAGGAGTGACCAAGGCTGAACTCCCAGATTCCGATCACAGCAACGTCCGGCCAATGAATGTACGAGCCGAATGGATGGAGAGGATCAATTAATTGGAGAGAAAGATCCAAGAATTGAATTCTCGATATCATTACTGAAGATTGCCCAAATCTGTGGTTGTTGAAGTTGAAACTGAGATGGTGTAAAGAGTTTGAGAGAAAAAGAAAAAGAAAAAAGAAAAAAGAAAAGAAAAGAAAAGGAGTAGAGAATTGCGGCCTGGGCGCTGGTTGCGGGATGGCATGATGCTGTGAGCACACCTTTGCATGGTTCTGGTCGAAGTGGGTGGAAGGAGGCTTAGATGGTTAGAATCAACAATGGTTGGAAAATCTGCATTTGGTCTCTTTTTGCTTAAAGAGAGAGAAAGCGGCAGCGGAGGAAGCTGAAGTAGCTATGGGAGTGGGAGGCGCCGAGGCGGCGGCCGGCGAGGAGGCTGTTTTTGGTGGCGGAGTAGTCGATGTTTCAGGAGTCGGCGATGCCGCCGTTGCGGCTGGTGAGACAGGAGACTACGGCGTGGATGGGGAGGGAGAGCTGGGTGAGGGATTGGATTGGGATTTACAAGGGTAATTTAGTCAAAAAAATAATGGTAAACTTGTAATTATTTATAAATTTTAAAATAGTGCGTCAAAAGTAATTTTCAGTGTGCAAATAGAATTTCCCGAGGGTTTATGTTCCCTAAACGAATCAGAAAGACTTAAATACCCTTCAACGTGGGTGAACCGAATCGTTCAGACCTAAAGTAGGCAAAACCGTAATTAGAACCGAAATTCTGTGGCACCTCTGAAATTGGGAAAATTTCCTAATCCTAAGCCCTAAACGGGAAATTCTATTTACGCCCGACAACATACTCTTTCCTTACAAATTTGTAACTTGCAAATAATTACAAGTTTATTATTTTTCTTCTTGATTACGTTATTCTTTTAAATTTCAAATTTCTAAAACTTTTTAAAAATTTAAAATAATATTATTGTTTTTCTTCTCTGTTCTCTCTCTAAAACGCAAAAAAAAAAATTATAGTATTTAAATCTAAAAAAAAACATATTTCTCACGAACTAATCGATTTTCTGTCTCTCTAAAATTTTTACATTTGAATGCCTAAAAACTTTAGGATGAATTTTAAGTTCTTCAGATTTACTGTAACAAGTGATATTAAAATTTAGAGTTTGAATTTTTCAAAATAAATTGAAAAATCCAACATGCAATTGGTACGTTTTAAATTTTTTTTAGTTTTTAATGTGTTTTGTTAGCAATTTATTGTTGATATTTTCTTTCTTGCACGATAGTCAGTCACGTGTCGTCATTGGTGAATGGTATTATATTTAATCGAGTTGAATTAAATTTGAACTTTTGTTGAATTTTCCTAAATTTTTTACCGCAATAGAGAATGTTTTAATTTTTAATGTACATATTTTAAATTTGGACAACAAATCTACAAATAATTTTGAAATCAATTTAATGGTTGTACATGTTGGAAAATTAAATTTAGGGTGCTGATCTCAGTTTGAATGATTAAACCCATAATGATGATGATGTTCCTTTTCCTATAATTGGTGCTGATTTCGATATGAATAGCAGAGTAGGCTCGAAAAGAAAATTTGGGAATTTTATGGCTAAGTCACACTAGATGAAAAGCAAAAGAGAAAAAAAATAGAGGATTAAATTTGAAAAAAAATTTAGACATACAAAATAAATTGGTAATGTTTCAAGATAGGTGTAAAAATTAATCTGGATGTCAAGGGAGTTTCCAAAGAAGTACACCACTTTCCTAACTAGCCCACATAGGTAATTTTGATTCTGGCTGGTTTGGACTTTCAGCCCGAAATGTTAATAAATGGGCTCACTTAAAAAAATGTGTGCTACTTTAGAAACACCCGCGTCAAGAGTAAATAGCCGTGCATAAATAGAATTTCCTAGCCCTAAACACCCAAATCAAAGAAAAATCGAAACTTAGAGCGACGATGGCGGCGAGACGAGGGAGGCGAATCCGACGACGGCGGGATTGAAGGAGAGAGTGGAGAATTAATGGAAGATGATAAAGGAGCATGCGGTGACGTATCCATACGTATGGGCATCGTACATCGTGGTCTATGGCGGGCTCGGAGCATACCTCAGCTACCGAGCGAACTGAGAACCGCGTTACGATGCTGCAAGAGAGGCTCCGGGCGCTCGTCGAGGCTGAGGGATCGCCACCCGCTTCCGGATCCGATGCTGCCGGTTCGTCCAAGACTGGATCTTGGTGATGATTGAGGTCCGTTGTTGTTGATTCTATTTGCTCTACCCTTGAAGGAGAAGAATTAGGGCGTTAGCTTTAATGATGGAGGTATTTTGTTGAAAGTAATGATTTTTATTTTTTATTTTTTCCTTTCAGATTTTACAAGTCCTGCGAGCAGGATAAATCTGGTTCATTTTAAAATTAATAATAATAATAATAATAATAATAATAATAATAATAATAATAATAATAATAATCTCAATTATTTATCTTCAGAAGGATTTAGTGATGTGCTATTCTTTTAGTATTACTGGAAATGGTTGATTGAATCTGAATATGATTGTCTATGTTGTAGAATCTGTGCTTAGAAAGCATTGTAGGATGAACTTTTGATCTCCATAGGTAAGAGTGGGAAGCCTTGTGTTTGTCTCAAATCCTATAGAGAGGTCCCGAGGGAGATAAGAATTCCAACTCAGGAATTGTTGCGTGCTTCTCAGGAAGATGGACGACTTAAGCTGCAGTTTGTCCATCCAGATGAAGACATTGCTGAAGAAGAAGGAGAAGATGATGATGATGGAGGAAAGGATGAGACAGGAGAAGCATTAGAAGGAGGAGAAGAAATAAAAGAAGAAGATGATGTGAAAAAGGTTAGTGAAGGCTAGAACCATCAGTAATAGGTTTTGGCTTCTACCTTAACTTGCATAAATTGGTAGTAAATCATGATGTGGTGTTTTGTCTATCTTTCCTATTAAAGAAAATGCAAGATGAAAATAAATAAATAAACTTAAGCCTTATTAAGATGTAGTAACTCATTTTGACTTTAGTATGTTTTGATGATCCATATATCAGACTTTGACTTTACTATGTAGTAACTCATTTCTCCAACTATCTGGAGAGGGCACATAAACTGTAGGATTATCTAATGAGGGTCGCTAGTGTACCTAGAAACCAAATTTTCCATCTGATTACTGTATGTGGTAGTTACTGATCAGAACCTCATGTGCTCTCTAGTCAAGTCCCAAGTTCATTGAGAGAATACTAAATACTGCATCCAAAACAAATAGAACTGAACTATTCCAGTGTTTCATAAGTAAAAGAAATCGAGCCACAAATGCAGCTATTAGTTCAATCGTAGTTCGGACATCCCTACACATAAACAACAGTTTTCACATTTCTTACTATTATTGCCTCCTTCTAAAAATTTGTTTCCATTGTTTAACGCCACACAAGAAAACAATGTGAATCATCACTGCTTATGACTCTTTCTGCACTTTCTTGCTAAACAATGTGCATCATCACTGCTTATGACTCTTTCTGCACTTTCTTGCTAGCCTAGCAAGAAAGTGCAGAAAGAGTTATAGATGATGCACATTGTTTTCTTGTATGGCGTTAAACAATGGAAACAAATTTGTACAAGGAGGCAATAATAGTAAGAAATGTGAAAACGGTTGTTTATGTGTAGGGATGTCCGAACTAAGATTGAACTAATAGCTGCATTTGTGGCTCGATTTCTTTTACTTATGAAACACTGGAATAGTTCAGTTCTATTTGTCTTGGATGCAGTATTTAGTATTCTCTCAATGAACTTGGGACTTGACTAGAGAGCACATGAGGTTCGGATCAGTAGCTACACACATACGGTAATCAGATGGAAAATTTGGTTTCTAGGTACACTAGCAACCCTCATTAGATAATCCTACAGTTTATGTGCCCTCTCCAGATAGTTGGAGAAATGAGTTACTACATACTAAAGTCAAAGTCTGATATATGGATCATCAAAATAAAAGGTCGTGGAGAAAGCATACAAAGTAGATTGACTGGTGTCTAGAAGACGTGGATCATATAAGTGATATAGGCGGGCTAACCACTTAAAGAGCCCCAAGTAGATGCTATAGTTTGCGAGACAAAACCTGCTTTTGATGTTTCTAGTCAGATTGATCGAAGGGAATGGGACACCTACAATAGTGAATGATCTTGTAATAAGGTGCGGGGTTTGATTCCATGGCAAAGTCTCAAAGACTGGCTCATAACTTCGAGCTGATGCCTGTGGACTTGAGTATCTGTAGAAGGTGAGACTGTGCTATCTGAAAACTGCTCAACTAGAATCACATGATAAGAATGCATGGCTATAGAGAGCAGGTATAAAGTTGATGATTCAACCTCTTTCCATCTCTTTCTAGATATAGAAGCATCCATTCAACCTGTAAGATCTCTAGGTGGCAGTCATGCTTTTTCCAACTGTAAATAAGAATCATATGAAAGAGAGGGGAAGAAAAAAAGAGAGCCCGGCAAAGGCACAAGAGAGTGTTATGATTGATGCTATCCTTTTTTTCTTCAATTTCCTTCTTTTTGTTGCTGTTGGCATATCAAGATAGGCCCTACGCATATGTGTATCTTTTTGGCTGTGGGCGTCATGAATAGGTTTAAGCACATGTTGCACAGAAGTGCGTTCTGCCATTTCAAAGTTCCGTGAACCGTCCTGTTATGCATTGTTATTCCTTCAAACCTGTTGAGTTTTGATCTATTGCAGTTTCTGCATTCGTAAAAATCCATCTGCAATCATATTATTTATGGGTTAATTAAGTGGTTCTTCCTGAATAGCAGCAAAAACAAAAAAAAAATGATTAAAAGTTAAGCGTGACACATTTTAAATGGAAGGTATACGACTTACTTGAGTGTTATTTTTGACATTCATCATCGGAATGGACGGGGTACCTGTGTTGAATTCCTTTTCTTCTTTCTTTCTAGCCTCTCGCAGAGAGATCAAGGCGAACTTAGATGATATTATAAATAAGCATATTTCAGTAGGAATAAATGAATTCTACCGCTTTTGTATTTAGTTATATGGAATAACCATGTTATAAATTGGACAGAACAAAAGTATTTATAAAGGACAGCATAATAAAAAATACTCTTAAATTAAGCAGTTACTTTTATCCATCTGTTTTGATTAATTTCACTTAAATGTAATTACATAAAAAGATGTCATTCTTCTATTCTGACAGATTTTATATAAAAGTAACTGCTTGATTTAAGAGTATTTTTTATTATGTTGTTCTTTATAAATGTTTTTGTTATGTCCAGTATGTAACATGATTATTCCATATAACTAAATATAAAAGCTATAAAATTTATTTATTCCTACTGAAATGCGTTTATTTGTAATATCCTCTAAGTTCGATTCGACTTGATTTCTCTGCGACGGACTGGAAAGAAAGAAGAAAAGAAGGAATTCAACACAGGTTCCCAGCCTATTCCGATAATGAGTGTTAAAAATAACACTCAGGTAAGTCGAAGTCGTGTACCTTTCATTTAAAATGTGCTACACTTGACTTTCAGTCAGTTTTTTTCTTCCTGCTATTCAGGAGGAACCAGTCAGTTAACCCGTAAATAATATGATTGTAGATGGGTTTTTACGAATGCAGAAACTGCAACAGATCGAAACTTAATGGGTTTGATGGAAGAATGATGTATAACAGGACGGTTCACGGGACTTTGAAATGGAACACCGCATCTTTGTGAAACAGGTGCTTAAACCTATCCATGACGCCTACAGCCAAAATGATCCACGTATGTATAGGGCCTAGTAGCAGGAAAACAATAGCAACAATGAAAGGGACGATGCGCATGCAAAGAGTGGTCACAACATAAGAATACATTCCTGATAAATTTTATAAGGACCTAAGGTATAACTGTATAAGGATATCGCATGGCAATTGCATAATTCATAAGTTTGTCGGTGTTGGATGATCAAAACTACAAAAGTTAAAGAGATAGGATATGACTAAACAAAAATAAAATCAAGATATACAACATAAGAGTAGTAAGGGCAGATTTTCTATAATGAGACTCCCATGTAGGGTGGTAATGGAGTGGTAATGGAGCCATCAACGGCCAAATTTTGGCCCTCATAATACAAAATTTTGAATAAGAAAAATAAAATTTTTAGGTAAATTTTAATTCGTGGACGTGACTATTACCATCTCTACACCTATGAGATATTATTTCATATGAAAATATCATAAGTGATGACGGAAAGGACAAAAAAAGAGCATTTTTCTGAAATTAATAAGTCTCAACTCAGTAAGTATAGCATCAATAACAATGAGGAAACACATGTCTGTCCAACTAAAATCAAATATATATTTTTTGAGTTAGACTGGACTGCAATCAATAGTATTTGAATATTGATACTATTAGCTAAGATCTAAGCATGGGCAACTCAAAATGAAAATCCATTCAACTATATGAGATCTGTTTTTCATAAACTATCCACAAACAAAATTTTATAGGAATTGGCTTTGGTTAAGGAATTGGATTTAATTTAACCAAATGGGCATACATCAAGTGCAAACAAAATGATTGCATTAAAACTATCATAAAATTCACTAATTTTTTAGTGCTTGATCCGAATGTAAATTATGCCAAGTTCAAATGAAAATCTGTTTGTCGATAGTTTGTATCGTAACTGATAGATCACCCGCTGAAATAAATTTTCATTTTGCATTATTTAATCGAAGTAAATCTTGGTTGACAGTATTAACACATAAATACTATTGATGGTAGCCTTTAATTATTATAAAAGACAATAGGCTAATATAATTGATCAACTATACTAATAGAATAGGTAAAAGATGTAAAAGCCACGATAAACAAACGGTTGAAAGGAAAAACAAAGAAAGTTAAAAGAGGTTTGAACATATAAGTAATTTTTGTGAATAGATACCTCGATTTCAGCTTCGAGGACGAAGCTATGTGTCGAGGAAGGGGGTATTGTCATGGACCGAGGAGTGAGATCGATGGAGGACCTGCGCTGGTCGAAGGAGAGCAGCTGAAGAAGGGAGAGGATGATGGTGTCCAATACGGCAGTTGGAACAGTATGCTTCAGTTTGTTGGGAAGTTAGCTAGGAATCGGGTTTTGAGTTTGGATTGCAGGGCGATCAATGCTACCCAGTTCATATCCAATATCAATCTCATTTCCATCAGACAGTTATTAAGTAAGGGAAGGTAGATGCTCCAACCGTCATTGAGTCTTTGGGAAAGAGAATGAAGTCATATAACATCTTTGGTTTTTTTTTTTCTTCAGCTCTCATTCGTGTCAACATGTCATGGATTGGAGCAACCTGAACCATCGAAGAGAGTTGGAAGTGGTGGGCTGATCGCGAGCCAATATTTGGACACGGAAGGGCAGTTATATCGGCTATAACTGCCGTTTGAAAAGTGGTTAGAAGGTCGGGTGAAGAAATATGGGTGCAGAAGACAACTTACAACTTTTCAGAGATCAATGGCTGATATTGGTTGAATCCGACAGTTCTGATATTTTGAAGCAGAGAACACTGTATATAAATAGCTGAGTTTTTTAGAACACCGCTCTTGCTTCTTTAAATTGGAATTTTTTCTTTTCTTTCTAATAGTTCAGTTGTTCAAATTCAGTTGTTCAAAGCATGGATTTCTTTCCCTAATCCTATATTTATCCTCTTCTTTTTTTTTTTTGGAATTTTTTTTTCTTTCTAATAGTTCACAGTTGTTCAAAGCATGTTAAATTTATTCATATATTTTTCAGTAGTTACTTTTTTTCTGGTTAATTCTTACAAAAAAGAATGGAGATTAATTGAAATGAAAGATTCTTTGAAAAGAAAGAGAACAGAAGAATGGAGGGGTATTCTGAAGAGGAAGAGAGGGGTATTCTGAAGAGGAAGAGAGGAGTAAAAGGGGCTTTTAGAGGTATAACGGAAAATTCGGACTAAAAACTTAACTGACCTAACGTCTATTCTAGGAGTATAACGGAAAATTCGGATTAAAATTTAACTGATCTACCGCCTAATGGAAGTTATTCCAGGATTAAAGTAAAGTAACTTAAAAGATTTGGGAAACTAAAATCAAATTATGAAAATTTTAAAAATTAAAATATAATTTTTAAATTTGTAAGAGATTGATATGTAAAAATCCCAAAAAATATACAAACTTTAAGAGAGCATGAGAATTTGGAATTGAACTTAGTTTGAACCTCAACACAAAACAAGTATCTGAGCATAAGTAGAAACAGAGCAAATTTGCACATATATATATATATTTCTCAAAACTTAGCTACAAAGTTTCTAACCTAACATACCATAACAACAGCAGCCTCTCATCGATTTAATTTGGATGCCATAAATGAATTTGGTTTCAGGCTACAAAGCTAGCTCATGATCAGCAGAACATAATAACCACAACGGAAACATCAAGCGTCAGAGTTCAAGCCATTAGTTACCATGATACTAGCTAAAGCTTTGAAGGAGGTGCATTCACTCCACCCCTGCCTGTTAACAGAATTACAGTCCTCAGTCGATATTGAAAAGATCTAACTAATAAGCTCTTAGACCTACCCAAGCTGCCAGTCGAAATGCGTGCACCCATTTGTATTTTTAGGCCTTGGACCTCACTTGGGATTCCTGAGAACAATGATGACTGAATCCCCCCGCAGAAACATCTTGCTGATGAAACGATCCTTGTTAACTGGGAGTGCTTTCTTCTTTCCCTTCCCAGTCTTTCGTATCTGCAATGTGCAAGAAACCCAATCATCAGGGGTGAATACGAGATAGAACAGGGCATAAAATTGCAAGCATGAGATGAAAACATAGGGAGATTTCATTCAGATACCTCAGTCCACATTTCCCTCACATTCTCAAGAACCATGTTGCAATGGCGGTCGAATGCCCGTACACGACCAAGTAGCTTCTTGTTGTTTCGACAATTGATAAGCACCTGGCAAAGTACAGACAAAAAGACTATTAAATCTCCAAAACAATATTTCAGTAAGACGCTCTGATGTATGCTGGTTAGGCAAAAAAGAAATACATCCTTTTTTCCCCCCACTGGCATTAATTTACTACGTGACATGAATAGTGAAAAACAAAATGAACAAAAAAAAGGGAGAAATTCATAACCCCTGCATTATTTTGCTTAAAAAATTATCAATTTCTATAAACCTTTGGATATCCATGATAAACATTACTTTCACTACTGAATAGGAAGAGGAACAAAAAAACTGATGGAAAGTTAAGTGTAACAACAATTCACAAACATTTTAAATAAAAGGTACAAGACTTACCTGAGTGTTATTTTTTACGCTCATCATCAGAACTTACAGGGGACCTGTGTTGAATTCCACTTCTTCCTTCTTTCCAGTCTGTCAGAAAGATCAAGACAAATTTAGAGAATATTACAATAAGTACATTTCAGTAGGAATAAATGAATTCTACAGCTTTTGTATTTAGTTATATGGAATAACCATGTTACAGATTGGACAGAACAAAAGCAATTATAAAGAACAGCATAATCAAGCAGTTACTTTTATGTGAAATCTGTCAGAACAGAATGCTATATCTTTTTATATAATTACATTTAAGTGAAATCAGTCACAACAAATAGATGGCATTTTTTATATGTTTTGGTGGCGTGCTTCTTCTGAGGATTATTTCTAACAGTTATACAAGAAAAGTGTTTAAAAGAAGTCATCAACGAATTCAACTACCTAAGCTATAACAAAGTGTCATGCTCAATTTTGGCAAGATATAGCAAGCTTATGTTTTTAATAATTTGAAGCCATGTCATGGACATTAGCAAATGCATTTTACATGAAGAGAACTAAGAAGCAAGAGTTAGATGAACTTACACTGGCATCGTCCTCCATTATTACACTGTATCCAAGAGAGGAAAAAAGGATTAAGATAAATGAAAAAAAATACATGTAAAACATAAAAATCATGTGCAGTAACTGAATAGCATTACAAAACATTCATGATAATTATTCTGTAAGAAAGCATGAGAGACCAATAAATGAGTAAACAATGAATACAAAGAAAAGCTTCTAAACAAACAAAATTAGCCATGCACTAAGAAAGAGAGAAGGCCCGAGGAACTCATATTATATAAGAAACAGGCTTATCACGCACTTAACTTCCATATGATAGAAACAAAAAAGAAATCCAAGGTTGATAAAAGAATGTTTCCTTAACATGGAGAATGCACACTCAACGGGCACTCCTCAAACTGCCCGACACTTGTTCTAGTGTGCCCTCAATTAATAACGAACATTCCAAGACAAAAGGTGAGAAAACTGCATGCATGTATGATGTATGTATATGTAGTTCCGCAAGGCAGGAGCCCATGAACAATAGAAAGACCAGGTACAAAAAAAGTACATATTTCTACCCATCAAGGAAAAGTTGGCTGTGCTGACAGTTAATTTTGCCTTTAAAAGAATGTGAAAATAAATATTTTTATTTCCTTGAGTTTTCAATGTTTACTTAATTTGAGTTGTTTAAAGGGAAGGCCTAAAGAATAACGATAAGTTGTAAATTTCACATTCAAACATACATGTAAAAAAGGAACCCTCAAACTGGTATCATAACTAATGTGAAAATGATAGAAACATTGGAAACCCACCTCTTTTGTTTCCTTATATGTGCATTGTAGTTTCAAGGAAGATTTTAAGGTTAAACTCACAATGCCAACTATTATTGGAACAATTAGAAACTAATCCAAAATCCCGTTTCCCTTGAAAATTTCAAACTGTTTAAAGCCAATCCGATGCACCACCTATAAAATTTCTCCTCTCAATCTAGATTTTTAAACATCTAACTAGTCTAGTAAACTGCATACATGTGTTCATATTGGTACAAAATTTGGGCTAATGCAAACTTGTAATTCTGTCTCTTCGATATGAATACAAATAACAAGAGTTTATTTTTAAAAAAAAGCCTAACTCTAACATCGCTCCAATTTCCCAAAGCAAAAATAGCAAACAGGAAAAAGAGAATCACATATATTAAACAAAACCCTAGATCCTAAGATACCGCATAGGACTCAATTAAACCATAAAGAACCCACAAAAAAAAAAAAAAAAAAAAAAAAAAAAAAAAAAAAAAAAAACCTAGAATCCAAGATACAAGCAAACCCTAGATTTAACGTCCCCAGATCATATTCTCTAGAAACGCAAAGCAATCCAATGATCTCAGCAAAACGCAAATTCTAACGAAAATAATTGAACCAAAATAAACTTAGGAAATCAAAAAGACGGCTAACGAAAAACTCACAGGATTAAAAATGGAGAATTTCACGAACGAATCACTCCAGCGAGATCGCAGTCCCAAAATAAAACCTAGGCTAGCCGAGTGAGGGTTTAAAGTTCCAGAAATGAATCAGAAAGACTTAAATGCCCTTCAAAGTCTGAGAACCAAATCGTTCAGATCTAAAGTAGGTAAAACCGTAATTAGAGCCTAAATTCCGTGGCAATTCGGAAAATGGGAAAATTTCCTAATCCTAAGCCCTAAACCCCCGGAATCAAAGAAAAATCATAACTTTGATACTCCCATCAATGGCGAGCGACGATGGCGGCGAGACGAGGGAGGCGAATCCGACTGCGGCGGGATTGATGGAGAGAGTGGAGAATCAATGGAAGATGATTAAGGAGCATGCGGAGACGTATCCGTACGTATGGGGATCGTACATCGTGGTCTATGGCGGGCTCGGAGCATACCTCAGCTACCGGTGGTGGAAGCTCCGGCGAACTGAGAACCGCGTTAGGATGCTGCAAGAGAGGCTCCGGGCGCTCGTCGAGGCTGAGGGATCGCCACCCGCTTCCGGATCCGATGGTGCCGGTTCGTCCAAGACTGGATCTTGATGATGATTGAGGCCAGTTGTTGTTGATTCTATTTGCTCTACTCTTGAAGAATTAGGGCGTTAGCTTTAATGATGGAGGCATTTTGTTGAAAGGAATAATTTTTTGTCCAGATTTTACTTGAAAATGCTATTGAGTCTTGCGAGCAGGATAAATCTAGTTCATATTAAAACTAAAGAAAAAAAATTCAATAATTTTTATCTTCAGAAGGATTTAGTGCTGCGCTACTCTTTTAGTATTACTGGAAATGGTTGATTGAATCTGAATATGATTGTCTATGTTGTAGAATCTGTGCTTAGAAAGCATTTGTAGGATGAACTTTTTATCTCGAGAATCTATACTTGATAGTCATTGTAGAATTACTAAAGAATTTTTGCAAATTCCTTAGAATTAGGAGTTAATGATATTCAGATACCTACGACATTAGTCTATGTGATCATTTTTTTCTCATGCTTTATGGATTTCCCCAGAATCCTTGTAGTATTTAGATGATTAGTGCAATTTCTTTATAGAAATTTGTTGAGCATATGGAGAAAAAAAGGAAGGAACAAAAGAATGAGAGAAAGGAAGAAAGGAAGAAATTATTTAACTTGTGCAAGTTGTGATGTTGCAATTCCTCTGTAGGAAGAGATTGGTCGGCTTGTGCTATCTTCGATTTCAAATCCGAAGCCCATCGTCATTCCATTCTTTTGTTGAGAGTCTGGCACTTATTCCATCCCTGGATTTACATAGCGAAGAAAGGCTCGTGCTCGAATGTGTGACTACGGAGTGCCTATCGCCCTCGCATAGCACTCGAACATTCAAGATTGTTTTTTTTTCTGGAAATACTAAATGAAAAAATAGACTATCTTCAAAATTTTCAGGAAAGATCAAGAATGAGTGTTGAAAGGAGTATCGAGGATGGCTTAGCGCCAGCAAATCCCCTTCTTTTTAACTCCAGGTTACCTTAGTGTCTGCTTACAAGGCGTTTGGAGCTAGAAGACTTTTTCTCAACTTAAATGCCGAGGGTGACAGTAAAACCACTTTGGACTTCATATGATTGAAGCCCAACGTTGTAGGAAAGCTTGTCCAAGAATTACATCTATGTTAAAACCTTTTAATTTCCTGTGTTTCCTTTCAACCATTGATTGCGGCTTTACATCTTTTACCTATTATATTAGTAGTCACTATTGATCGATTATATAGCCAATTGGGCTTTTATAGTACTTAATATATATATATATATATATATATATATATATATATATATATATATATATATATATTAGATTTCAGTTCTACAGATATTATTTCCTCTTTGCATTTAATGCTAAACTTATTGTATCTATGTGAGACTGTTGTATTTTGGTAATCTTCATTCTTGAAACATCAGAAGAAATGTTCAATTTTTTTTTTCCCCTTTTCATTCTCGCTTATGATATTTTTCATATGAAACAATGGCTCATGGGAGTCTCATTTTAGAAAATGTGCCCTTACTATTCTTATGCTGTATCTCTTGATTTTGTTTTTGTTTAGTGAAACAATATTCATATTCTATCTCCTTAGCTTTTGTAGTTTTGATCATCCAACACCAACAAGCTTTACTAGGTCCCCATTGCTATGCAATTTCCTTATACCTTAGGTCCTGTCTCTATATAATGTATCAGGAATGTATTCTTTTGTTGAGACTAGTCTTCGCATGCTCAGCTCCCTTTCATTGTTGCTATTGTGCATTTACATATATCAATTGCTTCTTTTTAGAGTTTTGGCCTTAAATATTTTTGCATCATGATAAGTAGACAACTGCCCATCTTTTTGTCAATCTCCACTGATGGTAGTCTCGGTATCAGAAAGATAACCTGTGAAGAATGAAGTTCTCCCAAATATATGCCTAGCATTTAATAAGTCTACAAATAGTAGAGAGAAAAATTCAAAACAAGGAAAAAGGCCACATGGGGCAAAAATAGCCTCACCCACGGCCTCCATGAGGCTAGCTGCCCTGCGCGAGGCTAATAATTACCCTCGCGCATGCGGGGCTATTCCAGTTTCTAAACTGGGTTTCCTTTGGGTTTTTATCGGAATTCCGATCTCAATTATATTCAATCACTTGGAATTAAAGATTTCTGATTCAAATACTAGTTTAGAGATTTGATTTAACTTGGATTCCATCTTTATCTTTAAGGAAACCCTGAAAATTATAAATAGGAGTCAAGAGGGGAGAGAGGGGAGAGAGAAGGATCTTTTGGAGAGATCATTGGAGACTAAGAGATAATTTCTACAAGAAAGCATGCTGACCCGCAGCAAGAACTGCCGGTCAGAATCTTCTTCGTCATATTCTCTATGTTCAAAACCGATTTTAAGCATTAGATCGTCAACGAAGTACAAGGACGACACTCCATAACCGCATTAGAACTCACTTTTTTTGTAAAATAGAGAGACGAATCATATAAGACCTCTCATTTGTTTCCTTTGCTTTCTTTTCATTTTGGATAATTTTCATTGTAATTCTTTATAAATCCGTCTTTCACGGGAAACACAAACAACAGAAATATTCCATTTCTCTGAATGTGAGACTGTCTGTCAAGAGCAGTGAAAATCCTAGTTGGTTAAGGGATCAGAGGTTCATGTTATATATTGGATTTTAAGACATTTGGACAAGTTTTTGGGTGAAATTAAAAGCAACATGCAGATCATCCAGGAAACATGGTATATGGAAGCAGGAAGTCACGAAGTATTTATCTGGGAACACTGAAGTCGACAACACTTTTTTGTTAACATGCGAACTTTGGTGGGCAGTTTAGTTAGAAATTCTTGGTTGCCTGTGCATGAGGTATATGCTATTATAACTCTACACCAACTTGTACTGCTCAGGCCACATGACGTTTGAATTGTGATAGTAGTGAATGAGGTGCACTTGCTGATACAAAGTTGCAGTGTACAAGAAAGTTGGCAAATCTGGAAACCTTGTGAATGGCGAGGGTCATGCTGGTAGATGTTATTAATAACTATTTTATTATTGGATTAGCCACAAAAAGCTAATTTGATATTGTTTTTCTTTTTTAATTTTTATCTAGCGTCATTGAAGTAAGGAACTGTATCATTTAGTTCATCTAGATTGTGTGCTCTTGTAGCCAGCCAAATAACCATACATCCTATTTTGGTATGTAGTCTCGCTAAGCGTCTCAATACGGGAGGGGAGAAGTTTTAAGTACTTTTAGTTGGAAAATTAGACTTGATGCTGAACCATATACCTCAAGAATGCTAAATTTGTGCCATCTTATAGCTAATGTTGGCTGAAGCCCTGAAGTTCATAGCTTAAGGGTGTCTGTATGAAAGACTTGATAGATTCTAATATGCTTGCCTTCATTGTGGGATAATTATTTGTTTTAGAAGTGAATAGCCCACGGATATTCCTACCGCTCAATTTTTTTCTGTATTCATGGTTTTAAACTTTGAATATGTCCCGACGCTTGAATGGCAAGGCCTGTTCAATAGAATTTTTCCGAGTAGCTTGTAAACAGACCATTTATGATATTTTTTTGGTACCAAATTCCCAACAACAACATCAAATTAAAGATAGAAATATAGATAAATCCCTGTAGTACAGAAGAACAGAGCATGTAGATGCTATACACAATAGTGCAACTGCAAGATCTAAAGCTCTTCCTGGCGAAAGATAACTATAAAAGATACTTTGTAAGCTTTGAGCTTTTCCGTGTTAAACAAACACGTCCTAAATTTAAAACTAGGAATGAGAATGACGTCTATTCAAAATTTTAAATTAAAAAATTAAAATTCTTATTTCTATTTGTATTGATGTTTTCATTTGAAATTATAGAATCATAAATAGATGCCATCTTCTGTCTTCTGTATGCAGTGTACTAACATTACATATGGAATGCATACTGCATACCTTAGGCCCCACTGGATGGTCAGCATTCAAAGGGGGATGGCATTTTGTTGAAGGAGCTTTCAGCTTGAAGAAAAAGAAATGAAACAAATGATCATGTATTTTATCTCCTCTCTCTCTCTCTCTCTCTGAGTTTTCTATAATTATTTTAAATCAATCAACACATGCCCTTTGACTTTCCAAACTTACCTGCTTCTACGCCTGCAAAAAAGTTCCATTGTCAAATTATTTGAAGGAAAGATTGTCAACTCTAATTGTCTTCTCATTTGGAATTATCCTTGAATTTCAAAGCCTATGTGGTTGAATTTTATTCCTACTAGTACTCTTATTTGTTTTTTGGTCATTTTCAAAGTAGAAGTGTAAGCTTTTTCAACCGTGATAAAGCAATTTGGAGAATTGAGAAACATTTACATTCATGAAGAGTCCTTTTCCTTGCATCAAGCCTTTATTTTAGGTCAAGCTCCCATTATTGATAAATAGCTAGGACCAATTTGCTTCTCTGTTATTTCCTTCTTTTTTATGTGATATTTTGTCATAAATACTATGTTATTTTGGATTCGTCAACACGAACAAAGCCATTAATCTTCTAAAATTTATGTTGGTCATCATCAATTCATAATAATTCGCCAAATGTTTAAGTACGTACTTGGATGTCAAAAGCAAAGTGTTTTGGAGTGTTTGTTTTTACAGGGTGTGTTTTCTAGTGTTTTGGTGGTATGTGTTTTCGAGTATTCTGATAATAACTTTTGAAATATTCAAACTTGTATTTGAGACTTTAGTTTTCTCGTGGGTTTTCGTGTATTTCGTAAGCAAATAAAAGACAAATATATCTAATTAGGAAAAGAAAAGCACGTAGGAGCATGTTGGAATAATAAAAAAGAGAGAGAATATTTTTGGATAAATAATTCAGAATACTCTAAAATATCCCGATTTGGAGTGTTCTAAAAAACACTTCAAAACACCTACCTAGGTGTTTTTAAAGAACATTCCAAAATACTTATTAAAAAAAATCACAAGCAAGTATTTTAATGAACACTTTATAATACATTCCTCCAAAACATACAAAAACACTTCAAAACTAATCTCTCAAATATAGCCTAAAAGAAAGCTTCCTCCTAGAAATTGACCAATGTTATAGCCTAAAAGAAAGCTTCCTCCTAGAAATTGACCAATGTTTACAAAATAACGGACTAACTCTAAGCCACCCAAATCCTTGGCTTTCTATTACTAATCTAGTGATGAGAAGTAGTTGGTGCAATTGTCAATTTTTTGCGTGTCCTATTTAATAAATTTAAAATAAATTAACTCAAGTTTTTGAACATGACGGTTTAAATACTGATCCATGTACTTGTCCATTCTCATCCGAATCTAATCCCTTCCCTTGATTAGCATCAAATCAACTACTATCTACCTACCTCCAAACTTGATAAGTCAATTTCTCACTTGAACCTTTGACGTTGTTGTTGTTTTTTACAAAATGCTGAGCCTTAAAAAATAGAATTCGCTGAGCATATATCCAAGTCAATAACAGTAACTTTGTAGGAAAATGAGCTAACATTAATAAACTAATTTTTTTCACTGCAGCTAAACTCGTCACCTAATTATATAGTTAGTCAGCTAACTAATGCTAACATCAACCTCCAACAAGAAATAGAATGCTGTAGTCTATCTCAAGGAGTACTGCTGCAACTATTGCTGCTGCTACTCAGTCCGATTTGGCCGAAATATTCAAAGTGAGAGAGATCCAATTTCCAAATGTCGAGCTTGCTTCAGGTGATTTAGTCAGAGATGGCGATTGCATGAGGTTGCTGCAGCGTAAGCTCATTAATTATGCCCGACGACTAGAGTAATCAAGATTTAGATGGCATGCGGTCTATAGAAATGGGCCATGCAAAAGTTTATGTGCATGTGTCTTATTGTGATATGATGCCCTTGGGAGTGACATGGTTATCTTTAGACCACGCTTATTGGCGTATGCTTTTTAAAGTATGACTTATGTATACAGTAAGGCCCTGCTTATTTACTGAGAAGCATAAAAACGAAGTAAAGAAAATTAGAAGTAACTTTTAAAAATTAAAGTAATAGAAAAGATTACTTTTTAATTTTCAACCCAGTTAATAAGAAATAACTTTCAAATTATTTCTGAACCAAACAAACAGCTTCTCCTACTTCCTATACCATACCACTATGCTTCAAGTGTCTTAGAATTCTAATGTTGAAATACCTGTATTAAAACAATAATATACTCATCATAATTAAAAATAATAATTATTTAAGATTGCATGATTCGCTTCAAAACAATAATGAATGACGAACTAATGCCCCTCCCGTTACGGCGGCCTTCTCGCCGCCCATGACAAGCGTCAGGTACAAGCCCACTAGCCACCGGGGAAGCTCAGGCCCACTAGGGCCCACATGACTTGCGACGAGCTGAGGGAGGAAGTAGGGCCCAGCCCAGCTGAAAGTCTACAATCCAAACACAAGAGAGAGAGAGTGAAATTATAAAACTCTTTATATATATTTTTATTTACCAAGAAAATTCTAAGTCGATAGCGTCTCACTCTCTCTCTCTCTCTATATATAATGCATCTTTTTAAATTCATCAAGTCGTAAAATTCTCACTTGCTCTCTCTCTCTCTTTCCGCCTAATACCAAAATTGGACACTTCTTTTTCGATATTTTGTAGAAGTCAACTTACCTTTTAAAACCTCCAAAGTGAAGGTTTTACATAAACAGCTAAAAAACTTCCCAAATAATAGATATGAAAGTTATTCTTGAACGGTGCTAACTATATATGAAGGTCAAATTCTCTTATATTTAGCAATATTATCTTTTTTCAATATGTAAACGGCAATAAATTCAAGTTTAGTGGAGATTAAATTTTCAGAAGAATATATATATGAGTTTGGCTAACAATAAAAAAAAAATTAATAAAGGAATAAATGACAAACTTTTATAGTTATGGATATTATTATATTTAAATATAAACATGACAAAGCAGAATAGGATATTACAATTGATTTGGAAAATTTGATAAGAAAAAGACAAGATTTTCTTATATAAAACTCGCACTTATTTATCATGTTCTAGTCTATTAATACATATACTGTTTTTATCATAAAAGATCTATTTAAGAAGTAATGAAATAATTCCAGTACATAAAGTTTCGACGAGAAGAGTAACAACTAAAACAGTTAAAATAGATATGCAAGAATAAAATCAAGCAGAAGGAGGTTTTAGAGGCAAGAAACAAAATTGTATATAGTTTTTTGGTTAATGAAAAGTTAGTATTTCCCATCCGTTATCGTTTAAAAAAAAAAAAAAAAGGAAAAAAGGGGGGAAGAAACAAATAAAAGATAGAACACACCTAATAAACAAAACTTTGCGTACCTATGTGCAAAAGTCAGTAATACAGGCTCATTGCGAAATGACCCAAATGCCCTTTCATCTATCATCTCTTTAAAAACTCCCTCTCAAATTTCTTCCCTCCCCCATCTCTCTCTCTCTTCAATGCCACAAGTCGACCTGGACTCCCTCGTCTGCGGCGTCGCCGGAGTATGCGGCGACCCCAAAGTCGCATGCGAGACCACCCTCGCCCACTCCCAACCCGAACCCGAACCCGATCCAGACCTGCCGGCGGAGTCCTTCCTAATCCCAATCTCCGGCGACCTCGATTACTGGGCGGACATCAACCCCGCCTACGACCGCGCTGACTCCACCAAGGGGACCACCAATCCCAAATCCCACCAACAGCACCAGCAGCAGCAGGGGCCCACCGCCAACTCCCAGCGGTTCAGCGGGAATCTCAAAGCGACGGCGAAGGCCCCCATCATCGCCTTGCCCAACAAGATCCAGCACCACTCGGCTCTTTTAGGGCAGAGCGCCAGAAAGCCCCACCCGCCAATTTTCCCCAAAAAGACGGCTCGGGTCTCGGATCCGGGATCCCCGAAAGTTTCCTGTTTCGGAAAGGTTCTGTCGGAGAGGGAGAAGAGTCGGCGGCGATCGCCGGACGGAGGGTGCTTGGCGTTGTTCAGGTGCTTTGGCCGCCGGCGAAAGGAGGAGGAGGCGGCGGCGGAGGAGGAGCGGGAGGGGGGCGGTTTGAGATCTGAGAGGCGTCGTAATGTTCCGGTGAGGGAGATAAAGGCTCCGGCGGAGGAGCCGCCGGGGCTGGGAGGGATGAGGAGGTTTGCGTCGGGGCGGAGGGCGGCGTCGTGGGGAGGTGACGTGGAGACCGAGGTGGAGGTGGAGGTGGAGGTGGAGGAGGGACACGTGGCGTGGTCAGGACCGTTGGATCGGCGGTGATGGAGGAATATTTGCTTATGCTCTCTCTCTCTCTCTAATCTTGTGATTGGTGATTTTTTTTTTTTTTTTTTTTGAGTTTGAGTTTGTGGATTTTGAGTGTATATTATTTGGTGAGAAATAGAAAATATAAATGGAAGACTTTTAGTTTATTACTGCATTACTCAATGTCTTAGTTTAACTTGTTTATATTGGTTTTTTTGAAAACTTCCATTAATAAAGTTATAACGGAATAATCTATCAAGATGGTTTATGGAAGAATGAGTAAATAAGTTCCAAATACAATAAAGGGTAATTTAATGGTTTGTCCCTCAAATCTTTATATATTATGATTTTGTCCCCCAAATCTTCATATTTAGAATTTTGTCCCTCAAATCTCATAAGTTACAACAATTTAGTCCTCCTTTCAAACTTTTCTTAACACAGTTAAATATTTGATTATCTTCTTCTTCTCTCTTCTTCCTCTCCTTTCATTTTCTTCATTATTTCTCATATCTTCTTCCTCTCTTCTTCTTCTCTCATAGGAAGATAGGGGAAGAAAAGGAGAAGAGAGAAAGAAGAGAGAAGAAGAAGAGATGAGGAAAATAGAAGAGGAAAAGAAAGGTAAAATGATCAAATATTTAACTGTGTTAGGGAAAGTTAGAGAAGGAGACTAAATTGTTGTAATTTATGAAATTTGGGGGAAAAAATCTTAAGTATGAAGATTTAGAGGACAAAATCATAATATATAAAGATTTGAGAGACAAACCAGTAAATACCCCTACAATAAACCAAAAGCTAAAACCAAATAAAGGATGCCAAACTGGACCATAAAATTGTTGCTTAGCCGCTTTTGGCATGCCAAATCTAAATTGAAGAGTTTATATTAATGTAATCTGGCCCGACACTGAGATTTTTTAAGTTTTGGAGTTTTTTAAGTATGCAAACTAAATAGATATTTAAAATTGACAAGATGTGACAACTCGCTGGACATATTAGACTTATCAAGGCCGACTGATTAATTGTGACGTGTTGCAAATTTTTCTTTGTAACTTCATTTGATTGATCATTTTTGTGAGGCGCACCATATTATTATACTTAAAGAACACATAAAAAGAGTTTTTTTTTTTTTCAATAATTCATTGACGAAGATAATTTTTTTGTTTCCATTTTTTTTTGGGCTAATAGATGATTGTTGTTGCCTGTTCAAACTAGAACAAGCCTGAAACCGTAGGCTGTGTTGCATCATCTCTCATTCAGAGCGGGCCAGCCTTTAGCACTCAAATATCATCCGCGGCTAACGAATTGTCTCAGCCTGCTTCGGCCCAGTCAGGCCTCCCTGTTGTATCAAAGCCCAATTGCCCTTGCAACAGCACAAAAAGACAACTCTTTTAACAAAAAGACTTCTTGCCCACAAAACGAGCATACAGTCGTATTAACACTCATTACTTTAGAAGAAATTACTTCATTTTGATAATACTGACCAAGAGATTATTTAACTCGGATAATTAATCAGATAACAACTTTTTATAAAAATAAATTAAAAAAAATATATGTCCTCCCTTTAAGCAGTAGGGATATTTTGTATCTGGTATCATAAATAATTTAAGAGGCAACACTTTGTATTACTACTGGTGCTATTACTCATCTAACCCATCTCGAGTGGCAGTCGATATTCTATCTGTATCCTCATTAGTTCGACAAGTTCTCCAGCTGCTGCTTCTTCTTCTTCTCGTCAAAAAGCTTCACCGTCCTCCCGTTCAGCGGCCGTACAGGCCTTGAGTTATTGCGGTATGGTTCCGAAAGAGGTGCCTTCAGAGCATTAGCCTGCTCCTGTGTCATCTCTCTAATCTGTAACAAATTTAACAACAAACGTAATAAAGAGTAAATAATGAAACATCGCTTATCGAATAATATCAGAACGGACTGAACAGTCCGATCACCTTGCCCATAACAGTCCAGATGACGTTCTCCGTGCAAGGGGGTGCAGTAAGGGATCCGATGTATCTGAAGTACTTGCGGGTGGAGCGCTTCAAGGCCTTGTTGACTACAACACCGACGGGAACCTGAGTCTCTTGCTTGTCGCCGCATTTCACCTTCGTCAAGTCTTTCAAATTGTCTAGAAACTGAAGGAAAAATATTACGTGCACGTACAAATGCACAAGTAAGTGAAAAGAAAAATATGAAGATCGAACTAGTAACTTATAGACCACGTCTCAAGATTACAATGTTAAATGCTTGTTACCTGATTAAGGAAGGTATCGGCATGGCCAAACCGATACAGGATTGCAAGAACAGCGATTTGGCCCTCCTTGTTTCGGTGAATCATGTGGAGCTCCACCGGGAATCTACAACAAATTTATCAAATATTAATAACAACAAAATAAATCGTTGCTTCGGGGAGTAATATATTTTTTGCTGTATTTCGTTTTAGTACTTTTTAACTAAACAATGGAAAATTTCCAACATTTCTTCTGAAAAACATAATAAGTTGTTTTTTTTTACAAAAAAGGCATGTGTGTGTACCTTTCGCCGCCCATGGTGTGCTCAGATGGTGAATGCCAATGCAATTGCTGTAGTGAGTAGTTCTTCCCATCAACAAGTACATTACCGACTCCTTCCTCATATTTCAACTACAGAATTATGAGAAATTTCATATAACACGAAACAAAGCATACATGCAGTAAGACTGGTAGGCAGTGGGTGTGAGCAGGAACCGAACCATGATGTTGAATCCGTTGTTGATGAGGGTAGCGTTTGCATTGGCGTAGTCTCTCGTCAGAGAATCCATAGTGAGGTCAGGCTCGGCATCGCCCTTGACAACGTTGATTGGAGATTGCTGTTTCCCGCCGTTGCATACTTTCCATTCTGGATTCAGGTTGCCCCAGTTGCTCGGCCCGTTCGCACCATTGCTGTACCCGAATGGAATAACATCTGCTCCGACACACAATTGAACGAAAAACATCAATACTTGCAAATCAGTAAGATTGATTAATATTTATTTTAATGGAACACTGAGAGCCTTGCGCTTTACAGTTATATCTAGAACAAAAAAGGTTGAATGTGATCGGCCACTATAGGAGATGGATGCTATTACCAGCGACCACCCTTGTTGCGACGAGGGATGCCAATCCCAGGGCAAAGGCAATCATCCAAGCAGCGGCCTTCAGCATATCTTATCTATGGTAGATATCGATTATCTACGGGCTTCTAATGGTAAAGAGAAGAAATGCGTTGCTTTAAGTGGGCGCCAACGGGATCATAAATAGAAAGTTGAGAAACCTGTGGCAATGGTTTCTTTGCCTCCCTTTTCTTCTGCTAATCACAGGATTCTCCTTCGAATGGTAGGGAGTTTGTTATGGTCTCCTTCAAAATCTCTCTCACAACTTATAACTTAGCAGTCTTTTTTAGCCATTGGTTAGGTCGAAACTCTGAAGGGAAACATATTTTAATTAGATCTGTCTATTTATTTTTAGATATGACTCCATAATCATTATTTTTAACCATAGATTTGACTAAATCACAAATATAAACTTGCCTGATTGAGCACATTGTCTTATCTCGAAAGGTTAATGCAGCCAAGTCGATGCAACTTACGATGTAAAACTTTCGATGGTAAGTATAACGTTGTAAAAAATATATGTCTAAGTGGCGAAAAAAGGCTAGAAGCAGATCGTATCGATATAGGGTCAGATGGAACCTCCGACAAAGATGGTCCATTGAGAATAAATTGTTTAATTCTTCATAAGAATTCATGTTTCAGCGTTCGTGCCAAATGGATGACAGTAAAATTTCTTAAAGAACTTGTTTAAGTAGCTATAATTTATTATTTGATGATGGTTTCAACTTGTTTTTTAATCTTCATAATTGTCTTCTCTTTAATCCTTATCATGTATTCGGTTTAATAAACGTGCAAGTTATGAGAATAATACCGTTGGATAATATTTTTCCAATTATCAACAATGCACATAGTGAAAATATGCAAACAATGCACATTGTGACCTTACACATGCTTTGTTTCTTTGAATATATTTTTTTCCAAAGGGAACAAAAAAGCCCATATATAAATTGAGTGGCCACTTTGCTTTGCCACCTCAAGTGCAAACAAGTGGAACAATGAGTAAATAATTTATATAAAAGTAATAAAATTAAAGATAGATGGTCAATGATTCAAGGGATGAGAGTCGGCCTTTTCTACTTGTCTCATTAATTTTTCTACCTCAATTCTATTTTGGAAGTCTAATATTCTAATCCAGCGGGAGTCCGATCAAATCCTCTCTCTTGAGTTTATCTGGGAGTTAGTTTTTAGTATAACGACCATTCCAAAAAGTGAGAGGTTAGGCCAATTCTAGGTTGCATAGACACAGACATGCTTACATGGGTATTATATGATATATGGTACATGATACATTGTGAAAAATACAAATATAAAACAACAATGACATGAGAGAAAAAAAAAAACCTAATTATCAATCAGCAAGTTAGTTCGTTCTAATTAATAATTAGGCTGTTTTCTAGATTTCTTCTGCTAACAATTAGATTGTTCTTATTTTGCAATGATGATGAGAGAGCAGACAAATGCAAGCGGAAGCTTGGTGAGCTTACAGAACAAAGAGCAGTGACAGAGAAATCAAATGCCAATGCTCTTAGCTCTTGCTTGTGCATGCACCACATTGGGTGGTCGCAGATGACTGAAATTGCTGCTACTCTCCCACAAATTGAGTCATACTTGCAATCAATCATTGCCATACCTTTCACCTAATCTACAGCCTTCATATCTAAATTGCTAATCCACAACTCAACAGCTTAAACTTTTTGAGTACAATGCTTCTACTGTGACCCAATCTTTATGTGTTTAGCCGTATTTTTTGCTTTCTTCCTTCTTTTTACCTATTCACTTTCCAAGAGATCAAGGGGGTAAATCACTTACCTATCTTAACCCATATTCATCTTCTATTTATTTGTTTGTTTTATGTGAGTGGAACTTGGCCCTTAGATTTTTCATGATGATACCAAGTTGAGTTTATCGGAATAAATATTTCTTGAAATAATTGTTGGAGGTCGAGACACGGGGTTCTTTGCCAAGGTCAGAAAGGGGTCTTACATTGCATATGTCATGATAACACTTTGCAACAAAAACTTCATTTACTTATTTTTCTTTTTAATTTTCTAAGGAAATCGGTGCAAAAGGATTTGTCCTCATTCTGTCAAAAGGAAAGCTCATAAAACATATGAGAACTTGATATAATACACGAAGGATATATTGTATTAGTAGCGGGAGAGGACAACACTGCGGAGTGATTGGTGACATTTGTGCGGTGGTACCCGTGTTTTATTGGGGTTGGTATCGTTCTTCTCGGATCTTTCATTTTGTTTTGCTCTCTTTTGTGTATGTCCAATCCTAGGTGAGGGGATCCTAACATGTACTAGTTACATCTAAGCACAGTTCTATCAAAATTATCTAAAGGAATGCAGGGGTGTACCCACTTTTTACGCTAAATGAAATAAATGATATACATAAAACACGAAAGGCGCACTGATGTCATCATAAGAACTACATAAATCTTAAAAACGATCTCCACGAATTTGCGTGGGCCCGAGCATAGATCACCCCAAAACACATTAAGGTCCATGCTAATTTTAGACACAAACACAATCTACCTATGAAGCAAATCAATTTCGGGTTGGTGATAATTTTATCAAGTCAAATCCAAACTGGCGAGATCTAAACCATGCCAATTTTCTATCTAATGACACATGGACCTACATTTTGAGACAAGCGAGTTCTAACATAGTTTGGATTTGAGTTGTCATTGATAAACTCGACATACTTTTAGGCCGAGTCTTAGGTTAGTAGGCGATACGCTGGAGGCCGTGGCACCAAACTTATCTCTTTAAGGTCATCCCTCATATCATTTTGTTTGTGGGCGCATCCAAATCAACATGATCTCCTCCCCGTTCTGGATGCAACATAGAGTTTATAAATAGTCATAACTTTTCTTGTCCTTTCACTAATGCATGTATGGATATTATCCATATATATGGACCACATAAATTCTCAACATAACTATCCAACATGTTTTGAAGTCCAGTTCTGAATTTAACAATGACAACCACAATCTAAAAGCTTAATGTCAAACTTCATACCCAAGAATTTTAGATGGATATCCTTCTTTTTTTGGCAATAATTCATTGAAAGATATAGATTGCATATTCGTCCTCCAGAGACTAGAAAATAATGGCAAAATGTGGCTGCTATAAGGAAATATTCAAGTGTTCTCTTACACCAAATGAGAGGAGGGTAAGTATCTTATCATTGGCTTGCCTTCTTCCTTTTTCTAATGTGCCTCCCATGGATGATTCTACATATCTCGTGAGCTCTACTGAGTCATGTACATAGGTATTTTGATTCAAGTGCTCAGAGGTAGAGAAATCAACTCTGGTATGACACACTCTACAATAAGGCTTTCTAACAAAGTAACAATTTACTTTTTCGACAGTGGATTCATTCATTATTGTAACAGCCCTCCATTTTTTTTATAGTAATAAAAGATTAAATAAACAAACAAAATGATAACTATGACTCTTTATTTTTAAACATTTCATCAACTCTCAAACTTTTCATATTCTCAACTCATCACTCATTCATTTCTCTAATTCCTATCCTTTCATCTTCTCCATGAATTATCTACATTAAATATCCAATTTAATTTTCTTAACTCTCTAAATTCTATAACTCCTCAAACCTTTTAGATTCTATAACTCTCTAAACTTTTCACATTCTGTAACTCCTAAATAACTCTTCAAACCTTTTAGATTTTATAACTCTCTGAACCCTTCACATTCTGTAACTCCTAAATCCAATCCTATATAACCCCTAACTCAAAACACATTCCACTCATTCTAAAAATCATTCTCTAACATTCTAATCTCTCTCTCTCATCTCGCCCGAGCCACCTTCAAAACACCGCAGGAGTCACCACCAGAGCTGCCACCACTTCACCAGAGAAGGGTATTTCCTTCCATTTCTTTCCATATTTTATGTTCTTACATTTTGACAAGAGGTTAGATATTATATTTCTTTTTCTTCTTGAATTAAATTATTTTAAATGAATCATAGGTTAGTTTCTCTACTACTCAATAATCCTAATAATCTAAAAAAAACATCCATTATCTTATAAACCCAATAAAATGAAGCCAAACATATTTCCTAATTTCAGACCCGCTTAATACTAAAATCAATTTTTGAGTATGTTATAAATATTAGAAAAATCCCTAAAAATCATCTAAATCCATGTTAATATGTTTTTAATATTCTTAGAATATTTTTAATGTGTAGATTACTCCATTGAGCGACATCGAGACACAAAATCCAGGTGAGTTCTTTTTGGACTCACTAAACATGCTAATTTTTCTTATAAAAATATTACTTCAATTATATCATCTAAATTTGTGATTACAAATATTATTTCTTTATATTGTTAGAATTTAATTTGAAAAAGCTAAATGTGTTATTACAAGTGCAATCATTGACATATCTGTTATTTCTTTATGATGTTAGAAATTAAATGATTACTTGTTAAATTACAGCATGTAGTTAGATTTTTAATAAATCATGAAAAAGGCTATAATCGTGAAAACATACTGTTTGTGATATCATTCTATATCGGTGTCTAGAAAAGTTTTGTATGCTGGTTCTCTAATTAAGGAACGTGCAACGCACGGAAAACCTCCCAGCATTCATACACTGGCCTGGCCGATATCTGTATGATATCTCAAATCAGTAAATCCTTGATATAACCAATTGTGATTTATTGAATAAAATATAAAACGGATTCTATAAATTATGTTGTTAACAAATTAACAAAATCTAATTGAAATATTGTACCCGAAATTCAATATACAAGTTATGAAAACCAGAATTTAGACATGCATGTACTATACTTAAATGACACTGGGTTGGGAGAGAAACTGAGTGATGGAAATATACTCTGTTTCGGTTGTAAACTTGTTAAGTTGTACAACTGAATATTTCGCACACCATGGGTGCGTGATGATTTGCTGGATCATACCTGACTATAATTCCTGTTTGCCTGACGGCAGGTCCGACTCAGCACCGGACAATCCTATGACCATTTCCTGGGTCTGTACAGGAAACAATCGAAACAGTTGTATCCCATCAGTTAGCTTTTCCAATTACATGACATCCTAGACAAAAATATCTCTATTATAGAGTTGACTTTACTAAAATGACATTAAAATAACATAAATCAATTGACATCATTATTACAGACATCTCATTCCATATTTTTCTAAAACTTGTGTTATTATTATGTTTGGATATAACTGCTATATTTCATATTCTTTCTGCGTTTTTATTTTGGTCGCAATCTGACGACCTGGGTATGCATGCCCAGATTTACCAATGGACACGCCAAAACTGACGCAGGATCTGGTGTATTTTAAACATCATATTGAAGCTCCATAACGGATTAGAGATTCCCTTCTTTCTTTTGTTTAATTTTATTATATTTTGTTTCAATTGTATCTAAATTTCATTACAATAAATGAAAAGTCAAGTTTTTGTTGAATTTTTCTATCGTAATTACTGGGTATTATTGTGGCAAATTTATTAAGGCTTTAGCATATTCAAACTGAATATATTGCCGGTACCTGTTACACGTGCTCGTATACCGTATATCGGGAGCGGGGCGTGACAATTATTATGTCTAAGGTTGTTAAAAAATAAAATAAAGTATAATACCTAAGTCCAAATCCGGATCCTAAATTTATCGAGTCCAAAGTTGGATCCATGCATAATATCAATCAAGATTTGAGTAGAGCTGTTAGGACAGAGATTAGGGGCTTATGGAAGGCCTTTATGTGGGTTTCAGTTATAATCCTTAGTCAGAGAATCATCCTTTACTCTTTCTTGAGTGCCACATGTGGGAGGTGCCATCCACTTTTTCGAGATACTCGGCTTTTGGTTTCATCATTTGTACAAGTTCTAGTTCAACATACTTTGAGGGAGGAGAATATGTGTGCTGATCTCATGGCAAATAAGGGCTCCTTTTTTGTATTTAAGCTTATGTGGAAGAAAACTTCCCTCATAAACTTGTTAATCTTACGAGGAGGGATATTTTCGGGTGTAGGTATGAAAGACTATAGTTTTTAGTATCTGTTCTAGCAAAAAAGAAAAAAAAAAAAAGTAGAGCTGCTATAATAACCTGGTATCTGGACCCAATACGGGTTCGGACCTACCTGCATATGAATAGAAAGTCAATGTGTTCAATAGTCAACCCATGCATAACATCAGATAGAATCCAAATACCATCGAAATAGATCCAGATCGAGATGTTGCAGACCCATTCACTTATCCCATGATAACATGGAAACTAGGGTAAAAGACGTGTAAAATCATAAGTATCTAGAGTTGAACCCTATCGGTTTACGAGTAGGTAGTGTCTAGGTCTTCCAAATATACCTGGATTCAAACTCGTAAATGCACTCATTTAGGGCAAACTCTAGGTCCACAAGTGATACCGTGTGTTTCTGGTTTTGAATGTGGATCTAGCGGTATACAAACCTGACCTAACCTAGTAGCTGGCCTAGTGATTACTTATCTCTATTCTCATGTGATTAGCTCCTAATCTGCCACTGCCAAATAGTTATCTGGAGAAAAAGGCATCCTGAAAAAGCACCCTGGCAAGTTGTTAAAGATGTGACTCCATATACTACCTTAATCAATCTTTTAATCGGCTTCTCCAATCCTAGAAAGATTTAAAGACTGTCCATGTGTGAGTGAAGTTCCAAGAAATATTGATAAAAACAATATATTCCAACTGGACTGCAACACATAAATATCTTCTACCAAGCACCTAATACCCAGTCCTTTTCCAATTTGAGGACCATGACCACTTGGCTACAATCCTATTAGCAAAAAAGTAGCAATGGCTAGAGTTCCCAAATTCCTACATTCATCACCATAATTACGTAGACATTTATTTAGATAAACTACAGAGATTCTATTATTGATAGCTCCACTGCACTAGTTGAGTCCCCCTCCTTACTCAGGACAGTTGGATCCGACAACTACGCCAATAGATTCAAGATTTATGTGATTACTATGAATTAGTAGGTTCAGCCACTCTAACAAAGAAATAAAACAAGCAAGGAGTATTAGGTAAAACCAAAAAGGAGCTGAGGTGAAACCTATATGATATCCTATTTAACATCAGAATAGCATGTTCCCTTTCTGTTCTAGTTTTTTTAATTAAAAATTGATATTTCTCTCCGAACAAAGTTGCAGTTAAGGACACACAAGAAAACAGTTTTAGATTCTCTTACAAATATTCCATAAGCACTTGTACAGAAAGCAACACAACAACAATGGGAGTATAGTACCCATTATTTAAAATAAAGGGTACTATGTTTACATGCCTGCACTAACCTTATGGTTGTGCGCCTGCAAGTAAAGCCGTCGGTCTCATCTTATTATGCTGCATATAAACTGTGCCCCTAATCAACTTTGAGGTGTAGTATATTTGTATTTCTTAAAATCCTTATGGTACCCCGCTCTCCATCTTTTCCATTAAAAAAGGTGGAAGTCTATCCTTTCCTCTTCCCTTAAGAAGATGACAATCCTATTCAGATCAGAGCTTATGTACACTCATGTTTCAGAAAGCACAAAAATAAATCCAAGTCCAAAACAAACCACCAGGTACTTCTGTGCCACTTTTACTCACAACCATACCAACGACACAAACTGAAGATGACTATCATCATAATTCTTCATATTGGAATTTATCATCCTCAAAATTTTTATTGCTAGATCTTTTTATAGACATCTTGATAGAGGGGGTACAGTTAGCCCATATTATAGATTTCTTTCGTCTGGCCCTGCTCCGCTAAAAGTAAAAAATATTTCCTGGTTAGTGATTAAAGATAAGGTTCTTACTGTGGAGAATCTTAAGAGAAGGCATATGTTTTCCTTTCATAGACAAATGTGTATTTTTTGCAAACATGAGACATCATCTTTACATTTGTTTCTAAAATGTCCATTTTTTGATCTATTAGATTCTTTTGTTAGCAAAATTTTGATATTCATAGTTGACCAGTTTCATTAACCAGAACTCATTGTGATTGTGTTATGATGTCCGTAATTTGGACTATTTGACCTAAAAGAAATTCTAGAGTTTTTGCACATACTTATAAGCCTACTCATATTCTCTTTAATCAATTTACTTCCAATGCTTCTCTTTGGACAGAGCATTTGGGTATATTAAAGAAAATTGTCTCCAAGTTTTCAGAAGATACAGTAGAATTTGATGAAATACGGGATATTGCCTGAGTTGCTGACTTCACTCCTCATCTTTTAGTGATGTCTCTTTCTATGATATGGCTATGATGATGATTGCCACTTAATAGACTCCTTGGTGATGCGCCTATTTAGTTCCGCTGCAGTTCTGCTAATGATTTCTGTTATGGTGATGTTATTTAGACTTCATGGAGATCCATCTTGCAGCAGTTCATTTGAAAAGAACTGCATTTGGGTTATCTAGAGCACTAATGTGTACTCTAGATTGGCTAAAAAATAATTGGTATGCACAACAATAGCTATTGGTAAAGATGCATCATACTAGATTGGCTAAGCCAAAATCTTGCTAACTATATGGTATATGGGTAGAAAAGACATTCAAGTTTCAAAGTAGAAGTATAGAATCAACTTGTGCGTCAAGCATGCATTAAAGATAAGCACAACAATAACATCCAACATATGCAGTCAGTAACCATTGATGAAGTAAACCCACGTCCTCCATACCTTTATAAGTAATTTGCTTGGAATATGTGCTCCTCCATGGCTACTAGCACGAATCGCTGTAGCATTTGAATAAATACTCTGGTAACAGCCTCTGAATTCTAAAGGAATACTTTCCTAGTCAAAACTACTATCATCAAACACCTTGCTAGTTGAGTTCCTTCAAATACTGATAGCAATCCATTGAAACCTGAGAACGGATGAGAAAAAATCATTAGTGCCAGCATTAAATATGAAGTTGGAACGACACCAGTTCAAAAGTACAGCAAGGTTCTTATTTATATATTATTTTATTTATATTTTTATTTTTGAAGAGAAAGTAGGGCCTCGAGATCGAAAGCCAGGGAACCATAACCACCTGTGCATAAAAGCAACAGAAGAAAAGGAGGGTGGCTATTGAGCACCTAAGAGAAAAAGGAGTAAAGAAAGGGAGTTGCACACATATGAATACAATATAGATTATCCAGTCAAATTTAAAACCCGATAATTTTAATTGATAAGTCATACCTAATAAAACAAGATTGATGGTATCATGGTTAAGTCGCAAGAAAGGACACTGTAAACTACAACTACCCAGAGTAATAGGGGAAAAGCAACAGGAGAACAATTTGAACAAATATCATTTGCTAATCTTTAAAAAAAAATAAATAACAAAAGTTCACTTTTGCTTCAGCTGCTGCTGTTATCAATATGTTTCCTTACAAGTACAAAGTGGGATCAACATCAGCCGCACCACCCACCCCTGGTTGGGTCCCTCTTTCTATAAGTTATCTATGTTTTGAAGCCGTCAAAGTGTCGATCTGCCTGATCTCAAGCATGAAAACAGTGTTATCCAATTGACCAGTTGTTTAAACAATATCAAAGGCTGAACATTAAGAAAAATTCAAATTTATTTTTCTAGTTCTCCATACTGCACAAAGATGTCATTTGAACAAATCCTCTAGTATAATTTTCTGTGAAGTTCTGCCTGGAATTACATTAACAATAATGGACTTCAATTATATAAGGAGGCTTCTCATTTCTAAATCGGCCATTACACCAGTGCTATAAACATAAAATTAAAGGGGTAAATCGTCTAAAACCCAATCTTAGTGACTTATCTTTGAGAGTATATCTCAATAAATAACTTTACACTAGGTTCGCAATTATTCTCTATATTATCTCTTTAAGATAAAGCAAATATGCCTCTCTAACTGAACATATTCAAATTCTAACCCATTTCCATGAGGACATTCAGTTCACATTCTACTCACATGGAAGCCTTTAACCTATATAAATTGCCTCTCAAACCCAAATCAATTGTCTCACAACAACTTCAATCTATAGATTGTGAAAATGGTAACTCCCTCACTTTTCCTTTTTTCTCTTCCCAAAATATTTTAAATCTTCTTGGAAAGGTTCTTCATCATGAAGTTGAACTGACCATGATTTCTTGTTTCTGTTGATGTGATGTTGCCAGGCCAACAGGGGTTATGGTCCATGCGGCATGGGAGGTTGGGATGGATATGGTGGCGCTCCGCCACCAGTGGGAGGTGGATATGCTGGACGATGGGGATATGGATATGGAGGCTATGATGGAGGATACCAAGCTCCTCTCAACGTTGGAAACAGAAACTGGGCTGAAAATGGAGACAATGAAATCCGTGTTGGCAAAAACATTGCGCCTGGCTCGAGTGTCGGAAACAACAACCGAGCTGGCGGGAGCAATATCGTCACTGTGGGCGATAATACTCCTGGAGGTTATGGTACTGTAGGATATGCATACAGGCTACAATACTATGAGCTACCTTACTGATGAATCGAACCATGGCCGGGGCTAACAATCAGACCCAGTAAAAATAATCCAACTATCATCAGCTAGTGTGGAGACAAACTATGTGTATCTGTATGTGTGTGCTTCTACTGCGGAATAAGTAACATGGAAAATTAAATTGCTTATCAAGCTTTGTCTCCTATATTTCAATATAAATATAAATCTAAGAAAACAGTTTCTATAATGTTTTATCTATGTTTTTTGTCTCTTACAGTCTGATCGCGATGTTATTTGATTCAAATATGAAAGTTTTCATGACAATTTTCTGCATCTTCTGTGCAAAATTTATCCAAAAACCTCTGTGGCATTAAAACAAACACTTAGCGTGTATATGTCTATTAGGTAGAATACCCATATCAAATAATTAACACAAGATTGAAATCGTAAAGCATTAGCAGAATTAGGGCATTCAAAAATGTTCAAAGCTATCAACAAGAACAACAACAACAACAACTAAGCCTTTTATCCCAAGTACTTGGGGGTAGCCTGCATAAACCAAAAGAGAATTATACCAGATCGATCACGTTGATAATTCTTCTCCATTCATTCCTATCAAGTAATATCTTCTCATTTAAACCTGTAGAATCCATATCTTTTTGAATTACCTCCATCCATATTTTCTTCGGTCTTCCCTTCGCTCTTTTAACTTATCTTACGTTGATAACCTCTCCTCGTCGAACGGGTGCATTTGTAAATCTACGTTACATATGACCAAACCATCGTAAGCGATTTTCTCGCATCTTCTCATCTATTGGGGTTATATCTATTTTAGCGCGAATATTTTCATTTCTAACTTTATCTCCCTAGTGTTGGCACATATCCAACGAAACATGCGCATTTCTGTTACACTTATTTTCTGTGAATGACGTTTCTTTATAACCCAGCATTCCGTGCCATATAGCCCAGTATTCCCTTTTTTTCTTTTTTGCATTACTGATGTTCAAAGCTATCAGTAATGCAAAAAAAAAAACATTAAGATTTTTTACCTGATAGGATCAAAAGATGAGTTTGAGAGAACCCAAGATCTTGAGAAGTATGAATTGATGATAGAGATAAGATTAGTTATTCAGTTAGATTTGATTATATTGGAATAGAGATTCGGTAAGATTTTAAAAGATTTGTTATTATCTTGTTGTATTAGGATTTTCTATATATATGATTTGTAAAACTCTAATTTTATGATAGAGAGAGATGATTAATGAAAATTAAGTGCATATGATTTGCCTCTTCCAAAATCTTTTCCACGAGTGATTCATGAGAGAGTGAGCATGTGATTCGCCTGGACGTAAAGTCCAAAAACCCTACTTTAGTTTTTTCCAATTTCTCCACCACAAACTCTAATCTGCTTCCGTCGTGCGTCAAATTAGTATCAGAACTAAAATTCCACATCTTCAGGTATTAGAGCTTAAATTCACCATCTTCTTTCCATCTTTTTTTATTTTATTTTAGATAAGAGAAAAAAATAAAAATCTGAAAAAAAAGAGAGGAAAAAAAAGGAAAAAAAAAGAAGTTGAAGAAGATCAGTGAAGCAAAAGAGAGAACAAAAAAAGAGAGAGAGAATTAAAAAAAATTATTAAAGCCCCAAATTCCTCTTTCTTCCCCACAACAGTATCGTCTGCCTTCTCCATCCACTTTCCCCGCAAAACTCAACCCTCTTCTCCGAAGCCCAACAATAACAACAACAACACCACCCAAAATCTAACCCCCATTCAACCTCCGGCCCCTTCGTCATCATCTCCTCATGAAGACATCTCGACAACCACCAACTCCACCTCACCTCCAAAGCCTTCGCCGCCATTCTTGCTGCCTCCTCCCCAGTTCCTGTCAGTCAAACCCACACCGAGCCACCTCCACCTCCTCAATCGGGGCCTCTGGAATTCTCTGTGTGCAGGGCCGACCCGAGCAAATCCACCAAATTGGTTTGGGCCCACTTAACACAAAACAGATCCGTTAAGGAGTACCAAACCTGTTAAGAATTCTGGGTTGTTTTGGAAGTTGTTTGAAGTCCAGTTCGCATTAGATTCAAGCTACAGTTGAGATATCGCAATTCTTTGATATTTTCTGAACTTAGAACTTGAAAATTTTGGAATTAATTATTATAGGATTCATATTTTGTGGTAAATATATCAACACTGATGCTGATTTCAAACAAGTAAACTGTGATATATATGAAACAGTCCCATATTTTCACGGTTATAATAACTCTAATAGTTATAAAAATTGGGAGAACTATCTAAAGCAATTTTTCCGTTATTTTCTTTTGACTTCAGAGCAAGAATATAATTATACTAAATTAAAGTTGGCAGGAGAAATTTCTGATTGGTACCTTAATGACTATAATTTTCGTCCAACTTGAGATTAGTTGAAATTTCTTTTTAGTGTACGGTATGCTCCACATTTTAGCTTTAATTATTCACCAGAATTTTTTAAGGTCAAACAATACTCTAAATGTGAAGGATATAGACACACTGCTCACCAGTGTCCTATTAAGTGTTCTTCCTGTGGAGAATTTTGACACTATGAATATCAGTGCCCTTCGAAGAGTACAAATACCAATACATCAGTTTCCGAAATTTTAGGTGATGTTATAATTGAGACCGAATCTAATATAGAGCTTGTTACAGATTCAGAAGTTGATGATTCAATTTTTCTATTAAAGACAATTATAGAAACATTCAATATCCTTGTTCATGAGGATCATATTTTCATTGACTCTCCAGCTCATATTTCAAATTCTTCATTTTCTATCGAAACGTCAGATTTCGATTTCTCTCAAAACCTTCCACAATTGTTACTGTCACCAGCATTGGAATACAAGGCAGTATACATTTGGCTACAGATTTGGTTCGGTGTAAAGTTTTACCAGATCTCGAAAAAATTGACCAATTTTATTGGCCGTGCTTGATTTTCTTCTTGTCGACATTCACCAGGTGGTGAATATTTTCAAGCGCAAGAGAATTAATAGAGATAAGATTAGTTATTTAATTAGATTTGATTAGATTGGATTAGAGATTTGATTAGATTTTAAAAAATTTATTATTATCTTGTTGCATTAGGATTTTCTATATATATAGTTTGTAAAATCCTAATTGATGATAGAGAGAGATGATTAATAAAAATTGAGTGCATGTGATTTGCCTCTTCCAAAATCTTTCCCATAAGTGATTCGTGAGAGAGTAGCCGTGTGATTCGCCTGAATATGAGGTCCAAAAACTCTAATTTATCCCCAAAACCCTAAGTTCTTACCCAATTTCTCCACCACAAACCCTAATCTATTTCTGTCCTGTGTCAAATGGACTACGGAGAATCGAATCCTTCAATTTTCGAGCATAAAAGCTCCACTAATTCATATTTTTAATAATTAGAATTTGGAATCTGATACAAATTAAATTAAACATTTTTATGATCATAGCAAGGGCTGCTGACAAAAAGAAAAAAAATCAATGGAGCATCTATGTAGGTCAAATTCCTAGATCCACGTGTTCGTATAAAGCCACCTAAGGCCCAGTCCATTGAGACATCTTGGACTAATTAACTAATGCCGGGTTGAAATTCGAGCAATTAGGATGGACAGGCTCTGGCCCAACTTAACTCAGAAGGCTTATGTCATATGGCTTGCATCATATGGCTTGCATCAGCTGCATGCATCACCAGCTCCATGACAACGTACCATCAATTTGCTTCTCCATTCTTTTAAGGAACTCTGATGCACAAGGTCGTATCTAATTAAGAAACGGATTTTTATTTTAATTTTTTTAAAGAAGACAATTTTCAAATTAGAGGCTTTGAATTGAAACACTACTCAGAACATGGTTTTTTTTAAGCTATAAATATTTCTGAGATCTTATATACAAGGAGGGAAAAGTTGCAATATCATTAACCTTTTTGATATCTAGACGTAATTAGGTTAGCTACTAGCCTACTACCACCCGTGAATGACTCACTAATATATACAAAATTTAGTCTAGACATCAAAAAGATTAATAAGGATTAATATAATGTAAATTATGAAGGCAACGACTTGACCTCTTCCTTAGTTGTTAAGTTATTCTCTCTAATCTAAGAACAACAAGTGAGTGAAGCTACATCATAAAAGCAACATGAAATTCCCAAAGTATTGGGTTCTGCTTCACCTTTGACAGATAATAACAACACCAACCAAATATATGTGGCCCCAAAAATGAAGAACATAATTAAGCCAGCTAATAATTAAGAGTACTTAACTGTATATATGCTAATATTGGGTTTAACTCAACCAAGTATGAGGCTCCAATTGGAGAGAAGGAGAATAAACAGCAAAGGAAGTCACATTCATTAGTCATTAATCAAGAGATGCCACTAGCCGTTAGCTAGCTAGGACCACACATGCCAAGAGGAAGAACACAAAGCAATCTCTCTCAATTCTCACCACAACTTCGCAGTTTCGGTATAGTGGCAGGGAGTTTAAAAATATTATAATAAAAAATAATTTTTCTCAACCCTCACTGCAACTTTGGACTTTTGGTGTAACGGAAGAGATTTTAAAATGGTACCAGAGCAACTCAGATTCAAATTCTACTAGATATGCATTTAATTGCAGATTTTTAAAAAGAAATAAGCACCGTTGTGTAAAGCCTGTATTTGATGCAGTGACGGGCTTCAAAATATTGTATGCATTACCTACAAATGTAAAAAAGAAAAAAATAGAAGGAGCAATATGTTTTTCATGTTCATACCACTTTTATAATAACTATATGCAAAAAACTATACTGTAATATTTTCCTAATGGAAGAAAATGGATACAGCATACATAGATATCTAGTTCACATGTATTACTCTTCGTTGTGTAAAAGTAAAATTCGGAAAGAAAATAAAGGAAAAAGATAAATAATAAATCGCATTAATGTATAGGTGAGAAACCTAAAACGTTCTAACTTTATATTGGTGATGTAGTTCACAGAAATAACAAACGTAATATATAAAGAGTTCACCAAATAACATAAGTAGGTCATAAATGAGACATGTGGTTGTCTGTACGAATCTCAATGTAAGCATGTGCATAACAAACTAAGCGTAATTGCAATATAGGATAGAAAGAACACCACATAAGAAAAAAAAAAAGCTAACATATGGTTGTTTATACGGATCTCTATGTAAGCATGTGTAGCACAAAATCAGTGCAAACGCAATATAATACAGAAACAACTGCAAATACAATGTTACTTAATGTCATCATATACCATCCCATAAAAGTGTGAAAGAGAAGATGACATAGTTATTTGTATAAAACTCAATGCAAACATGTACAAAATAAAATTAGTAGAGATGCAATATTAATTTGTGGCAATAAAACATAAACAATTGTGAATATGATAATATCAAGTAGTGTCAGTATAGAACATCATATAAATAAGAGAAAGAAGATGACATGTGATTGCTTACATGAATCTCGATGCAAGCATGTACAGAATAAAATGTCAAAATTCATATAAATGCAAGTAAACTGGCATCATCAAAATAGAAAAAAGTTCAAGCACAATATATAGCGTAAAATAAATGAATAAATAAATAAAATAAAATAATAAATTAATTATTGATCTTTTCTAACCTTCCAAACCTTTCATCTTCTATAACTTCCAACCCTTTCACCTTCTACAACTCTTAAACCTTTCACCTTCTCAATGAATTCTCCAAATTAAATTCATCTTTTTAATTCTTAAAATTTAAATCTACAGTTCTACACGATCCTCTTAAATTCCCTCAAACTCTCCATATTCCGTAACTCCCAAATCTAACACTATATAAATCCAACGGTCTCTTCTCAATTCAACACATACATACTCAAATTCCTTACAATTCTCTTTTTCTCTCTCATTTAACCGGAGCAACTAGCTGGATTTGTCACCGCAGCCATCAGAGCCGTTGTTCTCTTTGTCGAAGAGGAGTACCTTCTTCCTCTTCTTTCTATATTTTTGGGTTATCACCTTTTGTCAATAAGGTAAGAAATTATCTTTCTTTTACTTACTCAGTTTAAATTAACTTATAAATCGTATGTTAGTTCACCCACTATCCAATAATGCCAATAAATTAAATATAGTATCCACCATCTTATAGACCCAATAAGATGGATCCAAATCTATTTTTTAATTTCAGGCCCATTAATACTTATTAACTTTAAAATCAATTTTGAGTGCGTTATAAATATTGGAAAAATCCCTAAAAACAATCTAAATTCATATTAATCTATTTTTAATATTCTTAGAATATTTTTATTGTAGATTGCTTCGTTGTGATTGATAATTGAGTGATCAGGAACAAATTGAGATGAGTTCGTTTTTGGATTATCTGATGATGCTATCTTATATAACTGTTGTTTCAATTATATTTTTAATTTTGTATAATCTGATTTGTTATTATATAGGAATTCATCAATTGCTTATTATTATTACTGTTATCATAAATATATTATCTTTGTTATGAAAATATTATTAAATTTGTTAAATCACATAGTATAGCAAGATTTTAGAATAATTGATATATATAATATTTGTAAAAGCTATAATCATGCAAAAATACTGTTTTTAATATCCCGCGGGTGGCAACCCGCGGGGGCGATCCCGCGGGTTGCAACCCGCGGGTTGTTTTTCGTTGTTTTCCCGTTGTTTTATTTCCTATTTTATTTTCCTGATAATCCGTGATCCGCTTTTTCAGGAGAGAATTGAGCCGGATTTGGAGCTTCTTCGGTCTATAAAATACAGGAATTTAACAGGAGAGGGGACTTTTGGATTTTTTTGGATTCTTGGACTTTGGGAAGATTTCGGGCGAGCTCGTGAGATCAAAGAAAAGAGCAGAGCCATCTTCTCCTGGTCGGACGGTCAACGGAGGCAGCAACGAGACTCCACCGCCACCCGAACCCACATAAAAAAGGGAATAAACTAATATTCCCGTTCTTGTAATTCCTCGATATTTTTTTGTAATCTCAATTTCGTTGTAATCAAATAATTTTTGCAATGGAATCAAAGGTTCAATTTTCGGGCGTACAAGAACTGGCCCGCGGGTTGTTTTTCGTTGTTTTCCCGTTGTTTTATTTCCTATTTTATTTTCCTGATAATCCGTGATCCGCTTTTTCAGGAGAGAATTGAGCCGGATTTCGAGCTTCTTCGGTTTATAAAATACAGGAATTTAACGAGACTTTGGACTTTTGATTTTTGGATTCTTGGACTTTGGGAAGATTTCGGGCGAGCTCGTGAGATCAAAGAAAAGAGCAGAGCCATCTTCTCCTGGTCGGACGGTCAACGGAGGCAGCAACGAGACTCCACCGCCACCCGAACCCACATAAAAAAGGGAATAAACTAATATTCCCGTTCTTGTAATTCCTCGATATTTTTTGTAATCTCAATTTCGTTGTAATCAAATAATTTTTGCAATGGAATCAAAGGTTCAATTTTCGGGCGTACAAGAACTGGCTACTATGTTCAATCTGCTCACCAAACGCAAGATGCTTAAATTGCCGGAGAGCAAGAGACCTGAAGAAGTAGGGAAAACTAACGATCCGAACTACTGCCTGTACCATCGGATTGTAGGTCACCCCACAAAAAATTGTTTTATCATAAAAGATAAAATTCAAGCGTTGATTGACGCTGGAGCAGTTCAGCTCAAAGCTGAACAAAAAAGGAGTTAGAGCTAACTCCGACACATTTAATGCGTGAGGTCTAAAGGTACCACTTGGGCTCACAACAATTCCCAAAAAATGGGCTCAGGGCGGTTAATTTAAACCCCCAATTAAAAAAAAAATATATATAAAAAAAAAAAAAAAAAAAAAAAACACCCAACGCCGACAAGGCTACGAGAAGAGAATAAATTTCTCGCCAACCCCACCATGCTGGGGGTAAAAAGCATGAACCGCCCAACGCCGACAAGGCTACGGGAAGAGAATAAATTTCTCGCCAACCCCACCATACTGGGGGTAAGAAGTATGAATTACCCAACGCCGACAAGGCTACGGGGAGAGAATAAATTTCTCGTCAACCCCATCATACTGGGGGTAAAAGTATGAACTACCCAATGCCAATAAGGCTACGGAAAGAGAATAAATTTCTCGCCAACCCCACCATGCTGGGGGTAAAAAGCATGAATCACCCAACGCCGCTAAGGCTACTGGAAGAGAATAAATTTCTCGCCAACCCCACCATACTGGGGATAAAAAGTATGAATTACCCAACGCCGACAAGGCTACGGGGAGAGAATAAATTTCTCGCCAACCCCATCATACTGGGGGTAATAAGTACGAACCACCCAACGCCGATAAAGCTACGGGAAGAGAATAAATTTCTCGCAAACCCCATCATACTGGGGGTAATAAGTACGAACCACCCAATGCCGATAAGGCTACGGGGAGAGAATAAATTTCTCGTCAACCCCACCATACTGGGGGTAAAAGTATGAATTGCCCAATGCCGCTAAGGCAAAGGGAAGAGGAAAAGTTTGGTATTTAAACCCAAACGAAACCCTCGACAACTCACTATGCTGAGGATAATAGCATGGCTAGCCCAACTCAAACGGTAGTTGGTAAAGGCAAAATCAAACCCGTTGATAGCTGGGGGTTTGCTAAAAATCCCACGACAAATCTGTCACAACAGTATTCTTATCCGAATATAAGAATACATCACTGCCCTAAGCTGCTAAGGCAAAGGGAAGAGGAAAAGTTTGGCATTTAAGCCCAAACGAAATTCTTGACAACTCACCATGCTGAGGGGAATAGCATGGCTAGCCCAACTCAAACGGTAGTTGGTAAAGGCAAATCAAACCCGTTGATAGCTGGGGGTTTGCTAAAAATCCTAATCAGATAAATCTCCTGTCACGTTAAGATTTCACCTCTGACAGTAAAACTTTTCTTGTCATTTTGCTCTAACAGAGCAAGCAACACTCCAAAATATTAGTCAAGTTAAAATCATACCTCTGACATCATAATTCAAAATCAAATGAGATAAGATCCGATTAAATCCCCTGTCACGTTAAGATTTCACCTCTGACAGAAAAGAAAATTCACACTTCATCAAGTCCAACATTACAACCTCTGATGAACGTGCTTTTGATATCGTTAAGTTAAAAATTACCTCTGACGAAAATCATCTCCCTATCAAGTTAACAGTTACCTCTGATAGTCCGATTCCAAAACTAAATACGTTAACCGTCACCTCTGTTTAGTCAGCTTGACTCTATCACGACCAGATCCTCTGAATAGGTTAAGCTCCAAGACACGTTTAATGTCACCTCTGTCTTTTCCTGATTCGTCATACTAGATGTCACTGAACGGTTAGGATTAAAATAAGCACGTTAATATTATACCTCTGCTTGACCTAAAATAAGCACGTTAACATTATACCTCTGCTTGTCCTCTAATGAGTACGTTAAAATCATACATCTGCTTGTTATGGAATAAATAAATATATTAACAGTTATCCCTATCGACCAAATTTTTTAAAAAAAAGTCTATAACCAAAATTAAAAAATCCAAAGTATTTCGAAATTCAGTACGGTTCAATACAGAACTTCAAAAACTTTGGAGGGGGTTATGTAGACACTAAAAATAATTAAATAAATAAATAAATAAATAAATTAAAAAAAAAAAAAAAAAAAAAAACCTAATTTTGCTAAGTGGGCACACCCGCGGGTGCACCCGCGGGATGCAACCCGCGGGAGCACCCGCGGGTTGCAACCCGCGGGGGCACCCGCGGGATGCAACCCGCGGGTGCACCCGCGGGTTGCAACCCGCGGGGGCACCCGCGGGAAGCAACCCGCGGGAGCACCCGCGGGTTGCAACCCGCGGGAACCCCCGCGGGAAGCAACCCGCGGGAGTTCTCCCGCGGGTTGCAACCCGCGGGAGCCCCCGCGGGTTGCCACCCGCGGGAGGATTCCCGCGGGTGGCAACCCGCGGGGGCGATCCCGCGGGTTGCCACCCGCGGGTTGTTTTTCGTTGTTTTCCCGTTGTTTTATTTCCTATTTTATTTTCCTGATAATCCGTGATCCGCTTTTTCAGGAGAGAATTGAGCCGGATTTCGAGCTTCTTCGGTTTATAAAATACAGGAATTTAACGAGAGAAAGGACTTTGGATTTTTGGATTCTTGGACTTTGGGAAGATTTCGGGCGAGCTCGTGAGATCAAAGAAAAGAGCAGAGCCATCTTCTCCTGGTCGGACGGTCAACGGAGGCAGCAACGAGACTCCACCGCCACCCGAACCCACATAAAAAAGGGAATAAACTAATATTCCCGTTCTTGTAATTCCTCGATATTTTTTTGTAATCTCAATTTCGTTGTAATCAAATAATTTTTGCAATGGAATCAAAGGTTCAATTTTCGGGCGTACAAGAACTTAAAAAAAAAAAAAAAAAAAAAATATTTTTGCTAAGTGGGCACACCCGCGGGTTGCACCCGCGGGATGCAACCCGCGGGAGCACCCGCGGGTTGCAACCCGCGGGGGCACCCGCGGGAAGCATCCCGCGGGAGCACCCGCGGGATGCAACCCGCGGGGGCACCCGCGGGAAGCAACCCGCGGGAGCACCCGCGGGTTGCAACCCGCGGGAACCCCGCGGGAAGCAACCCGCGGGAGTTCTCCCGCGGGTTGCAACCCGCGGGAGCCCCCGCGGGTTGCCACCCGCGGGAGGTCTCCCGCGAGAAGCAACCCGCGGGAGTTCTCCCGCGGGTTGCAACCCGCGGGAGCCCCCGCGGGTTGCCACCCGCGGGAGGTCTCCCGCGGGTTGCAACCCGCGGGAGCCCCCGCGGGTTGCCACCCGCGGGAGGATTCCCGCGGGTGGCAACCCGCGGGGGCGATCCCGCGGGTTGCCACCCGTGGGTTGTTTTTCGTTATCTTCCCGTTGTTTTATTTCCTATTTTATTTTCCTGATAATCCGTGATCCGCTTTTTCAGGAGAGAATTGAGCCGGATTTCGAGCTTCTTCGGTTTATAAAATACAGGAATTTAACGGGAGAGGGGACTTTTGACTTTTGGACTTTTGGATTGGGGGGAGATTCTTTCGGGAAGAGTCCAATTTTCCAGAGTCCAAATATCCAGAGAGGAGTTCCTCAATTCAGAGAGATCGGATCGTCAACGGAGTACAGAAACAAAGCTCCACCGCTGCCAGACCCACTGTGGTCGCCAATTCTTGTTTGCCCGAAAAATGCATCTTTGATTCCATTGCAAAAATTATTTGATTACAACGAAGATTTGAGATTACAAAAATTCCGAAGAATTACAAGAACGGGAATATTAGTTTATTCCCTTTTTTATGTGGGTTCGGGTGGCGGTGGAGTCTCGTTGCTGCCTCCGTTGACCGTCCGACCAGGAGAAGATGGCTCTGCTCTTTTCTTTGATCTCACGAGCTCGCCCGAAATCTTCCCAAAGTCCAAGAATCCAAAAAAATCCAAAAGTCCAAAAGTCCCCTCTCCTGTTAAATTCCTGTATTTTATAGACCGAAGAAGCTCCAAATCCGGCTCAATTCTCTCCTGAAAAAGCGGATCACGGATTATCAGGAAAATAAAATAGGAAATAAAACAACGGGAAAACAACGAAAAACAACCCGCGGGTGGCAACCCGCGGGATCGCCCCCGCGGGTTGCCACCCGCGGGAATCCTCCCGCGGGTGGCAACCCGCGGGGGCTCCCGCGGGTTGCAACCCGCGGGAGAACTCCCGCGGGTTGCTTCCCGCGGGGGTTCCCGCGGGTTGCAACCCGCGGGTGCTCCCGCGGGTTGCAACCCGCGGGTGCTCCCGCGGGTTGCTTCCCGCGGGTGCCCCCGCGGGTTGCAACCCGCGGGTGCACCCGCGGGTTGCATCCCGCGGGTGCTCCCGCGGGATGCTTCCCGCGGGTGCCCCCGCGGGTTGCAACCCGCGGGTTGCATCCCGCGGGTGCACCCGCGGGTGTGCCCACTTAGAAATTTTTTTTTTTTTTTTTTTTAATTTAATTATTTTTAGTGTCTACATAGACTTATAGGCAAGTTGTCTGGTATGCTAGTTATTTAATTAAGAAACGTATATTGCGCGGAAAGCCTCCCAGTATTCATACACCTACCTGGCCGATTATTCCTATGATGTCTCAAATCAGTAAATTTTTTATTTAGCCAATTATGATTATTTAAGTATAAATCGAACGAAATTTTTGAACTATGTTGTTAATAAACTAATAAAACTGAATTGAAATATTACACATGATATGATCTATATATAAACTATAAGAACTAGAATTTGACTTGACATGATTATACTTAAATAAAATTGGATGGTGGAGAAACTGAATAATGGAAATATAACCTGTTTCGGCTGTAACTTGTTAAATTGTACAAATGAATATTTTATACCATGGGTGCGTGATAATTTGTTGGATTATACCTGATTATTCATGTTTATCTCAACGTAGATCCAACTCAGCACCAGACAATATATATGACCATTTTCTGGTTCTGTACAGGAGACAATCGAAATAATGATATCCCATCAATTAACTTTTCCAATTAAATTTCATTTTAGACAAAGATACCCTTACTATAAAATCGATTACATTAGATTATATTAGATTTAACTTATGACAGCTAATTTTATTGTTACAGATTAATATAGTTTTTTTATATTCTTTCAACTATTTCTACATATGTTGTTTTGGTTGCAATCTGATGGCCTGTGTATACATGCCCAGACTTATCGATGGACACAACAAAACTAATGTAGGATCTAGTGCATTTTGAAGAGCAGGTTGAACATCAATAAAAGACTAGAATATCTTGTTTCCTCTTATTTAGTTTTACTATATTCTGTTATTTTTTCAATTGTACTCAAACTTTGTTTCTATCTATGAAAAGTTAAACTTTTGTTAAATTTTTCTACCATAATTATTAATTATTATTGTAGCAAATATGTTGATATTCTACTAGAGACTTTAGTATATATAAACTGAATATATTGTCGATACCTACTATACGTGCTCATATATCATATATCGGGAGCGAGGCATGACATATAAGACAACATTGCAGAGTGATTGGTGGCATTTGTACGGTGGTACTTGTATATTATTGGGGTTGGTGTGGTTGTTCTTGAATCTTTCGTTTTGTTTTGCTATCTTTTGTGTATGTCCACTCCTAAGTGAGAGATCCTAATATGTACTAGTTACATGTAAGCACAATTTTATTAAAATCATCTAAAGGAATGCAGGGGCGTACCCAATTTTAAAACTAACTAAAATAAAGGATATAAATAAAAAAACAAAAGGCACACTGATGTCCTCTTAAGAAATACATAAATCTAAAAAACGATCTCCAAGGATTTGCGTGGGCCTGAGCATAGGTCACCCCAAAACACATTAAGGTCCATGTTAAGTTTAGATCCAAACACAATCTACTTGTGAAGCAAATCAATCTGGGGTTGGTGACGATTTGATAAGGTCAAACCCAAATTGGCGAGATCTAAACCATGCCTATTTTTTGTCTAATGACCCACGGACCTACATTATTGATACTAATAAAGTTTGGATCTGAGTTGTATTTGGTGAACTTGACATACTTTCAGGCCCAGTCTTAGGTCAGTAGGCAATCCTCTGAAGGCCGTAGTACCAAGCTTGTTACTTCAAGGTCATCCCTCGTATCATTTTGTTCGTGGGTGCATCCAGATCAACATGATCTCCCCCCCCCCCCCCCCCCTCCTCTCTGGATGCAACATAAAGTTTATTAATCATCATAACTTTTCTTTTTCTTTCACAAATGTATGTATGGATATATCCATATATATGGACTATATATAATATTTCAACAGAACTATCCAACACAATGTCAAACTTTGTATCCAAGAATCATAAATAGATATCTTTCTTTTCCTGGCAATAATTCATCGAAAAATATAGACTGCATATTCCTCCTCTAGAGACTAGAAAATAATGGCAAATGTGGATGCTATCGGGAAATACTTTGAGGTGCAGTATATTTGTATTTCTTAAATACCTTATGGTACACTGCTCCCCATCTTTTCCATTAAAAAAGGTGGAAGTCAACCCTTTCCTCTTCCCTTAAGAAAGATGACAATCATCTTCAAAACAGAGCTTATGTACAGTCATGTTTCAGAAAGCACAAAAATAAATCCAAGTCCAAAACAAACCACCAGGTTCTTTTGTGCCACTTTTACTCACAATCATACCAATGACACAAGCTGAAGATGATCATCATCATGATTCTCCAAATTAGAATTTGTCATCCTTAGAATTATTACTGCTAGATCTTTTTATAGACATCTTGATAGAGGTGGTACAGTAAGCCCATATTATAGATTTCTTTGGCCTTGCCCTGCTTCTTTAAAAGTAAAAAATATTTCCTGGTTAGTGATTAAAGATGAGTTCCTATTGTGGAGAATCTTAAGAGAAGGAATATGTTTTCCTTTTCTAGACAAATATATATTTTTAGCACTCATCATGAGAAATCATCTTTATATTTATTTCTAAAATATCTTTTTTTAGATTTATTAGACTCTTTCGTTAGCAAAAATTTGATATTCACAGTTGACCAGTTTCATTAATTTTATGGTGGACTGCTTGGAGGAAAACTAAGATTGAAAGAGAATAGAGCTCTTCGGGATTGTGTTATGATGTCCCTAATTTGGACTATTTGGCCTAAAAGAAATTCTAGAGCGTTTACACAGACTTTTAAGCCTACTCATGTTCTCTTTAATCAATTTACTTCCAATGCTTCTCTTTGGACAGAGCATTTGGGTGCAGAAAAGTTTGTGTCTTTAAGCATTCGGAAGATACAGTAGAATTTGATAAATTATGGGAAGTTGCCTGAGTTGCTAGCTTTACTACTCATCTTTTGGTGACATCACTTTCTCAGATTTGGGTATGATGGTGGTTGCTGTCTTAATAGACTTCTTGGGGATGCCCATATTCAGCTCTGCTGCTGCTGCAGTTTCTACTAATGATTTCTGTTATGGTGATGTTCTATTAGACTTCATGGAGATCCATCATGCAACAGTCTATTTGTAAAGAACTGTATTTTTGGTCATCTAGAGCACTAACATGTACTCTAAGACCTCTCTTTCTTCATGTTCAGTAAACTCCTTTTATATGTCTATTTATATTTAGGCTGAACGGAAACCTCCATCCAAAAAAAAAAGGGGAAAGAAAAAAAAGATGATTATCATCTTTGTGCAAAAGAGACAGAGGGATCTCAATCCAAGGAAAACCAACATTGAAGCCAATAACAGTAAAAGAGAAGGAAATGTTAATATTTTAAACTTTCTTGTATCTCCATGTTCTTGAGAGGTGAGTTCTAATGTAGCATCAAAGGAGCTGTGTGATGAAGCTACATGTGGTATTTAGTTATATATGTTGGTTATCCTTGGCTGAGACCCCACGAAAATACTTCTCAGATAACTGACCTTAGTAAAACTCTCATTAAGAGCGAAGACATGACTGGCACTTTTACCTCTTCTCACAGCATGGACCAGGTGAATGAGGAGGGGCATTTTTAACAGAAAGGATAAGTTAGATGTGGTATCCACAACAATAGCTTGTGGTGAAGATGCATCATACTAGATTGGTTAAGACAAAATCTTGCAACTATATGGTATATGGGTAGAAAAGATATTCAAGTTTCAAAGTAGAAGTATGGAATAAATTTTTGCATCAAGCATGCGTTAAATATAAGCACAACTATAACGTCCAACATATGCAATGAGTAATCCTTGAGGAAGTAAATCCACGTCCTCGATACCTTTATAAGTAATTTGCTTGGAATACGTACTCCTCTCTGGCTACTAGCACAAACCATTGTAGCATTTGAATAAATACTCTGGTGACAGCCTCCGAATTCTAAAGAAGTACTTTACTAGTCAAAACTACAATCATCAAACACCTTGCTAGTTGAGTTTCCTCATATTCTGATAGCACCCCATTGAAACCTGAGAATGTATGAGAATAAATCGTTACTGCTAGCATTAAACATGAAGTTGGAATGACACTAGTTCCAAAAATAAAGCAAGGTTTTCTATTTTAATTTTATTTATATTTTGTTTTTGAATGGAAAGCCTCGTGGTCGAAAACCAGGGAACCATAACCACCTGTGCACAAAAAGCAACGGAAGAAAAGGTGAGTGGTTATTGAGCACCTAAGAGTAAAAGGAGTAAAGAAAGGGAGTTGCACACATATGAATACAATTTAGATTATCAGGTCAAATTTAAAGCCCAATAATTTTAATTTGTAAGTCATATATAGTAAAACAAGATTGATGTATCATAGTTAAGTCACAAGAAAGGAAAGTGAAAAATACAACTACCCAAACTAATAGGGGAAAACGAAAAGGAGAACAATTTGAATTATTTTCTATTCTTTAAAAAATAGTAAATTTAAAAAGTTCACTTTTGCTTCAGCTGCTGCTGTTATCAATGTGTTCTCTTACAAGTAAAAAGTGGGATACACATTCAAGAAAGAAAACTGTGTTATCCAATTCTGCAGTTCTTTAAACAATAGCAAAGGCTGAACACTCACAAAAATATTCACGTTTATTTTTCCAGTTCTCCATACTGCTCAAAGATGAATCCTCTTGTACAATTTTCTGTGAAGTTCTGCCTGGAATTACATTAACAATAATGGACTTCAATTGTATAAGCAGGCTTCAAATTTCTGAATCAGCTATTATACCAATACTATAAACATAAAATCAAATAAATAAAATAAGTTTATACTAGTGAATTATCTTTGAGAGAATATCTCAATAAAATAACTTTACACTAGGTTCACAATTATTCTCTATATTATCTCTTTAAGGTAAAGCAAATATACCCCTCTAACTGAACATATTCAAATTCTAACCCACTTCCATGAGGACATTCTTCTGTTCACATTCTACTCACATGGAAGCTTTTAACCTATATAAATTGCCACTCAAACCCAAATCAGTTGTCTCACAACAACTTCAATCTCTAGATTGAGAAATGGTAACCCCTCTCTTTTCTTTTCTTTTTTTTCTCTTCCCAAAATATTTCGGAAAGGTTCTTCATCATGAAGTTGAACTGACCATGATTTCTTTTTTCTGTTGATGTGATGTTGCCAGGCCAATGGAGAGTATGGTCCACGTGGCATGGGAGGTTGGGGTGGATATGGTGGCGCTCTGCCACCAGTGGGAGGTGGATATGCTGCAGGATGGGCATATGGATACAGAGGCTACGGTGGAGGATATCAAGCTCCTCTCGAGGTTGGAAACAGAAACTGGGCCGAAACAGGAAACAATGAAATCCGTGTCCGCAACAACACGCCACCCGGCTCGAGTATTGGAAACAACAACCAAGCTCGTGGGAACAATATCGTCACTGTGGGCGATAGTGCACCCGGAGGTTCTGATACTGTAGGATATGGATACAGGATGCAATACTACGGGGTTGGGTTACCTTATTGATGAATCGAACCATGGCAGGGGCCAACAATCAGACCCAGTAAAAATAATCCCGCCATCGTAAGCTAGTGTGGAGATAAACTATATGTGTATCTCTATGTGTGTGCTTCTATTATGGAATAAGTAACATGGGAAGTCAAATTGCTTATCAAGCTTTGTCTCCTATATTTCGGTATGAATATAAATCTAAGAAAACAGCTCCTATAATGTTTTATCGACCTTTTTTTGTCTCTTACAGTCTGATTGTGATGTTATTTGATTCAAATATAAAAAATTTCATGACTATTGTCTGCATCTTCTATGCAAAATTTATCCAAAAACCTCCGTGGCATTAAAACAAACACTTGGCGTGCATGTCTACAGGGTAGAATACCCAAATCAAGTAATTAACACAAGAATCTAATCGTAAAGCATTAGCAGAATTAGGGCATTCAAAATGATCAAAGCTATCACCAATGTTAAAAAAAAAAAAATTGAGATTTTTTACCTGATAGGATCAAAAAATGAGAGTGAGAGAACCCTAGTTCTTGAAGATAAGAACGAATTAGACAGTGGAGAATCGAATCCTTCAATTTTCAAGGATAAAAGCTCCACTAATTTGTATTTTTAAAAATTGAAATTTGGAATCTGATACAAATTAAATTAAATATTTTTATAATCAAAGCCAGGGCTGCCGAAAAAAATAATCAATAGAGCATAACGTAGGTAAAATTCTTGAATCCAGGCGCCCGTATAAAGCCACGCAAGGCCCAGCCCACCCAAAACATCCTGGATTAATTAACTAAAGCCCAGTTGAAATTGGAGCAAGACGGACGGGCTCCGGCCCAGCTCCACGACAACGTACCATCAGTTTGCTTCCCCTTTCATTTTCCCTTCTTTTTAAGAAACTCTGATGCACGAGCTCCAACCTTTTTAAGAAATGGATTTTTATTTTTTATTCGTTAAAAGAAAACAAGTTTCAAATTAGAGGCTTTTGAATTGAAGCACTACTCAAACACATGGTGTTAGAAATTAAAAGAGAATACATTCATAAAGTCAAAACACGGACCTATAGGGTCGGCGTTCAGCTTTAATAACGTCAAGAAATAGAATATCTCTTCAGATACAAGAAAACTCGAATTCCTGAAGATCGCATTTTACTTTAATAACTTCAAGGGATGAAATCTCTTCCCAAATAAAGAAAAAAGCCGATCTTTGAGTGATGCGTTTTGATTTTATAATATTAAGAGACAAGAAAACTATCCAAATATAGAAAAACGCAACCTTCAGGAGTGTTGAAAATAGCCAAGAAGGTAGAACACGGATCATTATTTAGAAAGAGACCCGCTGTTTTAAGCTAAGAAAGCTAAAGAAAAGAGTTTGTATTTTGAAACCAAGTAAAAATTAGAATGTGAGCCATACAATGTCGCATTTTGATTTCAAAATCTTAAGAAGTTAAGGTTGTTTCTATTTGATCTTAAACGCGAGCTTCTTAAAACTGCATTTATTATCTTTGCCCAAATACGAAGCTAACTAGCGTTTCAAATATTTTGAAATGCAGGGTCGGGTTTTGAGCTCATATTTAGAACTAGATATAACTAAAATGAAAACCCCAAAGTGTTGTATTTTCACTCCAAAACTTAAGAAGATAAAAATTATCTTCACTTATACTCAAACACATGTCAAATCAAACAAGATATCTTACTAAGAGTCAAAATGTGAATCATCAAGTATAGAGATATTCGCATTCTGAGCTCATGATTAGAGCTAAATATAGCTAAAATGAGAAAATCAATTGTCGCGCTTTCATTCCAAAGTCTTCAAGGATAAAAACTATCCTTACTAAGACTCAAACATGAATCTGGGCATAGGACATGAGCTGTGAAAAGTTAAAAGGCGGATCTAAGGCTGAAATCTTCATTTTAGTTATAAATCCAGAGAATTTAAGATTTCAGTTACAAATCTAATGGATTAAAAGTATGAAATTAATACTCAATTAAAAAGGCTATTGATTGGACCGCTACACAAATGCAAAACCCTCTAAACTCCTATAAATAACAACATTCTGGACTAAAGGAATTGGATTATCTTCACTTTGAGCACTTGTGCTAAAAAGTCAGAGTTCTTCTCGTTCAAAAACTTTGTAAAAGCTGCCAACTGAAGACTTCGCGCTCGAATCATTAGTGGAGAGCAGGAATCATTTCCACGGCTACAAGAGAAACGTAGGCTTAAAAAAAGAGGAATCATTTTCTCATCTTTTATAAATGGAAAACCATTTCTATTGTAATCCCTTTTTGAGTTTTCAATAAAATTCAAATTTCATGGCAAACACATGGTTCTTTTAGGCTATAAATATTTCTGAAATCTCATATACAAGGAGAAAAAAGTTGCGATATTATTAATCTTTTTGATGTCTAGACATAATTAGTTTAGCTTTTCTTTTTTGCTAGTCAAACTTATGGACACATATTCTTTTTTTACAACATTATCCAAATTGAATCCCTATCAAAAATCAAACTCAGAACGTCTCGTGAAGCGGAGATGGGTGATACACTTGAAGCAAGACTCATTGGCGGTTAGCTACTATCACCATTAACTGACTCACTAATATACACAAAATTAAGTCTAGTTATCAAAAAGATTAATAAGGATTAATATAAAGCTAATTATGAAGGCAACGACTTGACCTCTTCCTTAGTTGTTAAGTTATTCTCTCTAATCTAATAACAACAATGTGTGAGTGAAGCTACATCAGAAAAGCAACATAAAATTAATTCCCAAAGTATTGGGTTCTGCCTCAACTTTGACAGATAATAACAGCACCAACCAAATATGTGTGGCCCCATAAATCAAGAACATAATTAAGCCAGCTAATTATTAAGAGTACCACTTAACTATATATATGCTAATCTTTGATATAACTCAATCTAGTATGAGGTTCCTATAGGAGAGAAGGAGAATAAACAACAAAAGTTCAGCTCACATTCATTAGTCATCAATCTAGAGATGCACTAGTCATTAGTTAGTTAGTACCACAAAACAATTTCCCTTAATTCTCACTATAATTTTAAAATTTTGGTACAGTGGCAAGACTTTAAAAAATATTATAATACAAAATAATTTCTCTCAACTCTTACTACAATTTTGGAGTTTTGGAGTAATGGAAAGGACTTTAAAAATAATATCGGAGCAATTCAGTTTCAAATTATACTAGACGTGCATTTAACTGCAGTTTTTATAAAAAAAAAATGAGCAAAACCCTGATGCAGTGGCAGGGACTTTAAAACATTATATGTGTCACCATCAAATGTAAAAAAGAAAAAAAAAATAGAAGGAATAATATGTTTTTCATGTTCATACCACTTTACTTTATATAAAGGCTCATATTCTTATGGATGGAGCCTCATGTGCTTCTCTCCGATGAGAAACCTAATAAGTTTTTAACTTTATATATCTAGTTCACAGAAGTGACAAACATAATAATTCACAAAATAACATAATTAGTTCATAAAGTAGAAATGTGGTTGTTTGTACGAATCTCAATGCAAGCGTGCGAAACAAGGGAATTTCTAGATGCCCTTTAACTTTTTTTTAGTTAGTCCCATGACTTAAAGCTCAAATAATTACAAGTTTGCCATAAATTTTTTTAAACAAAAAACTGTCCTAATCCACTCTTTTAGTAGGCCATGCTGCCACTGCTGCAGCGGTAGGTGTTGTCGCCGCCGTCGCCGCCATTGCCACGGCTATAGACAGCTATTGTAGCCATTGCTGTTACTGTCGCCGTTGCTATTACCGTCGTCGTTGCTGCTATCGCTACCGTTGCTGCTACTGCTACCGTTAGAGGAGAGAAGGAGAGAGCAGTTCCGAAAAATAAAAAGAAAAAAATTGGGCTCACGAAGAAAAAATGTCCATATATTAAATTCTGATGGGGCTCCCTAAAAAATTGAGGATTACTAAAAAAACAGCTGGGGCACATCTAACTAAGCGCAGTTGAGATATAAGACAGAAAGAACACCACATAAGAAAAAGAAGCTAACATGTTATCCCAGCACTTGTGCGGCTCTGCTCCTATAAATGGCCTTGTATCCCAACACCACCACTGCAAGCAGCATTTTGCAACCATACTGATCTTGAGTTAGGAGGTTCCCAGCTAACTCGAGAAAATGGTGAGTTAATAGTTCCGTTATAGTGTGCAGTTTACATAGATTGATAACAGTGTAATCGCGTTTCTTTTGTTCAGTGCTTAATGTGCTGCAAAGGGAGGAGGTCTGATGGCAGTGATGGTGACGGAGGAGAGGCGGTCAAGCCAACACAGCCCCAGGCTCCGCATGTCCCTCCGGTTATAAACAACATGATCAGCGTGCATCCGGCTGGGTCGAAGGAGAACACGTCGGAGACGTCTACTGGGAACAGCAACACTGCTGGAGGGAGCAATGCTGAAGCTAGTCATGGCCAAGAGCCTTTGAAGGAACAGTGATTGAGTAGAGAAGTTTGGGTGGGTGATTGTTGGGATTGATTGCTTACCTTTTCTTCTTCTTCTTCTTCTTCTTACGTTTGTTGTTTGTCATTCTCTCTTTTGCGATGTGTATCTATGTCCCTGTATTTGCTGATGCAAGGCATATAATAGTGTGTGTATGAGATTATTTGTTACGGTTTGGCTTAGATTAGTATCTTTCCGAAATTAGTTGATATTGAGTGCAAGTGATTTATGAAACTAAACAACAAGAAATGCCCACCGCATTCCACTAACGACAGGTAACAGAATAAATTACGATAAAGCAAACAAAATAAGGTTCCAAACATATAGACCGGACCTAAAATTGGCCAAGCAGCGAAACAAACGAACAATGAACACTATTCATCAAAAAGAATATGCGAATATAAAATCAATTATGAATATAACAACTTGATCCTCATAGTTGTTACCTAATTTTTCAATAATCTAATAAGAATTACAACGAGCGAGTGAAGCAGCAACAGAGAAGCAACAAAAAATATTCAAGTATTAGGTTCTGCTTGACCTTTGACAAACAAAGACCAGAATATATATGGCCCCAACATAATTAAAGAACATAAAGACATCTAAAGAGAAAAAGCACATACTGGACATATACTAATCTTAGGATTTACTCCATCTAAATTTGCTTCAAACTGAAGGAGGAGATGCTTCTTCAAATAAATTGCAAGGATCACTCGTGTCGTCCTGTCCGCCTTCAACTGTAAAAATAATAAGAAGAACGTTACTCTTTTTTCATGTCAATCCACAAGACTTTGTAGTGGAAAATAGAACTGCAGTCTACCACTATCAGAAGAAAATGAGTAGCTGTGTATGGAGTTCACAAGTATTACTCTTTGATCTATTTGAGAATATTTGTCATGGGCATATAGGAAACGAATTTTTCATAAAAGGAAATAAATTAAGATAAAACCATTAATTTAATAATAACCAAAATTTATTACTGATTCATTTCAGTGATTGTCTTCTCTTGTTCTATCGAAATCACTGAATTGTCATTTGAGTCAAGGTTTAGCCCTGACTCAAACTGAATATTTATTAGGTAAAATGGTGGGTATTAGGAGCTGGAATGAACCTGGGCTGCTGATTTAGCAAATGAGAGGCCTTAACTTTGCTAGGCCCATATGTTACGATGCACAACTTGGGCCTAGGATGGAGTCTAGCTTCAGTGATCCACTCTACTGTCGATCGGGGAATTTAAGTTGGATAATCAATCGATTGTCTTCAAAAAGAGATTAATAAAATGTTATGCAAAAGTTTTATTTAGAGAAAATGTTGAAAAATATTATACCTGAAACATATTCTTGAAATTAGTAATAACTAGGGGTAGTTTTATCAGGTTTAGTTCCGGTGAAGAACTGGAGCATTGTAAACTTAAGGCTACAAGGTAACTCCTTTTCCTGGCCTTGCCACAATCCCAGACCTTAGCCCATTGAATCATTAAACAGCACATATTTTCTAAGCCCTTCATTAAGAGCAGCCGTTGAATAGTTAGAATTGGGGAAATTCTATTCACACACACCACTTCGCTCAAGACTCAAGACGCCGGCCTCCTAGAGATGTAAAAAACTACAAGTTTTCTATTATTTTTTGTGATCATGTTTTTTGCCTGGTCAAGAATTAATCCCGGACCTCCATGAAAACCGCTCAGGAACTAATCCGACTGAGAAATGTGGACATTTTCAGCAAGGTGGTGTTCATGAATAGAATTTCCCTTTGAATTGCCTCCCAAGAAAACTTTGAACAATTACTATGTCAAAACTTTATCAAAAACTTGATAAATGGGTGAGAACTGTGAGATTAATTGTGGAAAGTCATGAATTCGAATATGCTAACGCTCCAACAGGAGGAAAAACAAAACCGAAGGCTGAAAAAGGTGGCAACTGGGGTGATAGCAGTTCCCGTATACATTCTAGGGGCATACGTCCCGCTCCAAAGCAACAAACTACGAGCTGTAATACATCTCCATGTATTGTGAGCACCAGCTATTTAGTAATTAAGTCCCCATAATGCGCTCCCAGTTATTTAGTAAAAATTTCCACTTTGCTAATGCACGCAAATTTCTAACCGTCAAACTCCCATATCATGACCTACTAAAAGCCAAAAAACAAAAATTTTACATCCATCCCCAACAATGGCTGAAGAACAACTACTAGGAAAGGAATCAGTTCCAAATATCAGTTTACGATGAAAGCCAGTTCCTTTTACAGGCTTCGCTGTGCGATATCTCAATGCCAACCAGGCTTGATCCAGCAGACAACAGCTTGATATGAACCTAACTAATGAAACCAATCATTGAGCTTGTCAGGTCCTAACAACTAGTTAGGCACACCCGGAAAGGGACGAGAATAGATAGGTTTAAGGGTCAGATCTTGGCCTGGTCTATTTAAAAACTTGAGTTAAAAATAAAATTTTCAGTTTTCTAATTCAAATTTTTAAATAGGACGTTTATTCTCATCTCTCGACCTGGACCACTGTTGCACACTAGTCAACAACCCGTGGTGTTGGGGCAGGCAAAGTATATAGACATGCCAAAGCTACTTACCTCAACTATAATCCCAAGTCAAAAGCCCAAGTTTCCGCATGCCTGCAACCTTAAGATTGAGACAAACACGAGCTTCCCTTCCACAGCATGGTATTTACTGACAGTGACACCATAGCTTACTGGGTCCATAGAAGGGTTAAAGCTCTCCATCTTTATCGATGGTGCCGCCCCACTAGCCCATAAACTGTCCAACAAGCGTGAACCACGTCAGTCAATAGAGACCCACTACAAGCTCTGGAAGTAGGAAGTGAGTAAAAAATTAAAAATTAAAAATTAAAAATAAACTCAGTACCTGGTAAAGGGAGATCTGATCTCAGTGGGATGAGGAAGAGGAAAGATATTTTTCACTACACTTTTGTGAGCTTGCTTAGGAACAAAAAGACTAACGTTGTATTCATTGCATTTCACCAAAGAAGGTCAGGATCATCTTGTTTGTGGACCATTTTTGTTCGATCCAATATTTCTGAAAGCAAATCAGTGAATATAGGGTTTGAGTGATTAGGGAAAAAGTGAAAGGAAATGGCTTTGATTAGAACAAGCGCACCTTGTCCCAATAGATAAGCATTTTAAGAACAAAAAAGGTACCCTTAAGAGATCCTTCTCTTTGATGAGGAAACTTCGGAGATATTTGATCAAAGGTAAAAGAGGTGGGGTAAATCATAAGATATTCCACATTGTTCATCATGATCTTCATTATGACTCGTATATAGCTAGTGCTGTCTAATGAATTTGTTGGGGTGTGATGGTTATCGTTGATGCTAAACTAACGTCATGATGATCTCATGGATTCGACTGGAAGATACATTCATATAAAGTTCTAAACCTTAATCCTTCATCAAATAATCTATAGCTCAGAAATGTATCATATGTTTGTCCTCACAGAATAATCATCAAAGATCCAAAGGAAGCTCAAACCTCCAAAAACTAGAATCAAATTTCACCAAACAGTTTGTACCTTGATTATGCTTTATGAGGATTTTGCCCAGCTTCAAGAGAAGCTTGAATGGACATTCAAACTTCCTTGGAATTTAAATGAATAAGAAAATAAATAATGTTGTGCTACAAGCGAGCTCTCCTTATAAGAATAGCAAATGACCAACAATCGAAGGTTCGCTGCCTTCTAGAATAATAAATCTAGATATAATATACGTAGGGTATGGCAATATAAATAATCTCCCTACTGATGCAATTTTAAATGGCATAAAACCACGAAATGCTAATGACGCATAGATCGCCCTATATACTAAACTAGAGTTTTTCAGGAAAATGAACAAACTGCATACGCATGTCAAGAGCTAAGATTTGTGTCTAGATTATTATAATTAACAACAACAACAACAACAATAACAACAAACAATAAAGAGTAAAGAGGTAGTTAAATAAATGCTAGTTAGTTGCTGAAGATTATATAACAGCGTAAAACCACTTACATTAGACTGCCCTACACAGGATTATTAAAACAAGTGTTGTATCCCTTAGGTTATAACCATTCTAGAAGCTGAGAGGCAAAAGAATCTATAGCCCACAGGAACAAGAAATATTAACTAGTAAAGATATTATGAATTAAGGAAAGGAAAAGATCGTTATCGAGTTCCACTAAAGGAGCCTGAGAAGCGCATGCGTGTTTGAGTCTGTTGAAAACACAATACTACCACCCACTAAGAGGCATTTCCACAAAATCATGACTAGCTCAGGTCGACCACTTCATGATCTCATGCTAACCTCCCTCCCCTATTTTAGAACACCCTCAAAACCTCCACAAACTACTCATCTTGCCATTGCCACTCTACTCGAGGGACCAAGCTCAAGCTAATTTCTTTCAGCGATATGGAACTGTGAAATATCTATGAAGAGTAAATGAAGTAGGGAACTCGAGAAACACAAGTGTCGATGAGAAGATAGATATATGATCCAAAATTGGAAGAGGTGGATGCATTCCACATTTATTTTATCAATAAAGTCATAAAGAAATGAGTTTGCTCATGTTGCAGAATCCGAAAAAAGCAAACCTGTTTATGCAAGACAAAATAGCAAAGACATCTAACTATGGTGTGATAAAACTCTAAATCGAGAAAACCGAACAAAGACATCAACAGAAGTAGGTAGTTTAATCTGGTATGGTTCCTTAGGATTTAAGTCTATGATCAGGTGTTGTGTATTAAGACTCACCTTGTTTATTGAAAATATCTTCCTATATTTGTAAGCAATTGCGAGAGATGGCAGAGGACAAGGTTTCAAGGTAAACTACCAATATGTTTAGGGGAATTTTATTCTCCACATTATTGAAAGTAAAGATTTTATCCCAAAATTTGCCAAGAAAATGAGCTCTCGACATATGAAAATATTAATGTTTTTACTGCTTGGAATAACACAAAACTTGTTTCCCTCAAGGTTAACACAGTTAAATAATTGGAGTTGCCAGGAAAAAAGTTTGAAAAAGAAAAAGAAGCCAACCCTATAAATAAATATGATCTTTGGAGCCCAATGAGCAAAGACAAGTGTAAAATAGACTTTGTCGCGAAGGATTAAACTCATCTACTAAGAATCAACCCTCCAATTCTCCTATAACAGAGTATCTGGAAAAAGAAGAATGTAAATAAATTCAACCACCATAAGTATATTTTCAAGAAAATGCTATTTCTACTCATATCTCTCCGAAACTTACAGTAAAGATTGTCTTCTCTTTCTAACTATGAAGATGTCGAGTTTTACTGTTGAGAATATCAATAGCTTCTGTTCAGAACAGCATAAGCTAAACATGGTTATAGTGCTATAGATGCGCAACTAAGATAAGATTGACCTCAGTGGTCAACCTCATCATAGTTGATAATTTGGTAGTTGTTTGTGGTGAAAATGAATCCACCCCAGTGAATTGTCAGTTCCCACCATTCATCTACCCACTAAAAACTTTCATAGAATGGATGGCAGACCCACTCAAACGGTTCTTTTAACTAGTGACAAGATTCTACAACGCCATGTTGAATCCTTCAAAGAATAAAACTGAAAATGATATCTGATATGATTACAACAACAACTAAGCCTTTCATCCCAAGTATTTGGGGTAGGCTACATGAACCAAAAAAGAATCACGCCGGATCGATCACTTTGATAGTCCTTCTCCATTCATTTCTATCAAGTAATATCTCCTCATTTAAATCTCTAGAATCCATATCTTTTTGTATCACCTCCATTCATATTTTATTCGGTCTTCCTTTCGTTCTTTTAACTTGTCATACATTGATAAACTCTTCTCGTTGAACTAGTGCATTTGTAGGTCTATGTTACACGTGGTCAAACTATCGTAATCAATTTTCTTGCATCTTCTCATCGATGGGAGCTATACCTAACTTAGCACGAATATTTTCATTTATCACTTTACGTCTCTTAGTGTTGCTGCATATCCAGCAGAGCATGCGCTGATATCTAATATGATTATATGATCAAAATAGTTAGTTTCACTTTGACTCTATACAACAAACTGGAGTCTCAACAACTAGAATATACCAAATATGCACACAACAAACAGGAAGGTGCTCAGGTTGGAATGAAAGAATCCTGTTGTATGATAATTCTTTTAATATCATCCTGCTCTATCATATTGGAAGGACTATTAGGTCCATCGTTAACTCAAGTTGTTGGGAGAACAGTTGAGTGCATATATCACTTGCTATAATATTCTTAATCATCAGGAATGTAAGATAGTGGTTATGCCACCATGTAAGAAATGATGGATATTTCCATCTTCTCTCTAATAGAAATATTGACTGGTGTTTCAAGCCTCTAAGGGTTAAGTTTTGGTTTATGTGCATATTTTCTGAAAGAAAGTTGCATGTTACTACTATAACAACTAGCATTTCCACAGTTTATTTGAGCAATAAATTTTATTTATTAAAAAGATACGGTTACACTAAATATCTGACATTCTATTAATACAACAACTTCCACTCTGTGTCATAATTATACGTGTAGTAAACTAGTCTAAGCCTCGACAGTTCCATCAATTTGCCCAGCCCACTTAGTGCAATCTGTCTAGAAAAAACAAAATTTTATTGAGTGGGACCGTAGGAGGACATCGTGTCCATGGCAACCTAGCAATTACTAAGCCACATTTGTCTATTTGCTTCACCCTTCTCTTTAAATACGAGCATTGCCTTCCTCCATCTCCCCTCAAGTACTCTCACAATTCAGCAGCCTCTGACCTGACTTTCTCCCCTTTCTCAAACCAATTCAAGAATAGTAACATGGGGAACTGCCTGGTTCTCGAGGAGAAGGAGGCGATCAAGATCAAGAGAATGGATGCCAAGATCCTGAAATACCACTCGCCATCGGAAACCCACCAAGCACTGCCTAAATTCCTTGGTTACAGAAGCTCCAATGGACTTCCTGGTGCCCGACATCTCAATCCAGTGGCTGACATGCAAAGCGGGCATCAGTACAAGCTTCACCAGCCAAAGAAGATGCAGACCAAGGAAACTGGCGCAGTGAGAATAAAGCTGGTTATAAGCAAGCAAGAACTAAAGGAAATACTGGAGAAGGAAGGCCTAACACTTGAGGACATGATGTCTCAAATTCAGAAAGAACCTAGACAGAAGAAGGAAAAGAAGAGCGTGACATGGAAGCCAGATCTAGAAAGCATATCAGAAGCAAATAATCTCTTCTAATGCGTTCTGTTTTTGTTTTTCCTTCCCCCAACTTCTGTGTACTTTGATTAGTTAGATAAAAATGCAAATAAATCGCCAGGTTCCTGTAGGTTCTCTTTTATTCTCTCTGCTTGAAAGAAATATAAAGATAGCCAACGATCGATAGGTAGAGAAGACTAGTGTCAGGTTGATGCTCGTATAGCCTTTGTTGTATTTGGATTAGTTAAAATAAGCATACATGTAAAATAGTAAGGATTTAGTATGTTATATCGTTTTTTTTAAATCTTTGCTAAAGAGAAAAGACAGAGATAGCCAATGGAGGATATGTTAGACTGGAGTAAGGTTGATATTCCCATAGATAATGAATGTAGAAAAAGACAAAGTTATTGTTTTGTCCCTGAAATTGTCGGTATTTTCTTTTTTTTGTCTCCAAAAACACTGTTGTAACAGCTGATCCCTGAGATCAAATTTTGAGCCCTCCATATCTATCTATTCGATCCATCACCATGCTGTCTCAATCTCTTGGAGTGCAGATCATTTCTTCGTGGATTGCACATACAGTGATTGGGGCAAGATGTTGCCATGTGTGGACCAAACATATGATCCCACTCCTACAGGGAATTTCCTAACCCTTGGGGTCCCTAGTGACCCCAACCCTTATACGACACTTCATTGGAACAAAAGGTTAATTCTACCACTCAGGGACCATATCTTAATTTTTGTTAATATTAATTTCTTCTACTTTCACCTTTTCCATTGTACTTTCTTTGAACACCCACAGGCAAACTGATGCTGAAATAATTAACCTTGACAAAAATAAAATTCTTGTATCCAAATTCAGAAATTTTCACTAGGATGACCGCAGTTTTGATGGCCTGGCTAGTTTTAAGGTTAGTGGATTCTGAGCCACAGAACTCTTGGTCACTTAATACCAGAAATTTCAAATAGTGGGGTGATTCATGCATACAAATGGTGTAACTGTACATAAAAACTTTTGACACCTCCGTTTACTGGAAAAGGTCGATCAAGTGATAAGCAAATGAAATAACAATCAAGTTCGAAGTTCGTAAACTGGAAAGAGTCAAGGACACAAGGAACTAATCCTCTTCTAGAAGGATGATGCTTAACTTAAAAATAGGATATTTGACTTGGAAGCTCATAAATTGGAAGGATATATATAGAACTTACTGGAAGATACTAATTAAGGGCCACCTTCTAGAACAACAATTACTTAATTTGAGATAACGATTCTTGGCAACAACTCATTCATTGTTCTCAAAAAATATAAAATATGATGTAGACCTCAATTTATAAGATTGATAGATACAAGCCTAATATGATTTTGGTGTGTACCTTGCTGAGTTCAAGTAACCTCCTCTTCGGAGTACCAAACTCAGAAGATATTTCGCAGGCATCTCTTATCATCACCCGTCTCTTTCTAATGCCAAACCTAGGTTTGATAAAACTTAAGCTACTTTAAATCCTACTGAATTGTCCAAAACCGGATTATGAAGTTGAGGCCTTAGGTTTTAAGTTTTAAATTTTAATCTGGGATGGCTCACCAAACCAAAAAAAAAAAAATCCATTACAGAAAAACCTGGGATGGCCTTTTGAGAAGAATTGACTACAGGAAAACCTGCGTGAGTACAAATGCAAAACCTGTGTAAGTATAAATCGAATCGAATGTTAATGTTTCCAAAAGTCTAAAAGAAAATCAACTAATAAATTTGCTAACCATATGATAGGCAAATTAGTGTCAGAGACCTAATATTAATTCAATCTACTTGGCATAGGTCCACTAGTTTCCCTCTTCACCACTAGGAAATAAAAATACCATAACATCATTTTATGATGAAAGTGTTATTTTCCTTCTTTTCCATGCAGACAGACCAAAGCCAAATCCTAACCCACCCACTCATAACCTAGCATATAAATTTTTACCTAAGGTAATATCTTCAAAGCTCTCTTTCCCACAATCTTGCTACTTCATGATTCTCTAATAAAAATAAAGAGCATGAAGTTATATATATATATATATATATATATATATATATATATATATATATATATATATATATATATATATATATGGCACATACGTAAATATGTAAATCGTTAGACAGTGCTAGATAGGAAGAGTAAATGGATGGTGAGGTGACATCTCATAGAACTAGCTTGAGGAAGTGAGCCGATACTACTAAACTGGTCATTTTTTTGGGCAATCCAACCTGCTCATCTTAATTCGTCCCCTGAATTTGCAGATTTTTATACAGCATGGCTTCCCCTATGTACAAGGCAAATTTAAGTTGGTTGATGGATGGTTTAGGAAATGCCCCTCCTTATGGGCTCCATATTTTCACTTCTCCATGTTCATCACAAAAACTTCTAGTCTAAAAATTGCAAGATTACAATTACGAGAATGTAGATGGCATCATGAGTACCTACTATTTTATAGAAACAAAAACATAGCTGTAACCAGAGCCCTAGTAAGAGCCAACCAGCTAGGAATGATAGACTGGCTACTAGGCATGGAATCACTTCAACCCTAAAGGGCAAACCCTACTGAAGTCTTGGGTTCAAACCACTTAAGCCATTTACTTATTTTTATTTTTCGCTTAACTGCTATGGAACTAAAGTATGTAAACCATTCCATAACTCCAGGCATACCTCCCGCTAAAGTCCATGAGAGAAAGGAAGATGCATCAGCTCAACAGTTATTGCTCCAAACAAGAGTTCTTTTTCTGTTGATACAACTATTGAATGTGGAACTTAATATAAAATCACAATTATACAATTACATTTTTTATATGAACATTTACATGAAATAATTTGCTTTCCTGCAGTTCACTGGCTATTCATGCTTGTTTATCTGAATGTAAATAGTTAAGCTAAGAAGTACAGTGAAGTATCATTTCGCACCTGGGAATCATACTACTGCTCCGTATATGATCAGGCAAAGGTTGCCTGGATAAGTATAACATCAATCTCTATTCAGCTTTCTGTTGAACTTCCAAAGCTATTTCATTTCGACGTGTAAAAGGAAGTGTAAATGGAGGATTAAACTGCACAAGGAACAAAAAGGAGCTCAGGCCAGATCTCGTATACCCTCAATGCCAAATCCAAAGGTTCTTTTATCTTCCATTGATGGTGGTGGTGGTGGTGGTGATGCTGATGGGGCAACTCGAGCCCACATTTTATAAGAAAGTATTTGTGAAAGAGAAGAGCATATACAAGGGGTATGGGAGAATTTATGAAGGGGAGAAAGGGGTTATTAGTTTGGTTATAGCAGCACTAAAAGAGGGGCAGATGATGGGACTCATTCAAGATCATGAAGTTATACCTGTGAAACTTCAACAGATGCATTTTGTTTCACACAAAATTGTAAATCGCTTCTGAGATCATCGCGTAATTTGGACTCCCTCTGTTTCACATCTTCATCTGTCACGTAGCCTGGAAAAAAAAAATGAAAAAGGTAGAATAAACAAATGTCAATTTCCACAGGCTCAAAATCACCAACTGGACAGTATATGACAATATACTGTATAGAGGATATTTTATTTTTGAAGATAATATATAGCATAACAAGACGACTATTTAAGAAGCCAATTATTAATATAATTGATGACTAATATCACAATAAAAATAAATGTTTTGATTATTTGAGTTAAGCCTTGTATCAATGTATTCATTTCCTCCCTCCACCAAAAACCATATCAATTGTCATCTAGTCTCATATTTTAGACATATTCCAACATCTAAACGCCTACACGTGTATTCTTAAACCTCTCAAGATGAAGTTAACAAGCTCACAAAACATGAGTCAATTCAATGATTCAAGTGCAAATTCCAAACTTTCACCTAAAATGGTCACTTTGGACCTTTTATTGCCTTTACTTCTGACCCTATTCATTCTCCTTCTACATATACATCTCGACATTCTCAAAGTAATCAAATAGATGGACTTCTAGTGAAATAGACCAACCTGAAAAAGCAGTAACAGCAACAATCTTTTGAGGAACTTTTTTGATCCTTACAGAAGGATCTTTTGGCAGGGGCAAGTTAGCACCATACTTCGAAGGCATGACAAATGACATTGTCCACTTATCACCTGACTGACCAAATAACCAAGACAGGATCAGACCTGCTTCCATCCAGGAGAAGTCTTACGAATGTGGGCGGAATGTAATAGATTACAGTAGCTTGCCTGCTTTGTTATTACAGGTGCCGTCATATCCATTTTCTCTCCATCTGTCTGAACCTTCCTTGTAATAACAGGAGTAGTCATTTCCATTTGTTCAGTAGAAGTATTCTAGAACCAAAAAAATGATATGATTAGCTCTTCGTCATGTACCAAGAAAGGCTATAAAGGGAATGCCGAAAGTAGGTGTTTCATATACCTTACCAAATAGGTATTCAGCTAACACATTAAATCCCTGAGACGCTCCATTGAAATCAAACCCGGTCTTTCCAGGCATAGTCGTCTCAGCTATATAGTAAGGCTGTTCACCAAATGCAATTCATGGTTTATACCAGATAAAGAACGAGAAAGAACGAACTTGTACTTTATAGATGAATATCCAGATCAACCTTAATAAGTCGGATAGTTAAAAGCAAGGAACTTCATAAAATAAGTCAAGCAAAATCCCATTCTGGCAACATTCACAAAAACGTTTTCATATCCAATTCTCTCTGCATTGAATTGCATTCCCAATCCTGCAAATAAGTAGGGCTTGATGCAGCAGGAAGTGGGAAGGAATATAGGCAAAGGGGAGACCAGAACTTGAATCCCGCAATAATTTCTAAAAGGAAATAAGAGGAAGCATAGTACGAGAATGCATGCAGAAACTGCACTGAACTGCTTATAATATATTATGTCCAACAAAATTAATGCTTACATCTTTTCAACAACACCAACCAAAAAAACAAAAACTTTGTCTCAAATCTCTGGGGTGGGCCACATGAATCCTTTTCTCTATTCAGACATATTAAGGGACATTACTGTGTTAAATTAACAGTTACAACCTCCTTCATGCCAGCCTCAGAGCATGTTTCCTCCTAGCACCATCAATGATTATCCTATCAATCCTGCAAAAACTAAGTCAATTCTCCCTCATCTTGTACCCAATCAACACTAGCACTAACATCTATGGATCCCTTTTTGCTTAGCCTTTCTCTATTTTTTGTCACTCATCCATCTCTATAGTTCCTCTCAGAGTCACTCATCTTTCTTAATTGTTCATTAGGGTTCATTTCATAGTCAGAAATAAAGTCATCTTAACAAATTTCCATTCGACTGAGGTATTCTACAATCAGATAATACTCCAAAAATACTTCACTTTACAAACACTTTCATTCTATGAACATATTCTTCATCTCACCATCATGATGAAAAATTGATCCTCAAGTAGAGGAAATTGATATCAAGGTATTTTTTTGGGCATCAAAGTGAACTACATCCTCGTTTCTTGTCGTACCCCTGCCAAATTACATTCCACATATTCTACTTTCTTCTTGCTGGATTCTAAATACCGTAGATTCTGAAAATTCTATCGAAAGACGGCGCTGCCCCAACCACCAAACCCCCGGCAAAAAAAAAAAAAACCTGTTGCCATGTGTAATTACTGCATCAGTATAACTAGTACATATTTGTTTCTTTTCTAAGAGAATCACGTTTCCAAGGCCAGCAGTAGGACTTCAAAATTTGACAAAAACCATGGGGAAACCCATTTTCTTCCCCATATATCTCTCTATAAATCATGTCAGAAGGTCACTAGTTCCCATGCTTAACCTCACTGATGTAACGCCGAACTGATTCTTAGGTGCCATCTTTTTTTTATTATCTTAGCCTTTGCTCAATAGTCTCAATTACTTTTTCTGAAAGTTCCATTAGGTGGTTCATGAACTTCGTATTACGGTACTTACGGTACTATGCACAATTTTGTATTCATCCTCTATACTTATGCCAGATACCAAAGTGCTGCTTTTCTATTGGTTAGCAATCTTTCTTTTTTTAAATAAACATCTTGACTGACTTAGCAACACTCCGAAACTTCTTTAGGAATATCATCTGTGCTCACGCCTTTCCCAATTTTCATTTTCTTTACAGACATTATGTGGTTCCCACTTACTGTAAAACTTTCCCAATGTTCATTTTCCTTGCAAACGCTATTTAGTTCCCACTTACTAACAGATTGCATAGATTAGTGAATATTACAGTAGTAACTAGTTAAATAAAGCCTCAATGCTGTGACCATATTTCAGATCCCCCACACGTGCCTGCAAGACATGTTTTGAAGCTAACAATCATACACGAGCTAAGTTATCTCAAACAGCAACTACTTAATGAAATAAGAAGCAGGTATAATGGGTAAAAGAAAGTACTACCTCGACTTCCCTGACCTCATATCGATCCGTTTTCTTTAAGACCCGATATCTGACAGTTTCAAGATCCGGCACTTCAATGTTTAAAAGAACATACAATCAAATGTCTAGGACATCAAATATAACAAATGGACTTCAATAATTTGTATAAAATCTGAAAAATAGTAATAGTATTACCTAACATTAAGGCCTCTTCTAGTGTCTGTGCTTCGAATCTACGTGGCAAGGCATATTTTGCTGTCTCCTCCACCAAGTTGCCCAAAACTGTCAACAGAATAGAGAGAAAGTCAATCATTTAACATAATATCACTTTGTTTCCATTATCAAATTGTTTGATGCAATTGGAAGCCTTATCTTTACATCGTTGGGAGTGTGAGGAAGCCTGGGAAGCTAAAGCTAGAACAAGGGAGATTCGAGTTTCAAGAGCTGACTGACTTCTTTGTGGAACACTCTTGCCCCTCTCTGCAGCCAGTGCCCTGGGATTCCATGATGGACTACTAGCTTTTCGAGGCAGTTTGAGAGATTGAGGGGTTGGAGATAGATTCCACAGTAAAAGCATTTTGTCCTTCAATATCCGGAGCAATTAGTCTCTTGGACTTCTGTATCAAGTACAGCAGCTTCCCTCTGGTTTTTGTTTTGGGTAATCTTAGCCTTTTCATGGTGACAGATAAAAATAGACCACAAGTTTTCTGGTCCCACAGGCTCATTCCAGAGAGGTTATCTAAGGTCATAAATTCTCCAAAATCTTTGAACTTGCTCTGCCACTTAAACATCAGCCTACAATCTGGGTGTCTACCAATAGTTTAACCATTCAGCACATCCAGAATTTTCTCAGTTAAATCAGTTGAGACAAAGCTGCTCCATCTTGGTGGTAAGCCTTTTGCAATAACCTCAGTTGTCAAGGATAGAGATGCAGATTGAAACCTTGAGTAAACAAATAACAGATAAAACTTGTAGAAGCTCAATGGCTATATCCATTATTCTTATGTGTCTGCTAGGTGAAAAACAGTAGCCATTTCAGTCCGTCTACACCTCATCGTTACCAATTAAACGACAAAAAGTTTAACAATTATCAGCATGCAAGTCCTACTTTAGGGTATAACCTTGCCCACCATGTTGTTAAAAATTTCCACAACTATCTCTGTTTTCTGCACTTTATGTAATCAAAATGAGATACCTTATTTTTGTAGTAGCTCAAAGCAGCCCAAACACTCTTCTAACAATCCTTGACAAGGGTTCCTTCTGGCCCGGTTTCAGCAATTCCTTCTTGCCAATATTTGAACCCAGATCAACCTTGCTTGCAACGGTAGGTTCACTTATCTTATCTGCTTCAAAAACTTCACTAGAGACACATGGATCTACAAGGCCTTCCAATATGTCACCATGCTCTTCTATCTCATTGTCACATTCCAACTCATCACCTGAGACTTTCTCAATCTCTTTCCCAAGTTTTTCTTCTACACTAATTCCAGGTTCAGTGTCTAAATATAGATTTCCATCAGCATGCACCTTGCTTTCCTGGTCATGCAACTTATCTAAAATCCTCCAGGTCACGGCGTCTGGCTTCAGACCATTCTTCCTCATTTCACCCATTATCCGATAAGCCTCCTTCTTCAATCCCAACTTACACGCAGCATCAATGAGAATGTTGTAGTTCACAATTCCAGGACTAATGCCACAATCTACCAACTCATATAAGAAATCACAGGCAGCATCAAACTTCCCTGAACGACATAAACATCTGAGGACTGCAGCGTATACATAGTCATCATGGATCTTAGAAGGCCAAACAACATCATCCCAAAACCTCTTTGCCTCCTCAAGCTGACCTACTTCACATAATCCTTCAATAATTGCAGCATGCGTAGTACTATCAGGGGAGACACCCTTACCAGCCATCTCACTGAAAATTTCCATTGCCTCGCAAGCCTTTTTGAGCTTGCATAGCCCAGAAATAACAGCATTGTAAGTCACGAGATTAGGAGAGCACGAGTTTGCAGGCATTACTCTGTGGAGGAGATCGAGGGCTTCTTCTGGTTTACCAACATCAATAAGCCCATGAATAATCGTGGTGAAGGTTACCACATCTGGAGCACAAAATTTCCCCTCCAACATGTCATTTAGTATCTTGCTAGCTTCAGTGACTTTCCCAATCTTGCAGAAACTATGAATGATAGTGTTAAGCGTGACAGTATCTGGCTTGCATTGCTTGTGAAGCATTGAGACAAGAACATTGAGCTGCTCACTAGGATTGTCCAGAAGACGCAGAGCACTCAGAAAAATATTGTAAATTTTAGTCTTCCCAACATCATCTGCACCCACCAACACAACTTCTGTTACATCCTTGGCCTTGTTAACATCCATCTCTCTGCAAAGACCCTCGACGAGTACTTTATATGAAGGCCCCGGTAGTGAGTACCCAAACTCAATCCCTTCTTTAAACAACTGGTAAGCCCTCATACAACCCTTCCCTTTGCTCAACCCATGAACAATACCATTATATGAAACCAAGCTCGGAACAAATCCTCTCCTCCTCATAATGTAAACAATTCTTGAAGCCCCATGATGCCTTCCGGCTCTACACAACGAATCAATCATCTGCCCGTAAGCAAACTCCTCTCTGACCCATTTCCCCTGCGGCATCTCCTCCGCAATCCTAAACACCTCATGGAAGAGCCCTTCCCTGCATAACGAATCGATCAGATTGGCAAATGCCGCACTTCTCACCGACGGGTCATCTCCCTTTACGTCCTCCTCCTCCATCTTTGCCCACAGCTTCACCATCAGCTCCCTCCCTTCATCAACTCTCCGTTTCCTTAAAACCCCTCTGATCAGAACACTCAGCGTCAAAGAATTCGGCAGAACCCCCGACTGGCGCATTTCATCAAACACCTGCCGGACGTCGTCCAGCCGCCCAATTCTCGCATACCCATTGATCAAAGTGGTGTAGGAAACAGCATTGGGCCTGTGGTTTCTACTCAGCATGACCCCCAGAAGTGCCCGGGCGTCGGAGAGCCGGCCGAGGGAACACAGCTGGTCGAGGAGGCGGTTGTAGTTGGTCAATGTAGGCGCAAAACTAGGGTTACAGCGAGAGAGATGGCCGACTAGGCGGAGGGTGAGGTGAGGGGTGCGGCGACAGTCGAGGAGGCGGGCAATGAGGGCGTTGGCGGTGCGATCGTCGGGGATCCATTGGGAGGAAGAGAGGAGAAGGGAGAGGCGGCGGCGGGCCTCGACAAAGCGGCGGGAGGTGCAGAGGGCGGTGATGATGGTGGTGAGAACGGCGGGGCTCGGGCGGTAGCCGTGCAGGCGGAGGCGGTCGAGGAGGCGGAGTGCGGCGTCGACGTCTGTGGCGGTGGTTGTGAGGATCTTGTGGGCCCAGTAGGAGGGGTCGGTTGCGGGGTTGGTGATGAGCTCTTCCAGCTGTTCTTCTTCTTGTTGTTGTAATGGTGATGGCGGTGACAGTGAGGTTGTGGCGAGGGGACGAAGGAAGAGGACAATGGGTTTGAAAAGGTTTCGGGGGAAATTGAGAGCATTGATAGTTGATGACTTCATTTTCTATTTTTTATTTTTATTTTTTTTTCTTTGGGGCTTGAAATTTTACAGAAATTAATCAGGAAGAAGAAGAGTTTAATCACAGAAATTACCTCCTTGGGCTGTGAATTGAAAATAGGATGCATTGGGCCAATTGAGCTTCCTTGGGGAGAAACCGAGGTTGGTCCAGCCGCCGCCCCCCCCCCCCCCCCCCCCCAGCTGACCCGCTAAGCTTGAATTTATATTTAAATGGGTTAATAACAGTTAGACCAATGTAGTATTAGAGATGTGTAATTTAACATCTCTGAAGTTTGAAACTTTTGAAAAAACCTCTTGAACTTAGTTATTTTCACTCTTTTTTTTTTTTTTAGTAAAATGCATCTTGTCCCTCAACTTTCTATTCTACCTCATCCCTCCTTTTACAAGTGTGCTGGTTAAAAGAAGGGATGAGGGTAAAATAGAAACTTGAGGGACAAGAGTGCACTTTAGTGAAAAAAAAAAAAAGGAGTGAAAATAACTAAGTTCAGGAGATTTTTTGAGAGTTTCAAACTTCAGAGGTGTTAAGTTACACACCCTCAATACTACAGGGATCTGACTGTAATTAATCTTATTTAAATTTATAAACTTATGTATAAATTTCAAACAGCATTTACTAATAAATTATTTTTTTTTTCTAAACAAATTACATAATCGTGTATCAATAGGTTGTTGCAAGATATTCTCATGAACTCTATATACGTGCATGCATGTCATCGTCAACCTTCTCATTCGTTGAATGTCTCTTATAGTTTCTCGTATACATAATAAACATACCAATATATCGAGTTTGTATACCTTACACTTCCGTAGTTCCGTGCATGATTTTGTGATATCACCCTGCATTCATGTATGCACCTCGCAAACGGGAAATTCTAAATGCTCACGACATTTTACTAGTGAGCAAAGTGATTTACAACATAGGGGAAAATGGTGCTCACTAGTAAATATATGGTGCGCATTTAGAATTTCCCCTCAACCTATGTGGGCCCTACCTAAATTCAAAGGGGGTTCATAACGAGAAAGTTGATTAGTTCATGAAACGTGTTTTACGAAAATTCTTATTGGTTAATGAAATATGCTATAAAAAGATAAAATTGAAGGTACAGGGAGAATACACTTTTCATAAATTATGCATATCTTATGAATTTGTTTATATAAAAGTATTGTGGAAAGTTGTCATCTTCCATATATACATTGTAACTCAACTCAACATTATTTACATTTACATTATAACTAACTCCCTCAATTGAACCCAATTACATTATAACTCAATGAAGCTAACTCCCTCTCATACTCCCCCTCAGTTACATTATAACTCAACTCAACATCCCAAGTTTCAATCTTTACTACCTACTTACTTTCTTTCATTATAAATTGAACCCAATTCACTCTTTCTCCCCCTTCCCCTCTTTTTCTCTAATAACTTAATCCAACACACTCTCTCGATTTCTTCTCCCTAATTATTCTCATCGTAAAGTGAACTCAACTCTCTTTCTCTCAATCTCATTGATGGCAGACACCTTCCAATTTTCTTATTATTCATATTAAATTCCACTTTGTGCAGTTCAAAATGACGACTTATGATCGAGGATGTAAGAAAGTCTGAATGGTTTTGATGAATAGTCAACTGCTATCTAAGAAGGCATAGATGAGATAGGCGAGACAAAAAAGGAGAGGATGTACCAAGTTAATGGAGGAAGAACACAACTTATATTCAATGAATTTGAAAAATAAAGTAGGAGGAGAGGACGGGGAGGAGGAGGGAGAGATGGGACGAAACAATATTGAGGAGGAAGATGGTGAAAGTATCCAGAGAGGGGAGAATCCAATTATGATTCATTGAGATCGAGTGTTCATAGAGGGAGAAGAAAATGGACTTGTTTGTTTTCACTTCACTTTAGGAGGTCTTATGAGTCTTTTGAAAAGGAACAAAAAGGATAGCTTGGAGAAGTAGAAGGTAAGCCCCTGATCAAAGTGGTGTGCTAAAAAAGAATTTCCCCATAGGAAAAATTCTATTTAAGCCCACCATTTTACTCATAAACCCACTTTTAGAATTCCAAAAAAATTACAAATTTGTCATCGAATTATTTAGACTAAATTATCCTTCTTCCCCCACTTCCTCCCTCCCTCCTCCCCTTCCCCCACCTCCTCCCCCTGTCTGCCTCCTCCTCCCTCTACGTCGCCCCCTCCTCCTCCACCTCTCTTCTCTCCGCTCCCCCCATATGCTGACTTCTCCCCCGTCCTCCTCCCTCCTCCCTTCTATCATGTCTCCCTCTCCCTCCCTCCTCCCCTTCTTCCTCCGCTTCTCATCTCCTCCCCCTCCATCACCTCCTCCTCCTCATCTTCTAAACTTTTGTTGTTAAAATAAAAAAGAAAAAAAAGATGGGAGAAAGAAGAGGTATGAATGGAAAAAAATAGTGGACTAATTTAGTAAAAGTCGTAGATTTCAAAGGTGAGAGTAGATTCGAAGGGTAAGGTGGGCCTGACAACCAAATTTGTGGGCTTGAATAGAATTTCCCAAGGAGGGATCATTTTCCTCTTTGTAATTTACCTTTCTATTCTCAAACCGCTCCTACTTGAGAAATGAGCACCCAACAAGCGATGTGCTCATTTAGATTTTTCTATCTGCATAACTCCTCAAAGAGAGTTGTTAGATGCGCCCCATATTTTTCCTAGTGAGCCCCAATTTCTTAGTGAGCCCAGGCTAGTTTAAAACTACTCTATTTTTTCTCAGTGAGCCCCATGAATTTTGTAGTTTTGCCTACCAATGCAATATTTGAGAGGGAAAATGGGGCTCACTATGAAAAATTTGGGACTCACTAGAATATTAGGTTTTTCAATACTCTCTCTCTTCATCTTCCTCCCCACACTCTCTCTCTTCTTCCTCTCCACTCGCTCTCTTCTTCTTCCGCTCAGACTTTTTCCTCTTTCTTCAACGACCACCGTTCAAATCGGGTCTTAGATTTCAGACGCGCCCTCCACCGTGAAGATCAATCTGCGAAGGCGACACCGTTAAGCCCTGCTGACAAGATATTGTTTATATCTCATTCCTCTCATTCCATTTTTATCTTCTATGTTGTTTAATAGTATTAGTAGAATTTAAGATATAATAGGGACATCCAATTTTGAGTAGGATTTAGAGTTTGATAATTTGAAAATCCAATTTGAATATCCAAATTTCATCTCCTCTTATGTGATAATATTTACTATGATTTTTTTGGAATCGGAAAAAATACATTGTCACCGAACACAATATGGGACCAATTTTGTGTGGTTATTGTTGGAATTTTGAATTAATGTATGTTCAATACTTTATGCAGATGAATCAACCTGAGCCATCTCGAATTAGGCCGACGGCCTCATATTGGAGGAAGAAAGCTAGCACGAAGCCACCAAGGTACGTCTACTCACTTTAATGCGTATATTTATAAGTTCTATATTTGTTTCATTAGATCTGACGTAATAATTATTGTCAGGAAAGAGAACTATTGAGATGCATCAATCATACGAAAAATAAGCCGCGTGGCCACTAAGGTTGAGTCAACCAAATACATGGTTTGTGGAGCTAATCAAAAAATTCTCATTGTATAAGTAGTGTTGAGATATCAGCATTTGTGGAAAGATGACATCTGAAAATGAATACTAACTTTATTATATAAGTAGTGTTGGAATATCAACATTATATAAGCAGTGTTAGGCTTATTTGATTTAGTTGATATCGAAGACCAAGTCGAGACTAAATCTCCGAAATCGTCAACAACGGGTGGACGGACCTGCCATCCTGTTAGAAAAATTGATAGGTGATAATGTGTTGTACTTTCATGCTCACTATACGTAACTTTGTAATTATGATATTATGAATAATTTCACTTTTGTAATTGTACTTTTTTATTTGTATTGAACAGATGATGATGCTAACTTCAAATTATTGTCAATATTATCTATTTTTCGTTATGGACGTTTTATTTTGATGGTTATCAATGTTCGTGATTTATGCGTAATATTCGTCATGTTCGCATGATATAACTTGTTCTCAATGAACATTTCTTAAAGCAACAAATTCATGAAAAGCCCAGTGACCGGGGTTTCATCACAGGCTAGTGAACTTTATTGACTGGAGTGTACAACCCGACCGGTTATTGGTCTGGCCGGTATGTACACCCCGGACAGTAGGTATTAACTTCTTTATAAATTTTTTCCAATCTTACTGGCCGAGGTGGTAAACACTGTGGGTTAGGGTAGCTTTTTATTTGTATTTAGGAGAATATGCTAATTTCAACTTATTGTCAATTATATATCACTTTCGTCATCAATTTGTAGTTACTTTGATGTAATATGCTATTTGTGAATTATATCTAACGTTTGTCATCTTCTCATTTAAATTTTTCAATACTGAAACTAATTTGAACTATTCAAGATACAATATAATCTCATTGGTGTTTGTATATGTTAAATTTAAATGAAGAAACTTTGGGAACATACCGGCCAGTGGGTCTCTTTAAAATAGTAACCCACTTTGGAAGCATATTGGCCGGACTGGCAACCTTGGCTAGAAATGGGACTGGTAGGGCTGGCAACTCCGACCAGAAATGACATTGGACGGGTTGACAATCCCGACCAGAAAATGCACTGGACACGCTGACAATCCCAACCAGAAAATGCACTGGACAGACTGGTAACTCTAACCAGGATTTCTGTCCTGACAGCCAAACGATAAATACAGCTACTCTACATATTATTAAACTGTATAAAAATCATAATCTTCATTCATCATTTAAATTAAGCTGTATGTTGAGTCCAAAATAGTTTTAACTATACATCTAACAAGAAAATTCATCAATTTTTGCCAAAGCTGCTAGCATGTTCTCAATATTCTTCAACCTCCTCTCAACTCTCAAAGACAAATATCTATACCAGATTTGTAATAAAATCAACACAGAAAACTCAAATAAGAGTTAGCAATCACATGCAACTAATGAGAATTAAATTTAAAGCTAGATTTAAAGTTTGGGAGATTGATTTTTTTTTTTCTTTTTTTGGGAGAACTGTCACTCGGACTTGAGAAGACACTTGATGGGTTTGCGGCTCACTAAGAAAAAAAGATAATGAAAATAAGAGAATAAAGAGTTTGGAACTTACTAAGAAAAAAAAAGTATAATGGAATGTAGGGAAAAAAAACATGAGATCTATTTGGCAATAAATTAAAAAGGGTTAATTACAATCAGACCCCTGTAGTATTGAGGGTGTGTAACTTAACACCCCTGAAGTTTGAAACTCTCAAAAAAACCCCTGAATAGTTATTTTCACTCTCCTTTTTTATTAAAGTGCACTCTTATCTCTCAAATTCCTATTTTACCCTCATTCTTTCCTTTAAACAGTATACTTCCTCTCATTTTTATTAAAAGGTAAAATAGAAATTTAAGAGACAAGAGTGCACTTTAGTAAAAAAAAAAAGTGAAAATAATTAACTCCAGAGAGTTTTTTAAGAGTTTCAAACTTCAGAGATGTTAAGTTACATATCCCCAATACTACATACAGGGATCTGACTGTAATTAACCCAATTAAAAATGTCAAACTTGTAAGTAAAGAATTTTTGGGACTGCGGCTCACTAGGAAAAGTAGGGAATTTCTAGATGGGCACAGGTTTTTTCCTAGTGAGCCTACTTTTTCTAGTGGGCACACCCTTCCTTTTTAAAAAACTTATTTTTTACTAGTGAGCATACCTAAATACCTAACTTACCCCACCATCTCCCTCTCTTTCTCTCCCACCGTTCCCAAACCAGAGATGATGACAGAAGATCAGTTTGGCTATGAGAGGCCAAATAAGGAGCCGGGACTTGAAAGCTTGAGGGCGAGGAGAATGGCCGGGAAATGGTCTGAGGGGAAAGGTACGGTGGGGATTGCTCCGCCTGTATCTGTATTTGGCCAGGAACAATTGGTTTCGGGGATGAAGTAAGATAAGCCTTGGCCTCGTTGACCAGCGAAAGAATCTGCTGGTCAGTTCCGAATGCATATTCCATGATTTCTTGAAGGGTGTGGTTGAGAAGAAGGTAACCTATGATCTTGGTGGCATTTTCAGGCTCGATATTTTGGATTTTATCGAGAACAATCTTGGTACATTCAGTTACTTCCATCTTCTATGCCAGTTCTGCAATCACAAACAAATTAACAACCATTTTATCATCAAATTATAAAATAAACAGACTTAAAAGCTTCGGGAGAAGGAAAATTTGTACAGGCAGAAAGATAATAATAAACAAAATAAAAAGATCTGCCATGGAAAAAGAACTCAGAGAGCCATTATACTATCATTACCTTAACCATGCCAACTCTTGTAAGCAAACAGATCTGATAAAGGAGCAAACTTTTACCTTAGAAACCTAAGCAATAATACTTACAGCCACAACAACCACTAAAAGCAAGAAAAAAAAAAAGATGCAGAAAAAGAGGGTAATGCAGGCGCTCTCCAATCTTTTGCTCACAAAATTAATTTTTTTTTCCTACTCTCATCTCCAACCCTACCTCTAATCCTTGTACAAAATCTAACTTTTTTCCCCTAAACAAAATAACCAAAACCCATCAACTAACACTGGCGAAAAAAGACGGAAAAAAAAATCCTTTAAAAAATTTAAAAAAAACTGATTCTAACAACTTTTTTCCCGAGTCTATTAAAAACAAAATCAAAGACTCAAAATTTTAAAAACAAAGCCAAAAAAGGGAATAACTTGGAAAAGAATAATGACCCATCACCATTCTAGCAACAAAAACTAAAAAAACAAGAGAAACCATGTCCAAAATCCAAACTTTTTCACAAAAAAACCCGTGAAGTTTGGGCGCAAATCTGGAAGAAAAGCACACCCATCTCCAAACCCAACTGCAAAGATTGAACCTTTACCCCAAGTGAAAACCTAAATCAAAAGGCCAAGTGACTCACTCCCTTTTCGCAAGCTACTCTCTCATTTATCTGCAGCAGAGGCAAGTATCATTCCCAAAACAGTCCGGACCTGTGCAAATGATCCCGGCTAGCAGTCCTAGAGAGAACTGGTCCGGACTGACTAGCCCGGATCGGGAGGTAGAATTTTTGGCCCCTTGTCTAGGCTAATCAGTTCGGATCTATGCACTAGGTCCGGAGCTGCTAGCCCGGATTTACTGTTCTGATCCGGACTAGCCAGTCCGAATCAGAACTCTCCTGCTGTTTTTTCTCTTCTTTTTTTTTTCCTTCCTTTCCTCCCCTTTAGCATTTCCCTCGGCCCGGGCAGAATTTTTTTTCCCTCTTTTCTCCTCTCTTGCTGCTCTCTCTGGTATCACGCAAGAAAAAAAGAAGCAGGGATGAAAGGATAAAAGAGGATGTGTGAAGGGGTAGTTTTGATAAAAAAACAAAATGGCAAAGTGGTAAAAAACATGACTTTTGCGGTGGGCTCACTAGGAAATATGATGTGCCCATGTAGAAACTCCCGGAAAAGTATTGAGCGCATCTAGCAACTCTCCTCCTCGAAGGCTCAAGCGAACCCCATCTTCGCTTTTCTGAAAAAATTGCAGCCACTCAGCAGAAAATACTTGACACAGCTCCCTCCCCAGAAAGAAAACGATAAACCCCTTTCTCTCTCTACCCTTCTCTCTCTCTCTCTCTCTCTCTCTCTCTTCCTCTCTCTCTCTCAATGCCGACCTCGTAAAATCTAAACTCTAACCCTCAAAATTCATGGCGGCCATCTCCACCTGCTTCATCTCCTACAAATACCCCATCTCTAAACCCTCGCTAGCCGGCCGATCTCCCTGCGTCCCCGCCTCAGTTCGCCTCCGTTATCTTCAAAGATCTGCCGACGTTAGGGTTAGGGTTTCGGCGATCAGAGCGAGCGTCGACGTTCCTGCCGGAATCAGGCCTGGGCGAGGGGTGGAGACAGATAAGCTGCCTGCGGATGTGAGGAAGCGGGCGATGGATGCCGTTGATTCATGCGGCGGTAGGGTTACGCTGGGGGATGTGGCGAGTCGAGCGGGACTCAAGTTGAATGAGGCCGAGAGAGCTCTGCAGGCTCTCGCTGCCGATACTGGTGGATTCTTAGAGGTATTGAATGCCTTCTTCTTCTTCTTCTTTTCAAAGATGATTTAGTTGGAAAATTAGATATTTGCCTTGGTCTGTTTGATTTTTCAAAGTATCTTTATTCATTCTGAGCACAGGGGGTAATTATCTGTAGGCTCTGTGGTTTAGAGCCCAACGATTTGCCTTTTCCATTTGCCTTTCCTTCTTAATTCAGTTTCCTCCTTTGACTAGGATACATTTTCTTGGATCAATTATGGATCGATGGTGTAGATGGCAAAGATGCAATTTGCATGGGCAATGGTTGGGAGAGTGCTTCCAATTTCCTGTTGCATTAATGGGTTGTTGGTTGCTTGCAAGTATTATTGCAAGTCACAATTTAAGAAAATTATAGTGATAAAAGTTGCTGCAATTTGTATTACTGTATTTGGATTGGAGTAACAAGTGATAATTAAAGTTGTGAAAATTTTCAAAATTTTAATTTCTTATTTTCAAGAGCTACGAGAGTATTATATTTTTCAATAATATAATTGTTGTTAATAAATGATAATTACTGTTTATAAATGAAAACTGTAAATCATCATACACGCTTTTATTCTGTAACTGCAATTGTTTGCAAGAATGTAAGTGGTTGGCTGGTTGCAATTGTAGTTGTAAAATTTTGTAATTATAATTGTAGTCAAATAATGAAAAATTCCCCTTGCATATAAAGATAATTACAAACTATCCACTTTACATACTTGCAACTCCAACCAAGCAGTTCCTAATTGCAATCCATGCACATCACCCCTCTTTCCACTTTCCCTACTTAGTACTTAAGCCTAAATCCTCCCTCTTCCTTTTGTTCTCAACTCATTTTCTTCATTCTCTTTCCCCTACATCTTTTCAAGCAGCACACACAAGCTCCGTTCCAACTGACCCCCAACAAGAGTCCTTGCATCTTAAACGACTGTACTTGCACTGTAAATAATCCAATTAAAACTCTTGCAAAGGAGAGGAACCAGATTGTGTATCGGATAATTTAAATTTTATTTTTCAATTCCCTATGGGTGTCGTGCCCCATGCCAATTCAACAATCTAGTTCTCAGTCATTACCTCTTTTCATTTTTGGATAGGATGGACATTTCTTTACCCAAACTACTTTTAGACACTGTTGAGTTGCAAATCATAATTTCTCTTTCTTGTCGGATTTAGGTAACATTCAAAACTTAGATATAATCCTTAAAAGAAAAAACTAAATATAGTTAAAAATGAAATTAACATGTTAATATTAAGGAATCACTATTATAGGAAACAGACAAACTTTTCATACTTGATAATTTATGACATCAATAGATTGCATATATAGATCATAGTTCCGTACTGGGGAGCATATACTCTTCTATAATGAAGCTTTGTTGTGTCACACACCATGTTCGATAAGATGCTTCTTACTTTGACATTGTTCTTTTATATTATTTTTTCTTTCAGATTTTTTGTTGGTGCGTCTTATTATGCACTCATGTCGATGTGTTCTTGTCAGTGCAGTCTAGATTTCTTATACAGAGCCATAGTAGTTTCTTGCCACAAGTAGTTTTCATATACAAAGACAATTTTGAAAATTTTGATGGCTTGCATGAGTTTGGATCATCACTAAATGTCTCTTCAATCTTCATTCAGTCATGTAATTTCATTCTTTTGAAGGGTGGCCACCCGAGCCACAGAGGTGTAAGTGGCCCTCCAAGCTTTCCAATTTGCTCTTGTGCAGTCTGCCCTATTGATGGCAACGCCTAGGTATTTGCTTGGACAGATTTGAGCCACCTAAGTGGACCCAAACCCATCTATACAGCCTTTAATGTCTTAGTTAAAATTGCCTTGTTTGTAGGAATACTTTATAATTTTAAATTTTTTATGTGTGTAATATATATATATATATATATATATATATATATATATATATATATATATATATATATATGTATGTATGTATGGAGAGAGAGAGATAGAGACTTAGGTCCTTTTGGAAAAATTTAGAGATTAATTCTTATCATTCAAAATCAACCTTACACTATTTTTATGGAATATCCATCCGTTAAAGTTTATCTACATATTTTTAATGTGTTTAAAAAAAAAAAATCATTTTTTTAAAAATTTTTGCTCATGCATCAAGTATACACAAAGTGAACGGTTGAAAATTACTTTTTGCTTTGATGTGCATTTCTGGGCATAAAAATTATTGAGCTTCATATTCGATTATATATAAATACTCAAAAATCTATCATACAAAATTTTATTAGGTTTTGGACATTTTATAATGTTAAACTAACTAAATCGCTACGTAAAATCATTCATTTTGCACTCACTTGATGCATAGGCAAAAAGGAAAAAATTAAAAATTTTGTTTTTTAATTTTAAGACACGTTAAAATGTTTATATCAACTTCAACCAGGGTAGATTATGGTAATGGTTTTCCATTATCGAAATCCAATGGAAAGACTTTGGCTCCATATTCTTCCAAAAGAACCAAAGTCTCTCTCTCTCTCTCTCTCTCTCTATATATATATATATATATATATATATGTGTGTGTGTGTGTGTGCGTGCGTGCGTGCGCGCATGTGCGTGTATATACTTGGATCTTTTGGCAAGGATTTGAAGCCAAATTAATTATATATATACTTCGATCCTTTGGGAAGGATTTGGAGTTAGATTTTCTTTTAGCTTCTTTTTTCTAGAATGTTGGCACTGAAACACCCATCAAATTTGGCCCTCGTTTAATTCTTTCTATAACTGAAGTAGGTAATGTAATGCTACAAAAAGCATCAGCAGAAAAAAATCATATCTTTCTAGAGTTCTTTCTATTCAAATGGTGGTGGCTGCAAGCTCCAATGCCAATTTCAGGTTGTTTTAGGAGAAGGTATCTTAGTGTGTGTTTGTAGTGTTAAGACAGATCTAAGTGTTAAATATTATGTTTACACCTGTTAGTGCAGGAGTTGGTGAAATTGTTCTGATGAGTGCATACAACATTAAGAGTGGTCTACTCCAAAGTCCTGAATAACTAGGATAAAAAAGTTGTCTGAAGTTATCTAGGAGGCTTGGACACTACATTTGCAAGCAGAAGATACATAGTAAATGATTGGAGTAGATAATAGGGGTTGAAATGATGAGAATGAAGGGGATAAGCTCAAAAACAATCCGATAAATGGTAAGAGAGGATTGAGGCAGTGGAGATAAAGGAAAAACTGTCTATGATGACATGAGGAGATGATTGGAGGACACACAAAGAATGTGACAGCAATTGATGGGAGGTGGCGATAAGAGCAGAGTGAGAAAAAATGTTGTCAAGAGGACCGAGACATCATTGGGAGATATTTCTTAATGATAATAGTGTGATGAGGGAAGAATCTACTACCCACTCCTCCCCTTATATAGAGCATTGTAATGGGTGCTGGCCAATTCCAACAAAGCTAAAGCTTGAAGCCAAATTCCAAATCTCTTATTTAAATTTTATTTTTTTTCCTTAACAAATCCAATGAGACCCGTGTCAACTTATAAAATTTCTGAAGATCATAGGTAGAACTTGGTTCCGTGTGTCCCTTAAACAAATATAAGAAAAAAAGGATACTTTGATAGATATTGTATTGAACCTAAGCATATATTCTAAGCTTTATTGGCATATGTATAATTTGTGGTTTTAATTCATCGGTTTTATTTTTTTCCTTCTTTCTACTTCTAATAAAATATTTCCTAATCACTATGGTGTTTTGATGTGTATGCCCACATACAATCTTGTCATGGACTTGTATCTTTGTATCCTACTTCTTAAGAATTTTGTTGTTGTGGTGTCCATTTTTTGTTGTGTCCATTTCCATGTTGCTATGTCTATGGGAGTTAACCATTAGGAAAAACAGGAAAAGGGGAAAAAAATAATTAACTGATTTAACCTTATTTGTCAGGTTATTGTCTTGATTAAAATAGAATTCTTTTCTATTCTATGAAACAAAAAAAAGCTAAGAAATGATTGAAATGACAGATCCCAGTTGTTTATGCATATAATATGTGATGCATGCATAAACTTCTTTTTTTTTTTTTTTTTCTCCCTTTCTTAATATGTCTGTAACATTTCATTTCTGAAAGAGTTAATTAGCTCTTTTAAAATTACTCGTCTTTGTAAGGCGATCTATCTCATGATGGTATTGATAGGTTTCAGACGAAGGCGATGTGCTTTACGTTTTACCAAGGGATTACAGGTCAAAGTTGGCTGGGAAATCTCTTCGAATGAAAGTGGAACCTCTGCTTGACAAATTGAAGGTACTCAGAGTCTCATTCATATTATGCTGAACATTTTCATTGTTTGGTTTCCTAGATAGTATATACCCAGACCAAGTGTGCCAAAGCTTTGCCTTTTTAATATTTGCAGGCAGGGACTGAGTACTTAATCAGGGTTTCTTTTGGGACAGCACTTATTGCATCAATTGTTATTGTATACACAACAATAATTGCTCTTATTTCAAGTAGAAGGTAACATATGTGCACCCTTATACTTTCAGTTAGTTGTCAAATGTTCAAGTAAAAAATGCCTGTGTTAAAACTCTTGATGTTATCTTGTTTATTAAATTATTTACTTCTCAAATTAATGTTCACATTCTTTCTGGTTACCTCTTGTTGATTAAAGCGATGAAGATAATCGTGGAAGACGAGGTGGAAGGTCATATGACTCTGGTTTTACAGTTTTCTTCCGCCCTTCTGATCTATTTTGGTAAGCTTATTCTTGTCATTCATTATGTTGACCCTTTGTCTGTGTTTCTAAGAATGCTCCGGACTACACAAGCTCATCTTTTGCAATTTTTAAACTTTCTGAAGTCTTGCTGTCTGACACATTCCACATGATATTTGTGTAGCTTACCAGTCTACTTATGACAATGTTACATGCACCTACAGTATTGCATTTGTACTGAAAAGCATTTTTTTGTTTGTTCTAGTGCTTGTAACAACGTGTTGCTTTCTTTATTATAATCACTTTACAATGCATAGAGGATTGCCTGAGTTTCCATCACATTTTATCTCATAAGGTTCAAAAATACGTGTTTAACCAAAGGATTGGTCAAATAAGCAAAACAATAAGGAATAAAAAAGCACAATAAGAATTTTACGTGGTTCAACAAATCCTACTTCCTTCATATGCACTAGTCAAAAGTATCATAGTCATGTTCCTGACATTGTCATGAATCAACTCGTTCAGATATTTGTAACGATATTTGAGCTGTGCCATTCCAGCTAGATTAATTCAAGCTGGAAACCCAAAACATGCACGCACACACAGAGAGAGAGAGAGAGAGAGAGATCCTTGGGAGAATTTAGAGAGAGAGAGAGAGATCTCCTTGAGAAGTATTTAGAGACAAATCCTTAAAATTGGATTTCAATGAACTATACACTTTAAAGTATCCTAAAATTAGATTTTAAAAATTTTTTGGCCTATACATCAAGTGGGTACAGTGGATACAAAATAATATAGTGATTTAGTTTAACGATGTTCAGAACTTAACAAAATTTTGTATGATGGAGTATTGGATATTTAGATCGTGATCAAATATTTGGATCAATAATTTTTATTACCAAAAAGTGTAAATAAAAACAAAAGCTATTTTAACCATTCATTTTGTGTCTAATTGACGCATGACAACAACAACAATAACTAATTCTTTTATCCCAAGTACTTGGCGTAAGCTAAATGAACCAAAAGAGAATCACGCCGGATCGATCACGTTGATAATCCTTCTCCATTCATTCCTATCAAGTAATATTTCCTTATTTAAAACTCGAGAATCCATATCTTTTCATACCACCTCCATTTATGTTTTCTTTGATCTTCCTTTTGCTATTTTAACTTGTCGTATGTTGGTAAGTTTCTCTCGTCGAACTGGTGCATTTGTACGTCTATGTTGCATATGACTAAACTATCGTAAGTGATTTTCTCACATCTTCTCATTGATGGGGGCTACACCCATCTTAGCACAAATATCTTCATTTTTCATTTTATCTCTTCTAGTATTGCCGCATATCCAATGAAGCATGCGCATCTCTGTTATATTTATCTTCTAATGACGTTTCTTTATAGTCTAGCATTTCGTGTCATATAATAAAACTAGTCTAATAGCAATCCTATGAAAATTTTCCTTCAGCCATAACGGAATATTATGGTCGTATAAAACTCCCGTTGCACTCAATTTTAACCAGTCAGCTTGTATCCTATGGTTGACATCACTATCGATTTCTCCATCATTCTGAATAATAGAATCTAAATACCTAAACTAGCTATTCAATTGTATCTCTTGCCCGTCCAGTATTACAACACTATAGTTTATGCTCCGTTGTTTACTAAATTTACATTCCATATACTCTGTTTTAGATCTACTCAATCTAAAATCTCGAGATTCTAATATGTGCCTTCATAATTCTAACTTGTCTTTTACTGCTGCTCTTGTCTCATCAGCTAAAGCAATATTATAACAAATAGCATACACTAAGGTATCTCATTCTGAATAGTTTTAGTAAACTCATTCATCACTATAGCAAATAAGAACGGGCTCAATGCAGATTCTTAATGTAATTCAATTATGATAGAAAAATATATTGTTAGACCACCACATGTTCTGACATTGGCCACTATTCTATTATGTATGTCCTTAATTATATCAATATACTTGATGAGGACTCTTTTCTTAATCAATGTCTATCAAAACACCTCTCGTGGTATCTTATTATAGGCTTTTTTTAGGTCAATAAATACCATATGCAAATCTTTATTTCTCTCTCGGAATCACTCTATAAGTTGACGAAGTAAATGAATAGTTTCGGTTATCGATCGTCCCGACATGAATACAAACTGGTTCTCTGATATTTTAACAATCTACCTCAATGTATGTTCAATTAATTTTTTCCAAAGTTTTATAGTGTGACACATGAGTTTTGTTCCACGATAATTAGAATAACTGTAAATTTCACCCTTGTTCTTAAATAGAGGTACTAGGGTACTCTTTTTTATTTATTTGGTATTTCTTATTTTGCCAAATCTTATTAAAAAGATCTGTTAGCCATCTCATACCCATCTCTGCTAAGTATCTCCATAGCTCTATAAAAATCTCATCTTGTCCAACAGTTTTTCTTGATTGTATCATCTTCAAAGCCTTTTTCATTTCAGATTCTTTAATTCTGCACATAAAACTATAATTCATATTCTCACACTGAATAGTAAGGTCTCTCAGATCTTAAGTAAAATTATCATTATATAATCTATCAAAATAATTTTTTCATATTTCTTTAATCTTTTTGTTTTGAACCAGAAACTTTTGATCCTCATCTTTAATACATTTTACAAAACATAAGTCTCTAGAATTTCTCTCTTTTATTCGAGCAATTATATATATATCTTTTTCTATCTACTTATTGTCCAATTTCTCGTACACTTGTTTATATAATTTAGTTTTTGCATTCCGACCAGCGTGCTTAGCCTCCTTATCTAATTTATACCTCTCAAAATTGTTCCATCATTATTCTTCTTTAAATCTCTATAAAGGTCCCGCTTGATCTTAATACCATTTTTTATCTTTTTATTCTATCATGATGTGTCCTTACATAGTGGAGTACAAACTCTCTACTCACAAAATATATTTTTAACTACCTTCTTAATGCAACTATCTATTTTGTTCCATGTTACATCAGGATCATCATGGTCCTTCCAATCTGCTTATTGTACTACTCTATCTATAAAAAAATTTTGATTACTTTCTAATCACCACCACTTAATCTTACAATCTAACTTATACTTAATTTTTCTAAGTTTCTTTCTAATCCGAATATCTAAAATTAAGAGTTTTTGTTGGGTTACTACACTCTCACATGACACTACCTTACAATCGATGCAACTATCTCTATTTACCCTTCTATTTAAAAAAAAAATCTATTTGGCTCGCACTCGATTCACTTCTAAAAATAATCAAGTGAGAAACTCTCTTTTTAAACCAAGTATTCACTAAAATCAAATCATAAGACATAACAAAATCTAGAATTGAGATACCTGCTTCATTTCTTTCTCCAAAACCAAATCCTCCATGTACATTATCAAACTCATTACGACTATTTCTACATGTCCATTGAAATTTCCATCAATAAATAGTTTTTTTTCTAGCGGATATTTCTTGTACAATCTCATGTAGATCCTTCCAAATTGATGTTTACTAGATTTATCAAGTGTTACTTGTGGTGCATAGGCACTAATGATATTAAAAATCTCTCTATTTAAAATAAATTTAGCTAATAAAATTCTATTATTCTTCCTCCTAACCTATATTATATTCCCAAGTTTATATATGATCACGCCTAGCCCATTATTATTTCTATCTCTGTCCATATACCAAAATTTATAACCCCAAGTCTCAATGACTTTAGCTTTCTCACATATCTACTTAGTCTTCTGCATACATAAAATATTAACCCTTTTTCTAATCATAATATCAACTAATTCTGCTAATTTACCTGTAAGGGAACCTATGTTTCACGATGCCAACTGAATTCTATGTTCATAAGCTAATTTTTTACCCCCGGCTGTTCATTAAGGTATGGAAACGCTCTTACATTTGACACCACATCCAGGCGCCGACGTGGCGTATCGTTTCTGGGCGACGACCTAACAACGTTAACACATTTTATACTACACCCGGACTCCGATGTAGCACGTCGCTCAGTGGGGAATGTCCCAACGAAATTCATATTTTGGCTCATATTATAATATGTAACAATATTTTCCGCTGGCTGTCATAGGCTTACCACAACCCTCCTCATTTATCCTGGCTTGGGATAGACAGTGGAAGGATAAATCTTTCTAATTGACGCATGAGCAAACGAAAATTTAAAAAATATATATTTTATTATTAGGCATTTTAAATAATATAGACAAACTTAACAGGTTAAATCTTCTAGATAAATAGGCTAAATAATTGATTTTGAATGGGAATAATAAGTCTCCCAATCCTTTCCGGAGGAGCCAATTCCATCTCTCTCTCTCTCTGTATATATATATTTATCACTTGGATGATGAAAAGACCTTTTGTAGGACTTTTGCTATTAGATCTAATATTCATGCTTTGGGTTTACCTTTGATGGATTAGCATTGTCATTAAAACTGAGTAGACATATGCTACTTGAGAAGAATTCTTCGCCATTTGTGTGTGTGTGTGTGTGTAAACTTGACTTGAAACATAAATTAGAAAGTCTGAACTGTGGCCGTCTATATGTAGCATGAACATCTCAGACGACCGTTGTTTGCAGGTATTGGGATCCATACTACTACAGGAGGCAGCAAATGAGAACAAATGATGGAATGAACTTTGTTGAATCTGTAATACGGAAGGGTTGAGCTATTTGTTCATTATTTTTGCAGCTTCCTCCTTTGAAGCAAAATTAACAAGAACTTTACATATTTCATATGTATCCCAGGTTTTCTCATTTGTATTTGGTGATGGGGATCCGAATCAAGGACTTGAAGAGGAGAGGTGGAAACTGGTATCATTTTTGTTTTCAAAATACCCTTGGTACCTTGGTGGTTGTTTTTAGTTATCCTGGGCATATACTGCATTTTTTTTGCCTCTTAAGCTACATAAAAATGATCTAATATGTCAGACAGAAAGTAAGCTATCAATCTAGTTTCTGCTTTCTTTTGCAACTGTTTAGCATGCCGATCAGTTTGGTACTGGAGCAGGCATGATCATGATAACACGCACATTCAAATAAACTAGATAATACAGAACATACATTCTGTTTTATGCACCCGAATACTTCTATAATTATGTCATTAAGCCATGTCTAAGTCGACCACGTGTTGTACATTGGCACTTCTTGGACACAACGTTGACATGTCAGTCACTTTTACAAATGTGTCATCAATTTCATTATAATATTAATTTAACATCACCCTTTAGAAGCTTTATAAAAAAAAACTTTTATGCTTGTGAAAACTATAATTTCATATCGTCATATTTATTACTATCCTTATATCTTAAAACCATATTTATGGAATAAAATATAAAAAGAGTGACTTGCACATGAAAGCGATGAGTTAGAATATGCTTCTACATAAGCGACACATTGAGCTGTAGAGGGATGCAGATTCGAGTCCTATTTCCTAGTTAGATATAAAAATGCATGCAATTTTTTTTTATCTTATCCAAGGTTTAAAAATATCAAAATTGATATTGATATCGGCTGATCCATTTTGGGTATTCGAATCAACAACATAGAAATATCAGCAATATCAGTTGGATGGTATGTGGTAGATCATGTATTGAGTACCTCATAAGATGATAAGATATATGCGAATATGTCAGTATTGGCCTATACTTAAAACCTTGATCTTATTTTATTATTAGGAAAGTGGTTGAATTTGTTGGTGTGCATGCCTACATATGTACTATGTTGTGTTGGACGATTAATCCAATAAAAAATTAGTATGTCATGCGTGATTGGGCATGACACCCATGCCGCACTTAAATAAGTAAATCTTATTCACCTCAAAAATTTGTACAAGGTTAAGTATGCTATACCTCCATTTTGAATTGAACTAAGATATTTATATATTCTTTTACTATTTTAGCTTCTTTTGTATTTAAATAACAATCCAACATATATGTTTGTACGTGTTAAATAGTAATATAACTAAAGAAAATGAACTCACTCATGTAACTGTCATTGTTTCCAAATATTGGCGGGTTATCGTGTCTCCATCCCATGTCTGTGTCGGAGTAGGACACTTGTGGCCAATGTCCATTTCTACATGTCATAACATATGTATGCATTTTTTAAAGGATTATATGCATGCATTATTTTCTTTCTCCTTGAACTCGCAAGCATACGTTTATATAAAATATGTTTTTTATTTTCTCGTGTCCTTCTCGTTGAAGTTTGAACTGCCATGTTGTGTACATGTCCCATATTTATGCTTCCTAGGTACCCCTTATATAACTTTACAATATGCTCCGAACACACAGTTGGCCTCTTAGATAACTGTATAACATGCTTCCTAGGTGCTGCTAGGGACTTGAAAAGTTCAGTTTGCCTCTTACAGTTGGCATGCGGCCATATTTAATTTATTTTTATCAGTCAGCAAAATTATACACTAGAACAAGCTGTTTAAATGCTTGTTTAAATTGTCTATCCTATCTCGATATGTTAGTGCTCTGTAGTTTGACTTGTCAAACATGCACCATAGCATTTGTTTATATATTTATTAAGTTTCATAAATATCTGCCTTTTTCTTGTCAGTTCTGTGGATTTAGATTAGGTGCCTGTGACGGCAGGTAAAGCTTTTCTAGGCAATAAAGTTGCAATGGGGAATAAGATGCGATTCAAAACTTTTCATGATTTTCTTTCTTTCCCCCTTTCTTGTGAGAGTTCTTATGATCTTCTTTGTTTAAGTGTTGTTTGTTTGTTAGATACTGATAGACTTTTGCACTTGCAGTGCTGTCTGTGGTATATGTTGATGAAAACTTTCCCTTTAAAAACCTTCCGTAGTCTGTACTTGACAATATATCTCATTTTATTTGTTCTCTTTTATACTAATGGTTTAACAGTAAAAACAACATGAATGTACTCTGTGCCTGCTTTAAGTTTTAGCCTCTATTCCTTTGGCAGATTGGACAGTATATTGCCTCGAAAGGTGGCGTTGTCTCTGCGGAGGAGCTTGCTCCATACCTGGATGTAATGCCTATTAAAGAAACGACGGTATGCAAACTTCTTTTGATAGTTACCATGCACAAGTAGGAACTTTTGGTATGACCTCCTATTGAGCTCTAAACTTTCTTAGGATAAATAGGAAAAAGTGCACAATCTTGACGATTGATTGGCTTAGACGTGCCAAATAAACGCATTCTAGGAGCCTCTTTCTTAGACATCATACTTTATTTGGATACTTCATTGTACCTTAAAACACATTTTAGCTTATGGTTGGTCAATTCCCTCCAAAAAACTAAATAAATTATTATTTGAACACTCTTTATTATTTTTTTTAATCTAAATGCTGGGCGTTTTTCTTGCAGGCACTTCTTTTAGTATAATATTTAGCAGCTCAACACGCACTTTTCTTTCATGTTTTAACTTCTTCCTTTCTCTGGATAGGAACAGGATGATGATTCATACGTTTTACCTGTATTGTTACGCTTTGATGGACATCCACAAGTGGATGATGAGGTTTGTAAATCCTTTTCAACATTTTGGGCAGTATAAAATGGCGTGAACACTCTAAGCACGAGCTATTTATGTACATGAATGACACTCATATTCTAGATGAACCATCACGCTCCAAATACTAGTCAAACCTTGCATTGTTCAACTCCTACAAACAACAGCAACAACAACAACAACAACAACTAAGCCTTTTATCCCAAGTACTTGGTGTAGGCTACATGAACTAAAAGAGAATCACGCCGGATCAATCACATTGATAATCCTTCTCCATTCATTCCTATCAAGTAACATTCCTATCAACAACAACAACTAAGCTTTTATCCCAAGCTCCTACAAACTTACATTAAAAAATTAGTGTTATCACAGGATTATCTTACATGAGCTTAGATGTAACATTTTTCTTACTTTAGATTTTATTTGTGATGCAGGGGAATATTCTATATTGTTTTCCATCCTTGCAACGTACTGCTTCATCCCAAAGAGTTGGGAGGAAGGAATATGTTGGCAAAAAGTGGGCTGAGTGGGTTGGTGCGGACCATGCGGTTGAGAAATATTTTGAGGAGAAGAAGTGGCCCTTCAGGTCAGTATTCACATCCTCCATCTCAGCTTATAAGATAATGATAGGCCTTATTTCGGGGGAATTCCTACAAAAAGCTGGCTTCTCAGTTGATACCATACACTCGGAATGAGTCTGCTCAGTGTCTGCAGTGGCATGGTATGCTTCAGATAGGTCATCAAGAGGTTGTGGGAGGATCAAATTTTATCAGTGCAAGTGAGACGAGATATTTTATTTTCCATTTATTAGTTCATTGTCTGCTATTTCAAAATGTGGCGTAAAGTGAGTTTTGCAGCTGGTCATCCATCAAGGCAATGTCATTCATCTTTATCTGAAATTCTGAATTCAATATTTCACTATTTCACAGACCCTAGCTGAACATTTTTAATCATTCCTAGCTAACGTTCGTAAGTTTCTTATACTTTCTAGGATTTTCTCTTTTATGCGAAGCGTGAAGTGTTTCCTAATGATTAACGTTTATGTAATAACAACATATGGAATTGTGTACAGACTGACAGGTAAATTTGGCAAAGAACAGTATTCGAGTCTACCTGCAACTTAGTGATAACCAGCACTTGTTTTTTCAATGATTATCCTGTATTACATGAAATTTGTTGCCAATACTTAACACACTGATTAACCAAATTTTTTTTCCTTGTATTTATATTTTTTTCAAACTGATTTTCGTTTATCTGTACTTGCAGTTGTGATGTTTTTTTATTCTTTCTCCTCCTTTCTTCCCCACTCTTCTTCTTCTTCTTCCACCTTTTCTCCCCTTTTTCCTTGAGTTTCAACATTCTGATAATCTATTTAGCTATACAGTCTGTTGTTGTTAGTTTGTGGTCCTTGTATATCAGATAACTATGTGGAACATTAGTTTGAAGCACTTGGTTCTGTCATCGCACTTTTTAATGCTGCTAATGCATACTATTGTATCTTCATTAGCATTGTCATCTGATTGTTATAGTATTTATCATATAAGTTTCCAAGATTTGGTGGTTCTCAATTCCTAGTTGACGTACTGTATTCTTTAGTGAGTTATCTATTTTGTAAATGCTCATGCGGTGAAACTTGGCTTTAATCATTTCCTACCTTTTTACAGTGGGGTATCATTATTCTTTAAAACTCTATGCCAATGAATTAACAGGACATAGTTCTTATGGAATTTCTATAAGTTTGTAATTGACTTAGCTTGAGCGGTTTTCATGCTTATGTGTCTTGGATCATAAACTCGTGGTTTTGCAGTAAAGCAGGAACATCTGAGAAAGCAATGGTTGTAGGTCTGGGTGCACTCAATCTTTTTGGAGTAGTTGTTCTGGGCAGCATGTTAAAGTACTGAATTTATTTCATCCTATTCACTACTTACTATTTTTATTTTATTTTATTTTTCTATACGGTACTAATTATTCTTTTATGGATCACTAATTTGCAGGACCACTACAGTTGCACCCAGTGGCTTTATTTCTTTTGTTGCTGAGATATTTCCCCTACTTCAGGTTGGTTTTTCTTTTCATGTATTAGTGAAGAACAATTTTTTTTTTCAGATTTTTGAGCTATTAAGCACTGGACAGTCAATACTTTAAACAATATTATACTTGTCAAAGCTATCTCCTCTCACTATCGAACCCTTTTAGTATTCCTTACAGTTGTATTATTACTGTGTTGCATTGCTTTATATTCAATGCTTCTCTATACTCCCTAACAAATTACTGTGCTTGGAAATTTTACATGGCAAAACTTAAAATCTAATAGACGGCAATCCTTCATCAACTTGAGCATTCCTTGAACTTTCATATGTAATTCCATCATGTTCCTCCCTTCACGAGCTTCCCCATTAACACCCAATTCCGCCATACTATTTACTGTTTGATTGCCATTCCTGTATTTTATAAGTAATTGCGTAATCAAAACAAAAACAATAACTCTTGCAGTTCTTGCCAATAATACTGTAAGTATCATGCTGTACATGTCCGTCATGTGCCTCTAGTTATTACCAAAATAGCATTTCAAAGGTCAAATTTAATTAGGCTTCTATTCCCATACTTTAATTGCATATATTATTTTCACTTCATTCCTCAAGATGTTTTCTTCAGTTGATCCCTCGGACAATTTGCTTGCTCTGGTCATAGCAGCATACTTTTTAGTTTAACTATCATCAATTCGGAACTTCCGTAGTTATGGGTTTAAGCAAAGATGTCCATACTTTACAGTAAGGGGATTAGCCTGAGGTCGACATTGGGAAGCTGCTCCCTTAAAACCCAAAAAACCCACCCGCCCAACCTACCAATTTATATTTATGCATCAAGCTGACTCTTATTGAAGGTTTAAAATATCAATGTTGATAGCTGTAGACATGATATAAGCTATCCTGTTTTTACTACCCCCCTCATATTTAAAGAAACCAATTTCATTATGATATATGAAAGGAGGTATACCCCTTAAGAAAGGGTGAAGTGGCAGTTTTGACCTCTTTTGTCGGAGAAAGCAAACAGTATTGGAGAGGGTTTGCTGAGAAGTTCCAGACTGATGAAGACTATTATCCTGCACGTGACATCTGCATTATCGTGTGAGGACATGAGTTCCAATATCACTTTGCTTTGTTTTAGTAAAGAGCAGTTGAACTAGGATAGTCTATAAAACTGTGCCTCTCTGTACAGGAAGTTCTGGACAGGTGGCAATAATATGTTTCTCGTAGCACTGAATGAAGGTTGTGACAGATAGCAGAGTGATGCATTACGTGGATTCAACATATGGTTTGATCCTCTTATTTACAACTCCATCAGCAGTACAATTATGTTGTGGGTCTCAATTTCCATCCTTAATAGAGATATCAGTGCTGTTGAAGATGCCCTTGTAAATAATCTTCTAAACATCTGTGTTAGTAAGTGAAGTTTTTATAATTTCATCCTAGCTGAAGTCCCTACTACTATACCATACAGTGATTTTGAGGTTAAGGGATATAATAACTATGTTTTCAAGCACTTGTTGCACTCCTGCATGAGCCCGGATTTAGACCTAGAGCCTTTCTTTTTTAAGTAGAATTTATTATTTTAATGGATCCCATATTTGGTATGGATCTGGGTATTTTAGTTTATTGTATAAATTTCCCTAAATATGGATGAAGGCGATACGAAAAGATATGGATTCTAGAGGTTTAAATGATGAGATATTACTTGATAGGAATGAATAGAGAAGGATTATCAACGTGATCAATCCAACATGATTCTCTTTTGGTTTATGTAGCCTACCCAAGTATTTGGGATAAAAGGCTTAGTTGTTATTGTATAAATTTCCCTGCCTTGCATCATAATTCCGAGCTGATGGTGAGGGTAACGGATGCACTTGTATATTGGCTGATAGCACCGAGATCCTACACTTTCCTACTTAACACAGGGCTCTGGTAATTTGGAGAATGACTGAAGGTTATCTGGAAATAGTCATCTATTTTTATCATAGCTAATGTGGATTGAAGGTATTGTCATGTGGCACCTTATGAGACTGTCAATATGACACCCTTTAAGTGATTACTAGACGTGAAATTTCATTAGTATAAGTCTGAATTTTCCTATTATTTCCTTGTAAACCACTTCACTTCGACTCTGATCAAAGGTTTGCCTGCCTAGAGGTATCATTGGTATCTGCTTGGGACCTTGGGTATATAGGCAATTACTTAGAGTGACTGATTTAGGCCTCCACACATAATGTCTGAGTGTATGGCGTTATGTGTCATTCTCATCACTCAACTTCAGTATAGAAAAGTGGTATTGGAGCTGTATTGAGACACCCATTGTGAATGCAAGCAATTTAAGCATTGATTGCTGGTAGCAAGTCAAAACGTATCCTAATTAAATTGTCATCAAATGTTGCATTAAGCTAGGAGTACTGGTTCAAGTTTAGTGCGGTTCAAGCTTAGTGTGAGAAAGAAACCTTCCTATGATCTTGGAAGCACTTGAGCATAGTATTATATTGAGTTATGCTGGACTTGAAACCCTTCAATTAAGATTATGGTATCCATATGTGGATATCCAAGCCATTTGGTTTCTGCTCCACACACAGTTAATACATGCAGTTTATACATAATAGTTTGAGTCCACTGATGTGTATGACTCGCTACTTTTTTTCCCTGTAGGTTAAGAATAATACACTTAGTGAATGCCACTTCTATTGTTGTGGAGTATTTCATGTTCACTTGTCAGAGACAAGCTGAATCGTTTGGAAGCTTAGTTGCAACTCGTTAAAATCTATCCATGACTAGCTCTTATCTATGCCATTCATGAGTTAATCAAATATTCAATACCCTATAGATGTACATCCTCCTCCCATAATCATAATTTGTCTTCCCATCAAAGTAGGGTCAACTATGGAGCACAAGTCTCCATCAAATATTTCACAAAATTTTACAATGGGTATCAACCATCTAAAGGGGTGCTGAATTTTCGGCAAACTATGGACAAGAGAAGGGATAAATCCTAAAAGGCTTGTTGGCTGAGGGGAAAATCCTAGCATATTTATTATGCAGTTATTCTTATGTAATCAGTAAGCAATCTTCCAACATTCTGTTGGATTAAGAATTACCCTAGTATAAGTGGAAAGATGAGCATCCTCCCAAAAGGAGGAAATATGAAGATGACTGGTGTTGTAGGAATGACAACACCAAAAAGTTTGTGACAGGCCTAGAAATTCTCCAATTGCATGGAACCAGCTGTGTCAAATTGGTGCCAAACTTGCGCGGCAGTCTCTTAATGGCTAATATTAGGTTGGATTCTCTCTCTTCTCCCTCTCTAAAACAACCACAGTTGATTTTTCCTGGTAGATATTTAGGTATCATTCTTCAAATTTAGGTGGAGGTTTGCTGGTTTCATGATGGTAAAAAATATTTTATTTAAGTTTGGATCCTCCATTAGGAATTAATTGCTGCAGGCCTTTCTTTTAGGTCATTTGCATAACTTCAAATCTTAGTTCCTTGACCCATCCTTCAATTTCAACGCAGAAAATATTAGGAACAGGCATAATAACAGTACAAGGCACTCGCTGCAGCAAGAATTGGCAAAAGCAAGTACATGTTGCAGATCCTTCTCTTTTTAGGAATAGGAGCTGGTATAAGAAATGCTACATTTTTTTCTGCTGGAACAGGTACTCAAGAACTAACAATAAACTAATAATGAACTACTTTCACTGTTGCTAGAATAGGAACTGGTATAGGAATAGGAGCTGGTACTGTAATGCTACAATCATTGTTGCTTATAAGTTTGTAGCTAACAATAAACTACTTTCAGCTCTCATGTTCCTGATAACTCTCTTGGTATTCCGAAGAAATATGTAAAACTAAGTATGAAGGCTGCAGTGTTCGGAAGCAAACCTGTCAGGTACTGATGAAATCCATGAAGTAGAGAGCTAGGAACAGGAATTGGCACAAGCGTATCACTAGTGGTCGTCCTTGTCAGTGACGTAAGATCTAAGGCAGCTACTGGTAGTTCATACCGTTGTATCTCCTACTGGACCTTCATTCTATGGTAGCCCCTATTTTATCTTTGAGAAATTGTATGAATATAAATTGGAATGCTTGCTGAGTTTTAGTGGCAAACCTGAAAATTCAAAACTTCAAATTGTTATTAAATATTATATAATGTTCAAAATAGCAATAACACATAAGATAAGGTGTTGGGTATGGTTAGTTATAACACATATTATGTAACGGATATCATAGGTTATGTGAGCTTTTAATTATTTATAAATATAATGTTGTCCATAATAATTTTTATATATATAAAAATAATTTTAAAATATTATTTAAAAAATTATCATTACCTATTCTAATACAACATTAGGAAATATATGATCACAATCCACAATGAAATCATAATTTCTCAACTCTCACAGTCGTACTTCATGAAATGCAGTCACAAGAATGACAAACCAAAACATATGGAATTGAAATCAAAACATACGGAATTGAGATTGATAGTTGAAGAAACATTGGAATTAGCTAGAGTAAAGTTTTAGAGTCAAAATTGGCGGGTGAGTAGAAACCAAAATGGGTTGGGGCTTATTGGAGAAAGGGGTTGCTACTAGGGGGAGGTAATTGCGAGATTTATATACTCTGGTAAAAACTCGTAACAAAGCTAGGTTATGATCTAATGTAATCCAAAACTAATGCATTATAATCTTAAAAAAAACATAAGCATTTGGAACATTAGGTATTTAGAGCAGTTATGTAATGGTGTGCCCCCAATAAGTTACCTGATGAGTTATGTAATAGGTTATTTATAAAACTATAATATTATAGTAATTTAACAACCTTTTGTTCTCTCCTCTTCTTATTTGGTTGGAGGTGTCCTCCCAAGGGTTGGATGGGTGTGCATAGGAGTGAAATTTAAAATATAATATAAATTGACGTCATAATGCCTCTGATTGAGGGACACGTGAGCGTTCTGCAGGTTCTCCAAGACATCGCAGAAAATTTTTGTCTGAGGACTTCTGCGCACACTATTGCCTTCTCTATCTTTTTTTATTTATTTTTTTTTTTTTGAGGGAAAGTGAAATTGTAACCCATATTATTAATCTCTTTCCATTCATATGTTAGCAACCGTCTAATATCATAATAAATCCTTTTATCTTATTCTCCACCATAATGAAGTCCTTATATCTTGTTATTTCATTTCAAACAAATGAATTACACAGAATTTACCTACTTCCTGTCAAGGAAATTAGCAATTGTCCAAATAAACCAATTTACCAAATGATTTACAGTAACTAATTTGGTTCATCGTGCACGTTTTGAAAATAATCTTTAAAAATTCTTCCTATTAATCTTTCCTTGTTTGATATTTTACTCTTTTTTTCTCTTTTGTTAGCCATGAATCTATCAGAGAACAAAGGTTTGTCATATGTAGCTAAACTACTCCAAATCATTGCACTAACCAATGTCTCCTAAACCCAGTAGCTATAGAACTATTAATTGCAAAACATTGAAAAGAGAACTATAATTGTTTATGGCTGATATAGTTTGTTACAGATTTTTACAAAGATTTTGCAAGGTTCAGTTGGTATCCCATTCCTATTCAAATCACCAAGTTTACTTTTATTCTCAGGTCTATGCTGCTTCATTTTTTGCAATACCATTATTTCGTTGGTTCCTCTTGCGGAAGAGGAATACAGACATTGAGAAGCGGAATCTTGGCAGAAAACAGCGAGCTCGACTGCTTGAATTGCCAGATTCATCTCTTAGGCAGAAGGTAAATTCGTGTATTTTATATCATGGGAGATGTTTACGTTCTACTTGTTTTAACCGAAACCCCCACCCAATACTTGCCCACACATTTGGCTCTGAATATGGCCAGCTGAGTTATCTGCTTCATTCATGCTGGTAGTTAAACCTTTTTGCTTGGTTCCGTTTCAGCTTTCAAGTGCTAGGGACATGGCCCGTCGGACAGTAATAGGTTCAGACAGGATTGTGTATAGCACCGAGAAAGATGTCTCGGACCAAGATTTTGAAGCTAGAGAATGGGATCAGAGATTCAAGGAACTTGAGAGATCAGACTGACAATGCACTGCTTGATCCTCTTTATAACCAAAATGTAAGTTGCCACTGCCCCTTTTCCGTACCATCATAAGATGCGCAACTGAAGGCCAATGATAGCAGACAGTGTGCATGTCACCTTTTTAGCGAAGGTTTCACACTTAATCTGAAAATTAGAAGTCATGTGAATATCACAGTAATTTCAACATATATGCCTGTTGGCTGCCAGAGCACCCCAGATGTTCCATCTACAAACTGCAAACAATTTTGGCACAGTAGATCAGATTGATTCTGTAGAATGCATCACATTTGTACAAGAGTCTTTGTAATATTTATTTGTACAATAACATGAGAATTGGTTCCCTAACATCTGTAATAAGATCACAGTCTTGCATAGTAAATTATTGGTCCCTTGTTGGTCCAATAATGACATCAAGCATTCTATAAATGCACAGCATGCTCATAGATATTTTGTTTCTGGATTAATGAGGCAAAAGTATGATCATGTGTTATTAAAATATTAGTAGCAATCATCGCACTAACAAGAACTGTTCATATTATCATCTATAAGCTGCACGAACTGTTTGTACTAGCAAAATCACCCAATGCTATGTTCAGCATATCAGTCGGTCATAGCACAAGATGAAGTTCCCATAGTAAGTTATATGTCACAGATGATAGCAATAGCTGGAACAGTGTAAACTGCAAATTCTTTCATTTCTCCATTTATTCCAACCTTTATGCATAAATGTAACTTGATAGCTTAATACTACATATTGTCGTCCAATAATATACTAAATGTCTCTCTCAAGCTCTGAACCTCCCCTATTCGTGGATTTTATTTGTATTTTTGTGCTTTAAGTTGATTACTTTATTCTGAATCTAAATAAGAATCTGTAATTCAAAATTCATTTGTATCCACCAAAGGTCTAATCGCTGCCTCGGTATTTATGACTGATTTTCAGAAAGAATATCACAACATAAATCTCATACGTGCTCATTAGCTAATTGCATCACTTCACGTATCCAAGTTGGGTATACATCTTCAACAATTTGTAGCTGCACAAAAGAAACATGAGTCCATCATCAATAAAAGTGGATATGGGATACGCAACCCGCTATATAAAAGTTTAGCTCCATATCTGAGTAAACATCGAAATGACAGTAACCATATCAAGTGGGAGACTTTTTGAAAGCTTCAAGCAATTGCAAGAGGAGGAAAAGAGAAGCCAAAAGCAAAAGGATAACCAGGCAGGATAAGGTTTGGGATGGCAAGAAGAATATAGAATCTCTCAAAACATATATATCTTTCCATTGGAGAAATCTTGTGACGACGAAAAAGGATGGGCTTAGACAAACTGACCCATGACCTAACAGCTAAATGCACCAACCGACACCATTGAATCTAGTAACGATTCTCCTCCCGACCATCTTTCTAAAGCTATCGATGATAACAAAGAAGGAATCTAGAAATTTAAGTCAAACAAAGGAGGTTGTGGTGTACTCATATACCTACCTCTCTTGCACTGCTCAATTTCGACGGATGGAAATCGAGTATCACGTTGTTTGTGGGTAGACAGATGTCTTTGTTCATCCGTTGTTCTCCATCCTCCTCTTCTTGTACAAGTAGTTCGGGAACATGTCGTGTTGTCAAAAAAATATCAGAGCAGCTACTGTCACAAGAAGAAAGTGCAAGTGTAAGAAAGGGTCCACCTGCAAAAGATGCGATTAAGTATGGTTATGCACTAGCCGCATGATTGAAGAAATTGTCGATTTAACTTCTTAAGAACAAAACATTTTCAACCAAATAATTTGGCGACAAAATATATATGGTTGAATCATTCCTTGAGGGAAAGCCAAAGAAAGAAGAAAAATAGGAAGAGCATTTTGCCCAAATAAGCAGGAGTCCTCAATTACTTTGATAAGAACATAACAAAACTATCCATCCAAATTGGACCGCTCGATTCTTTGCAAACAAAGAAAGGTAACGAAGAGATGGACAGATGAAAAGAGAACTAAGCGCATGAAAGCTACATGCTCTTTCTTACATCCGAAATATCCTACTGCAAAAAGAAATTGTAAAGAAAAGTTTAGCTTTCCTTACCACCAACTGGGAAGGAGACGAGACCAGCATCGTTGGAAGATTTCCATGCAACCCGATATTGTAAACTGGCGTTCCGTCGGGGTAAAACAAGCCATAGTTCCTCTCTGAGGCTGGTCCAGGTTTTAAATTCTCGTTGAACAATGCAAAGACGTAGATGTCAATGGGTGTCGATGGCCTCATGGGGGTCCCTTGCTTCATTTCCATTCTCTGCAACAGATTGCCGTTATATATTGCAGCATTCTCAGGGGTAGCCCCTGCCTCGTCAGGATCCCCCTTGGATGGCCAGCCAGTTTCGGAAATCCTCACATCAATGTCAGTGTGCCCCATGGCTTGAATCGCAGCATAAACCGAGTCGACCATAGCATAGAGCATATTGTCATAGTTGAGATTGGTATTCGGATCGTTGACTCCTATGTTTGGACGAAAGAGTACATAGTCCAATGAGACGGAGCCCGGGTCCGCCTTGTAGGCAAAGTAAGGATAAGCATTTATGAGGAAGGGGGTCTTAGTCATGGCATGGAAGCTTAGAAGGGGCTGAATGTATGGGGCATACTGCAGGTTGAAAGAACCAGCCGACGGAGGAAAGGAGCTCCCCAAGATATCAAGGGAGTGTGCGGTGGTAACGTTCACTTGCTTGTCCAGACCGAGGGACACGAGAGCCTGATACATGGACTGCATTGCAGGGAGAAGGTTGGATTTCAAGACAGTGTCGTTACCGGAGATGACCTCATTTCCGATGGTGATGCAGGTGATCCGGGTGTTGCCAATGTAAGGCTGGACGTGCTGCTGGAGCCAGGCCTGGGCTTTTGAGGGATCGGTCATGGCAGAGACGTTCTCGTTGCCAAGCCCGATGATGAACTCAACGTTGGAGTTGAGGAAGGCGGTAAGGACGCTCGGGTCCGCATCGTAGAGCTTTACTTTGCTGATGCTGAGGGATTGAAGGAGTCTAGCAACTTGGGTAGGGGAAGGGAGGTTGTTAGCAATTTGCCCATAGTTGATTCCAACTGTGAGTCCTAAAGTTTGGGGGACTTGACCTGCAGACATAAGGCTACTCAAGTCACCACTCAGACACTGCTTATGAGACTACAGTGTGTCATTTTCACCAAATAAGGTTTAGTTATTGTTGTAACAATATTGTAAATGTTGAAACTAAAGTATTTGCAATCTAATACTGTTTCTACAGAGATCAGGCTTCTAATGACAAGTTTTAAGTAAAAATTTAACAAATTAAAACCTAGCACACTGTAATTAGTATATATATATCTAAGCTACTACACAATGAAATTGCCATCGCAGCAAAACAACTAGAAAGAGCTTTAACCGTTTAGTTAACATTCTCAAAAGTTTTATACAGTACAGGAATGAGAATGCACGGACAAGTTCAATAGCCAATTCTTGGTCGGTTATATTCAAATTTTTAAATTAAATATGCAAAATTTATTTCTTTTAATTCAAGATTTTGTATAGGACAAGATAAGGACTAGTTTAGACCGACCTTTGTCATCCCATCCCATCCCATACCCATGATAACAATCCGCGAAATATGAAAAAAAAATCAAAATTTTTATAGTCGGATCCAATTACAAGCCATAAAAACTGAAATTTTCAGGAAATGAAGTCATAAAAAAAAAAAAAAAACTGAAATTTGACCAACTCCTTTTTAGTTTGATCATCCCTTTGAAAAAGGATGATCGAGAAGTTGGAAAAGGACAATTGAAAGAAAATAATAATAATAATAATAATAATGAATATATAAAAATATCAAGAGATTCTCCACTCCCATCAAAATCAGATTCCTTTTCTGGGTGGTTTAATATCAAACCACCACCGACTTAAAAAATAATGCATGTGAATTCTATTAGCAGACAAGAATTTCTTTTCCCAAACCAAATCTGATCATAATTTAAATGATAATAAAGACAGAAATTGTTCGACCATAAATTAAAATTGGTGTAAAATGATCACTGATAAATTACTTAAATTTTCTTCTAAGAAAAAGAAAGCACTAATCCCTCATCTTTTCATAATCCAAAAAGTTTGGGAATGTTTAGAAAATAGATCAGAGCAAACAAGAAAAGCTTTGAGCTTTGCCATGTGAACTAAGATCTAAAAAAAACAAAAAAAGATTTTAAATCTCATTACAATTTCAAGTAATAAAGTAGATGACTGTGAAAGAATCCAAACAACTAACCTACTAAGATCTCACCAATAAATCAATCAGCACAAATTATTTCTCGAAACAATCAAAATTATCGACGCACATAAAGACAGGAGAGAGAACCGGCACCTGAGGAGACGAGCAATGAGAAGAGAAACAAGAATCGGTACAAATGACAACAATTATGGTGAGCCTCCATTATTATCTGCGCAATCCCCAATCCAAATTCAATCAAAATTCTCCAAGACTCAAAAAAGATCCCCCAATTCTATTCTATATTTGTTATTGTTGTTGCAGCTGCAATTTTGGGTTGTGCGTGTATATATACAGAAGCTGGAGAGTGACGGTGAATCAACGAGGGAGCGCCACGTGTATATTCCCTTCGCGTCGCCCCCTCATGTACAGTTGTATATTCAGCCGCGCTTTCTCAGGGTCAGGGCCAGCTAGATATTAATAATAATAATAAAATAAAAGACGAGTAATAATAATTTTAAAAAAGGTTAATTTTTTAAAAATTTAATATTTAAAAAATTGAGAAAATTAAAGGGAGAGAGCTGTGGATGAGAATTCCAGCGACGAGTCCAACTTCTCGGAGATGGACAGCGTTATCGTGCCGCGGGATGACGCTGTTCCGTGTAGATCGCACGTCTCTCGCCCAAAAGGTCGGCCCCAGACGGGCCCCACGATCTCCCAGCCCGGGAATTTCTAGATGGGCACAGGATTATTCGCAGTGAGCCCACTTTTCCTAGTGAGCACACCTCTCTTTTGAAAAGAGAGGGTTTTTCCTAGTGAGCCCACCAATATTACCTAAATACTCTCCTCTCCTTCTCTCTCTCATCTCCTCCTCTCTCCCACAAGTTCTCAAGAAAAACACATCACTTTTTAACCCAAAAACCCATTACTTTTTAACCCAAAAATCCATCTCAAGAAAAAATAAAGGAACTGTTCTTCCATATCCGCCCCCGGCTTCGCTCCATCCCCTCACCGCCCCGCCCCCACTCCCCTTCTCCCTCGCCGCCCGACCTTGATCCGGGCTGTCCAGCCCGGATCAAGCTTTCCGATCCGGACTGTTTAGCCCGGATCAAGGCCGGCGGCGAGGGAGCAAGGGAGTGGGGGCCGGGCGGAGCGGGGGCGGAGGGCGGCGGGCATCCCAGTGAACAGTGGATAGAGGCCATGGAGATGGAGGAGAGGAGAAGAAGAAGACAGGATATTTCAGTCCAAAATTTATAATGGCAAGATTGTAATAAAATAGAAGTTTTAAGTGGGCTCACTAGGAAAAAAAATTGTGCCCATCTAGAAACTCCCTCCCAGCCCCCATGCGTATGGGCCTATACATATGGACCTTCACATTGTTGGGCCCGTTGCTTCCGTATGGGCCATGCAACGAGCTCTAGGACGAGTTTGTGATTATTTTATAAAAATAATCGTTTCCTAGATGTAATCGGGGATCACGTGACGTTAGCCTTGTTGCAATTTGCTTGTTTTCTTTTAATCTTTAATGATTTGGAAAATTATTTCCGAACCCCTATTTGAAGAGGTTAATGTTTTTATACCCCAAACTTCAACTCTTTGTTTTTTTTTTTCATAATTAGAGACATCCATCACCCTCTGTTGGTACTCGAAATGGCGGAGACGTTGGCAGCGACGGGAATCGCCGTCGCCATCAGCATAAACCCCATCACCAAGTTATTTTTCGATACATTTCTCACTGCAAATTTAATGAGCAGCATTAAAAAAGAATCCTACCACATAACTTTTGAGACCGATCTAATATATATCTCTCTTTCCATTTATGCTGGACTATAAGATGAGATGCAACCATCTCTCATGAATTAAATAAAGAAACTCTGGACATTCCCATCTAACCCAATCATTTGTCTCCAGATCAGATGCACATATCAAAACCTTCCATAAATCTCTATATCTGCGTATGCAAATAACAGAATTGATTTTGGGTAAGAATACATTTGAGTTTGGAAACAGGGTAGAGAAATAATTTCCCCTTCTTAATGATTATATGCTGCATATATATCCTCCTTGTCTCTTTTCTATTCAACTTTTCTGTACTTGCTGCAAGATTAGCATTATCATTAAACATAGCCTTATCATGATATTAAGCATTTCATCCCACGATATAATCCAGAGAACTAGCTTTCAGCAACTTGCAGTATTAGCACTTCAACCACCCGTTTAAAGTTTAAACTTATACACACTAACAAGGAAAAAGGGAAAAAGAAAAAGAAAAAGAAAAGTTTCCAAGTAAAGCAGCAGCATATTGGACATATCAAGATACATGGACAAGAAAGTAATTCAATGGTGAAAATTAATGCTGAGGCACATCAAACGTACTTTCAGACAACTAAACCATATCAATAGAAAGAAATTATAATAGGATGATGTTCATCAAGAAGTGCGCTTGAAAAAAGAGAGAAATTAGATCTGACCTTGGTTAGGGGCCCTGCATTTTCATTTTATATGCATCGCCTTTCCTTTTTCGTCACATCACAAGCAGCCAACTTTATTACCCAAGTGAGAGAAATGCCCAGATCTGTAATTAGGTCTACCTTTTCAACTTTATATCCTCGTTACCTCACAACGGGATCAGGCGAGAGCTTTATTCCCATTTCCCAATCAAACTCCCATTATCGCCTGTCCTCTTGCCCAAAGGCACAGTCAACTTCTCTTTCATTCAAATATTCTCCCAGTACCATCACAAACATCCCACTCTGTTTGATCAAATATTCTGATAATGTGGTCGCATTCACATCAAACCAAGAGTAACGAAAATGTCATGCACACTAGACCTACACGAGTCTCAGATATTTCGAAGCGGTTCCTACAAATAAGATTAACAAAGATTGGACTCTAATTTCACACTTTGGAGCCATTAGGCGCCAGGACTTGCTAATAAAGCTCGCTTTCCTTCTGAGTGTGAATCACGCAGTCGGAAGTAGGGTAGGAGACGCAGGTCAGCACGTACCCTTTCTCCATCTGTGATTCGTCCAGGAAGGATCCATCGGATTGATCAACAGAGCCTTCCACTATCTGGCCGGCGCAGGTGGAACATGCTCCAGCTCGGCATGAGTAAGGCAGCTCCACACCAGCATTCTCTGCTGCGTCCAGGATGTAGGTGTCGTCCGGGGCTTCAAACTCATGCTCCTGCCCCTCCGGCGTGATGAGCTTCACCTTGTACACGGCCATGGCGGTTGTACGGAAACACATTGATGACTTCAGGCCAAATGCTTTTAAGTTATTCCTCCCGAAGCCAAGGGAAGAAGGGCTCTTGATGAGCACTGAGGGACCCTGCGTCATCATGCTGCTTTTGAGGGTGCAGGCAGTTGGGATGGAAACGCTTGACATTGTTGAAAACTGCAAACACAAAAACACAGGCAAGAATTTTAGTCATCCCCGAATCTCTACATGAAGAATGAGCAAGTGTCATTACTAAATCATATCAGTTCATGACTACATAAAGCCCACCAGTCACATTTCCAACAAAATGCATCTGATTTAGCCTCTCGCTCTGCAACTTCCACCAGTTTATCACGGCTGCTGATTATTTCCTACAGAGCCTCACCCATCTCATGACCGTCTATTAAAGCCTACAGAGCCTCCCCCATGTTGGATCCATTTCACAGGTCACAGCTCTTCATAACAATCCAACAATATATGCACTTTGCCTATATTGTTACTTTACAGTGTCTGATTCATGCAATAGTTATTTACTTGTCAAAAAATTGTCACGTAACTGAGGGGTTAAGCATATGGGTAGGGATCCCCTCAGCAAGATGTTCCCTATATTGCTGTTCTTCTACAGAACGAGATTGTTTCACAAGCTACACCTACAGCTTCCAGTTTAATAAAATGAAAATGTTTAGCTATACACTTAGGCACATGTATTATCGGTTGTAACAGCAACATCTAAGCAACGCTGTGCCCTCCTCAACTAAGCAACTCCATATTGTGGCACTAACCTTAAATGGAAAGTGGATAATTAGAGAACTGTCCCTTCTGCAAGATAATTCCTCCGTCATAATTTCTATCAGGGTATTGAGAATATTAAGTGCTAAAGTTTTCCCATTCTAAAAAATAATGTTATTTTTTGAATACTCGTGCATCAATGTTTACTACACATATACAAAATTTTGTACCCTCCTCAACTTAGCACCCATCCACCCACACAAGCACAAACTAGATTGCTCTATTTTTAATATCCCTTGCTGAACAACTAGGGATGGTAACCGACACGTCCATAGGACAATTTTTAGCCCGTCCTATACAAAATTTTGAAGTAAAAATAAATTTTGTTGTTCTAATTTAAAATTTTGTATAATAAGGGCCAAGAATTAGCCTATGGACGTGTCTATTATCATCTCTATCAACAACTTGCAAACAGAAATACATCATCTGTCCTCCATGAACTAGAACTCCAGAGCACTGAGAACTTCTCCTCGAATAAAAAATTATCTCAGGTTGTGGGGATTGCAATTATTCATGAATTTCCCATTTTTCACTCGATGACGAAACCCTGCTTATTTCTTTTCCTGAGACTCAACAAATCAAATGATATTTCTGTTCCACTTTCTGGCACTTCTCCCACTCAAACATTTTTTTTGCCATAACATTTCGTCCCTATTATTATCAGATCCTAGACGTAAAAATATAAGAAGGCAGATCTCCCTCTTCATTGAAACAAATGAAATTATTGCTGCTACAGCACAAAATAAATAAAAAAATAACTAAATTAACCAAATTTTCCTGATGTGAGGCAATCAAAAAAGCTGCATTAGTGAATCCATAACCTACACAAAAGGTGTGTTAATCTAACCAATCATGTTTCCATAATGGAAAGGACCACTGGCTTATTTCTCCATCTAATCTATATGAATAGGGTTGTCAATTCATCTACCTATCAATTACTATTTTTGTGAAAAAAATGTTAAACGGGATTTTTTACTCATATACGTCCAAATTTTAAATATTTATCCACATGCTCCCGAAATTCCATGCGTTGACCTAATAATGCCCTTTTCTACTAGTGAAACGAAATATTAAAGGAACATTCCATTTTCTACTCACATGTTATATAAAAAGTAAAAACCATTTCAACAAACCCCTTATGACTGTCATAGATCCATAATCAATCCCTCTCTACAACAACGCCTCTTCTTTTTCTCTCAAGCCCGCTTCAATCACTCTCACCTCCCAATGGTTCTCTCACGATCCCACAACCATAGAAGTGAAACAAAAGAAGGTAATGAGATCGACTCTCATGAGAAAATAATGAGAAAAAAGATATAAGAAGGGATTTGGTACTTTTATGATGGTTCCTCCAAAATTGAACACTTCAGAATAGGAAGGCAACTGGGTCCATTTCATGAGATTTAGGAGGTATATAAAACTATAAATATTGAGATTTGGACAGTATGTGCATAAATATTTGAGATTTGAGGGTTATGCAACTAGATAACCCAAACAAGATATAAGATAAGGTATCATAGAGATGTTAATCCATCAACATATGCATATGCGCAAACACATGTGCAGACGTGCACACACACATTCAGATGCATGAAAATACAAAAGTTAAAGTTCGTCTGCTTTGCGATGGACCTAAAATCCATATCATACTCATGCAAGCTCAAGGATAAAAATTAAAATAAATTGGGAGTCTACAGGTCCTGATCTATATTGTTTAGAATTAGCAACTCTAAACATGTTCTGAATGTTGTATCTCTGTCCAGTCTGATACTACTTTTATCACATGGAAGATGAATCCCATTTTTTTATGAAAGCAGCAAAATTGGATCGGTCCAGAGATATTGGATCCACGGATACTAAGGCTGTGTTTGGATTGAGGGAAAATGAAGGAAAAGAAAAGAAAAGGAAAGGGAAAGAGAAAAGGAAAGAAAATGATATGAAAATTGATTTCCTTTTTAATATTTGGTTAGAAAAAAATGAAGAAGAAAATCTCAAGGAAATTTTAAAAGAAAACAGTTTCTTATGTTTGGTTGCTCAATAGAAAATTAAAAGGAAAATATAATTCTAATTAAACTATAAAAAAAATTAATATTAATTTACATATTACTGATATAATTTTTAATTTTTAAATAATTAAGCATATAATAACCAAATGGTCCAAACTTTACAAAAGTTAAAAATATCTTGGAACTAAAATTACAAGAAAATTTCTGCAAAAATTTCTCTCCCTTTATCCTTTTTCTCTCAACTTTTCTTTTCCTTCATTTTCTCCTGGGTTTGAGGAAGAAAAGGAAAAACAAAAAAAAACCTAATACATTTTCTCTTACTTTCTTTCCCTTTTATTTTCTCTCCGATTTTCCCTCTAACCAAACAGTAAAAAGTAACTTTCCCTTTCCTTTTCTTTTCTTTTCCTTCATTTTCCCTCAATCCAAACACAGCCTACATTTAAGGAGTTCCATGTTGAATAGGAAAACAGGGAAACCTTAACACTGATTGAGTTTGAATACGGATAAACACTATTTAATTGAGAAAAGGAACAATTAGAAGGAAAACTATGCTTTACATATCCAACCATTCGCCTAAGCTTTATGTTGGCCAGGTTCACTGACAGGGTAGCACCAGAAGAATATTAAAAGAAGGTGGATAATGGAAAATGGAGAAAGGCAAGAGCAATTGGAGAAAAGTAGAGAGGCAAAACTTGGCTACACCAGATTGATCAGCCCACTGAATTTTCAACAGGATCGATAAGTCTTATTGATATACATATGGCTTGTCTAAGAATATTTTTAAAAACATTTTTTTTAAAAAAGCACTGGTCTCAGAGCCAACTTCATCCCAAGAAATAACCCATTATCCTAATTTGAACCAAAATAATGAAACACAGGCAACAAAAAAATATTAAGTAAATTCCATTTAGTAATCACTAAATGTACACCCAAAGCTACCTCCAGCAAACATAAATCACATTAAAATCGCAACATGAGCCCTACATGAAAAATAGTCTACATATGCATAAAATACATTGCAAGAGGCTAATGAATCAGTGATGATACATGTTTGGGTTGATAGAAATGAACTTGGGGAATTACTGAATTAGGTGATGATTTAGGATACCAAATATTTCTGAAGTAGGTTAGAGATAGGACCTTAACATTTATCAGTAAGATTTTGGTATTAAATTCCCCTTCCCAGAAATGTCACTTGAAAATAAAAAAGTTGTATTTCTCTAAAATTTATCAGCCTTTCCTTCAGAAAGAGCTTAATCACGTTTCATTACTCACATCTTCATATAATTACCTCATACACCAAATGATGAGGCTGAACATGTTATTATACGCACACACATCCATAACTATATGAGGATAATGTTGCACCACATGATATGAAGAATTAAATTGAACAAAGACGGATTTTGAGGCATTTAACTTTTGGCCTTTGAAGACCATATTATGGCATGTAATATAGAGTCTATTGTGTATGACAGTATGTTCAGCCACAACCTAATGGCAACAACACAATATCAAACGCCAAATTTTGCACTTTCAGTCAAAAAATAAACCAGGGTTTGAGTACACAATTGGGTAATATGAAACCTTTCTACTTCTGAAGTCAACAAAAACTGATGCGTGTCGACTTCCTTTATGTTCCAACCCCAAACACCCCCATCCACATGAGCATGCAAACCAGACCTTGACATCAAAGGCAGAATAAAATCTTAGAGGTCCTCCAGGAAAAAGTATATGAGGTTCATATCCCAGAGAAGGTGCAGATTCCAGCAGGAATGTTCAGAATCAGAGGACAATCCTATCATAATCCAATACTGAAAAATAACCCAAATCCCACTTGGTAGGACCTCAACACATGATTTGACGGTGAAAGTCTAGAGAGACATCCTAATGTTCATCAATTGGCCGATGAGAGCATGTCAGTAACTGCAGCTGTCATTTATTTTTAGTTCATTTAGTTTAAAATTGTGATTCAAAGACTCCTCCCTTCATTTTTCAGTCATGATATGACTTTTATCTACTATGGCTCAGGTTTTCTCGGATTTAAGATCTGTTTAGCTGGTCATTAAATTTCTTTTAATTTTTAAAGAATGAAGAGTAGGGATTCATTCCATATCATTTTCAATTAAAGTGTTTTTTGCCCCTAAGATTTCTAGTTTTACTGTTAAAAACTAATCTAATTCCTTTTCAACTTTCTTCTAATAAATTAAATTTTATGGCTCTAACATCAAATGCTCTCCATGGTGCAACTGAATCTTTTAACTTTCTTCTAATGTACAGTCCCTATATATCAGCTGCTATAGATTATACCTTTAGAAATATGTTTGGTCTTCATACCCGATATCATTCCTATGCATGATTAAAATCCAATTTCTTTCCTTGTGCTTAAAACAATTAGATTTCACTGTGATGAAAACTTGAGAGACAAAATCTCTCTCATGTGCTGAGTATTAAAATGATAGAAATTTACATTGGGAACTGAATGCTGACATAAAAACTTCATCAATATTCTCTTCTTCAACTTCCTCTCTACCTCTGTTGTCTGTTCATCTAGCGCTGTTATCGTATACTAGTATCATTCTCACTGCTAATATTATTACTGCCTATCTATTTCAACAACTATCTTTATCACGTATTAAACTCAATAATTTTATAATCTTTATTTTAAAATTTAGTTGAATCTATTCTATAATTAATTTTATTGTGCTATACTTGTATATATATGTTCTTGAATATCCCTAGATGTTATGTCATAATTGTTAAGTAGATGAAATTAAACCATCTTTTAAGATATCAAAGCCACATATTTGACATGTACACATAATGTTATGCACATATGATGTTCTTTATGAATACTAATATAAACTCATATCTCCAATATATTGTCTGATATCTAATATTAGATAAGATCCTTGGTTCAAGCAAGCAACTTCTTTAAGAGAAAATAAAACTAGAAGATCATAGGTAGCTAATGGGATTAAGGGAAGTGGGTAAATAATGATCGGTGTAGGTAATGTGAACAAAGAAAAAGTATCTTGTTAGAAGAGTGCTTTGTGTTTTGCCTTTTTCTTGAGGCGGTGAAACTCGATATAACCAGAGCTCTTCTTTATACACGTTTTCCAGTCTTTGCAGTCGTGCCTGTCCAATTTCTTCACTACCAACCACCATCGTCACTTGATCCGCTCCTTCACCATGCAAACCTAGTCCTTGGCCGACCAGCTTCACAGTCTCGGCATGTACATGAATTTGAACTTCCGCAAGCTAAACAAAACTGCTGCAAAATGTCAATGCGAAAGGTGCTGGTCCTACACCGCCCACTCCAATAATACCACATTGTTGAGAATGAACCTTGGCACAAAGCTTTTCACACCACTAAAAAAAATCTAGGACTTACATTAGACTTACAAATTTATAAATTATTAAATTGTGAACTATTGTCACTCTCATTTATGCTCACTCCAAAACAAGACACTACTTTTTTCCTTGTACACCTTTACATAGCACTATTCACAACAGTCCACTCGATCTCATTGGATATCTATATGTTACTATCTTTTTTTACTCATTGTTTGTTCCCTACTAGCTCTTCAATAAATTGCTTGCTTTGCTTGCTTGAACTAGAAAGCAAAGCCCTCTATTTACATGCCATAAATTTCGGTTAGTAAGCCACCTTTATGTCCTCAAGTTAACCTAGTTTAACACTCTTCAATTCTCTAGAGATTTCCAGATATAGCTTGTTTATTCATCTCTATAACCTGCGCTGTTTTATGAGAGCTAGCACAATTTGATATATTTGTAAGAGAGTACATGGTGTGTTTGAAAGTGTTTGCAAATCAAAACATTCTGGTCTCAAAAAATGATGAAGAGCTAAAATACAAGCTGTCTAGGACCTCCATGTAACAAACCTACAATTGGTAACAAGCAATGAGTTAAACTATAATTTCCTCAACAATCCATAAGGACCACAACGCCAATAGTGCTTTGACATCCAAGGCCCCAGAACCATCCAACACATCTAAAACATCGATATCCTGACCCTTTTCAATCAGATCCACTCAAGAGATGCATGCCATAAGCTTGCTCAGCATATCTAAGGTATATCAGTCGCACTCCCACCAAAAAAAAAAAAACTTATGTACTGGATACAAATAATTGAATCCTTTATCCTTCATCACCTTCAAATTTAATAGCATGGTTAGGCAGATAAAATTCGATGAAGCACTTAACATCAGAATTATTTGCCCCCAAAATCCTTTTATGCATCTGATGTTGTTACTGCAAGTTGCATAAACTTTGACACCAAATTTGTGCTTGAAACATGTATAATCGTTTCTAGTCTAATAAGCTCATCCAACAAATAAGCTACCTCACAGCAGAGTCATCTAAATAATATATGAACAGAAACAGACGACAATCGTAAAACAGTAAACGCTCAGAAAATCTGCAACTCAACTCCCTTATATTTAAGAAAAAATGAACTTTCCTTTCAAAGAAAATTTCTGCAGCCCTAATCGAAGTACAGGACCGTAAATTTCAACAAATTTTAGCAGTTCCTCGATCAAAGAACAATATATTAATCCTTACCCTTCATATTTCGATCTGAGAAAAGAAACTAAAACAAAGATCGATTCGATTTAAGCAACGACTAACCTAGAGATCAGAAAGAAATCAAAGAAACTTCTGAGAGAGAGAGAGAAAAAAAAAAAAAAAAACACTAAACCTCACAGAGACCTTGGGGAAGCTCTTGGGGAAGCTTCTCGAATTAGCGAAGGCGGAGAATCCAAAGGAAGCTTGAATCTCTCACGATGACCGAAAGGGAAAGGGATGGGCCCTTTTTATAGGCACGAGGCTGCCCACTTATCAAGCGTTGCTGACGTGGCAAGTCACCATTGGGTTAGAAAGTTTTTTTGATGTGACAGAGTCCCGAAATGAGGTTGGCATGTATGGTGGGAAGAGAGTTTGGAGGCTGAAGTACGTAAACCGACAGCAAAGGCTAAGCGGGATCTGATAAATACCGTGGGCTGGCATATCCCAACATAACAAATGCTGTTTGCACTTCACTTCAGAAGAAAATGGACATCTCTGTTTGAAAATTGAACCGGTCTCTCTCTGCCAGTGAACACATTGCCCATTCCCTTCCCGTAAAAACTCAATTTGAGTATTATTGTACAAAAATGTGTGTTTCCCTGGAGGGAAAAAAAAAAAACTACAACCGTGACGATGCTGCATCTCTACCATATTGCACATGCATTGCACGCGACAAGCTCTTGTATATACATGCACTGCACATGAGAAGTTCTAATACATTGTGTATACAAATATAAATGCAAGATCAAGCCAAGAATATTGATTTCAACAAATAGGAGCCAAATAGCAAATATTTAAGGCTTCAACTGCTATAATTGTAATCTATCATGTGTTTTTAGACAATCATTGGCCAGGATCATCAGTATATATATCATTGACAAACACAAGAAACAATCTCTTACATTTGAATTAAAATTTGATAGTAGCAATGATCAGCAATATGACAACTCCCTCCAGTTCATAGATACTAGGAAGATAAAGAGTAAAATAAAATCAGAGTAACAAAATCTACAAAAAACATAAGCATTGAGTCTTTGACTCGGAGATTGAACTTTAGGAGCGATCTGAGTGCTTATTAAATGACAAACAAACACTTCATAAACTATAACAAATTTAGATGAATTTTAAGCGATAGCAAAAAGGAAAGATCAATGCTCATCATCATTCAGCCTGCCTTTGCCCCAATACAGAAATGTCCTCGTACCTCTTCTGCAGGAAACAATAAGAAAGCAGGATTGGTGACGAATATCATACTGATAAGCAATCAGAAAGAAAACACAACAAGAGATTAGTAAGGGCGGCTTAAGAGGTCAACTTCCACTGGAACAATGCATATTCCTAGAGACAAAATTGTGAATGTTAATGCACTTGAGATCAACCTCCACACTGAACATGAGCAGTCCAAAGATGCTATATTGCTCTTTTTGTACTAAATGTTCTTAATCAAATTGATCAATCTCTTATTCAACAAAGTGAATGAGTAGTTAGGGTGCACATTCATCACAACTCAGTATACATCCCATTTATAAAAGCTGCATGGATGTCTATAGGGGTGCCAACAGATAGGATACAGATCGGATATGAGACTTGCATTATCTATATCCATTTTCCAATCACGCATATGTTTACAAATATAGTTCAGTAAGCTCAGTCTCGTATAGAGTGGAACTTGGGTTCAATATGAGTACAGATATGTATTTGTTCCTACTATAAGTTACAAATATAATGGAATTTGGTTTGAGAAAAATTCATATAGAATTTATTAGGGATTGCAGCATTTATAAAAAAATTAGTGGGTTTAAAAAAATTCATAAATATTGCAAATCCTAATAAATTTTCAGATTCCAGATATCTGCATATGGATCCGAATTTTTTCTCACATATTCATTTATCAGTATCCGTTAACGGAAAGATTTCCATTAATGTATAATGGATTATCCGGACCCGGCGGCACCCAGGGATGTCATGAGAATAGGATGTGAGATGTGCTAGCCCATTTGGAAATTTTTAGTGTAACCTACCTGACTGAGATTTGAGAAACTTAAGGAGTGTTGAGTTCACCGAAAGTACCGAAAGAGAGAGAAAAAAAAAAGTAACTACCAAAATGGGAACTTAGGAAGAGGTTTCTTCTTTAGTGCTCTAGTGTTGTGTTTTCTAGTTTTTTGAAGAAGTAAACTACGAAGTGAAGAGAATATTACTTTATTGTTTGATGAAATAATAATTATAATATTTTATTTGTCTAGTATACTAGATTTAAATGGTGATTCACGAAATTTAAATAAATTATTAATATTTTGAGAGTTCTTCAACTCAAAATTAAGGTGAAGAAAAAATTGTAAGTAGGGTCGGATCCACATCATCTCAGTTGAAGTAACTTTCAATTCATTTCTTTATTAAACAAATACATTAAGTTGTAGAAGTAAGCAATTTCTACTACTTCCAACTCTACTTCACAATAAACAAGCAAAACTTTAAGGGATGTCAAGAGCATAAATTTGAAATGCAACTAGACCATTTCGGATTTATGCTGTATGATTGAGATTTGGGGTCCTTCAGGACCATAATGCGCATGGAATATAGCTGATAAACCATAGCATGAAGCCATAGGAGAGAGAAAATTAGTGAAAAGAAGACATACCTAACGGTTCCAAGAAAACAGTTTGATTAATAGTAGAAATACTTATAACAACTATTAACTTGTGGATAAATGGTAACTGATTGAGTAAATGAGAATAGAAAAGACATCCACGATATGATTTACATTGATTTTGAAAAGCATATGATAAGATCTCTCAGGAGATTATCTTATGGATTTGAAGGAGAAATGTGTGTAAGTTTTATTTGTGCCATCAAGGACATTTCTGATGGGATGTACGTGACACAGAAACTAATGGAGGATAGACAGATCAATTTTCTATCACCACCAGGCACCAGCCTATACTCAATAAAATTTCACGCTAACTATTGTCCATGATATATGAAGCTTTTATAAAATATTTCTTTAGTAGATTGACTTAAGGGATAATTTCCAAGGAATAAGGTACAATAAAGCTGTTGAACTAAAAATAGTACGAGAAAAAAAAAACCGTCAAATGGAACTTAGCAAAGTTAGAATGAAAACATAGTTTACAATGGTGACCACAAATGTCCAGGAGAAATCATCTTCATCTGTTAATCATTTTCAGACAGACGAAAGCGAGTAAAAGAATTTAATTGAATCGATTAAGCAAACTAGGATGGTGCAAGTGAACAAGTGCATAAGTAGCATAACCATAGAAAACCCATGAGATTTTTACTAGATAGCTAACAACCATTAACCTGCCACGCCCTATGAACAACAATGTTGGGTTACTAAGAAATATAAATGTAAAACTAATGTAGCTCAAAAGAGAATGTTGAATGCGAAGAACAGTAAAGGTGGTTAGCAATGATAAAATTGTAGTAGAACTGTAGAAGTAACAGTAGTAATGACCAAAAGCTCTAAAAGAACATGGACTAATTTTGTTTAAAATATGGCTATGATACTGACTAATTCAATAGAGAAGATGCTCTTTCTAGAATGAAAAAAATAAGAAATATATAGCCAAGATCATTTGGGATAAACATCTTTTCATTGTCATTGATGATGTTGACATATTGTTGAATCCATGTCAACCAATTTAATAGATCATCTAGCAGTTTCTCCTTGTGGAAATAGTCCACTAGCATGTAAATTTGTCAAGAAAGCAAACCCAAGAAGGTATGCCTCCCCCAGGAAAAAAAAGGAAATCTATATGGTCAAGTGAGAGGGTCAAGAGAGAAGGTGGTGCCTAGATACTAAAATTAGCTCTATCAAACAATTGATTTATTTCTCACCCATTCTCAGAAAAAAATATAAGGGCATAAAATAGAATTGTGGTTGAGTGGTCAAATTGGGAGTACATCCTGGCTCCAACAGCAATTAGCACATTATATCAGGGGCCACTCCACTACACTCCAGATACAGGACCACTCCACCCCAATAATGCAGCTATAACACTCTTCTAATACATCATTGTTAATTAAACTTTTCTGCATTTTTCCTAGCTCCATGTTTAATATTTTAGAAGGAAAGTGCATTAGTACAATTGTAACTTGCTATTTCCATGATCAATACGAATCATAAATCTAATAGACTGGGCTACTGAGAGCTAAAATGTAACAATTAGAAAATGAATCAGCAGTGTGCAAAATACATTAATATATGTTGCACTGATGTCATCATCCCTATACCATGAGCCAACAGGTTAGAGAAACTATCCACTCATATCTCAAAACCAACCACAAACAATTTATGGGGGAAAAAACTAATAAATGCACACAAGGAAATATGACAGCTACACTTGGCCGCTTAGCCTGTGTTGCAGATATAATATCTGGAAATCATTGTGACCTCGATTGGTCATTTAAAGTTTGTTTCTTGTTTCATCAATTATCTCTTCCAATATACAAGGCACCAATCTCCTAGTTTCTTGTCCTAGAACATTAACTTGTTGTCGCAGTATAAATAAAGGTCTAAGCAAGAAATGCACATCAGACCAGGTGTATTGAGATTAGCAAAATATCATCGTCGACCAGTACATAAGCAAATTATTTTATTGATAACCCGTTGATAGTAAATAAAACCGTATTAATTATAAGGGTTAATCACACTAAGGATGTATAAATTATTACTCTTAAATTTCGAAACTCCCACTTAGCTCCCTAGACCGCTACCAACATTAATTATCAGTTAGATAATGTCACCCCCTTTTAAACAAAACTGCACTCCTTTTATTTAATTCATTTTTTACCCTCATCTCTCTCCTTAAGAGTTTCACTCCCTCTCCCTCCCGCCTCTCTCTCTCTCTCTCTCTCTCTCACACACACACACTCCCTCTCTCTATTCCTATTCATTATTTCCCCCGGCTTTGCTGCTGCTGTGCATGCGCAAAAGAAGCATGAACAGCAGCTGCAGCAGCTGGCTTTGCTGCTGTGCAAGTAGCAGTGCTGCTGCTGCTGTGCATGAGCAAAAGCAGCATACACAGCAGCTGCAGCAGCTGATGCTGCTGCATAGTTGTTAGCTGATGTACAATTGCATATACCTTTATGCATGTAGATCTCACCCACCCTGCTTTCAGTTTCCATTACTAGCTAATGTACAATTGCATATACATAAGCTTTTATAAACATTAGTTTTAACGCCTTTCTATAACTCTACTTGCACATGCCTTCATCATATTAGTTAGAATTAGTTTGCACAAAGAAAAAGTCACAAATTAATTTTTTGAATATGCTTCTCCTGTCTACCAACTTATGTTCACAAATTTTCATTCAAAAGAGTTTTGCATTACAATAGTATCACACACTATAGAATTTAGAAAATGCAAGTAAATTTATGCTTCTTTACCATTTTGTAAATATCATACCAAAAACGAAATTATATTATGTTTAAGAATATATATATATATATATATATATATATATATATATATATATATATATATATATATATATATTCTTAGCCTTTTTTAACACCTGTACCTCTAAGTTTATCCGTTACTGTTTTAACTGCATAGGTTGCATATGCATAATGTACCATGATCCTCTTCTCAATGTAGATAATAATGAGCAAGAGAGCTGCGCTGATTGATGAATTTTTATCCTCTTAAGGGGCAAGTAAAAGCTGAATTTACTGAGAAATGTTGATGATGGCCATATTAAATACATATTCCATTGTCCAGTGAGCTCCTGGGAAGTCCTCAATTTGGGTTGTCATAGTACATGTTGTGATTTAGACTAATACTACATGCATTATTAGTGGTTATGGTTGAATTAGGCACTTAAGCTTACCAGTTAGATTGGGTTCCTGGTTACCATTTTCAAGATGGAACTTTTGTAAAATTCATTTTTAGATTAACATGTTTTTGTAGGATCAGCTGCTGCATGCACAGATCTTCCTCACCGGCGGAGAACCAGACCGCCGACAGCAGGAGATTTCCGAAACCCTAGGCGCTCCTTTCCTGTACATGGCCAATCTCGTGCGCCAAGGCAAGCATATCCCAAATTTGGCAAATAAAACAAACTCAATTTTCTCTTGATCGCTAATTGTAAGTTTATTATGGGTTTCTCAGCTCCTCCGAAGCATCTAGAACCCGAGAGCATCGGAGCGGTGATCGCACCAGTGATGTTCCGATGTTTCACACGGGATCCCGGTCCCTGTGTGAAAGAGTTCGATCTCTTGAAGGAGACAATGCTTTAGATCAACATGAATCTGTTTTCTCTCTCATTCATTTTCTAAAGCCAAGGAGCTGAGAAATCCATTCTCTCTCTCCCAAAAATCGGAGGCTAAAAAGGCAATTCACCACACGTGTGCATCACGTAACCCAACTCCAGACACCCACTAAACTTCGTTATCTTTCCTAGGAAGCTTAGTACGAGTTTTGAACTTCAGAAATAATAAATTATACACCACCATAATAAGGGAGGGTTGATTGTGACTAACCCTTTTATTTTTTTTTTGGGTTAATCACACTCAGACCCTCTTAATATGGACCCTCTTAATATATGAGATATATAACTTATTATCCCTAAAAATCGAAACTCGCACTAAGCCCCCTAGAAAAGCTAACGTTGTTTAGTGAGCATCTGCAGTCAGATCACGTGATGTGCATGTGTGGTGAATTGACATTTTTGCCCTCAATTATAGCCTTTATATTTGCTCCTCGGTATCCATTTCCTCATCCCAACCAGCACTGAAAATTTCCCACCTTCCCTTTCCTCCAAATCTTGACTTCCTACCTAAAAGAAGATCTCTTTGAATGGCCTACTCTTCTCATTTCCTCCCTTCCCCTCACCTCCCCAAACTTTCCAGATCTCTCTCCATCCGCTACTCCTCCATCAATTCTCTGCCATCGCATCCATCCTTCGATCTCAAATCCTACTAGACCACTTTCCTCACACAAATCAACACCCATCTTGACTCCGCCATTCCCATCCGCTACCTTGAGACCATCTTCAAATCAATGCGGCACTCCGTCCTTGCCCCTGGCACCATGCGGGCCTCGCCCGTCACATCCATTGCCTCTTGTAAGCTTCTCGGCGAGCCCCGCCTCCGCCCCGCCGCCCGCGCCATTGCCGCCGCCCTCGAGATGGTCCACGCCGCCTCCCTCGTCCATGATGACCTCCCATCCTTCGACGCCGCCCCCTCCCGCTGTGACCTCCCCTCCAACCACTTCATTTTCAGCATCGACATGGCCATCCTCACCGGCGATGCCCTCTTCCCTCTCGCTCCCCACCACATCGCATTCGCCCTCCCTCCCCAGCTCGTCGACCCCTCCACCATTTTGCAGGTAATACGAGAAGTCATTCGGACCGTCGAGGCCACCAAAATGGCAACCAGACAGTATTTGGACCTTTGCAATGAAGCTGTGGATGCGAAAAGTGATGCTAGTGATGGAGAAGTTCAAGGAGATGGCGGTATGCGGGGGATTGTTGGGTGAGGCGACGGAAGAGATGGAGAGACTGAGGAGGTACGGGAGAACGATGAGAGTGTTACACCAAGTGGTGGATGATGTATTGATGGAGGATGAGAGAGGGATGGGGCGAAATGGGAGCAGTCCGGTGAAGATGAGGAGCAATGCGAGCGTGCTGAGGGCCATAGGGATGGACAAGGCGTTGGAGGTTGTGGTGGAGCTGCGAGGGAAGGCGAAAGAGCTGGAGGAATTTGGGGAGAAGTACAGGGAGAGGGTGATGCCCCTATACAATTTTGTAGATTATGTCGTTGAGAGGGGATTCACAGTTGAGACTGGAGCTGTATATGTTTGATGGTTGATGATAGCACCTCTGTTTCTTTAGAAGCAATGAAATTGGAAGGAGATTGCATGTAGAATTATTGGAGCTCTAACAAGTTTGGGTATTGTATCTTGGCAACCTTGGAAGTTCAATGTATCTGGTTTAAAGGAAGTTCATTGGATCTTGTTTACAGGTTAGATTTTCTTGTTCATACAAATCCTTGAGCATATTTACTTACAATATCAACTAGAACATTGGTAGGATATATGTGTACCTGAGTTCCCCAATGGCCCAAGCTGTCTATGTAATGATCCAGTATGCACATTTGTTCCCCTCACGAACACTGAACAAAGTAGTGAGGACTGACAAATCGCATTTCTTTGCTCTGCTTCAAGCCTGCACCTAACTCAGCCATGACATCTGAAGAATCACCTTCAATCACCACCTTTACACTCCCAATTAAATTGATGGCTGACAGAGAGGGAGAGAGGGACATGATGGAGTGAGGGAGTGAGGGAGAGAGAGAGAGTCAGAGACAGAGGAGGAGAGAGAGAGAGAGAGAGAGAGAGAGAGAGAGAGAGAGAGAGAGGCGGGAGGAAGAGAGGGAGTGAAACTTTTAAGAAGGGGGAGGGGGTTGAGGGTAAAATAGTAATTAAATAAAAAGAGTACAGTTTTATTTAAAATAGATGATATTAACTAACTATTGACTAATATTGGTAACGGTGCAAGCAGCTTAATGCGAGTTTCGATTTTCAGGGGTAATAAGTTATTCAACTCTCATGCTACATAGAGTCTGAGCGTCATTAATCCTAATTATAAACATGAACAACTTTAGAGAACCACAATTATTGCTTTGCAATTTTGCTCATGAATATATACTAATTAGATTTTCTTTCAGGATAATTTTTAGGGTATTACATGTATTAATATCTTTGCTCGATATGCGGTAATTCATATATCAAATCAAAAACCCTTTTTTTCTACATAACATGCAAATTAAACCCTAATAGATGACAAAATAAAATGAAATGGGGTTGAGTTTCATTTACCCCAACATTGTTGTACTCCCATAGCTTGTGGACTCCATAATCAACAGCCTGCGTGCATAAAAGCCAATTCAATTCCGTTGCCAAATCCGATCCAAAATTGGGGCTAAAAATATCTATATATATGGGAGGAGACGAAAATGAATAGGGTAAGGAGAAAGGGGATCCGTACCCGTTCACCGGCGAAGGCGCCGGCGATGACGAAGGTGACGTAGACGGAGTTCCGCCGCATGATGACGCGGTAGAGACCTTCCCATAGCCCACGCCCTGCTCTCGCCGCCGTCGCTTCCATCTCCTCTAATTGCAAAGCAACGATCTCTCTCGACCTAGGGCTGCTCTGAAACAGTAAAAATGGTTCTCTTTTTTCTTTTTAATGAGAAAAAGAATCTACATCTCTCTGTTGGACCTAGGCCCAATTCGGAAATAGGCTATTGCTGGGCTAGGGTAAAAGAAATATGGGCCACTAAGATGTTGTAATGAACTGGGCCGGCTCCATCTTTCTGTTGTGATTCCAATATTAATTATATGGGGTTTTTACGTATCTGTCCCTTTCAAAATTAGAATTTAGTCTCCCAAATCTTCATATTTATAATTTAGTCCTCAAATCCTTTAAGTTACTACAATTTAGTCCCTCAGCCATATTATAATCTTTATATTTATAATTTCTACCCCCGACTTACTTCACTTTAGTCCTCCATTTCCTCTTCCTCCTCTCTTCCTCTTCTTATTGGGTTTCCCTCTCCATTCTCTCCTTCTCTCTCTTCCCTCGTAATTAATCTCTAGAGTGAAATAATTCAGTGGAACCCAATAAGAAGAGGGAAGAGAGAGAGAGATGAGAAGAATAGAGAGAGGAACCCAATAAGAAGATGAAGAGAGGATAAAGAGAAATGGAAGGACTAAAGCGAAGTAATTCAGATGTATAACGGGAAATTCATACTAAAAATATGGCTTGGAGACTAAATTGTGGTAATTTAAAGGATTTGGGAGACTAAATTATAAATATGAAAATTTGAAAGACTAAATTCTAATTTTTAAAAATGTAAGGGAAAGATATGTAAAAATCCCTAATTATATATCTATTGTGTCTCTTTCTTCTCGCAGAGAAATCTAGTCATGAAGACTCAATAAGAGACAAATATTTCTCATCTTTCCAAATGGAGTAGTCTTAGATGAAATATCCCACAGATTTTGTTCAGACAAGACTTCTGCTCTCATTTATATTTTACTTTATTAAATTCTGATTAATGAAATGCAGTAAAATAATATAATTTTAACTGTCCACTAAGTTTGTGGTTGATTGAGATTTTTATTAGCATAAAGTATGCATTATAGCAAATCACCGAGCTATAATATATCTTAGTTTTATCAATCAAATTTATCTCAAGAAAAAGCTATAATGAAATAGACAATGGGATTAAAATCTTAAACATCTCTGATCCAGAGCCTCCATCATTGTCCCATCAAAATAAGACAAGTTTAAATTAAAATGAAAAAAAAAAAAATGGAAAACAATAACAAGCATTCTTTTCTTCTTAATTAAGAAATTAATTTTCTTATAAAATTTAGAGAGGAAAAAGTTTTATCTCGAGAAAAGATAAAAATTAGGAATTTTCATCCTGATTCAATCTGATACAATGACGAAGTTATTCTTAATTCCCTTCCTTTAAGAAAATTCTCCCGCAAAGGAATTTCTAATAACTAACAACTAAACCTTTTATTCCAAGTATTTAGGATAGGCTATATGAATCCAAAAAAATTAGTGGATCGATCATGATGATAGTCATTCTCCATTTATTTCTATTCAATATATTCTCATTTAGATATCTAGAATCACAGATTAAGAAAATATAAAAACTTTAAACACGTATGAGCCTATAGTACAGATCCTTAATAAAAAATAAAAAAAAGGCTTAGTTTGTGCCAAAATTTCTGTTCTGAGCCATCATTTTCAAGTAAATTTAACTGCAGGCTAAAAAAAAAAAAAAAAAAAGGCATAAATCAAAGGAATATATCCGACAAAAAAAAAAGGATAAAAACACTAAATTTTCAACAAACCTGGCATAAATTTTTTTTAAAACGATATAATTAAATGAAAACGAACCTTACAGTAATATATTAATTCAAATTAAGCTATATAGATATGCATGCTAAACAACAAGACAATTCTTGTTAAGATTTAAATTCACAGTATATATATATATATATATATATATATATATATATATATATATATATATATATATATATATATATATATATATATAGAAAGCAAACATAAATGTACTAATCAATGGTTGAAGCAGTGTTTAAAATAGCGATAGCGCTAACATAGCGTTTTGCCTCTATTATGTTAGATAATGTAGCATATAGTATAATACATAACGTAGGTTATGCAATTTCTTATTTATTTAATAAAAATAAATATCAAACTAAATAAAATAATTTGTATAAATCAAAAAATAAATTTAATATTTCTAAATAAATAATATAAAACTATTTTTAATACATAATCTATTATAAATTTATATTAAGTTTTACAATATTTTTTTATTTATTTTCATAAATTATATTGTCTAAAATCGTAATTATAGTCATCATCTAAAAAAGAAATTAAGATTCTATTTTTTTATTTTAATTCTAATTATTATCATTATTATAACTTATTTGTAATGTACATTTTACCTTACTTGTAATTGTTGATTTCAGTTCAGTTAAAAATTTAATAGAATCAACAAGTAAAATATTTCAGCAACCGGAGAGAAATTACAACAAGCCAACAACGAAACAATCGCAAATTTGAAAGTTAGCAATTTCACAAGCAATTAAACAAACCAACAACTAATAAAGTTTAAAAAAAATTACAGCCACTCATTGATAATCAAAATAATAATAAACAATAATATAGGAAATACTAAAAATAATATATAAAAAACGTACTCTTACATTGCACTGAGTAATTTTCAATTGTTACATAGCGTTGGAGTTTTATAATGCAATATAACGGATTTTATAACGCATTATTTTTAAAATTGGGTGGAAGAGTTATTGGTTCCAGGTTTTGTGGCTCATTTTCAATAGAAATAAAACCCTAACAAAATTGATGAGGGAGAGCTAGAGAGAGAGAGAGAGAGGCAATGGGAAGAGAGTTGTTTAGATTGGATTTTTTTTTTTTTTTCTTTTTTGTAGACTCGGGGCATAAATGAATGGGTTCAGTGAATTTGGCCTTGGCTCGTTCAATGTGTGTTGTGGGTTTACATCAACATTAAAGTCTGCGAATTGATTCTTGTTGTAGGTGAGATGTTGACCATTGAAAATTCTCCACACAGCAGTAGAGTGGGCCTGGGCCGCCCAGTCGGCTGGTCAAGGGCTGGGCTTCAAAGTTTTGGATTGTGGAAAGGCCTCACGTTTGTCTACTGTGTCGAACCTTTTGATAAAATATAAAATTATTTCTCTCAACCCTCACTACAATTTCGAAGTTTTGGTACAGTGGAAAAGACTTTCAATATAATATTAGAGCAATTCAAATTCGATTCTTGCATTTTAAAATATAAAATATTTTTTCTCAACTCTCGTTATAACTTCGGAGTTTTGGTGTAATGGAAGGGACTTTCAACACTTTTAATCATAAAGGCACACCCCAAGTATCCAAGGGTCTAATAGATGAGTTGACAAATAATTTTGCAAAAAATATATTTTTGTACACAGTTTTCTGGCTACAGTCTCAGTCTCACATTCCTATAGCTCATTAATTTATAGCCCATAAATAAATAAAAAAATTTATCGATAACGACAAGGATCCTCCGTATTTCATTAATAAGACAGTAATAGAACAAAATACAAAAGAGTCTAACCACTGAATAGTCTAAAAGCCATAGAGTATTAAAGATAGACAAACTCTAAAAACCAAAGCAGAATAAATAAACAATTTATAGCCCATAATTAAGATTAACAAATAGAAATATTGGTGGTTAATTAGTTCCCTAACCAATGAATCACCTACAACAACCGTTCAAATTTATTTATTTTTCTTATTTAAACAAGAATCTTCAAGTTCTTGTTCCCATTAAGAAAAAAGAAAAGAATAAACACTAGAAGAATTACCTAATCATCAAGTTTAAAATGCTAAGTAATTGGGGGATGACTAGGGATCCACATAGTACATGATCAGAAGGATGACTACTACAATAAAGATCTACAAAGGTTACCAAGATTAGCCTAATGATGATTTAATTAGTTATATAACTCCCATTCTACTTGGATTTGGATTGGATCATTCATCAAGGCAACAAGTGACACCAATGAAATTAGTGCCTTATCAATAGAAGGGAGTTTCTAAAGTGGCACACCATTTTTTCTAGTGAGCCCACTTCACTAAATAACTATCCGACGAATCAAAAATACCACGCAAAATGAGCTCACTAATAAAAAATAGTGTCTCTTTAGAAACTCCCTCAATTGAAGCTAGGAGCACTTGCACCTCAGTTGAAAGACTAGTCAATAGCTAGGGCGCTCTCTCTCTCTCTCTCTTCTTTTTGTCACTTGCATGCTACTATCACTAGTGAGCACACTTTTGTTTTGCGATAACTAATATATCTCTTTCTCCTAGTAAAATGTCTGGATTTCCTTTTCCACATAATATCATAAAATTTATACTATTGCTTTCGATCTGATATTTTTTAATATCTTGTTAATGAATTACAAAAATATTTTACAATAACAAAGGGAAAAAAAAAAAATTAACTAAATATTCATTTCAAGTACAGAATTTAGACTAATAACGTTCTTTGAAAATAACTTAGACTATTATTAATTCCTTTTTCAATATTCACTTATAGCCAGAAACCACATATTTTATTAAGGGAGATTAGTTTTGAACCATTCAAGTTAATCTAAATTCAAAGAGAAGGATGAAACGTATGAGCTTAAATTTCATAGTTGACAAAGGTTAATAGACTAGCAATTTATCTAACAAATGTCATGCAGAGATATAAATTCTATTAATTATCTAATTTTGACCATAATTAATAATTAACTTTGAATTAGCCAGAATGATCCCTCATGCCCTAAACAACTAGACTCCAAAGAATATTACAATTAAGGTGTTTATATTCTTTGCATTAAGCAATTGAATCACAAAGAAAAAATAATTATTAGATTTATAATTGGATCAATTAACAGATCACCAATACATGGGCCAAGGCTTTTTTTTTTTTTTTTTTTTTTTTAAGGTCAATGATTGGTATCAAAAGGAATAATTGGTGGAGGCATATCACCTACAAAAGTTTCTAACATAAAATATTAAGCTTTCATCTCTTGCATGAAAAGGACCCATCTCATTTTGGTTGAGGATTATATCACACATAAACAAATAATTAGAATTTGGTTAGGGCCTTAACTAGTAAAGGGTAAATACAACAACAACAACTAAGCATTTATCCCAAGTACTTAGGGTAGGCTATCAAAAGATAATCACGCCGGATCGATCACGTTGATAATCCTTCTCCATTCATTCTTATCAAGTAATATGTCTTCATTTAAATCTCTAGAATCCATTTCTTTTCGTATCACCTCTATATATGTTTTCTTCGGTCTTCTTTTTTACTTTTTTAATTTGTCCTACATTAATAAGCTTCTCCTCATCAAATTAGTGCATTTGTAGGTATATGTTGCACATGACCAAATTATTGTAAGCAATTTTTTCGCATATTTTCTTCAATAGGAGTTATATCTACGTTAGCACGAATATTTTTATTTCTCACTTTATCTCTCATTGTTTTTCTTTCCTTATTAGTAAAGGGTCAATGCACAACAAATTTACCTAATATGGGAAGCTAAGGATTGGGGGAGGACATACCCTAAACAAAATATGGGAGGAGAAGGACACAACTATTCAATGTCCTTTCCCTCATAATAAGCATCTGTTTGTGGAAAGGAATCTTGGTTTTAGGTATTTGACAAGGCATGGATGTCGACCCTTCAACAGAGGGATAAAATACCAAACAAATCCATTTCAAGAGGAAGGTGATTAAAAACAATGGAGAAGGTGCCTTAATGGATTAGTACTATTGCAATGTTGTTGTTATGGTTGAGAGGTTCAAATATGCAATATTCTAACTAAATGTGTGCTTATCAAAGAGGATTAGCTAGGAGATTGATTTATTAAAATATTTTTCTTTTCTATAATTGCGTGGCCATGTGATGCTAATCTCTACATACTACAACTCGTTGGGATATAAGGATTCAAATTCAAAACCTCTCATAAACCGATTATTATTGATGGTTATCAAAGGGAATTAGAATATTGGAATCAGATCAATTAAATTTGTGAATCAAAAGATATGGCCAAACACTGAGAGGTTACACGAGTGATAACATAGGGTTAATTGTATGACTAGTGAATTTGACTCGAGTTTTGGCGAGATTAAAGTCAAGATTAGTAAAAATAATAGAAATGAAAGTTGTTGGGAATTGAATTCTCTTTTGAACAAAAGAAGAGTGAATTTGTTTGGAGTTACTATTAGAAAAATGGATTGCTTAGGGATTGATAGACCAGAAAGAGAAGTTCTTGATGGAAGATATAGTTGAAAAGAGAGTTTATTAGTTAAAAATCATATTTTTACATAAGAGAGAAGTGAGTTCTAGTTAAAGACGCAGTGGATCGAGACGCGGTTGAATCTCTTTGCATTACAACCATACCATTAATCATAACTCGATCCAAATAAAATGGTCTTATCATGAGGCACAAATTGAAATCAGAGGGGAAAAAGAAATAAAATTAGGGAGCTAATGATTGGATCGCAACGCCATCCATTTCAATCTCATAAGCGTATCAAGTATCAAGATTTATAGAAAAGCAATTTCCTTTTGGCATATTATATCTAAAGAGTGCCTGTCTATCTCCAAATGAATGGATGCTGGTTTTGTTGAGCAGCAGCAGTTTTTTTTTTTTTTTTTTTTTTTTTTAATATTATTTTGCAAATAAAGATCCAATGAGAACGCACAGTCGGTTACAGGGGAGGGGAGTGGGAGTCAGTGATTCTAGTGGGTTCCTGCCAAAGTCCCCACACCATTTGTCTAGGAAATTCTTTTCACGCACACCACTTTGATGTCCACATTCTTAGTTAAGGGGTAGTCTCCATGTAGTTTTTATATTTACGCATAGCAAAAAATATAATTACAGAATATAATAGTAAATTTGTAATTTTTTATAATTTTGAAAGGTGGGCATAGTGAGCAAAGAGGTGTGCTTAAATAGAATTTCCCCAGTTTCTCTCTCTCTCTCTCAAAAAGCCTTTAGTTTCTCTCTCATCCCACTTCAGAGACAAAGTCTACAAGGACAAGATCTTCTGTGTACCTCTTGGATGAATTCCGGGGTTGAAATTATTACAAAGCACAAAAAGAGAGTTGACAGCAACTCAAGACTATCACAAACAACCACAAGAAAGTCTCTTCAAGCAAGCTCAGCTGCTCAACCTCAAGTTCACATGGTAATATTGTTGAAGAAGTCTAATTGTTACCTTGTTTTTATTTTTATTTATTTATTTATTTATTTATTTGGTTCTAGTTTGATGGGCTGAGTTTGTTTCTGTTGTTGTTGATGACATGCAGAGAAATTGAAGGTGGAGAGAAAAAAAATTGTTAATAATAATGCTTAGAGGAGAGAATTCTTGGGTGACTGCAGCAGCAGCAGCAGCAGCAGCAAGCCATCACTCTGGGCCTTCTTCTTCTTCTCCAACTTCAACTTCAACTCGTCACCATCATCACCCACTTCCATATGGCATCCAACCTCCAGCAGCAGCTGCTGCCACCAATTTCTTGTACTCTTCTTCAATTTCTGATTCTTTTTCTACTGTTTTTTTTTTTTTTTTTATGGTTTTCTATGCAAGTTCAGTTTCTAATTATCAAGATCCTTTCTTTAGCTCAGTTTTCTGTTCTTTCAAATCCTCTAATTGGTCCTTCTTTAGGATGCACTTTCATCATCCAACTTTAAAAAAAATTTAAAGAATTTTTTTAATATACAGTCTCTAATGGGATCACACCACTCCCCCACCAATTATCCATTCATTCTTTGAGCATAAACAGTGGCTAAAGCATCCTTATCCATTAATGGGTTCCTTTTTTTTCTTTATGCTCAATTCATTTTTCTGCTTCTATATATATATATATATATATATATATATATATATATATATATATATATATATATATATATATATGTTTTTAGTTTTTTTGTACATTTTGAATGATATGGACCTTGTTTGCTTGCTGTTCAGTGATCAGGAGGGAGCTGCCTATTTTGGTGAGCTTGAAGAAGCTCTCATGCAGGGAGTTGTTGGCATTAATAGAAGTGATGATCAAGATAGTAAACGTATGCTCTCTCTCTCTCTCTCTCTCTCTCTCTCTCTCTCTGTGCACAAGAGGCCAGGATGGTGTGATATCTTTTGGTTCAGAGGCAAACCTGCTCCATCTTCAAAGCAAGCAGCCTTGCCAGCAAATTTTACTAACTCTCTCTCAGAGTGAGAAAAGGAATAGAATATAAGTCCTTTTGGAAACAAGACTGGCACCCTTAGTACTTATTTTCCTTTTCTTGTTACAAAGAGATAAGAAAAAGTGTTGCAGGCTTTTAATTTGTGATGATCTTCTATAAAAACTGCAGCTTTTTTCACCACAAGACCCCCTCCCACTCTTGAGATCTTCCCTTCTTGGCCAATGAGATCTCACCAGTCCAACAAGGTACAGCACTCGCTTGCACACAATTTCCATTGTTTTTCTTGGGCTTTCTATTTTTATTATTATTTTTTAAATTGTTTTTTGGGTGGTGGTATTAATAGGGGAGCTCTCAGTCAGCAGAGAGCACAGACTCAGGATCAGCTCAATACACAATTTCTCAGCTGGAATCAGAGTCCCCAGTGAGCAATAAAAACTCATCAGAGCAAACCTCTGGTGAGCCCAAGCAGCAGCAGCAGATGATGGTGATGGCAAATGATGCCTCCAGAATTGGTGCAGCTGCTCTAAATCATCAGCCCAAGCCCCATGACAAGGTATATTGAGATGTTTTTTTTGCACAAATCCCAAAAAAACAAAAAACAAAAAAACTCACAAGAGATAGATTATCAGTGATCTTCAAGCACAGTACATTGTCAACACAGATCCCTATGAGAATACAAGTTTTTTTTCCCCCCTACTCTTTTACCACTTCTGCACTCTTCAAACCCTAGCACACTGCTCCAAACACTATACATGTACATTTTTCAGCTGCAAGGTTTATTTACATGCACTGCCCCTACCAGCTTTCATTTTCTTCAAGCATTAAATGAAGGTCCAGTTTGTGAGAGTGATGTTGATACAAAAAATATAAATATACATACTGATTACTGACATATATATATATATGTACTATGGTTTTGTCTTTGATATGTTGTTTAAAACAAACCAATCTTCTTATAATCTTTGTTATCTGATCCTGTCCTGTGTGTTGTTAGTCTTTGGTTTTTTTTTTTTTTTTTTTTTTAAAGTTTTTTTTCTCCTATCATATGTTATTTTAAGCACCAATTTTTTTTTTTTGTATTTTTAAATATCAGAGGAGGGTGGCTGGTTCAACCACAGAGAGAGATGGCAAGCCACTAGATGCCAAGGTTATGAGAACTTTCTCTCTCACTCTTTTGATTGCACCATGCATGAAATATATGTATGCATACATACAAAATTACAGTAATTATATTATTGCATATCTGTGTACATATGGTGGTTGCACAGATGTATCATGTATGTGTACTTTGGTGCCATGCGTATAGATGCATGCAGGCATGAATCATGCATGTAGTATTGAGTAGAATGAATATTTGTCAAGCATCCAAGTTGGTTCATTCTAATCATAGATAGCACTTATCAAGTAACAAATTATTGATTTGCTTGTCTACATGTATCTCATTTCATTTCATTTCATTTGCTAAATATTATGTAAGAGTAATAACAATTAATATATAAATAAATAAACAGCTTATGTGATGTTTGTAAAAAAAAAAAAAGATGGTCCATGTAAACTGTGTACAGTGAAAAGAAAAGAAAATTTTGAGTAGGTTATCAAAACAAAGAATGTATTGGTGAGTGTATGATGATCAATTTGAAGCTGAATACTTCCGCAAATTTTGAATATACAGACTTTGAGACGCTTAGCTCAAAATAGAGAGGCAGCAAGAAAGAGCAGACTTAGAAAGAAGGTGACTTTTTCAACTTTTTTTCTCTGATAATTTTTAAGGGGGAGGGAAAAAAAGAAAAAAAAAGATAACTTTTTTATGCATTATATAACCCCCATATACTGACTTTTTCATTCAACAGGCCTATGTACAACAGCTAGAAACCAGCAGAATGAAGCTTGCACAGCTAGAACAGGATCTCCAGCGAGCACGATCACAGGTTCAGTCAAATAATTAATCATTGTTCAATCGTTTGTTTGGATTTTTGATCCATTTTTGGATGACGATCACACTCAAACTGCGTCGTTTTATAGGGTCTGTTCCTAGAAGGGACCAATGCAGGTGCAAATATCAACTCTGGTAATAATATGAACACCCAATCCTCATACCAAAATTTGCTGAAAGATCATTAGCAAAATACTTGCATGTATGATAGGCACAGCAATGTTTGATATGGAATATGCTCGATGGTTGGATGAGAACTACAAACACATGACTGAGCTACGAGGAGGCTTGCAGGCCCATCTGCCCGATGGCGACCTAAGGATCATAGTTGATGAATGCCTAGCGCATTATGATGAGGTCTTTCGGCTGAAGGGCATTGCTGCTAAGTCCGATGTGTTCCATTTCATAACTGGGATGTGGACTACTCCAGCCGAGCGCTGTTTCATCTGGATGGGCGGATTCAGACCATCCGACCTGCTCAAGGTTGGTCACCAAATTTCTAGTACTTGCCAATAACAATTCGAGGCTAATGTTGTGTGTACACACACACATACAGATACTGATGCCTCAGCTGGACCCGCTGACGGAGCAGCAGCTAGTGGGGATCTGCAACCTCCAGCAGTCGTCGCAGCAGGCAGAGGAAGCCCTCTCACAGGGCCTTGAGCAGCTGCAGCAGTCGCTGGCCAACACGGTAGCCAGTGGGTCCCTCAACGAAGCGGCCAGTGTGGGGACCTACATGGGCCACATGGCAATGGCACTGGGGAAACTATCCAACCTTGAAGGATTCGTTCGACAGGTACTTGTTCTTCTTATGTGATCACTAAATCCTCATAATTGGAGGATGATGATGATGATGATGCGTTAAGGATTGGTCGATATTATACTTGATTAGAAAAATATTTAGATGGGTCCTTTGGATTGATCATGATGGATTGTTTGTCGAAATCCTGTTCAAATAGTAGTAGATATATATTGCTAATGTCCATATATGTGTGGAGTGTTCTGAGTTTGCTTGCACTTCTATCAACTTGGATTATAAGCAACATTATAAACTTTCTAAGTTGATCAACACATCGATTTCTCTTTAAGTCTCAATACACCCTTGAAATTCTAGGATCTATGTTTCTTTTCATCGTTGTTGTTTTCTTCGCTCCATTAGATGTTTACAATGACAATATGCATTATTTGTAGATGCTAACTTTTTATTTTCCCAAATGCTTTGAAAATTCATCAGTAATATAGTTTTCATATAAAGCTCACATCTCTTACAGAATTCACAATTTCACTTTGATCTATTTATCTCATCAGTTTCCAATTTTTTGGCAAAGGACTTTGTTGAGTTCTTGCCTTCATTTGTCTACTCAATTTGATGTAAAAGTTTCAAGAATGGAACATCATTATTCAAAAAAGAAAAATAACCTGCACAGTATAATTTTCATAAGAACTAAACCTTGAAAATTTCTTTTGTATGTCATAGTCAATAGTTTCTTGAGCAAATTCAAACCAAATAAAAGTTAAACAACAACAACTAAGCCTTTCATCCCAAATACTTGGGATAGGCTACATAAACCAAAAAAGAATCACGCCGGATTGATCGCGTTGATAATCTTTCTCCATTCATACCTATCAAGTAATATCTCCTTATTTAAACCTCTAGAATCCATATTTTTTGTATCGGGGGTTACACCTACCTTATCACAAATATTTTCATTTCTCATTTTATCCCAACTAGTGTTGTCGCATATCTAGTAAAGTATGTGTATATCTGTTACACTTATCTTTTGTGAATGACTTTTTTTTTATAGCCCAGCATTCCGTGCCATATAATAAATCTGGCCTAATAGCAGTTCTATAAAATTTTTCCTTCAGCAGTCCTATAATAAAACCAAATAAAAGATGGCATTAAATATTAAAAAAATAATTTAAGTAAAATTATCATGTAACATAAATCTAAGCTATATCTATCATGTTTTAAAATTATTAGGTGAAGAAAGAGTATATATTCTTTTTTGAATAATGAAAAATGAAAATGACAAGATCCTGCATATATTATTCCTGTGTCATTTTCTCCTCAGTATATATTTTAGCCTCTCCCTTTCTCTATCTTTTGTTTCTTTGTCAGTACTTGTAACAGACCCATCAAAATCAAAAAGCTATATTCTTCCCATTTTTATATGTGCTAGTGCCTCACAAGAAGCTGCACATGTTGCTATCCATGTACAATAGCAAGAAAAGGATGCAGCAACATAACTTTTAGATACTTGGGGTAGGGCCAGTTCACACACCTTTTTTTTTTTTTTTTTGCATGTGGCAAAGTTTCATAGGCCATATCCATTTTCTTTTGTGGACCAAAGATTGTTATTTAATTGAATGCCTAATTTAATTATGAAGATGTTGTATAAGATTTGCTTAAATAAGGATCTAATTGTTTTCTAATTGCTCAATTTGTATTACTATGCATAAAGAAGCCTATCAATTATTGTTCTAGCAATAAAAATTGTATGTAACAGTCCAAAATCCAATGCAGCAGACAAATCTTTCAGTTGCAACTCTTATACAATATATCATAGGCTTCTGTCTATCTAGACTTCTATTTTGTCTTTTTTTTAAAATTATTATTATTAAATATCCCTATTTGGAATAATTGAAGCTTTTTTCATTATGGGTTTTAAAGTTGTTCATGACAATTGAATTTTAAAATTTTCATAAAAATACAGGCTGACAACTTGAGGCAGCAAACCCTACACCAGCTGCGCCGCATACTGACAATCCGACAAGCAGCAAGGTGTTTTCTGGCCACCGGGGAGTACTACAGCCGCCTTCGTGCCCTCAGCTCCCTCTGGGCCTCTCGCCCCCGCGAGTAAGCTATCCTTTTTCCCCAGTTATATGCTTATATTCCTTTTTTTTTTTTTTTTTTTTTCTCTATCATGGATTTGATTCAAACTAGCTGAAAATTCTTGAATTGACCATATACATATATATGATATGAATGATGAATATATGATTATTTTTTGAATGTGTGTACAACCAAAAGCCAGCAGTAAATGATTCTCTTCTATAATTCACCAATTCCAGGATCTATCGTTTCAGGACCACCTAAAACACATAAATGAAGAAAGCTACAGTGTGATATCAATGAACTATTGGGTCCACTCTATCTAGGTTTAGACCCAAAGCAACCCTGGAATGGGAAAATGCCCTTGTCTCCCTCCATGATGTTGGATTTCTTCACTTGCAGTTTCAAAGTTGCCTTCTATTTCAACTACCAAGACTCTTTCTTAGTATTTTGCCCATCAATATGTCATCAAGACAAGGGATTTTGTTGCAAAAGTGATGTAAGCCATGTTCTTGCTAGTTCATCCATTTCTGGTTGCATCCCTTTTTCTCTCCATAGAATCATCAAAACTCCACAATCAACAGACTTTCCATTTAGTTTTCACCAACATAGACTTCACTGGAGTAACTCTGTACAGTCCAAACATTTCCATTATAAGTTTCCGGTTGTTTTTACCATGGATAGAAATAATTGTGTTGTTCAACTTTACTTTGGATGCACTGCAGGAACATGATCACAGAGGAGAGCAACTACCCCACAACTACAGACCTGCAAATGATTCATCATCAGCCAGCAGGACACAGTCATTTTTCGGCATTCTGATTGGACTATTTACAAAGATAACCAAGCCATCAACTCATTTTCGATTCGTAATGAGAGAGAGAGAGAGAGATAGAGAGGATGATTGTTCTAATGTTGCTGAATAGATTGCACTTTAGCCAAAAAGGGAGCAGAGAGGAAAGAGAGGCTTTTGAATAAGATGATGGTAGGCCTTAGGAACTAAAGCAGGGAAAAGGATGTAATGTTTTATGCCTTAATTACGTAATTGATAGTTTTAAATATTTTATTGCAGTGTAGATAAGAATGAGCATTTCTTTTTTGTTACCACTACATCCATGATCCATACATCCCTATCTATATAAAGTTATTATCTAATTTTAATAAGTTAATATATTTCCACAGCTTGTATTAGAAAAGGACAAGTCAGGAGGTTGTACCTTTATTAAATGCAAATTTGTATGTATTTGCTACAACCAACTCCCCTACTTTTTCTTTAAGATGTGGAAAGTGTTATAGATAAGTATGTATATACAATGTGACAATACTGTGGATGGCTTTTATGAGTTTTTATATTTAGTTTTGGGTTTGGCCTCCCACCATGGAGAGCATTGGGCGCATGGTATGGGCGTGGTGGATGCAAATGGGTATATATTTCAACTATATGTTGGAATGTCTTGTAACTACAACTACTCAAAATATTAGCCCCAGCATGTAGTTTGATCGTACATAGTCGTGACTCCAACTGCTGCAATTGAAATATGCAATCACAAGCTTACACTTGAAGGCACATAACAAGGAGTCCTAATGTATTGTTATCAAACATTGATAACAAGCATGGAACAAATTAGAACGTAGAAGGTACAATTTGTTTATGGTGTCAAAAGGAAGTAATAAAAGAGAGGCATCAGAGTATAACTCAACAGAGTATTGAGCACAAATTTATCGGTGACTAGTTTGTTTAACTTGACCACAGTTTACAGAATTACATGAGAGAATGAACGTAGAGATGATTTCAGGTGTAAGAAAGTGATAAAATGGACCGAAGTTGCAATAGAGTACTAGCTCTAGAAGGTTTTTCTAGTCCAACGAAATAATGTTCTGTGGTCAGTAAAAGATAGCAAATGTCGAAATAATTGACTTTTTACCTGAAAGCATAGAAACCCTGGAAACTGACGTTGAAAAAAAATCTGATTTCAATATGAAAAGAGATAAAAGAGTTCAAATGCCCTACTAAAAGAGAAATAACTGCCATACTTCAATTCAATATGTATCATGGTATGCATGTATTCATAATTCCATATAGCCTGCTATAGTCTTTGCAGCATTTGTCTCATATATAGCTCTTTACTGTCAACTGTATATAGTTTTCTTTCTTTAAATATAAGGAGCTAAAATTAGAATTTATTTTTCCTCCCAGTTTAGTGATATCTGGTCAATATTCATAGATAGGAGAACAACTTTGGTTTCATCAAACATATGTTTATATGCGACAAGAAAACAAATACAAATATATGTGCAAGCGCAACATTACATAAATCTGCAGTCATTTTTCCCCATCACATCACATCATTATCAGAACTTCGATATATGAATAATAAATAAAAGGTTTTCACTCATCAAATTGATATTGGCTACAAGAATGCTGCAGAGCAATAAATTTAAGATAGAGACACCCATAATAAAAGAGGAAAAGCGAGACAGGGAAGCCTATGACCATTTGCCAATAGAACAAGGAAAAGGACGAGCTTGTAGCACCAGACAATGAAATAACTTTGTTGGGAGTAGATGCTTACATTTCTATATAATCCATATTAGGAGGTCTAAACGCCACCCGAAAGGTTAACTCCACCTAATCCCCATTGAAGGGAAAAAGACATAAGAAAAGAGTTAAATAAAACCAATACTGATAAAGAAGTCTAGAGAATTTATGATTTCATAGTTGTTGACAAATGAGAACCACCATGTCAATTTCTAAGTATCTTACAGAACAGGTTAAAACAGACAACACATCAGATATTTTATAAAATTGACTAGGATGAACATACAGGGATGTAAGAGACAATTTCGTGAAACTTATAAAATTCTTGAGTTAGCGATGTTGCTATATAACACATGTCAAATTAGCATCAGACAGCTTTATAAGAGTTCTCCACCAAAGAAATGTGGGTAGACGCAAATTTATAGTCAGAGTTGAGACATCTTCAAGATTAAATAGCAAAGGTGATAATTTATATTATAGCTTCCATGTCCAAATGTTCCTGCTTATTTCTATATATCACTATGGAGATAAAAATTACGCTTAAACAATAAACTGTTATGTACATAAAGCATAATTCACATGAGACAAATTCCTCATGTGCCCCATTTATGATTTATAATGTAACTTTCCAGTGCTAAAAGAAAAAAAGGATTGGTGGAGTTTGTCATACAGATCATTGTTACTTGGAGTATCATCCGATCCTCCTATTTTTGACAAGTGCCATAATTTTGACCACTCTTTCAAAATTTTACCATGTTTCCTATTCGTTCTGATCAGAGGCTGCTTTTCTCGACCATCTTCTCAGTAGTTTTCCAGTCTTCAACCACACCTAAGGCAACTAAAAGTACACACATCACACAGACGCCTCTCCCATGACCTGTTGCATATCCCACCAACCATCATAACATTAGGTGAAGCTTACAATCATATATATATATATATATATATATATATATATATATATATATATATATATATATATATATATATATATATATATATATATATATATATATATATGAGTAAACAAAAAATTCACCGGGGGTGAAGAGAGTTCTTTCACCGCCGCTTAGGTGGCCCAATAAAATTATTACACGTGATGCCATTCAAGATAACAAATAAAAGAAGAAACTCCCTTCACCGCCGGTGAATTTCCTATTTACTCTCTCTCTTTCTCAAATATATATATATATATATATATATATATATATATATATATATATATATATATATAATGATAAATGTAATGAGATATTGCAAGTTGATTGGTACACGGCAATAAAAAAAGTAATTAGTTGATCAACAGATGCATAAGGTGTACCAGAAAGTCTCAAAGAAAAACTATTTGATTTTGTTCTAGTATAGATCCTAATAGAATATAGGAAGCAAGCAAGCCCTTAGTCCACACATTATCTTTGGTAAAGATAAAAATTCTTCAGCATATTTCTAGTCTACACCATTCATTAAACCATGTGTTTTTCGTCTGAATAATAGCATGTTTTTTAATTTAAAAAATCCAGCAAATTTTTTTTATAACCAGCCAAAGAAAAGTAACAAAGAAACAGTTCCCAATTCAACATCATTAGTCCATATCATTATGTTTAATCTCCTACCATTCCCCTTATCAACTTCTCCAGTAAAGGCTGATAGAATCAATAATTCCTAAATAAAACTCTACTAACTTTGAGAAATTTAATTGTGAAGAATCTTACAGCATGACTCCCAATTTAAGCAGAAATTGCATATAAGTTTTTTGACAATAACATTGTAAAGCTTGTTTTTCAGTTACTTCCAAAAAAAGGAGAATTCAAAAATTTTTAACCTTGCATAAGCAGAATCTTGAAATAGCCATAACTACTATAAAATTCTGATGAATAAATAATTAACCAAAATGATTTTTACATGATAAGGTATGCTGCTCTCTATATATACATCAAACAAATCAAAAAATCAAATGAGTAAAACAATACCCAAGCAAAAGGAAATATAAACAAATATATAAGGACCTCTTATGGTGGCCCACCATTTAGTTCTGCTCTACCTTCTCCGTGAAGTATGAATCCGTGGTCGTGGCAAGTTTTCCTTCTTCAATCTCAAGACCTTGGTATAGAACTCAAGGGCTTAAACCTAGCAAGTAATGCATAAAAAATGAGCCGTAGTATCAGAACAGGTGTATGCGAATATAATATGTTAGTGTCAGTCATGATAACATGAAATGAGTGATAGTCTACGTAAAACAAGCCGCAAATAAACATGTAAGTGGCATGTATAATAACCATGTAACATATAATCCGTCATCATCAAGTATTTATGAGTTTTGAGTCAATTGATGGATGGAATGCGTGCACCATCAAAGTATTGTTCTCTAAATCGGGACTATGGAAATGTCAGGTATATAGGTTCTGGATTTTACCTCCAGGGAGGACCACAGAAGTGGATTTTGAATTATACCTTCTAGGAGGTTCACAGGAGTATTCTCTAGATTTTACCACCGAAATGGATGCCATCAGATGGACTGTAGAGTTGGAATAGACTTCGGTAATACCATGTAACTAGATTTTTTAGATCAGGTTGTGCAATCTTTATCATTTCTTATAATAAGGCACTAATCCATTTAGTTTTCTTTCAATCTCGTATCATGTTATACATAACTTGTCGAGACCTCAAGGCATATCAAGTAATAATCGAGCACTTGTCTGGCATCCAAACTAAGGACTAGAAAAACTGTCTCGCTATATATAGATATAATACCCCGAGATTCCTTACTTCCGCACATCATATGTCCCATTTACCATGTCTCGCATATCAGGCCTTTATTTAATCACGTCATATTATGTCATTTATCATATCTCGTGTACAAGCAAAGTGCCATGACCGTGTCAAGTATCAAGTAGTATCGGCTCATGATAAGTATCTCAAACCATACTTTAATTCCATATCACATATATATTTTTCGTATCACATACTATATTTCCTGTATTTTGTATCTGGTATCACGTTAACTATTGTAATAACCCTTAATTTTCATTAGACATAAATAAATAAATAAATATAAAAATAAATATGACATTTCACTTTCTATAACCTCCTAAACCTTTCATCTTCTCCAACTCCAAACTTTTCATCTTCTTCATTATTTAAATCATGAAACTCCATATTTAATTCTCAAAATTAAACTTTTTAATTAACTAAAAATCTTTTGTAACTCTCAATCCTTTCAACTCTTAAAACCTCCCAAGCCTTTCACCTTCTGAACTCACATCCTTAACTCTAAAATTAAAATCTCTAATTAAATTAAAGCCTTTCATATTCTCAACTCATTACTTATTCATTTCTCTAACTCCCATTCTTTCATCTTCTCCATGAATTATCTACATTAAACCTCCAATTTAATTCTATAACTCCTCAAACTCTTCAGATTCTATAACTCCCTAAACTCTTCACATTTTGTAACTCCTAAATAACTCCTCAAACCTTTTAGATTTTATAACTTTCTAAACCCTTCACATTCTGTAACTCCTAAATCCAATCCTATATAAACTCCTAAATCAAAACATATTCCTCTCATTCTAAATATTATTCTCTAACATTCTCATCTCTCACTCATCTCGCCGGAGCCACATTCAAAGCGACTGCAAAAGCCGCCGTTGGAGCCGCCACCACTTCACCGGAGAAGAGTATCTCCTTCCATCTCTTTTCACATTTTAGATTCTCACTTTTTGACAAGAAATTGCTTCGTTGATTGACACCGGAAACCGAAAATCCAAGTGAGTTCTTTTTGGACTCACTAAACATGCTAATTTTTCTTATAGAAATATTACTTCAATTATATCATCTAAATTTGTGATTACAAATACTATTTCTTTATATTGTTAGAATTTAATTTGTAGAAGCTAAATGTGTTATTACAAGTGCAATCATTGACATATCTGTTATTTCTTTATGATGTTAGAAATTAAATGATTACTTGTTAAATTACAGCATGTAGTTAGGTCTTTAATAAATCATGAAAAATGCTATAATCGTGGAAACATACTGTTTGTGATATCATTCTATATCGGTGTCTAGAAAAGTTTTGTATGCTGATTCTCTAATTAAGGAACGTGCAATGCACGGAAAACCTCCCAGCATTCATACACTGGCCTGGCCAATATCTGTATGATATCTCAAATCAGTAAATCCTTGATATAACCAATTGTGATTTATTGAATAAAATATAAAACAGATTCTATAAATTATGTTGTTAACAAATTAACAAAATCTAATTGAAATATTGTACCCGAAATTCAATATACAAGTTATGAAAACCAGAATTTAGACATGCATGTACTATACTTAAATGACACTGGGTTGGGGGAGAAACTGAGTGATGGAAATATACTCTGTTTCGGTTATAAACTTGTTAAGTTGTACAACTGAATATTTCGCACACCATGGGTGCGTGATGATTTGCTGGATCATACCTGATTATAATTCCTGTTTGCCTGACGGCAGGTCCGACTCAGCACCGGACAATCCTGTGACCATTTCCTGGGTCTGTACAGGAAACAATCGAAACAGTTGTATCCCATCAGTTAGATTTTCCAATTATATGCATCCTAAATAAACTTGCTATGATTGTGACCATACTAAAAGATATTTGCTTTAACCTGTCACTTAATATTATCGTTAATTATGAATTTAATATTTTTCTAAGACTTGCATTATTACCATATTAGACATAATTATTACATCACATTTTTCTGTATTTATTGTGTTTGTCGCTATCTGACGACCTGGATATGCATGTCCAGTGACTGAGTTGAACCCTATTGATCCTACCGCGGAAGACATGGAGTATTTTGCTGAAGTGACCGAAAATCAGTAGTTATCATATACTTAGTTTGTATTAAATGCAGTTTTTTCATATTTTTGAACCTATCATTCCTTAATGGATGTTATCTTAAGTTATCCAGTATCGTCCTTCTGTTTTCTTTATGTAATAGACTTCATGGATCAATGAATGTCAGTTTATTTATCTACGTGTATTTATTCTTTGTGGCTGTGATATTATAATTAAGACTTTAGCATATTCAAACTGAATATGTTGCCGGTACCTGCTACACGTGCTCATATACCGTATATTGGGAGCGGGGCGTGACAACTATGTCCCGATGTTGTAGTTGTTATACATGAGTATATGTTTCACGTTTTTGAATTGCGTCTACCCATCCATTGGCTCATAGGTGTTTTAACACGAGACCCATCCATCTAAAGTACATAATGCGATGCTATCAGATACAATCTTCAGGATTATAACTAATTCACTGCCTCAAACTTCTTAGATGCACTGATTCTTGAGTATGTTTAACACTTTATGTACATTACCTGGGGCCAACCATATTATCTACTCCCATAAGTTATAGTAAACTTCTAAATTGCTAGTTAAAGATCAAAACCAAGTCATATTCAAAATTTGTATATAGGAAGCTCATGTTTTATACACCTGTTTTTGGGTAAAATTTTTTGTCGAATTGATTATTCATATCTAAGAATACGACTTCAGATTTTGGGCCTGACCTACTCTTCCAAGCCCATCAACAAGGGCTATTTTAGCTAAATGACATTAATAATAGTTCAAGGATTTCAAACAAGTGAATATTTCAGTAAGTATTTGGTGTTATTAATACACATTAGAAGCCCCATAATTCACAACTTGTTCTCACCATTGTAATTGCTCCGTCAACTAACCTTAACATTTAATATATAGGAGGAACGGGACACCTACCCACCCCTCAATAGACACGGCTACACACACCCACACTAGCGACTTTCCATTAAATGTTGAAAATATAGTTTTAACCCCTTTTCCACCATATATTCACTAGTTGCCCACCATCACTTTATTCTCTTCTCACTATTCACCTTTTGAAATTTTGATCAACACATATCTCAAAGCAAACGAATAGTAAAATATGTTTTATTCGTAGTCCAATTCTTTCTCTACACACACATATATAGCTTGCTCATTAATCACTTTCCTACCTATTTTTCCTAATTATTTAAACTCCTCGACCATGAATTTTGCTCTCTATGTTTAGAATTTAGATGGTGATAATTAAAATTTAAAACCCCTTCGCCACATACTCCTCATCCCTGACGTTTTCGTTCTCCTTTTGAGACCAAACATAGACCCCCAAGTCCTTACTTTCTTCCTCTCTCTTCTTCACCATTCCCATACTATAACAAGAACTTAAATCCAACCTCTTTCCTCCTCTTCTTGCTTCTCGATGAACCTTCTTTCTTCATGTTTTCTTCCTCTCAGACCGCTCTCATTCCCAAAATCCTACTTTAACTTGAATCCAATCCACATAAAATGTTATTTCATAATTCCATATTAACAGATTTAATTGGATTAGCCTTTTTTGCATTTTTGGGTGGGATGGGGGTCCGTAAATACCCCAAAATATATGTATCGAAACATATGTGTGAGTTTTATGACTCTCTTAAAAGCCTCACCATTTTGTGCTTCTACAAAAGTAAATATTCGTGGAGCATCCTTTACCACTTTTGTTCTATACTGCTAGATTCTTCTATGTAAATAAGCAGCAACATGCAATTGAAGTTTCTTTCCTTGGTAAAGGTAAGAAGCTATTGACTTTGCATGAGAAAGGGAGAGAGCTTAATTTAGTTTAAGTGGCTACAAACAAAAATTCCACCAGCCATCAAGATCTTACATAAACTGGAATTAATCAGAAGTGTTATCCGTATTTTAGGAATTATACATTAAAAATGCACTCAACAATGAAATAGAACTAGAGATTACTTTACATAGAAAATTACCTGAAGCGAAAAGCATCACCAGATCGTGGATGGGGTCCATAACCATGCCTTTGTTGTGTTGCCTGTTTAAGTTCTCGATCACCATCTGTAGTTTTGTTGACCATTGTGCCAATAGAACGTTTTCGTTTCATCTTTTTGTCCCACCCTTCCCCTCCGACAGGTAGTCCATGCAACTTGTCATTTAGGGGGCATTGAAACCCCATTGCACGCCGTCATCATGCTTCTCTCTTTGGCAATAAGGGTGCTCTTATCCTTGTCTAACGTTGCGCCCTGTCTCACAGGAAGAGTGTTACACCCCTCTGGTTGAAGAAAAAAAGGCAAAGAGACCTGTTTAAGAAGATAGAGAAATTAGATATTTGTATTTTATAATAATATTTTTGAAACATGCATGCCAAACAACCTGTTGAACAATATTTGCCCTCAACTTGTGCTTTTCATCTTTCGCTACAAGTGTCATGTTATTCTTATCATACTTAATGACGGCGGACGGAAGCAATTTAGGATTTGTGGTGGAGAAATTGGGGAAGAACTTAGGATTTTGGGGATAAATTAGGATTTGGATCTCACGTCTAGGTGAATCACACGCCCACTCTCTCACTTATCACTCGAGAAAAAATTTGATAAAGCAAATCATATACTCTCAAAAGAAATCATATTTCACTCTCTTTCAGAAATTAGGGTTTTACAGACCATATATATACAAAATTCTAAAACAACAAAATAATAACAAATCTAATCAAAACTCTAATCCATTCTAATCAAATCTAACTAAAAGCTAATCAAATTAAATCATATCAAATCCAACTAAATAACTAATCTCATCTCTATCACTTAACTCTTTTTTTTTTTCTGGAATGGATTTTCCTCTTTAAACTTTTATATAGTTTCATTATCTTCTCCGTACTGAAACACAATGGTCATACTCTACTTTAATCCCACAGAGGAGAAGTAAAAAAACAAACTAGTTTCTCTTGTACATTGCTTAAGTCATAAATAATAGCTTCTGGGGCAATCTATGCATTGCATACTATTATTGGGTCAACATATGGCAAATACATGTGCAAATACACAACAAAAGGAGCTCAACATATGTCTGCATTATCTAGGAATTCATTATCTACTTTATCTTCCATTATTCAATATGTCAGTTTCTGAATTATCAACTGTTCTGATAAGAAATGGGCTAATTTTCTAAACGGTACTGGTCCTAGAGGTTTAGCTGGGGCCTTAGTGGTTACCAGAATGAATGAAGTTGTTCAGAACTATAGCTCCTCTTGTTGCGGAGGATACCAAGTATGTGGTGTGAGTGGCAGAAGAAGCTATGATGGGTTTCCCTTCTCTTATGGTTAACAGGCCAGAAGTTGTAGTGCTAGATTAACTAAGCATTCCTGATAGTTTGTTAAATAACGTTATTTTGTTGTTTTGTTTCAAAGATACAACAATGATGCAAGGATATTTGTTGTTATTGTTTCAAAGATATTTTGTTGTTTTGTTTCAAAGATACAATAATGATGTAATGATGTTCAGAACTATAGCTCCTCTTGTTGCGGAGGATACCAAGTATGTGGTGTGAGTGGCAGAAGAAGCTATGATGGGTTTCCCTTCTCTTATGGTTAACAGGCCAGAAGTTGTAGTGCTAGATTAACTAAGCACTCCTGATAGTTTGTTAAATAACGTTATTTTGTTGTTTTGTTTCAAAGATACAATAATGATGCAAGGATATTTGATCAGATCAGTAATATATGTGATCTGATTTTGATGGAAATATAATAGTCACGATCTTTTGATTTAATAGTTTGTCCTGGACTATAGAGTTGAAGGTTTGTTTACCTTACCCAAGAGCTAAATGAAGTTTATGGCTAAAGGATCTCCTTTTCATCCTTAATCCTTTTTTCTAAAAATAACATATGGCTACACTAGTTACACTAAGGGTGTGTTTGGCTCACTAGAAGTAATAGAAGTGAAGAACAAATTAAGAAGTAGCTTCCAAAATGGAAGTAGAAGAAGACTTCTTCTTTTGTTTATTTGCTAATTTTTGGTGGGAAAAAATTGTTTTAGGAAGTGAGGGAAGTATTATTTAATTGATTAAATAAAACTAGGCTTTTGGTTTTTATGCATAAAAGTGCAACTTTTGAATGATAACGATGACATACAAATAAAATATTATTTTTAAAAAGTAACTTCCTATTTATTTCTTGGCCAAACAAACAATAAAAGTAGTGGAAGTATCCTTACTTCCACTACTTACATTTTACTTCCATGCAAACAAACACGCCCTAAGAACAGTAAAAGTAATTGTAGAAAGTCAACAGAACAAATGCCTCATAAGAAATTCAAACCCGTACTTCCGCCATCGAAGAGCATACACGCTCACTTGGAACACCATTTTTCGTCGTTTCCTCCAGTCTCTGAACTGCAATGTCGGAAAAGTTGAGTTACTTGACTTCTCATTGGACTGTAGTTTGCGATACCTCTTCAGATTCACTAAAGATTCTTCAATCAATTTTGCTTTCTCTCTGGTAAAAGATAAGCACATTCAGCAAATTGAATTGAAAGAAGCCTATGCGTAAATTAAACATCCTTCAGGTGTGAAATGGTTTAAGGTTTGTAGCAGCTTATTTTGCCCTGGAATTGACGTCCTCAACACCTCCTCTGATTCGTTTGAGCTCATCCCATGACACTGGAGGAAGGGGCTTCGACTGCAGGGATCCAAATGAATGGTCCTCCACAGAAATACCAAGAACTCTCCTCAACTCTCCCGACCGAACATTCTTCAGCTCATTTGTGGGGAAAGACTCTAGCGACATATACTGAGTAACCGATGGGATTTCGCTGCCGCTGCTAATGCAGCAGCAGCAGCAGCATCCCTTGAAGCCCTCGACCCTGAAACCATCAACCCATTGTCTAAACTCTCACGGAAGCTTCCGGACCTATCCAAATTGGAACAAGAGCAAAGCTCAAGGCATCATTACTACTTGAAGCCAGCTCTGCCCATGTGCTGCCGGCCATATCAAACTGAATCAATCATAACATCTCACTTCCCAATCCCTTGAAACTCTTAAATATTCACGGCATAGTCCCCTTCCAACTCATTAGAATCAACCGCAGCATGCGATGGCATAGCTATACCACATAAATTACCGACTTTTAAAGAACCATTATTCAAAATAACCGGAGATTGATGAGGAATTTTAATAGAATTCTTCAAAAAAAAAAGCCAAAGAGGAAAAAGGAAGTGAATTCATTAACACATTACTAAATTTGCAATCACTAAACCTCCAAATACAAATTCTAAAAAAACGACCAGAAACCATAAGAACCAACCGATTCAATGACCAAACGAAAACCCTTATCAAGAACCATCAAATTCCAAACCTTCACGCTCACCGAACAAGCACGACCACTGCAGCTACTGGATTCAGGAGCTCGAGCATCAAAATTGGACCAATCGAAGATCAGGGGACTAAAAAAGAAAAACCCCTAATCGAGGACCAATCAGAAAACAACCAACCAAATTCTAGTTCGCTCTGAACCCTAGGGTTTCGCCATTGCTCGATTTCAATCGACCCGATGAGAGAGAAAGAGAAGAGGTTGATAGAGAGGAGAAGGAAAAAAAAAAAAAAAAAAACCCCTCGAGCCGGGGGAGTTTCTATATGGGCACACCATTGTTTCTAGTAATCCCGCTTAAAATCTTCTATCATATTACAATATTGCCATCGAAAATTTTAAATCAAAATATACATATTTTCCTTCTCCATCTCTTCTCAAACGATAGCTAAGTTAACAAAAAAAAAAAAAAAAAAAATCCTAAAACCCACAAGAAGTGGCAGAAGAGGATTAGCGGCGGTATTACCTGGATCGGCGGCGGCGGTGAGCAAAAGGGAGAGAAGAAAGATTGGATTTATAGAAGAGAAAGAGGAAGAGGAAGAAGGAGTTGGGTATTAGGTTAGAGAAGATTTTTTGGAAGAGAAAAAAAGAGGAAGAGGAATGAGGAGTTGGTTATTGAGTTAGAAAAGATTTTTTGAAAGAGAAGAAAAAATGAAGAAGAAAGAGGAAGAGGAAAAGATGAGGAGAAGGAGAGAGAAGGAATGATTTAATGGAGAGAAAAGACTTCTTGATCTGGACTGTGTAGTTCGGATCAATCAGTGTGATCCGGACTAACAGTCTCGGATCACATGTTTCTGATCAGAGACTATTAGTCCGAATCAAGGAGATTCGAGACTGTTAGTCCGGATAAATGAGGCGAATGATATTTTGGGAATATTAGTATCTTCACTAGTAAAAATCCTTTTTTTTCAAAAGAAAGAATGTGTTCACTAGAAAAAAATAGACTCACTAGGAAAAAAGCTGTGGCGCTCTAGAAATTCCATCGAGCCTTCAAGCCGTTGTCGGAGAGATCGGCAAATTTTAAATTAAATGAAAATGAAAATGAAAAAAAATTCAGACTTTAATTTGGGGGTGAAATTTTGGGGGCTGTCGATAAAAAAAAAAAAAGTTATTTTATTTGGATTTTTAGTTTTATCTTATTTATTTGTGAAATTGTGGGACATAGTTGGAGCCAATTATTGGGACTCACTCGCGGGGGATTGAGTCCAACTGGATAACAAAAGTGACCCGGTACGAAATTCGGGCTCGTGCCTAATTGGACAACCCGAGTAACCATCGTTAAAAAAAGTCAAATGTTGACTTCAACACAAAAGTCAAATGTTGATTTCGATTTTGACTGAGTTGACAATTTGACAGGGAATCTGAAGGGTGACATTGATGGCGGGGATCTAACAAAATCAATCAAATGCCCAAATGGCTATCCAATGTTTGCCAAAGAAAATGGCTACCAATTAGTTGCTCCTCGATCCAACCCATTTTCTTTTTTCCATATATTTACTTGGAAATGTGCTCCAATCCAAATATTCCGTCATTATATTATCTTGCACATGAGTATCACAAATTGATCCCCGACAAACTCAAGCCAAATTCCAAGTCGTTTATATGAGCTAAATAATGGTTGCAGTCCAATCAAGAAATTTTCGCTTGTTATATGGGATAAAGTTTGTAGATTAACTTTGGAGGAGAATTGGGACTCCACAAACTTGATTTCGTGCAACAAAGTTTCATAATCAAGCAATCGTTAGAACAATCCAGTATCAAGAAAATATGGTGGGTAGAAGTTACTCGAAGGAAATATGGAAGATCATTTGTTAGTCTCTGAAGATGCTAGTTGGAGCATTGGAGATGACAATATTGTTAGTGTCCTAGTCTACAATACATGAATATCATTGGCATCTCCCAATCTATTACAGTACCATCGAAACAGGAGTCCTATAATCTTGATAGTGATTTATCATCCCTTATCACTAGCAATAGGAAATTAGAATGCATCTATATCCACTTTCGAAAGAGTTATAAATATCACCATCAATTTCACTTGGCTCTGTTATATCATTATGAAGAGTTAAATCATTTGAAGGCTTGCATCTTAGTGCTAGCTATGACAGCTAAGTAGGATTTATATTCATGGATATAGATATAAGAGTTACTTTGTCACCTCACGTCTCGGACATGGAATCTAGCTAACATGGTTGTACAAACTTCATTTTTCTTTTTTCTACACAAGTTGGATGTAGGCACGGCCAAGTGTCAGATCGAGAATCTTCAGGGTATCATTCTCAAGTATCTCAAGTCCAAGTCGAAGTAGGTTTGGAACTTGAGCTTCACTAAACTGTAAATAAATGATATCTCGCTGACCCTATGTAGCTTGTGGCAAGTTTTTTTAGGCTTACATGTTACAAGAGAGACATAACCTGATTTGAATGATGCAATGTTTAACAGAAAGTCATCACTTGTCTTAAAGGTTAATACTTTGATCAAAGAACAATGCCATAATTCCAATTTCTCTATTTGCTATGAATCTGCAAGTTTTCTCGCAACATTGGGCGTTCCATTAACAGTATCGAATAACAATGACCAGACACTAGTTAAGTGTGTGCACCAGAGGCTCTAGGTGGTCTTTGGATGGTCTTTAAATACTACACTGGAAGTGGTTGTGTATGTTTAGATATGAAAGATAACTATAATTCTTTGCTATTTAAGAGATCAAGAGATATATAAATAAGATATATTAATAGAGCCTCAGCTTTTAAGCATGTGGGATGGCATCAAATGGGTATTTATTAGGGCTTGTACTCGATTTTAGTTCAAGACGATTCATAATATGTCCTTGAGGACCTAATTTTTTGTGATTCGGACAATATCCTCTCATTTTCCATTTTCCACTGTAAAGAATTTAAAAAATATTAATCTTTTCTATTATGATATGACTATATTAAACTATGAGATTGAAAGTTCATCGAAGTCATAAAAAATGAAATCAGACGTGAGACGCTTGAGATTTAGTTTTATAATTTTCTGAGTTAATTTGTAATAGATGAAAATAAATGGATCCATTTATTAAAAAATGTAAACCAGAAGATTTAAAAGAATATTTGTAATTTAAATTTGGTCTTAGCCTGTCGAATGATAATCTCGAAAAGGTGCTGTGTGGCAATTCCGGAAATTTTCGAGCCCGACAGCTCGAATCGCGCATCAGCGGTCCGACTCCACGGCCCCACCGCGAGCCTATATAAAACACCCTTGCCCGACTCGGCGACTCGTGGTCACCTCTCTCTCTCTCTCTCTCTACCCCCGTCACTCTCTGACGAGCTACCGTATTTTCTGTCTTCCCCAGAAACGATGGCTAGCTCTGTGCTCTCTTCTTCCTCCTTCTATCTCGCTCTCCCCAAATTGAGCGCTCAAAAGCTAGGGTTAGGGTTAGGTTTTCTCCCCTCGCAGCCGTCTCGCTTCGCGATCACTAAGTCCACTTTGCTATTCTGTGGATCCGTGGCCGCCGATCGCAGCGGAAAGATCTGGTGAGCTCTGATTCGATATTCTCATATCTTGATGCTTTATTTGGATTATCTTTTGTCTGATTTAGCTGGTAATTAGGCTCGTTTTTGGTGAGCTTGTGAAAGAATTTGTTCGATTGATACTGATTTGGACCTTGAACTGTAACGATCATAGCATGATCTCTGATCTTTGAGTAGTTGATAAGGATATAACATTGTTCCTTAGTTAAGCTTAGTATTGAGTTTTGGTTTGATTGTTTATTGAACTCTTTTATGCGTATGATTCGGATGTAATCTTGTTCTCTAGATTCTGATTTTTGGAATGATTTTGGCTTAGATTCTATGATCAGATGGATATTTTAGAGGTCATGATGATGAATTACAATTTATATGAGTGACTCTTTGAGCTTAGTTTTTTACGATGATATTCTTAACCTGCAGTTAGTTAGGTTGGTTTGATGTTGATGGAATCTCGTTCTATGGATGTTGAGTCTAGAATAAGAACTGATGAGCTAATTATTTTGGTGAATCAATTATTGGATGAAAATATGAAAAAATAGCTTGTTGATTTAATGTTTTCAGCTTATTTTCCAAGGGGTGGAAAATACTGTTCAATATTTAGCTCAGATTGCTACCTTAGTTTTTGATTCTTAGTGGTATGATATGGGGATCCATTTGGCAATTTTTTTTTCCTTTGTCTTTTGGGGATGAAATTACAGCTGATTTGTTTCTAGATTGGTTTCTTGCTAGATGGTGAAGTGTTGCTGAGCTATAGATGTATGATTAGGTGGATATTTAAATTTTTTGTGAAGAACAATTGTTCTTATTGGATAGTTTGATCTCGTGGATCTTGATCAAGAATGCTAGTTGATAGTGTGATACTACCTTTTGATTTTCGTTATCTAGTGACTGCTACTAACTTCAATGAAAAGTTGAATTTAGGAAGAAAGTGAAGCACTACCATTATAATTGGTTTTGTTATCAAACTCTTCTTCTGCAATTATAATTTTATATTTTTCAAATTTCCTTAGGCCATTAGTTAAAATTTTCTCTAAATAAAATTGAATGCATGATATGAAGGATTGAAATAATTGGAGCTATGACTGCACACATTTTGCGATGGATTTGATGTGTGTGCATTCAGTGGTGAATATGTTATTCCCATTATGAGTATCATTCTTGTAGATGATATCAGATAAGATGGTGCAACAAAACAAGTCTTGCATTCTAATTGTCTTGCGCCCTTTTCAGTGATTATTCATTACAATATGTGGTTGGCATATAGTTCCGAGTCCTCTGACATTGCGGAATAGTATAATAATTGCAAGAACCAACAAGAAGGTGTTCCTATGATGGTTTGTGTAATTTTATTTCTAATTTCACATGTGTATCTTTTGGAAATTCAGGGCACAACATACATATATCCTGCTCCCTATGTACTGTTGATTAAATTTTCACATATTGTGTGCCATATCTGTTAACAGCTTTTGTATACTATGGATTTCACTTTCGATACACAGCTAATGTGATATAAATCAACCAATTCAGTGATGATTGCTAACTATTTGCAAATCTATGTTATATAGGAGTGATTCTCAATCTTCTATCAATTCAGCAGAGACACTGGGGTCTTCCTCTGCAGTATGTGACTATTTCTTGAATTCTAACGTACATTGCCCTTTTAAACTTTATCAGCATGTTATTTCCCATCTGTATGCCGCAATATTTTTGAATTAGAGCATATTGTGAGTTCAGAATTTGCATTAATTACATTAAAGTTTGAGGTTGAAAGTTGATTGTATACAAAAATGATATTATACTGTCTCTACAAACTCTTATAACCCTAGTATCTTAAACATGACTAGATATTCAAGACAACTTTCATAGGTTTACGAAGCATTTGAATTAATCGTGAAGTTTCCTTCAAAGGTTAACAGTGGCCAATCCTGGAAACTGTGTACTTTAATTAAGGTAAGAAATAAAATGGGAAAAGAAAAAGCTTTTGAATGAAAATTTCCTGAATAAACAGAGTTTCTGTTTCTGATTCTCATAAATTTTGGTTCGAAGGCTAAGTCTACCATCTCAAGTTATGGATTCCAATAAGTTGTCATCTCTGTGTTATGACATCAACAATAGTAACACCTCTTGCCTGAGTATTATAGTTTACAGCCGACATGACCACTATCATTGTATATGCTTTTACTGATAGATTAAATTCTTTGATAGGGAGGATTATACGAATGAGTTTACATGAGAATCTTTCTATATAGTGACCCCATTCTTGCCTTCCAAAAATTAACTAGCAAAAACAACTAGCTTTTGAATGAAAATTTCCTGAATAAACAGAGTTTCTTTTTCCGATTCTCTCATAAATTTTGGTTCGAAGGCTAAGTCTACCATCTCGAGTTATGGATTGCAATAGATATTGTCATCTCTGTGTTATTACATCAATGGTACAAACAACTCTTAGTTGAGTATTATAGTTTACAACCAGCATGACCACTGTCATAGTCTATGCTTTTACTGGGATTAAATTCTTTGATGGGGAGGATTTACAGATGAGTTCAACATGAGAATCTTACTAGATATTGACGTAATTATTGCCTTCCAAAAATTAACTAGCAAGAAATTCAGTGCTTACAGAGTCTAGGTAATATACATAAATTAGATATCTACAATTTAAAAGTCATTGATACTTTCGGTGAATTGGTGCTCTTATGGTAGTAGCATAGTTCTGATATAGCATCACCACTATCAAGCCTTCTTTATTTCTTTAGCTGGCAATTAAGTGACAATAATCAGTTAATTGTGGCGGTGGCTTTGCTGATACGTGATGGAGACATTGAATAGTTATGAATAATAGGAATCATGGCTAGTTTAGTTAGTCTTTTATGCTATTTGAGACTTCAAGTTAGAATTTGTTTTTTTTTTTAAATTTAATCTTTTGTTTATTTGCACATGTTATATATATATATATATATATATATATATATATATATATATATATATATATATATATATATATATATATATATGGGATTACTGGAGGTGAGCCGCCAACTCAGGAAAAGTTACATGAGCTAGTGGCAAAACTATAATGATCCAATTATTTTTCTTCAATTTTTTTTTAACAATTACTATCTCTACATACTTAACTTCTTTCGGATTAAATTTCATAAATTTTGGAGTTTATTTACTCTTTCATCGAATGCATACAAAATGTTTTATTTATTGAAAACCATTGATTTTGTGTTAACTTGATGGAGGACCAAATCAAAACTAAAATCCAAGAAATTGGGTATGAGTGAACCCTAAGGGGTCGAGATCATAATTCAAAAGAATTTTTTTAAAAAAGATTATTGGAGATAGTAGAAATGAACTGCAGTTCAGGTAACTTGCATGAGCTGTCAGCTCATTTCCATTTCTCTCTCTCTATCTCTCTCTCTCTCTCTCTCTCTATATATATATATATATATATATATATATATATATAGCCTTTGCAGACATGTTTTAATTTGAGTAAATAGGATATTGAAATTTGAAACCCTGCCATGTTGGATTGCTAATTGCTATTAAATCTTTCCTCAAGCAATTCATATGAGTGTAGGTGTGTGATTCGCCTAGGTGTGAAGTCTGAATCTATCTTCTTTTAGTTCATTCCCAATCGTTTCCATCCTGCATCAATATATATATTAGAATTTCTAAATTTTGGAACTTAATCTCTGTTGCACATAATTAGCGGTTCAGGTATTTACCATTGTCGAAATATTCAGATGGTGGAAGATATGATGTTCCTCCAACCATATTATAGCTCACCTTGTGCACTATGTAATACTTAAAAAATATAAAAAGATTGGTTATGCTAATGTTTAGAAACTTGAGTGGCATTCTCTTCGTTCTTTATTTTTTTGCCAATTGTCTAATATGCGGTATAAGTGGTATATTGATAATGGGAAAATAATGGAATACAAAAACTATTTGCAAGTTGTTAGACTCCAGGTTAAGGTGGCTGATTATTTTACATGATAAGATGGATTTCAGGGTTAATCTAATAGACCTGTAGTCCTGTACTATAGAAGTTTGGAATGTGAAATTAGTTCATCTCATGATAATTTTCCTTGAGAGGCAAACATATATCCTTAATGTCAAACAAAATCCTTCTTATATTTTGGTTTGAATTTTTTTTTTGAAATTGAATTCCTATGCATTTTTGTTATAGGCTTTCGACCAGGATGCGGATGTGGTTCCAATGCCAATAGTTATGATTGATCAGGATTCAGATTGTAGCGCAACAATTGTGCAACTTAGCTTTGGCGATCGGCTTGGGGCTCTCATTGACACGGTGAAATAATCTTTTACCTTGCGCCCCCCAACCCACATGTGTGTATTACACATACATACACAGAAATATTATTTGTATATTCATGCTTTTATAATTCATGAATTTTTTACTCTCTCTGTCTCTTCACCCCCCCCCCCCCCCCCCCACCCCCCCCCCGCTCTCTCTCTCTCTCACTCTGCGCATCCGCGAAGAGCGTATATGTGTGTTTTCAGATCATGCACTACTTTTACGACAAAAAAGTTTGTTAATGTACAGGCTGAAATTATTTGTTCATGTTAATTCCACGTTGTTCACAATCATCTCTGTTTCCTTATTCTGCAGATGAAGGCACTCAACTCTCTGGGCCTTCATGTGACTAAAGGGACTGTTAATACTGATGCTTCTGTCACACAAACAAAGTTCTTTATCACAAGAATGTGAGCATCTTTACTCCATTTTATCTCATTTTTTTGGTGTTTTTGAAGACTATTTGTCTTTCTGAAAGGTTAGAACTCATTCATACTATGGGAAGCACCTTTATTATTTGTGGTTGTTATATGTAATCTTCCTTGTTTTATAACCCTTTGGCAATCTATTAAAATTAACTGATTACTGTAATTTATTTTCATTTGTATTACTGAAAAAAATTGAGCATCATTCATACTTTCTTGTAAAACATTATTTAATCTGGTTGGTTATTTAGTCTAAGAGAGGAAATTCTGAAATTATATTCACTAATTTATTGAAGAAGCCAACTATAGTTGAACTAAAATTTGCAATTATTTTTCTTTTCCCCATTGCTTAAATGAACATGTTTTACTAATTTCCACGGTGCACTCAACAGTCAATATATTCAGGCCATGCACCATTAGTCCTATCATCCATGTCCAATAAGCTTCAAACCAGATAGATAATGAATGGGTATCAGACAATCTGCTGGCTGGCAAACTAGAGTGTTAATACCAGCTACCCTCTTCTCATTACTTTGTTCTCGCACTTGACATAGCCATGGTAGAATCATTGCATGAAGCTTAGTTTGAGTTCTTATAAGAAAAAAAAGAAGAGACCTATTTAGTAGAATGTGGTTGTTGGATTTAGATCCACTTAACTTTTGCTATAGTTATTGCTTGGGAAACAAGGGGTTGACTATATTTTATATAGTATACCAAGGATATCTGTTTGCATTGTCTACCAGAGGTAATGGTTATGCAACCATTCATATTAGGCTTGGGACTTTGGATATGCATGCAGTTATAGTTGTTAGCATTCTCTTTTTTTTTTTGTATGAAGTTAGTGTGCTGTGTTTTTATTTAAATTTGTTTATATTAAATATTTTGATTTCTTTCATGTTTGAAATCTGAGGATAGTTGGTTGGTGCCTTTACATATGATTCCTCAACATGTTTAGGGGGCGCAAAGTTGAGGATCCTGATATGTTAGAGAGAATTCGGCTAACTATAATCAACAACCTTCTGAAGTACCATCCTGTATGACTTAAATTCTGTTTTCACTTTCTATGGTCTGTACTTTCATTTAGTGGTTTATTTTCCTAAGGTGGCATGAGTTTTCCATAGGAATCTAGTGAGAAACTGGCAATGGGAGAAGCTTTTGGAATAAAACCCCCTGAAGAAAAGGTAACACGATATGCTATGTTGATTGTCTGGGTTTCTACCTAGTTATATACACTGAATAGTGATACAAAGACTTGTTTCATGTACAAGTTTGGTAAATGGAATCATTTTAGTTATTCTTTGGTGTTGTCTATGATAATTTCCTACCAATGTTCTAAATTACCTAATATTGGTTTGACCAAGGATATTTATGCCTATATTTGTGTATATTTCGTAAATTTGATTGTTTGCTTTCTATTATGATTAGGAGAGATGAAAAAATATTGTAATCAGTAAAAGATAATTATGTGCCCTTGTTCCATGTTAGCTGTTATTTTTCTCACCCACTCTTCCCATCACTATGATTCTTTTAGTTGCTTCATATGTTGGATCGCATTATCAGTTACGTAAGGGAATACATTGATGATATTTCCACAACTTGTCATTTATTTCGAGTTCAACTAAGGATAGCCTCAACCGTCAAAGCTATTTTAAGCAATTTGAAGTGGAAAGCGCCAATGGGTTGTTGACTCGCATGTAATACTCTTTTGGGATAGACATATGAAGCAAAAGGAGATGAAGAAAATGTCGTTAATAATATAACAAGATGCAATCTAGTTGCCTGAATATGCTTAAATTGCTTTACTTCATTTAAGTTCTGTAATACTAATGTGGGCACTACATAAAAATTCTAAACAGTTTAATATGGAATTCAAAATATTTAACAATATATAGTCCATGGATAATTATTTTACCATGTTTGCATTTGCAGTGCAACTGATAATTCTTATAATCTTTGTTAGTTTTATGTTCTATAATTACCCTACAAGGTCTTAAATGAGATAAGAGTATACAATACTTTTTTTTTTTTTGAGAATAGATAAGAATATACAATCTAACAGGTAGATTTCTTTAATGCAACATGCTACGCTGGCCAATTAATTATGGACTTAGCAAATACAAGTGGGACATATGCGCAAATGCTAGGAAATACTTGGGTAAGGAATGTAAATGTAAAATATTTTATGTCAAAATAAGTAAATCTAAATGTATAATATATTATATGCTTTCAATAATAAGGAAATTCAAAATAGATATTCAAAACAAATATTTTATTAAGTTAAGAATATAGTCCAATTTTAAACTTGGAACCTCTTATTGTTTTCTCTCTTCTAACTAGCATCCAAGTGGGAAATCCACGCAAATGTATGTAAATATTTATATTTTTTATTTTGAAGAAATGTGGAGCGAAATTTGTTCTGGTATCATCTATCTACACTAATAGTTTATTTTATTAAAAATATTGAAAGGTGGTTTTTTGAAAGGAAAATGTCATGCTTAACACAATTCTCTCTTTAATTATTGCAAGCAGGATTTAATCCCCTAACATTTTACCCAAAAACAACAAATTTAATATTTAAAATTGAATTGAAATATGAAAAGTATTACTATAATTTTATCTTGAATCTTAAAGAAAATAAAACATAAGATGGAAATATAACTTTATCATTAAGTTATTACTATAATTTTATATTAATTTTTTATTTTTAAGATCCTAATTTTCTATAAGGGTTTTGCCTAATAATATAGTCAGGAAAATTAAATATGTTGGCTGTAAATGATTTTAGCTATTGAAACATATTTCCATTCGCTATTCTCAATACTTTTATCTTTATTTCTTTGATTTTCTTCTTATTTAAATAAATTACATTATTTATATTCAAAATAAGATAAATAACTTTTTTACAATAAAAAGCGGAAAAAAATCTTTTTGACTAAATTATACAAATTAATTGAATAATATTAAAAAAAAGATAATATCTATATTTTACAATTCTATGTAGAGTAGAAAAATTTTAGAATAATGAAAAAGAATATTCCTTTATTGTATTTTTCTTAATAAAAAATTAATATAAAAGTTAATAGTAAAGAAATTTAGAGAGATTTGAGGAGAAAACTACCCATAAATACTCGTCTCTCTCTTTTATTTTTTAAAAAAAATATTTATTACATCAAAAAAAAATTTGAAAAAAGGAAAACCTCTATTAAGGATTTTGAATGCTATTCTTTTCTCTCTTTTTTTTTTTGAAGATTTTACTTTTAAAATCTCAATTATATAAAAGTGTTTCCCTTAATAATATAGGAGATAGTAAATTAATATTAGTTAGTTTTTAATTATTGTTATTATTGATACAAATTTGTATTCACTATTTTCAATATTTTCATCATTATATCTTAGATTTCTAAATCAAATTTCTTCATTCATATAACTCTAATTTCCAAATAGTATAATGAAAATCATATATGAAACACTAAAAGATCTTTTTTTGCGAATACCATTTACCCACTTTGTGTATTTTCCTTTAAGTTTATTATAACCATTTTGGTTAAAAATTGATTATTATAATTTATTTAGAAAAAAATATAATAGACAAAAGACAAATATCATATTTTTTTAATATATACCATGAATTTTATAGTTTTTAGTATATATCTTTCTCTCCCTCTTTATAGATAAATTTATAATCAAGAGCGCAAGAAAAGATAAATTATATTATTCAATAATTTGTCTCATGCCTTTTGAGTACAAATAATATGATGAAAGGACATAAAAAATAATTAATTTTTTTTATCAATATCGATATCCATGTTTAATATTATTATGAAGATTTTGGTTAAAAAAATAAATTGATTCAAAACCAAATAAAAAATAAAAAATTAAATTAGTCATACTAAAAGCTATAAATTATTTTAACAGTAATGCATGTCTCTTGTGTTATGAGAAGAGCGAAAAAGGAGAAAAAAATTATATAAGAAACCATTCTTTGCTTTTTTTTTGTAATTTCTTTTCTATTATCTATTATGACTTAAATTAAATTATATATTAGCCACAATAAACATTAAAATAATTAAAGTTTGAAATCTTGTATGTTTAAGATTATCATTTGAAGATAAACGTCTTTCTATCTCTTTTTAGATCCTTCGTTCTCATACACAAACTCTTCCATATCGAGATTTATATAAAAAAAAGAGAAAATAAAAGAAAAAAATTAACAAATAAAGGTTAGAAGATTTTGAGAATAGATATATAGTTGAATATTAAGTACGTGCTTATTAATTTTTTAAATTAGAATAAACATATTAAAAATAAAAAATTACAAAATGTTAAAATTATAATTGGACAAAAAAGATATTTATCAAAACATGTGGAATCCATGAGTAGAATGAATAAAAATAGATTTGGAACAAAGAAAGCATGATAAAAACTGAATTTTTGCTATATATGGAGAATGGAGAATTATAAAAAACGTAAATAATATTGCTCCGTAACTTTAATGCCTAAGTCGTATAATAAATGACCATATAAGAAATATTAAAAAAAATTATTTAGCAAATGTACTTACGAAGAAATTTTTTTTTTTTTGCAAATATACTTGAAGATTACTAAAAAAGATTCAAAATAAAAATATTTTAATAGATACGAAAAAATTCATGCATATTAATATTTTAAAGAAAATTAAAACTTGATAAAAGTAATAAAGGAAAAAAAAAACTGAATAATATAATAACAATTATAAAAATTTTCATCTATAATGCATGTCTCTTGTGCTAGTAAAAGAACAAAAATTAATAATAATGTAAAAATTATTTTTTTGTAAAAAAATTTCTCAAGGAAGTAAGATAATATATAATCGCAAAAGAAATTTTGGGCATAAAAAGTTTGCTTGGTTAATATCTCCTTTCATCTCCACAAAGTTTTGTCATTTTGCTCAAATAAAATGTTTCCAACGACATCTACAAAGTTAAAATTCAACATTATAAATTATTTCACAATGAAATTAGAGAAGAAAATCAACAATTAAGTACTTCAAATATTAAAAAAGATTACTTACTTTGTATCTATATATAAATCTCAATGCGTATAGGAAGATGAGATTATTGTAATTGATTGAAAGACTTTTGAGAGAAACCTATGAAAGTAATTTTCTTTTTTTGTTTTTTTTTGCTAATTATGAAAATTAATATTTATTAGAAAGAGATGATAGAGATGTGAGGCATTAGTTATTGAAACTTATTCCTAATCATTAGGGAAACCATTTTTTTATTTTATTTTAGTAGATAACAAATTGAAATGTATTTTGATACCCACTTCTGTTTTAGCCACATCTAGTAGTGGTTCCTATTTTTGGGGAAAGTTGGATACATGTTTCTTGTTTCTATTTGTTTTTTATAAAAATTTTAAAATTCTCCAAAAATAGCGATATCCCACCGAATTTCCTCCTTTTTTAGATTTATTGAATTTTTAAATTGAAAAATTTCTCTCTTTTCTTTGCTTAGTAATATAGTTAGATAGTTTGATTAGATAATTCCCAACTGGCTCAACAGCTGCTTAACATGTGCATCTAGACTTGCATGGATCTACCCTCTCCCAAATTATTTACTAATATCACAAACCAATTTCCGTAGTAATGGTATCATATATTTATCCGTGCATGCTTGAACTTCAAATGAGTTCCTTTGTTTGAAAAGATTGTGAAGTTTGGTGCTATTGTGTTGCACTGCTCTCGAAGAGTAATCTTGACATTTTTCAGTTCACGATTGACAGCTTGATGTTGACGTTGCAACTCATATAGTGGTTAAAGAGGATGGACCAAAAAGAAGGTATGTAGCTCCTTATGCTGGTAATCTTTTCGAATCATTTTAACCATCGAGCCCCACCAAAATAATGATCCAAATTTTGGATGTCTGTTTGATTTTCTTTTTAAAAGTTGAATTCCAAATTCGTTTTGCAAGCAATTTTAGAAACTGGAATATTTGCATGCTGCTACATGTTAGCTTTTTATTTTGAGACAAATGAAATAGTTAGGTCACAATTACCCTTGGCAAAGGAAGCTTGTGGACACCTCCTTCTCAATAGTCCATATAGGCCATCCCTGCTGAGGAAGAAGTGGGGTTTCGCAAGTCAGGACAAGCGAGGATGTAATGAGCCTTATTGTGCTCAGAGGCCTATTGTAATAACCCTTCATCTTCTATAGCTATAAATAAATAAATAAAAATAAACAAATAATAAATATAATATTTCATTTTTTCTATAACTCTTACACCTTTCATTTTCTTTAATCTCCTAAACCTTTCATCTTCTCCAACCTCCAAACTCTTCATCTTCTCTATTATTTCAATAATAAAACTCCCATCTTTAATTCTCAAAATTAAACTCCCTAATTAAACTAAAACCTTTCATATTCTAAACCCTTCAAAATTAATCTAAAACCTTTCAAATTCCATAACCGCTCAAACTCTTGAAATTCCAAAACTCCTCAAACCTTTTAGATTCTATTACTCCAAAAACTCTTCACATTCTATAACTCCTAAATCCAACACTATATAAAACTAACCTCTTTTCTAAACTCAATCCACACTCATTCTTTAAAATTTCTCTCTTCCTCTCATCACGCCGAAGCCACCTTCGGAGTCACCGGAACCACTATAGGAGACACTATAGGAGCCGCCACTACTTCGCCGATGAAGAGTATCTTCTTCTTTTTCTTCACATTTTTGACTTCTCACCTTTTAACAAAGAGGTAAGAGATTATCTTTCTTTTTCTTTTTGGATTAAATTATTTTAATAAATTTTAGGTTTGTTCCTTTACTACTCAATAATCCTAATAACCTAAAAAGAACATCTATCATCTTATAAGCCTAATAAAATGGAGCCAAACCTATTTCCTAATTCAGACCCGCTTAATACTAAAATCAATTTAGAGTATGTTATAAATATTAGAAAAATCCCTAGAAATCATCTAAATTCATATTAATCTGTTTTTAATATTCTTAGAATATTTTTAATGTGTAGATTACTCCATTGAGCGACATCGGGAAACAAAATCCAGATGAGTTCATTTTTGGACTCACTAATCATGCTATTTTATATGCATGTTGTTTCAATCATGTTATTTATTTTGTGTAAATTGATTTGTTATTCTGTAGGAATTTATCGATTACTTATTATGTTTCTTGTCATCAAAAATCTATTATCAATTGTCATTAAATTTAAATAGTTAGATTTTAGAATAATCATATATATAAATTTGATAAATCACATAAAAGTTATATTCACGGGAAAATACTGTTTGTGATATCATTTTGTATCGGTGTCTAGAAAAAATTACCTTGTATGCTGGTTCTCTAATTAAGGAACGTGGAACGCACGGAAACCTCCCAGCATCCATATAATTGCCTGGCCGATATTTCTATGATGTCTCGAATCAGTGACTCTTAAATATAACTAATTGTGATTTATTGAATAAAGCATAAACTGAATGGACTCTCAATATACTGTACTATACCTAAATGACATTGGGTTGGGGGAGAAACTGAATGATGGAAATGTACTCTGTTTCGGCTGTAAACTTGTTAAGTTGTACAACTGAATATTTCGCACACCATGGGTGCGTGATGATTTGCTGGATCATACCTGACTATAATTCCTGTTTGCCTGACGGCAGGTCCGACTCAGCACCGGACAATCCTGTGACCATTTCCTGGGTCTGTACAGGAAACAATCGAAACAGTGGTATCACATCAATTAGCTTTTCCAATTACATGACATTCTAGACAAAAATACCTCTGTTATAAAATTGACTTCGTTAAAATGATATTAAGATAATCTAAATTAATTGACATCATTATTACAGACATCTCATTCTATATTTTCTAAAACTTGTGTTATTATTATGTTTGGATATAACTGCTATATTTCATATTCTTTCTGCGTTTTTATTTTGGTCGCAATCTGACGACCTGGGTGTGCATGCTCAGATTTACCGATGGACACGCCAAAACTGACGCAAGATCTGGTGTACTTTAAACATTATATTGAAGTTTCATAACGGATTAGAGATTCTCTTCTTCCTTTTGTTTAATTTTATTATATTTTGTTTCAATTGTATCTAAACTTCATTCCAATAAATGAAAAGTCAAACTTTTGTTGAATTTTTCTATCGTAATTACTGAGTATTATTGTGGCAAATTTATTGAGGCTTTAGCAAATTCAAACTGAATATGTTGCCGGTACCTGTTACACGTGCTTGTATACCGTATAACGGGAGCGGGGCGTGACACCCATAATCAGGGAAAAGTGGAGTAAATGCATTCTTATACATTTTGTTGGTTCGAACAAGGAGGCTGACACATGTGCTCATGTATTCAAGTTGTCCTTTTCTAATCCATGGTGGTGGTAGTGATTTTCTTGTTGTCTTTGGTTCAGTTTTTAGATATCATAATCTAATTTTCATCACTTTTTGTAGTTTTCTTTCTGTTAGACTATATAGTATTCCACTTATACAGTTTGTCATTGTCAGTATGATGAGTAAAGCTTCAGCCACATCGACATTTCATGTCGTGGATTTGTCTGATGCCATGATGCTTGTTAGTCTGTAGTTTGTGCACATTGCAAATAAAAACTGATTTCTTCTCTGAGTAGATATTTACTTGCTGTATACATTTGCAAAATAATACCCACATTCTAATATATATTTTCGATTACTCTGCAGTTTACTCTGCATAGAGGCAGCTGATAGACCTGGATTGCTTTTGGAGATCATCAAGATTTTGGCTGACATTAATGTGAATGTTGAATCTGCTGAGATTGACACTGAAGTATGTCTGCGTTGTACATATACTTAAAAGTCCAATTGTTTCCTTTTATTGTAACTTATAGATGTTTTCCTGACAGGGCCTGATTGCCAAGGATAAGTTCCATGTAAGCTACGGGGGAGCTGCACTGAATGATTCTCTATCACTGGTAAACATAATAAACTTTGATTTAGTGATTGTGGATGATACCTTGTGTCCACAAGCCCATATCATATAGTATGGTGTTGAGTATGTACAAGTATCTTGATGGCGGGAATTCTTTTTTTTTAGTATTTATCTGTTGATGCCACAGATATAATTCCTTGTCTCACATAAATACTTGGACATTGAAAATTTAATTGTTGGAGACAGTGTTTTAAATATCGGATACCGGTGATATATCGGTCAGCCAAATTACATACCGGATACCGGACGGGATATCGCGATATGACCCTAAATACCGGAGTGTCGTATCGGTGTCATACCGGCTAAAAAATAATCATATAATTGGCTATATAGAACATATTAAAACACATAAAATAAGTTTATGGTACTTACCTTGGCTTATTTACATTAAACTTATGAATTTACAGATACCGTTTAGAACGTCCGCATATGCACAAAGCAACATATAATTATAAAATTAAGAAAAATAAGTTTTCAAGAATATTACTTAGAAGCTATAATTTTATCTAACAACAAACTAAAATTTCGGCCACAAACTTAAATTTCAAGAAATATTAATTAATTAGATTATTCACTAGCTAATGCAATATGCATTATTCAATTGTAAAATGTTATCTAATTAATTCAATTGTTATCTAATACAATTCAAAAATTACAATAAAGTGAATACAATGCAATATGCATTTAACTGTAAAATATAATACAATAAAGTGAATAATTTTGTATTGCAACTGTAGTTAATTCACTGGCTAAATGTTATCTAATTAATTCCTTGCAATTGTAATTAATTCACTGAATAATTTTGTATTGCAACTGTATTTAATTAAGAGTTTCTCAAATTTTAGACACTCAAAGTCTCAAGCACACAAATTACAGTCACAAAAAATATTTATAAAAAAAAATTAGAAGCAACGCAAGAGGAGGAGATTGACATTACCGGTGACTTGGTGTGGGCTCGTTGGCACCGCTAGAAGCCATGCAAGAGGAGGAGAGAAAAGTCGGGAGGTCGGCGAGGTTCCTTTAGGGCGAATCGAGCTCGTCGAAGTTCCTTTAGAGCGAATCGGGCTCGCCGAAGTTCCTTTAGGGTGAATCGGGTAGATCGATCGAACGTGATAACTGACAGAGAGGAATTTTAGAATTTTTTTTAGGTGGAATTAGGGTTTCTTGGGAGGAGCGAATAGGGCAATCGATCGGTCGAGGAGAACGAGAGAGAAGTCGGAAAAATTTTAGGGTTCGCAAATTTGGAGGAGAACGAGAGAAGCGGGTTTCCTATTGGGTCGGGTCTAACGGGTTAACGGGTCTCAATTGCAATCCAAACACGTTAACAAAAAATTGATAAATGCTCATACCGGCCAGTATTTAACATGCCGGATACCGGCCGATGTACCGCCACGTGGGCGATATATCGGCCTGTACCGGTCAAAAACGGGATGTGTTAAAAATTTCAACATCCCGTCTCGTTTCTATAGGAAAAACGATATACTGTCCAGTATTTAAAACACTAGTCGGAGAAATAACGGTTATAATTCCACGGATAATTTACAGCAAAGATATCCAAGCAGGCTGTGCCTTCCTAGAAGCATTTTTTTTTCTCTCCTTTCCAAGCAGGTTGTGCCTTTTGAGCAGACATGCATTTTTTTTTCCCCTTTCCTTTCCTTTTCGGTCTCAAAAAAATTATTCTTTCCTTTGGGTTTTTTAATATTTAATTCAGTTTTTTGCCCTTCCTTCTTCTTCATATTGTTATATAACTTGAATTATTGACACTTCTGGTAGTTATAAGTTATAACCATCCATATGATGTCTACCTACCTGCATTCTTTCAATTGCTGTCTTATGCGTTTCTACTTTTTCCCTTTGACTGTTTTAAAGGTTAATTCCATTTGTTATATGCTGGTTTGGTAATTGACTATTGTAAGATTAACTCTGATATGTTTGCGCACAGGTTTTAATTAATTCTCTACGCTACTACATTCGAAGGCCTGAGACAGACGAAGACAGCTACTGATACTGCTCTTCTAAAGCAGCCTAGAACCCCCAGTAATTGCTTTCTGTTCACTACATTTTAGAATTAATTGTCTGTATATACGGCTGGCAGGCATCACCTCTTCTGCCAAATACTCCCAAGCTTCCTTCCAGTAGATGTCAGTACATGATCATCCGACTATACTGGTTCTTATTGTTGCTTATTCTTCTGGAATCTTGAACGGCAGTCATTTTAACTAGCAAAATATTGCATATGGCTGAATCAAAAAATGAAGCTTTCTTCTTAAAGGTTCTGAGAAAACTTTGTTGATAATTGAGACATTTTTAGACAATAATAGGGTCAACTCGCCCCACTCCATTTTCTTATTATGGTTGGTTTCATGGGTAGTAACTCCGACTAGGATTTTCTCACATTTTTTTCTATGTTAAAGAAGAGAGAAAGGAGGATAAAATTCAAAGAATTATTCTCTCTTGCTTTCTTTCAATTGTCTATTTCTTCAATTTTTCTTCCCAATCAAATGAATAGTAGCTTTCTTTCCCATTTTCTTTTCTTTGACCTCTCTGTTTTACCCAAGAGGGCCTGCAAGATTCACATTTCACTTTTGATTAATTTTCTGTTAGGCTCAATCTAGAAGCAGCGATCTCTTTCTCTGTACAAATAGTATGCGGAAGAGACCTTTCAACTTCCTTGCTTAGCTGGAAGGTTATTGGGCTTTTAGTTAGTCATAATTATTTATTATTAGCAACATTATGACGTAACAGTGACTTTGGTTTGAAGCATTGTGCACTCGAATGCTGCAACATTCTTGCGACATTTTCTTAGTCAAATTAAGGGTACCAAAAAGAAGACTCGATGCACCTCCACCAGGGCACCTAACCCACTCCAAGCTCCCTTCCCTCTTAAGCATTCAATTCAAACTCATTAACATCTCACGACTCACAAATTACAATAATTTGACTCCTCTCCAACAACTAGAGCATTGTATAAATGAACATCCTCGCCAACTCTGTGCTCAGTTGAAAATCCAGATCTCAACATGTCTCAAACTCTCTTCTTCTTCCTCTCTCTCATTCTCTTCTCTTTATGCACCCTCTCCGTATCCGACTCGGACCCCGTCCAGGACTTCTGCATCCCCGACCACGGCCAAGGCCCACTCAAGCTCACCCGCCTCGCCACCTACCCGTGCAAGGACCCGCTCAACGTCACGGCCCATGACTTCACATTCTCCCACCTCAAGTCCCCGGCCAACTTCTCCCCCTCCATTGGGTTCGCGGGCCTTGCCATCACCCCGGCCCAGTTCCCCGGCCTCCACACCCTTGGCATGTCCTTCGCACGTGCCGATTTCGAGCCGGGCGGCGTCAACCCGCCCCACTACCACCCGCGAGCCACCGAGACGGCCCTCGTGCTCGAGGGGACGGTCTACTCGGGGTTCGTCGACTCGGCCGGTCGGGTTTATGCTAAGCTGGTCCAAAAGGGTGACGTCATGGTTTTCCCACGTGGCATGGTCCATTTCCAGATGAACTTTGGGGAGGGGATGGCGACGATTTACGGGAGTTTTAATAGTGAGAATCCTGGTTTGGTGAGGTTACCGGGGACGGTGTTCGGATCCGGGATAAAGGCGGAGTTGTTGGAGAAGGCGTTTGATTTGAGCGAGAAGGAGGTTGAGAGGTTGAAGAAGAAGTTTGGGTCTCGTTAAATTATTAGTTAATTAAGGAGCAATTTGATTGAATACGCTTGGTATATGAAGGATTATTTTTAGCTGGCAAAGTGCTTATTGACGTCTGGTATGAAATTGTCTTTTACTCATGTGAGCAATATTCTCTCTTCTTCTTTTTTAAACTTTTAAATTTTGTTTGCGTGTATGTTGTCCTCCTAGTTGTTAAGGAGCTGGAAAGTTTTTATTTTTTATTTTTTTTTATTTTTTATTTTATAGTATAGACGGTGAATAATTAATCCTATGTATTTCATTAATCATCTTGGCAATAATCGATATTATAAAATATATATGTCGTATGATATTCATAAAAAATAGACACAATATTAATTGCGCCTTGTTGGCATTTGAATTCAGCACCATTGAATTATTTATGGAGCAAATGAACATAGTCACAACCATAAGCTTGAGTTCACCAACAAACAACTCATGCACAATCCTTAGGCTAACTACAGAACCGTTTCTCTAAGTTTTTATCAGAGAACAGCATATAGCATCTCGTTCCAAGAATCTGGCACTCCAGGCAAGCACCAGTGGCTGCAGTCTGAGCTGTGCAGTCCCGACTCCGCCCTCCCCTGAGTCGTTCCGCCAGCAGCCCCAAAGACCGATGGATGCCCATCTCTGCGGAGCTCGGACATGCTGGTGATCTCCTGAAGGTAGACTGGGAAGCTCATCTTCCTCACCACTTCTCGAAGCACCACCAGCTGTGCAGGGACTCGAGGCGTGTAGCCGAAGAATACTCTAGGCTCCTTCTTCTTGTAGCATTGCCATCCATTGTCTCTACAAAATTCGACAATAAACATGTCCAAGTGTCATACCGAGTAAAATTCAGCATCAAAATTGTACAGAATCGTACCCATTGTGACGAGCTGAGAAGCTTCGGAAGATGACTCGAGTTCGCCTAGTATCTAGATTCAGGTCTACCCACTGAGCCCAAGTTGTGAGTCCTTTCTCGTATGCAACAATTGGGTTCAGATCACTGAACAGTCTCTCTCCTTCCGAGTAGTAATCCCACCTGCCAAAGTTCAAAAAACAAGGAAAACGGTTCAGTTTGCAAATCTCAGTAACAAAACCCTGGAATCATAATCACCGCTGAGAAATTTTACGAGCTCCATTTGCCGGTGTGAGTCCACCAGTGAGCCGAATCAAACACAAGAACATTGGCCCCTCGCCAGTGCCTCGCATTCTCTTCGATCGAGTCCAGATGCAGGATCCTCTTACCTGCATCCTCCTCCAGCTCTACCAGCAGGGGAGCCCAGAAGAACTCTATCGACGCCTCGAAATCCTGATGCACTCATTGCTCAATCAGTACCTTGATTCAAGGCAAAAAAAAAAAAAAAAAAAGACTCGAAATCAGCTGCATTTGATCATTTATCTTTAATTACCAAGGCCTGAAAAGCCATGGACGGGCCATCTGAAGAGACCAGCTTCCTCTCAATTGGGATCACTGCTTCGACCAAGCACACCAGAGACTCCCACTGGTTCCTCATTATCGAGTCCCCGACCAGCATCACTCTCTTCTTCCTCATCCTCCCTAGAAAATCCAATGCATTGAACCTAAACGCACGCCGACTCATCAGCAACTGTTAGCGTATAGATGAGAGTTTAATTAGTTTGGGGGATATCGATCTCATGACTGATACCTTGGAATCAAGCAATGGTGAGGCTTCCACCGCCACTTCTCGTAGTCAGAATCCGGCCGCCCATTTCTCCGGCAGCTGACCTGACTGCTGATGTACGGGCAACTTGCATCGTAGAGCGGGTAAGATTCGTCGTACACCCACTCTCCGGTAGACAAGTCGCAGTTGTGTGGCAAGGCCTGATGTGTCTGGACCAGATCGACCCCGTCTTCCTTATCGTCGGCCCAATCGATCGGCTCTGCAACGTACGAGTTAGAGATGCAGAGGGTGACAATGCAGAAGAGAGTGGAGAGAGAAGGAAGCTTAGATGTTGGTTCCATGGTGCCAGTTTGAGTTGAACCGATCACAATGGCAGTAAGCTGGTTATATAGAGAGGTGTTCTGGCGAGACTGGGGGCATGAGTTACGGGGTAGAATGCGGGAAATTCTAAATGCGCACCATATTTTATTGTGAGCACCATTTTCCCCTATGTTGTAAATCACTTTACTACGTGGTATGTGGTGCTCACTAGAAAAATGTTGTGCGCATTTAGAATTTCCCGGAGAATGCGCGCAATTGCTTATGATTTTGTTTGTGGTTTTGTTGTGGATTGTGTTGGCCATTAGCCGGCTTTGCGATGATGAGGAGCATGGCCGAGTGATGATTTTAGCCCCCAAGCCCATCTCCTTTCCTTTTTGTTTTGTCATTGGGCCATTGTTGGGCTTGATCCATTTGTTATTATTATACTCGGTTTAATGAAATGCGGAACGCAGACGGACTGGCAGAAGTGGCAGCTGTTGGATTTTTGGCAAGAAGCAAAAAATCCATGTTCTTCTCATGGGAAATTCTAAATGCGCACTACAATTGACCTTGTGAGCACCATGTTCCCCTATGTTGTAACTCACTTTACTATATGTTGTGGTGCTCACTAAGTAAATGTGTAACACTTTGCTATATGTTGTGGTGCTCCAGAAGTAAAAAGTGGTGCGCATTTAGAACTTCCCCTTTCTCAACCGTCCCTTGATATCTTTAGTTGAAACAAAGCGGAAATATTAAAAATAGAAGTAAATATTCGATATGTATAGTATCCATTGTTTAAATCTATTTTCTGAAATTAATAAACTCGTCAAGCTACTAACAAAAACTACTATCACATATACCGATTATATTTTAATCACCTGTCATGTCATGACGAAGAAATGTAAAAGCAAATCAAAATTTTTTTCTTAGAGCGGTAAATTTTTTATGTATATCTTTTCTATCTAAAAATATTTTTAGAATATATCCAAAAAAAATATCCTAATTTTTGGTTCATAGTTTGATTTTATTAATAGTCATGATTAGGATATAGTACTGACTATGCATATGACTACAGACGGTAAAAAGACGTGATGTATTCCAACAAAATGCTCATCGATTCTAAGTAGACTATAATGAGGAGAGTGTCAGACTAAATCGACATCTCGCTCACGCCTCCCAGTTGGTGCGTCTATGCGGATGCAACCTATCCCATAAATTGCCGAAACTGAATGCACTAGTTCATAATCGGATTTGTCGACTTGTCAAAATGAAAAAGGACCTCGCCTCGCTATTCGTATGTCAATTACTCGACGTGGCTAGCTTTAGCACTCCGCTGAGTCCTCGTGAATATGTTTACAGCTACCTATTTAGATTCTCGGCTCTAAACAGAAGACTTTCTCTCGCTATGATTCACTGCCCCTTCTTTCTTTCTTTTTTTTTTCTTTTATTTTCCACGTTGGCAAAATTTGACTTGCTTGAAATTTCAAGTCGAGGAAAACCCCCTCAAACCATTGGTAAACCCTAAAACCCAACCGGACCGGATTCAGATTCACCCAGGTGATAATTTTTTGTGGCTGCTGCTACGCCTACTTGGCCTCTCAAAACCCTACGAGATCTCCAAATTTGCATCTAAATTTTATATTATTAAATTTTAATCTCCCGTCTTCCTCCATCGATCCGTCTTGGACTGTTAATGGCATCAAGCCGAAGGCGAATGAAACCCTAAAAGTCATTCGCCTCTTCTCCATGCTCTTCATCGCCATCGCCTCCAAAACCCTAGCGTCGTCGTCATCACCGCCGCCGCCATCTCCAACGGCCGCCATCGCCAAGGTGCGTTCTTTACTCTCCTCCTCCAAACCCCACAGCTACTACGTAGCCGAGAAACCCCAACCCCAACCCCCGCAGCTGCAGTCTCCAATCCTCGCCTTCCTCCAATCTAACCCCAACGCCTTCCGCCCGAATTTCAAAACCCCCGCCGCCTTCAAACGCTTGATCTCAAACCCCGCCCAGTTCCTTTCGGCGCTCGATTCCATCCGCCACCGTCCCAAGATCGCCCTCCGCTTCTTCCGCTGGGCCGAGCGCCAGCGGGGCTTCGATCGGTCCGAAACAGCCTTCTCGTCGATCCTCGAGATCCTTGCGGAAGGCAACCTCATGAGCGCAGCTCACAACGTCATGAAACGGGCATTGAGTTTGAATTTGCACGGGATTGTTGATCTCTTGATTGCTGGGTATGTCGACTACAAGCTGAAAATTAAGCTCCTTGATCTTTTGTTACTTGTGTACACCAAGTGTTCGATGATTGAGCAGGCAGTTGCTGCATTTTATCGGATGGTCGGGTGCGGGTTGTTGCCTGATGTCAAGAACTGCAATCGGATTCTTCGGGGTTTGAGAGATTGGAATAGGTGGAAGGAGGTGGAAGATTTTTATAGGGAGATGGTGAGATTCGGGATCCAGCCGAGCATTGCTACTTACAACACGGTGCTGAGTTCTCTTTGCAAGCAAGGGAAAGAGGAAGTGGCAGTTAAATTTCTACGGGAAATGGAGCGGGATGGAGGAGGATGCTTGCCGGATGATGTCACTTATAATGTGGTGATCACTGGGTTGTCGAGAAAGGGGGAGTTGGACGAGGCAGAGAGGTTATTGGAGAAGCTGAAGAGTCTGGGGAAGGCTACAGCTTATAGTTATACCCCTTTGCTTAATGAATTGTTTAGTAGAGGGTGTGTTGATAGGGCATTGGAGTTGAAGAAAGACATGATGTTTAGAGGTGTCGTACCCAGTGTCAAGACGTATAATATTGTCATTCATGGGTTGTGTACACATGGGAGGGTGGAGATGGCGAAGGAGCAGTTTTTGGAGATGGAGGAGATGCATGTGGCACATGACGTGGTCTCTTATAATTCTTTAATTTATGGGTACTGTCGGATAGGAAATTTAAAGGAGGCTCTTTGCTTGTTTTCTCATTTGAGAAAAGCACACATTGCTCCTACCAATGTAACGTTCAACATTCTCATAGATGGTCACTGTAGATTTGGGAAATTGGAGAATGCTCTCAAGTTTAAGGAGGATATGATTATGTGTGGGCTTCAACCAGATCGTCATACTTATACCATTCTTATGCATGGGTCCTGCAAGGTGGAAGATCCTGGTATGGCGATAAAATATTTTAACGAGATGTTGGGTAGCGGTTTGCAGCCAGATTGTTGTGCCTATACTGCAAGGATCGGTGCCGAATTAAAGTTTGGGAATTCTGCGCGGGCTGTTCAGCTGCGGGAGGAAATGATATCCGAAGGCATTTCTCCCAATACGATCACTTACAATGTTCTGATTGATGGGCTATGCAAGATTCAGAATATGAGAGAAGTAGATAGATTGTTACAGGCAATGGTTAAGGATGGTTATCGTCCTGATTGTGTGACCTACACTTGCATAATCCATGCCTACTGTGACAATAAGAGTCTAAAAACAGCAAGAAATTGGTTTGATCACATGGTTTCTCAAAATGTATCTCCATCGGTTGTTACCTACACGGTGTTGATTCATGCCCATGCCAATAAGGGTGAATTCAAATGGGCAGAGTTCTTTTTTTCAAGGATGATGAAAGAAAATGTATTGCCAAATGAAATAACGTATAATGCGCTTATAAACGGGCTTTGCAAACATGAAAATGTTGAGAAGGCTTATGCATACTTCCATCGGATGCAGGAGATAGGGTTGTCCACAAATAAGTATACGTACACATTGTTGATTAATGGAAACTGCAATTTTGGTAACAACTGGAATGAGGCATTGAGATTGTACTGTGAGATGCAAGAGAAAGGCATTGAGCCTGATGATTGCACACAGAGTCTTCTGTTCAAGCAATTTGGTGAAGACTGCAAACATCATGCAGTGAGGTACTTGGAGTGTGACGTGCTCAGCAGTTAGTGGGATGACTTCTGGTATGGTTCAATTATACATCGTCAGGAACCAATAAGTGTTCATTTGCAGTTTCTTCATGTGGTCTCTTGCTAAATTAAATTAACAACTTTTTTTTTCTTGTCTAATAGTAGGGATAGCCAAAACAAAGGGAGGTTCAATGGTGTAGAAGAGTCTCTGGCCATGCCTCTCTGTAAGATAATGGCATGGCTTTGCTCAAATGCCACATTCAATGATTGGCATGCAGTTCTTCTTTCCATGACATGGTATGATGCCAGCGAGTCGTGCTGCGTTCTAATTTAATAACGGAAGCAATGAAGGAAACACCGGAAGCCTAATATTATATTCTTTTGTAATTGATCGATCAGTTAAAAATCAGTTGGCATATTGCTGCTGAAGTTTTGCGCTATGGGTGCCAGGAAATTTGGCTAAATCCAGCCTACCATTGTAAGCTGAATAATTCTTCATATAGCACATTCAATTATATCTACGAGATATCAAAGGTACGTTGATATGAGAAACTTGTAACTGTAATTTGATTCATTGATTTACTTTAATGCAGTAACGCTCAATTTTTACTATCTCATCTTTTAAGAGAAGTAGTACTACTGTAGTTCTAGTTTTCCTGGTAATATTGATGACCATATGAAGGATGTTTAGCCATTGAGTTGCACTCAACGAGTTGCTCTATTGATTTGTTACTTAAATGTTATTTAGCATATTATCGTCAATCAGTAAGCTTGCATCCTGTAAATGTCTTTGAATGGCACTAGATGTTTGTTTTGTCCACATTATTGTGATGACAGTGAAATCTAGAATGGGCTTGGAAAATGGACCTTATAGTGGTTACATTAAAAAGTTTTATATTCTTGGGTAGGAAGGAAATGTAAACCTAACCTCTGTTGACCAAGCAAGCCATTCAACACATATAACTACTTATTTTTCCAAAATATTAATATAGATATGGAGCTACGAGATCTATCAGATTACCAGCGATAAGGGTATACCTGCAATAAGCCTGCATAAGGTTTTTCGTGCTTTCCTCTTCCCCTACCAATACAAATAAAAGCTAATGAGTTTTCTTTTGCAGTTTCTACTTTTATATTCTGTCATATAGGTCTTTCAGCTGACAATCTTTTGATGCAATTATGACCTTGCATGTTAATCTATAATATTTAGTACTCCCTGAAAAAGAGCATAATAGTAGGTTCTCACATGAATGACCATGGCCGTAGGTTCTCACTTCTCACAGGAACACTAGATAATAGAAACACATTAATGACCATGATAGTAGGTTCTCACTTCTCAGGCTAGTCTTTCTTCAGTCTGGGTTCTTCTCCAATTAGAAGTGCCTTTAGGATGATATCGGTCAAACCATCTACAAGCAAAAACAAATGCCCTCCTTCAGGATACTCATGATACCTAACCCAAGGAAGTGTATTTGAAATGTAACGTTGTAATTCAACCGAGACCAGCCTATCTTCAGAACCGTGCCACAGGTGAACAGTGCCCTCATTGTTGGGAAATGGATTGCTCATATTCAACGGATCAAACTCCCATTTGCCAAACACTATCATCATGTCTCGAAGAAGTGATTCAAAAAAGCCTTGTTGTTGAGCCTTCTTCTCACACTGAAACAGGAAGAATTAAATTAGTGGTGTCATATGTATGAGTAGCATGGAAGTTTGGAACAGTCTGATGCTACTTTGACAAAAATAATGGATGTGTGAATGTAAACGTCTGTCTTCTGGAAATTCTTATTTTCCCTATTTTCCATAAACTATCTTTATTTCATGAAGTCAACTAAAAAGTGCCTCCAATGAAGACTTGTATGTCTTCTTATTTGTTATCAAGTGAAATTGTAGTTTGGTTGCAGCTATAAGTGTGTTAAGTGGTTGTAATTCCATCCACTTTTGTTGTAAGCGGTGCTTTACTTTCTTGGTTGTGGCTGCAATTGCAAAGTTTGTAACCTCTTACGCACTTGTACTAATTGTAATTACATAAAGAAAGTTCATAAGACACTTTTCCTCTCCCATTTACAGATAGTGATTGTATTATTAATAAATAGGATATTTTTCAGACCTCTTGAAAAAAATTAATAATTGAAATTTTTTACACAATAATACAAGTTGTATTAACTTCTAATATTGCAACTTCAATTACAATAATATAATTACAACCTGCAATATTTGTAATCAACCGGACAACCCCTGACTGTATTATATGTGTAGTTGTAACATTTATTAAATAGAGCTGTCTGATCTTGTAACTTTTAATCACTTTTATCCACTATTATGGTATATAAAAGACGTGGTTTAATCATGTAACAGTGTTTTATGTAGGGGGCATCTTATTAAGAAAGGAGTGAAAATAGTGATGATGAACTGTGTTAGGACAGAGCCATGATTTGGAAGTTGGGACCGGTATTACATGGCATTTCATGGGAATGAAAAAGTTACTAAGCAGAATATCAAATGCTCATCAACCATAGAGAACCTATCACTCTCAAAAAACTATACAAACTTATATGCACAGTGTAGTAACAAACTTTAAGAATCTTGCACATAGAAAGTATTTATTTTGGGAAAGTTAGCAACTTAGCATCATCCAAAAAAAATGACATTAAACCCCAAACACACATAAAAAAAAAAGAAAACTGCAAATAGCTAAATTAACCTGTCAACAGGGTTAAAAGGAGTTAACCCTTCAAAATGTGAGGTTTGCTAATTCATCTTTTTAGAAGATTATCATAAACCCTCTGTTTACAAGGAAAACATGTTAAACCTTTCTCTTCCCAAATACAAAATACAGCACAATGACAAACATAATTCGTATCCAATGTGCACAACTATTTAATCCTCTTCTATTCAACATAGTTTTAACTTTTTGCTTCTTTTTTTAATCTGTTTTCATTAACCCTTAGCCAAATATGAACTTAGGATTTTGTGCTGTTAAATCTCTGTGTATGCAACAAAGGCAGATTCGTCCAGCTCAGTGTTAACAGATTTTCATTATAATTTGGTTCATGGTATTATATGGGACTTTATGTATTTTGGGATGTGGTACAGCTGGGATTTTTTGTGCTCCGGTCACTTACATAACTATGCATATTACACATATAATTGTTTCTGGTCAATATACATACACAGGCTTAAAGAGTGTAAAAGGGTTACGGCAATAATGCAATGATACAACCATAAAGTAAGGTAACACTACTCCCTCCTTTTGCCTAAAAACAATGATTTTGTTCTTGTACATTAGAAAATTAGTTTCTGGTTAAGCTGTTTTTACGAGGGAAATTGGAGAATTTAATTTTCTTGTAGCTCTAGTTACATTTTATTTGAATTCAACATGAACTTATCATTTCTCTCATAGAATGCAATAATTAAAAATATAGTAGAAGGTGACTTAAACATGTCAGTGTTGTGATTTTGTCAATGAGGAAGAGCGTAAAAAGAGTATATACGCAATGCTGCTATCTATATTGTTCATCTGTTATCTATATTCTGCGTTGTGCTTATCGAAAATATATCTGGAAACTCACTTGCTGAAGTGTAAAATTATTCAAATTAGAAGTATGACATCTAAAAGTTGTCAACTTGAAAAAAAGATTAGTTCTGGTTAAATGTACAGCATATGCATTCAGAATTTTTATATGAATATATATACTTTTCCTCAATGCACTAATTTTAAAATGGCTTAATTATACAGTGGCATTTGAATGTGCTACCGAGTATTATTGTTATTTACCATTTTCTAACTTTGACCTGCTAGCTATATCAAGAACTGTTGGGCGAAACAAAAGGATAACTATTTTCAGGTTGCAATATGCAGATTCAAGATAAGAAAAGTAAGAGGATGTGCTCTAACATTTATTGAGTTCACAAGCCTTCTTCTAAATTTGTTTTAAAGAATTAGTACCTCAGCTATTATTGGCATTGCCAACCTCTTCTGTACTATTTCCTTGTCTTGCCTGCTTAGTAATTCAGGGAATTTATCAAAAGGAGTCCATGAAGTAAACCACTGCTGAGTCATCCACCAATACAGTAAGTATGGGGCATTGTGAGCAATCCAAATGGAACGTTGATCTTGTACCAGTTTCTTGCTGAATGCTTCCCTTGATAAATTGACTGGTAAAGAGGGCCACCAGAAGTTGATGGGCGGTCCTACCAGTGCTGCTCCTTCCAATCTGCATTCAAAGTCTTTGTAAGTGTACAGTCTTAGTTCTCATAGAACTTTTATGAAGTTTTGACATGCTTAAGTCGGAGAGGAAAAAAAAAGAAGAAAGTCGAGTTCCTGTGTGGTATGTGTTTTAGAACACCCCAGATCAGGCAGCCTCCTAACGAAGGTCCAAACACATAGAACTTTGGTCCAACCTCCAACTGATCAGCAAGTTCCTTGATGTCCATGGCGTCGGTCTTGACAGTACGCTTTGGATTTGGGTCGCTCTCACCATATCCAGCTCTATCATAGGACAGGAAATAGATTTGTAACTTGTCCACTAGATCCTGAAAAATAGAAGCAAAGTAGTCAAGGGAGCAACATAGATATATTTAGCAGTCTTAAAAAGTAACTTATATAGGCTTCTATTTTGCGCACAACCTGAGATGCAAATATTCCCAGCTCTTTGCATTCGTTGAAGGCGTGCACAATAATAATTTTGTAGTTTGCCTTATCCTTGATAGTTCCTGTTTCCATGTAGGCTAGATATCTTCCATCTCTGAGTTGGATTCTTGGGGAGGCGATTGGAGGGCCGTTTGGAGAGCCACAGAGTTTCAGAGGGGGTGGCTGAATGGACTGGTACATCCATCCCAGCAAGATAACTGCTAAACCTAAGATTGCTGGTACTTTGAAAAACATCCCTTTTTGCTAATTATTGGAAGTCTTATATTTGTGATGGTTTCTGCAGAGCGTTAAATAGTTTGAGATCTAGGTATGTGCATTGATAAAACTCGTGTTCTCTCTTTGGTCAATTGCTTGGAAACTGTAACACACATTTTATAATCATTACCAATTGGTTTCGCCGTTAGTTTAAGGCATACACATCAAGAAAACTAATGTTATCTCTTTGGTCAATTGCTTGCAAGTTGCAACACACATTTTATAATAATTACGGATTGGTTTTTCAGTGCAAGGTTCCTTAGCTATCTAAGAGAGACAGCTCATACCTTTCTACCAAATGACAAATGATTGGGAGCCACATGCATACACACTCAGCTACATTAACCTGTGTGTCCATCCGGATATTAGTTTTCTGCTAAGCACTGGTTGGTACATGCTTGGCATGTGCTTTGAGGTTCTTTGGTGAGTTGACTTCAACTTGTGCTTGGAGTAAATTGATGTTTAAACTATAGTTAGTTATAGTCAATTGTTTTTCTTAAATATAAAATTGCTGCTTTGTTTACTTTGTCTCCATTCTCCATGTTTGAAAATAGTAGCTATGATCCATCACACTAACATGTGCTTGGGGAGTTGTGCAGATTAATTCAGTTGACCTTGTGCTCCATCATTATTACCAATATAAAGTAGATTGCTTTTGTCCAAAAAAATTTGCTGTGAACCTATATATGCTGGTACTTCAGCCCACCGTTTGCAGTATGTTTTTACATTAAACTGTTCCTGTAGGTCTTTTGAAGATTCCAACTTAGGATGTATGGTTATCCTTGAGATTATTCAAATTCCATTGTTTTGGTTGACTTTTTTTAAACAATTAAGTTATAAATGATCAAATATGTAGAGCCATGAATCTTGATTCAATATAGAAAATCTATTTCTGTCAAATAAAAAAACAAATAAATAAAAGCACCTAATTGCACTTCAAAAAAAATAAAAAATAAAAGCACATAGTGCATAATAGGATTTTAACCTGAGTTGTTGGTGGGGTTTGTCAGAGACTTACTGGCTTTGGTTTTCATGTCTAGAATGTTCTCAGTTTATCTTCTGTTTTTCTTGGAAACACACAGTTTTCACTAATTGAAAAATAGTGCACAAGTCTGATAATGACAAAACAAGAACACTTGCTGGTTAGAGCATCCATAGCCCTGCAAACAGAAGGAACATATAGGTTCTTACTTTTCTCTTTGGATAGGGCAGTTGCCTTTTTGACTCTGTTCATGTTGAACACGTTAGGCTTATGCTAACACATAGTTTGTTTTAGTTTTCCTGGGAGCTATCCAAATCTGTTGCTTTAGGTGGAATTTGTCTCCTTTTTTGGATAGATTTTTAGAGGGAAAAGGTGAAACATGCTTGAAGGATAGCTAAATAACATCAATTCACACCAATGTTCGCAGCAGAAATTTGCTTTCCTTCCATTGAATACAACTTAGATTACAACGAAAGTGAACAAGAAAAAGAACAAACGAGAGGATTTATAATTTATCTCTCTTTTACAATATGAACGTGGGATCTATGTGGTGATGCGATCTATCGAAGTAGCTCCTTTGGACGATCTGATGACGATGGTCTTCTCGCTCTTGATAAAGAAAATGCCGGCTGACTTTGGATGATCTTCTCTGGTCTTGACTCGTTCAAGGCTCTCACGCGTAAGTTGAACTTCACAAAAAACTTCCAAAAGATCCCCTAAGGCCTCCTCTAGAGGGTATTTAGAGCCTTAGGTCCATATGAGAGTTTCTATCTAAACAGAATTTGTATTCATCAAGAATTCCAATCAAATATCTTAGTTTTGATTTAAATCTCTTGATTTAGAGTTCTGATTGGACTTAATTTAGGTATTTGGATAAGCCCAAATCTTAATTTTAATCAATTTATGATTCTGGTTATCTGCTCACGCGGAGTTAACGCGGAGCTAGGAAATCAGAACGCGGAGCTATTAATTAGCTCCGCGTTTTACTCATACGCGGGGCTAAAATAGCCAGGCGCGGAGCTACAGAGTTAGCTCCGCGTTCTGTTGTGAAAAACCCCATTTTACTTGGAAATTTTCACTGCCAATAGAACCCCCTCCAAAGTTTTCAAAATGGTTTAGAACTTAGCAAATTTTGAAATACTTTGGATCTTCAAACTGAAAATGCGGAGTTAAAATACCAAGTTATCTTCGCGTTTTGTATACCTGCGCGGAGCTAATAGCTTTGCATTATAATGGGTAACTGCTCAGTAATTGCTTTGATTCTCGCGCCGAATACCAAGAGGAGGGTTTTCTCATTTAAATAGAGTCTCTAGCTCTTCTTCTCCCTCACTTCATTCGAAGAGATTTCAAGAACTCCAAACGACCAGAGCTCAGGCGATTAAAGTTTCTTGCGACCCGATCGGATTTTCGCTCATTCTCTTTGATTTTATCAAAATTTCTTCAAGATTCATGGCACCCAAGAAGATCACGACATCGCGCGCCACCTCTCCATCGGCGGCCGGCCTTAGCAGCGGCGGCAGCGGGCACAGCGGCGAACCAGTTCATGTCGCGCCCATTGGAGGTAAAAATCTCAACTTTTGGACTCTTTAGAACGATTTTACAGTGATTTGGCTCATTTTTAACCGGCCAATCACTCCTTCACTGGCGAGATCGCCGTTTTCCGACCGTACGGCTTGGAGAAGAAGAAAGGCCTCTGGCCTTTTTCTACGCGAAGCTATCGCGTTATCCTTGCGTTGGAAACGCGGGGCTATTTTGACTAGCTGTCGCGTTTCAACGCGAGGTTATGAATTTTAAGTTTTGCATTTATAAACGCGAGGTTAGCTTCTTAGCTTCGCGCGGAGTTATTTTTAGCTTTGCGTGGACTAATTTTTAGTTTCGCGCGGACTAATTTTAGCATCGCGCGGACTAATTTTTAGCTTTGCACGGAGCTATTTTTCGCTTCTCGCGAAGCTATTTTTAGCTTCACATTTCTATACTTAGTAGATTTTTTCAGATTTCTCAAATTTTTTTCTAACTCTTGATTCTTCTTTTGCAGTGGGGTATTCGGTGGCCGCTCTTCTCATAGGTACTACTTCGGATTCGCTGGGGGTGCGGATTTGACGGCCCAATTCCGTTTCACCACTGTTTTAGCTGCATATAAGCCAGGCCTGAGGGAGCGCAGAAAGAAATTAATCAGGTACTACCTTACTACTGCACGGGAGATTATCACCGATGCAGCTTTTGAGGCCATCAACCGAGAAATGTTGGAGAAGCCCGCTTTTCTCTTTGGAGATGCAATGGAGCATTCAGACCAGATCCTCTTTGAAGAGTAGTGCATGTGGCTCTACCAATCTGGCAACTTGCTGATGTTTTTACCCAGCATGGAGCGTAACTATCCTCTGGTCTATCTTCAAAGGCTATCCATGCACCAATTTTCATCAACAAAAGTAACTCAAGGAAGCCAGAAGCATATGGTTTACATTATAGTTGCAAGTTTCAAGCTCTGGCCCCAAAAGGTAAACTTTTGAAGGAGTTACAAGAACTCTGCGACAGCTCATTAAGTTTTCTTGAGGACCATTTCTGTTAGTTGACAATTTCTGTCGCTTTCCAAAGCGATAGAAATGAAGTATAAGAGCTTGTAGCATGTCACATTCACCTTGTGCATCTTCATTAGGATTCTTGTAACAGTATCTTCAGATGATCCACTAAGAATTTTAAACAGATCATAGTTGACATTTGCAGAGATCTTTTGCATGTGAACCAGGAAATTAAGCTGGAAAAGCACCTCGTATGGCACAGTACAATCAACAAGATAGTTTAAAATAGGAGGGTATAATAAGGAGCCGTGCTTTTGAAGAATCTCATCAGCGGTTGATCCAGTAATTCGCATTAAGTGGTGATGACTTGTGCCGGCAAGCTCAACACTCCGTGGAGGAGACTCGTTATCAAGTTATTGATGAGTCGATGAATAGGTTGAAGGTTTTGGGAGAGCTATAACTCCCTCTACTTTTGTAACTTCTTGCTTTATGAATAAAGACATTTCTTTTTCTTTTTATCTGTTGGCTACAAAATTTGCTTGCACAACAAATAACTTGTCATCAAAATAGTTCATCGTTTTGGTAAAACAATCCAAGGCTCATCTGCGTAACTTAGACTGTTAATATCGACCGGGTTACAATTATTAACCTCGGTAAACTCCTTTGAAAAGAGCTAGGATGATCGGGTAAGGATTATTAAACTTAGATAGAGGCGCCTAATTGCACATGTCTTGGTTTGGTAAAGAAGTTCAAATGCTCATATGCGTAACTTGAACTGTTGATACTAACCGGGTCACAATTACTAACCGCGGTAAAGCCCTTTGAACAGAGCTAAATGATAGTTTGGTGAAAGCGTTTAATTACTTACACCAGGATGATCGAGTCAGGATCATTTAAGTTAGACAGAGACACATAATTGCACATGCCTTAGTTTAGTAAAGAAGTTCAAGTGTTCATATGCATAACTTGAACAGGTGGATGGTTATATTTCTAGGGATATGAACCAGATGTGACAGTCACTCTGTCATCATTTTGGTTCATTAGGCATCATATTTCTTCAAAAATTTACCGTTGATCAGCATTATCATCCTATCGCCATTCTGGTTCATTAAGCGAAGGCTCCACTAGAGTATACCGTCTCCATAAGGAACGGTCCTTCCCACTTGGGTTCAAATTACCCTTAGTCTTATGGGTTAGAATCATTGGCCTTTTAATTGTCAGAACCAAGTCTCCTTATTTAAAGGTCCTTGGTTTACGTTCTTATTGAACGCTTGCGAGATTCGGGCTTGATACAACTCAATTTGTTGTTGAGTCCGGAGACGTTTTTCATTCAATGCTTCTAATTCTCGCAATTTTTGTTGATGGCGTTCTTCTGTCGTCATCTTAGTGGCTAGGGCCACTCTTAATGATGGTATCTGGACTTCAAGAGGTAGAACGACCTCATTTCCATAAACCAAGGAAAATTGGAGTGCGAACGGTGGTGCGATAAGCCCACAAACACTCTCCTAGCTTTTCATTCCAGTCCCGTTTGTTGGAAGAGACGAACTTCCGAAGGAGTTTGATAATAGTCTTATTAAATGCCTCAGCCAATCCATTTGCCGCAGGATTGTATGCCGTTGAAGCAATATCCTTGATTCTGAACTTATCACAGAATCTTGAGAACTCCTGGTTGATGAATTGCGGTCCATTATCATGAATGATTCTTCTGGGGATGCCGAAGCGGTAAATGACATGATGCTTAACGAACTTAATCACATCCGTTGTTTTTACTTCTCTCATGGGCACGGCTTCGGTCCAACTTGAAAAATAATCGGTTATTGCGAGAATAAACCGATGTCCTCTGGATGACGGGGGAGTTATTGGCCCTACAATATCCATTCCCCATGCCTCAAATGGCCAACTAGTAACGGTACTGTGCAAGTATTCTGGGGGTTGATGGATGAAATTAGCATGTACTTGACATTCATGGCACCATTTAGCGTACATCATTACTTCTGTAATCATTTTCGGCCAGTAGTATCCTAGTCTTCTTATGCGGTCCCCAAGTTTTGGACCGGGCTGGTGAGCTCCACACACTCCATTATGTGTTTCTCTCAGCACTTCATCTACTTCTGCTTTTGATAAGCAGCGTAGTAGAAGACCATTACTTGACTTTCTGTATAAAGTTTGAAGTGTATGATCATAATAAAATCTTTGAGCCTTCCTCTTTATCGAGGCGGCTTCCTTTGGATCTTCTGGCAACATCCCATATAAGGCATAATCCACAAACGAAAATCGTCAATCATGGGTTTCAGAGTTAAGCCTGTCTAGCACACCTTTTTGGTTTGGAATACCGTATCCAGATGGAGGAGTTTTCTGCTACCAATAGTGATACTTTTAGCTTCACACGGCGGGATCGCTAATGTTGAAACTAGTGCGGCAAGAGCATCTGCATAGACGTTCTCATTCTGAGATATATGATAGATATAAAACTGTTTAAAATATCCTGCTAACTCGATGGCTAGCTGATGATAGGGGATGAGGGTTTCATGTCTGACTTCATATTCGCCTGTCATCTGATTGACAATGAGCTTAGAGTCTCCATATGCCTCTAGATGGTTCACCTCCAGTTGCAGAGCCATTTTTAAACCAATAATGAGCGCGTTGTATTCCGTCACATTGTTCGTGCACGGCTCTGTAATGAGTAACCGTTAGGCAGTATGTGTTTATGTGGGGATATCAGCACAACCCCCACTCCAGCAGCAGATCGTCTGGCAGCACCATCAAAGAATATCTGCCATGATTGTTCTTTGTTAGTAGTGTTAACCTCTAACGTCTGTTTAGAGCTGGACCAAATTGGATGGTCTGCTAAGAAATCGGCGATCGCTTGTCCCTTCATGGCTTTTTGAGGAACAAAGTGTATATTAAATGGTGACAGCAATAATGCCCATTTTGCTAATTGGCCGTTTAAGGATCCTGATTTTGTCATCAGGATTTTTAAGGGATTAACCCGTGAGATGACATGTATTGTTTGCCCTGAAAGATAATGTCGCATTTTCTGAACAGCGAATACTAGGGTTAAACATTCCTTTTCAATCGAAGTATATCGATGCTTGGCCTCGATCATTGTCCGGCTTAAGTAATAAATGGCGTGTTCATAGCCGTGCTCATTATACTGAGCAAGTAATGCTCCCAACGCATTATCCATGGCCCTTACATATATGAGGAACAGTTGCCCAGGGACCGGTGCCATAAGAACAGGAGGTTTGGTAAGGTATTCTTTGAGATCGTCAAACGCCTGTTGACATACTTCATCCCATACGAAGGAAATCCCTTTTTTCATAAGTCTGGAGAATGGTTGGCATCGCCCTGATAGGTTGGAGATAAAGCGTCGGATATAGGCCAGTTTTCCTTGTAACCCCCTCAATTCTTTAAGATTGCGAGGAGGCGACATCTCGTTAATCGCTTTTACTTTTTCGGGATCAAAGAAAATTCCTTCTGAGGTAATTACGAACCCAAGGAATTTCCCGCTGCGTACCCCCATGAAAGACTTGGCAGGGTTCACCTTCAAGTGATGTTTTCGCATAAGATCGAAGGCTGTTCTTAAGTCATGAAGATGATCTTCTTTGTTCTTGTTTTTGACCGCTAAGTCATCCACGTAACATTCTACCGTTTTGCGCAGATATTTTTTTTTAAAATAATGCTCATTGCACGTTGGTAGGTGGCACCAGCATTCTTTAGTCCGAAAGACATTACTGTATAACAGTACACCCCCAGCGGCGTCCTGAAAACCGTGTGCTTTTTATCGTCTGGGTGCATTTGCATTTGGTTATAGCCTGAGAAGCCATCCGTAAAGGACACACTCTCGTAACCGCAGGTGTTATTAATCATTACGTCGGTAATCGGGAGTGAGAACTCATCCTTAGCGCATGCAGCATTTAGATCCCGAAAATCAATGCATATCCGGATGTTGCCGTTCTTCTTACGAACCGGCACTATATTAGCCACCTAATCGGGATGTTGCTCTTCTCGGATAAATCCTGATTTTATGAGCTTATTAACTTCAGTGACATTGCCTCCATCAGTTCCGGCCGAAAACGTCTCTGTTGTTGCTTAACTGGCTTGGCATCTTATTTGATATTTAGCCGGTGTGGCAATCTGAGGATCAAGACCGGACATGTCTTCATTGCTCCATGCGAACACATCTATATACTCCTTGATAAGGGATATAAGTTCCTCCTTTTCCAGGGGGTCAGTGTGCCGCTTATGAAAATGGGTTTCGGGTTCTCTTCCGTTCCCATATTAACTTGTACTAGTTTATCCTCTGTGGGCGGGTCATGCTGTTCAAAGCGGACATTCCAAAGAGTGTCCATTTGTTTAGCCCAGGAATAATCTTGAACATCAATTGGTTCCTCGTCGTTTTCTGGTGCGGCTGAAACCATATTTACTGTTAAGGATTGAAACCAGGCGTCGGTACTTAGATCCGAATCATGGTCGAGTTGATGTAAGTCCTCATTGGCCGAAGAGCTTTCTGCGTATTTGTGTGGTGATGAGGGAGGAGTAGATACATAGCCCAACCCTCTTCTAGTTTTCTGATAATAGTCTGGGCCTTTTCCTTTTGGTCTAAATGAGGGTATGAGATTTCATCGCCCTTTTTCAAAGTTCAATTCCGATTTTTGGGTAAAATTATAACCCATCTTCTCCATCATTTGTCGGGATTTCTGTTCATATAAGTGAAATTGAGGTGATGTTTGTTCATCACTTTCACTACTTTGTCTTTGGTTAGGCAACGTGATTACTTTACCGAAGACAATCGGTTTATGCAATACATGTCGCGGTGGTACTTCGAAGAAGTGATCTCGTCCTTTTATTATTTTAGACCGTGAGATGAGAGATGACCTTATTGGCAAGTGATGTGCTGCCAAAACTTTAAGTTCGGATAAGTTATCTGCCTCGGTGGATGTACAAGAAGGCTCAGACTCTGTAGTTACAGCAAGCTCGTAGACTAATTCTATATTTTCATTAATAATCCACTCATTCTCTGCTACATTAGCTACATTATTATCAAAATTCATTTTAAGATTTATGCGATGGTTAATTTCGTAATCACTCCCGTTATCCTCTTCCGGGGATTCGTACTCAGTATCGGCCTCGTTGCCGCTATCTTCGGATTTTTGAGGCCTTTTACATTTATTGTTGGAGACTTCGTGGGCTGGCTTATAGAGCATAGCATCCGTGAAGTAGTTTTCTAATCCTTTGAATGGCTGCCTATCTGCAACTAATGTTCGGACTTCTCCTTGATCATCGCAGTATTTCATGCACTGGTGGAGAGTCGACGGGACTATCATATAGGCGTGTATCCATGGCCGCCGCAGTAAAATGTCATAAGACGTATCTGCGTCTATAACATAGCATGTAACTTCTGTCCTCAAATCTCCGATTTGACACCGGAGTCGGATTTTGCCAAGAGGAGAGCTGTCATTAGCATTAAACCTATATATAGTAGTGTTTGTTGGTGTCAGACGATGGGAAGAGATTCCCAATAGCGGCATCAGCCTTCTGGGAATAACGCTTAATGCGGACCCCGGATCAATTTGAATACGGTCCATTTTTGTGGATTCGACATATCCGGTGAAATATAAAGACCTATTATATTTTATATTCCTTACTTGCATATCCTCTGGAGAGAGAAATCTGGGGGACCTGCCTCCTCACTTGATGACAGCGAGGGCAAGAGTCATGTTCTTGGTCAGCCGGCTCGACAATCTGAGCTAGGAATGACTCAGAGTCTGCCAAGGCCTCTCTTAATGCCTCGCGAGTTGATTTTGACAATCGCAACAACTCATAAAGCGTGACTCGAGCTGGAATATTTGTCAGCTGAGCTATTATATCAAACTTAAATGCAGCTTCCTTGGATTCTTCATCTCTTACAGGATTCTTCTGGAAACGAAGTCCTTTTTGTTTTGCAGGCTTCGCGAGTTTCCCGTATATATTCTTCGGGTTTACTCTGGTGTAGTCCTTGAGAAATGTTTTACCAGATCGAGTGCCGGAAGGGCCCGCCCCATCCTGATGAGTGGCCATAGCTTCGGGCTTTTCTTCAGAGTCTGTAAATGCCCCTGTAATTATGTATTCGTCTTTTATTTTTGTGAAAATAGTATTGCTAGTCCGCTTTTTCCTTTGACTCTCTGTGGCAGTCCACTGTTCATCCTGTAGTAAATCAGGGTGGACCCACATGACTTCCCCCTTTTGAGTTGTTAAGAGGACAAGTCCTTTATGGACTTTTTTTTATGTGGGTCATGATTTTTCAGGACCAGCTTTCCCTCTGGTATTGGGGTCATCCCTGCGGGGAACTCATGGGTTCCAACCACTAGGGTTGCCATATTGGCAGTGACCAATATTCAAGAATGCGTTTTCAGTATGCGTGCGGTCTAGGACCGCATAACGCATAATCGGATTACGCGCCGATTACGCAGAATTATGCGGAATATTAATATTTTAATATATATTAAAAAAATTATAAAAAAATGGATCTAGAATAAAAATGACACTTCAAAATACTTCAAAATACAGAACCAGTTTCAGTGTTTATTGATTAAATTCCAAAGCATCTACTTGACCATCCTAGATCACTTCATCTAAAATCCAATTGAGAAGTTTTCAATTGAGAAGTTTTCCAAAGCATCTACCGCCCACTACCTGTAATCCAGGATGCAGGATGCAGGAAATTCACATCTTTTTCCAACTCCAAATTATTCTATGTTTATGAACAAATTAAATTGATTAACTGATTACTAAGTTTACTAGTTTAGTAAACAACAGCTACAAAATTCGTTCAAAACAAAAAATAAACTCAACAGCTACAAAATTATTATTAACAGCAGCTACAATTACTAGTTTAGTAGCAGCTACAAAATTCCGAAAAAATCCAACTAAAGAAAAAAAAAATCCAACTCCAAATTACTAGTTTAGTCCAAATTATTATTAACAGCAGCAAAAAAATTCCGAAAAAAAAAACTAAATTAAACTCAGCTAAAGAATTTAATCCGTTCAAAACAAAAATTGAACTCGACTAAAGAAAATACTAAAAACAAAATAAACTCAGCTAAAGAAATTACCAAGGAGAGAAAGCAGCGAAAGTCAGAGGCTCCGAGCTCTGATTGGACTCCGATCGGCCGAGTCTAGGCAAAGAATTGGGGGTAGAGGTTGGCCGGTGAGATTCCGAGCTCCGATTGGACTCAAGAGGGGAGATGATTTAGCCCGATCCGAACAGAGAAGGGAAATTGGGGTTTTATGGGGAGCGATCGAATTTTTTTGCTTGAGGTCGCAGGAGCTCCGATTGAACTCTGATTGGACGAGTCTGGGTGAAGAACTGGTGGTAGAGGGTAGCCGGTGAGAAAAATAGCTCCGATTGGACTCAAGGGGGGAGAAGATTCAGTCGATCGGAGAAGAGAAGGGAATTTAGGATTTTTCGGGGGCGAGAGATTTTTTCTACTGCTGTCGAAGAATCGGGTCTGAACTCGGGAGACAAAAGGAAATCGGATTTTTAAGTAACGAGTAGAGATAACGGGTCGGGTCGGGTTTCATATGCAGACCCGTTTTGTTGCGACCGCATAATCTGCATAATCCGATTATGCGGTCGCATAATTGCCCTGTCCGCATGGACAGGACGATTTCCCATTTTTTCTGCGTTTTTCTCCGGCATTCACTTATGCGGGCGCATATGCGCCCGCATAAACCGCTTTTTAGAACACTGGCAGTGACCTTCTTTTGCTCCTCTTTTAGCGTCAAGACTCCAGCTTCTATCAATGCTTGGATCCTGTTCTTCAGAGGATAATAATCCCTAGTAAGGTGTCCGACATTCCTGTGGTAGAGACAATAGTTGGGATCGTTGGTTTTACCAGCGTCCTCTGGTTTCTTATTTTTTGGAAGTTTCAGCATTTCCTTCTGAAGGAGCAGATGAAAGAGCGTAGGCATTTGTTCTACCTTGAAGGTATAGGTTCTCTCTTGTTGGGGTCTATTTTGTCTCGTGCCCTTTTGATTTTGAGGCTTTGGACTCGCGGGATTTGTCTTCTGTTGAGCGGCTTCTTACGCCATTGCTGATTTCCCTTTGTTCTTATTATTATTTTGCGTATACGGCCTATTATTTCCAGTATTTTTTGATCCACGAGACTCTTCAACTCTACGGATCAAGTTTTCAGCTTGCTCTCCTTTTTTGAGCAAATCCTTCCAAGTCCTAGACTCTACGGCCCCCATTTTTAAGAGTACGTTGGTCTTGAGATTATGCCGACACGTCTCTACCAGAGTTTCTTAGACCATTCCGTGTTTGTAATGCATGGACTTCTCCCGGAACCTTTTTATGAAATCTTTTACCGTTTCTTGTTCTCCTTGTTTAGTTGCAAGGAGGGAATGAACCAAAATTTCGGTATCATTCTCGAAGAAACGTGTGAGAAATTGCTTCTCAACATCAAACCAGGTATTAATAGTACCTGAGGGCAAATGCATAAACCAAGTGAAGGCAGACTCTCGCAAGGTACTTGCGAATACCTTGGTCATTACAGGGTTATTGCCCATTAAATGCCCTGCTTGAGACAAAAAGTAATAAATATGTTAACTGGGAGATCCTTTCCCGTCATATGGCTCCAATTTGAGCGGTTTGTATTTCTCAGGGTATGGTGCCAAATTCCATTCAGGCAGGTATGGTCTTGAAACCCCTGATTCTTTCAACTCCTTGTGCATTAGTGTTTCGAGTTGGCTTTGTAACTTCTCGATTTTCTCTTCGTGAGGGTCATGAAATGGATATTTATCCTCGTCCTCATGAGTCGAGTGGGCCTTTTCTTCTTTATCTTCCTCGTTCATTTTGTTGAACGGAGTTTCTTTTCCCTTCTTGGCATTATCCTCGACAATTTTTTGAGTATTTTTGACCACTTTTGAGAGCATCATTTTAACATCTTCGATTGTCTTTTGTTGCTCCCGAATCATTTGTTCTTGGACTTCAAATCTTTGGTCGATATTGTCAGATCTATCCATCATATGTGATGCTGATTTCTACAGTTTAGACGATGCCGAAGAATGAGGAGAGGTTATGGCCGAGCTATCACTATCGTCGTCATAAGAACCTTTCACAAGTTTCTTATAGTTTCGGGTCGGGATAGCGCCTGAATTAAGTCGAGTAAAATAATGAGGTTCTTCATCGCTTGATTCTGAATCACCATTCTTTTCTATGATTTTTTCTCTCTTTCCGACCATATTAGAAGTTACAAATCTCCATTCTTTTTCTCGGGGAGCAATTTTTGTTTTTTTGCTAGGGTTTTTGTCCGACTCAGTTAATCGTTCGAACACCGATACCCTGTTCTTACTGCAGCAGCAACTGTCCACTATATCAGATACTGCTGTCATAAGCTGCTGGCAGTGACAAATAGGTTCAGACTGAACTTGATTTATACTCCTTTTCTTGGTTAGATATTCTCTAAGATCAGTAGTCTTAGATATGGAGTCATGGGGCCCACTCATCCATTGAGAGGGTCCAGGGGCCCACTGGAGCTTCCTGGAGCCATTAGAGTCAGGTTTTGGTCTAACAGTGCAATGATCAACCTTGATTTTGTAATCAGGTTGATTTACGCGGAGCTGAGCAGTAACTTCGCGTTTTGATACGCGGAGCTGAGAAGTAGCTTCGCGTTTTGATACGCGGGGCTGAGAAATAACCTCGCGTTTGGATACGCTAGCCTCGCATTTTATGCTGGCTTGACGTTTTTGCAGAAGTTTATCTTTTGGAATTTTAGCCTCGCGTGGAAGAAGATTCTTGCACGCTGGCTTATTCTTGCGATTAACGCAAGTCATAATTTCGCGTTTAGCGCGATTTTTGCGATTAACGCAAATTTGAAAATCATTTTTGTGATTTACGCGAAGGTAACGAGTTTTGCGATCAACGCTAGTTTTAGCCTCGCGTGGAGAATCACCATCACACGCTGGCTTCAAGGGAAGTTTATTCTCGCGATTAACATGAGTGTTAAAAATCTTGCGTTTATCGCAAGTTGTACTGGCTTCGCGTTTATCGCTAAGCTCAGTAGTAGTCTCGCGTAGAGAATCACACGCTGGCTCTAAGGAAATTTTATCCTCGCGATTAACGCGAGTGTTAGAAATCTTGCGTTTATCGCAAGTCTTAGCTTCGCATTTATCGCGATCTTGACTGGTCTTGCGATTAACGCGAGTCAGTTTGCAAGGGACTGTAGCCTCGCGTTTTGTGAAGTAAGCCTCGCGTTCAATGCGGACTTTGAGGGCCTTTCGCCTAGCTCTCCGATTTCTATTTCGGAGTTGAGTTCTGGTCAATCCAGTTCCCGAGCTTTCTTCGGCAGTAAAGAGGCCATCCTCTGTTAGGATTTCCTGTCCAAATAACGGCTCTATGGCCGCGGTCTCCAAGGGTCCCCGTTTATCGGTGGATATCCGATTGCCTGATGCTCGGGTATTGGAGCGCACGCGACGATAGCGTCGCGTTTCGGTCAGGTTATCTGACTCAGAGGAGAGATACTTCTCGTACTTCTGCTGGTCGATCTCCACGACTAGCATGTTCACGTCGGATCCGATCCTCTCGACGTCAGATTGCACCACGATCTCTTCTTTGGTGAAAGAGATATCTCCCACTGTGGTCGCCAGTTTGTTCGCAGCAGAAATTTGCTTTCCTTCCATTGAATACAACTTAGATTACAATAAAAGTGAATAAGAAAAAGAACAAACGAGAGGATTTATAATTTATCTCTCTCTTTTACAATATGAACGTTGGATGTATATGGCGATGGGAACTATCGAAGTAGCTCGTTTGGACAATGTGACGACAATGGTCTTCTTGCTCTTGATGAAGAAGATGCCGGCCGATTTTGGATGATCTTCTCTGGTCTTGACTAGTTCAAGGCTCTCACGCGTAATTTGAACATCACAAAAAACTTCCAAAAGGTCCTCTAAGGCTTCCTCAAGAGGGTATTTATAGCCTTAGGTCCATATGAGAGTTTCTATCTAAATAGAATTTGTATTCATCAAGGATTCCAATCAAATATCTTAGTTTTGATTTAAAATCTCTTGATTTAGAATTCTGATTGGACTTAATCTGAGTATTTGGATAAACCCAAATCTTAATCTCAATCAATTTATGATTCTAGTTATCTGCTCATGCGGAGTTAACGTGGAGTTAGGAAACTAGAACGCGGAGCTATTGATTAGCTCCGCGTTTTACTCATACGCGGGGCTAAAATAGCCAGGCGCGGAGCTACAGAGTTAGCTCCGCGTTCTATTATGGAAAATCCCATTTTACTTAGGAAATTTTCACTGCCAACAACCAAGTGGCAATTGCTGCAATGAACAAAGGGCATTGCATGAGAACAGAATCCCAGGGCTAGAAGAAACCCCGGAGGAGTTCTCCTTCCAAGCTTATTTCCTGAAGAACAATGTCTTTTCACATGTTTAGAATTTCATGCTTTACTTGTATTTCCCTTTATCACTTGCCCTTGCCATCTTACACCATTCTGATTGGGTGACTGCTTTAGGAAATGCATCTTTTGTGTTAACTAGTCACTTTCTGATGTGAAATCTCTTCTCAATTTTTTTTCCCCTGAAAATGGTTTTAGAAATAGGTGTATGAGTATCTGTTTTGGTGCCAACTTCAGGACTTGAACCATGGAATTCCCATGTAGTTTTGGTCTCCTTTAACCACCATACTGAAGCTCCAATTGGTTATTTTGTTTACTTTTAGTTGCTGTATTCTTCTTCTAGCAATAAATGGATTACTTTATAAATATATGTTTTTTGGGGGTCAAAGTTTAAATATATTTTTGTATTATATATTTTTTTCCTTTTGTCCCTTGTGTAAATGAGTAAGATGGAGAGCCCCTCCATAGATGGGGTAGAAACTTCTCTCCGTGCTGGAGGCATGCCTCGAGCTTGTGACGCCTCCTGTTACAAGCAAGGTCCTTTATCAACTCTGCTGGTTCTTGTCTGTGGTTGTAGTTGTGCAATCAGTTGCTCTATGTCGCTTGAGTTGATAACCTGTTCTTCTTGAGGAGTTATACCTGCACTTACATATATAGTATTTTCTTCTAACTGACAGGTCCTGATGTTTACACTTTCCAGAATAATTTCCCCTTCCCCGTTTGTTTTTCTTTCATTATGAGCTTAAGATCTATGATGTATGTTCCTCACAAGGTTTACCATCTTGTAATCCATATTCCATATTGGTATCAGCTGATGATATGTGATATTGGCAATAACTGATGTATCATATCAGCAATATGGGCAATATAGATACCTATACTGTATGGTTTATATTGTATTAGATATCTCAAAATCCAACACGATATTAACGATGCATATCAGTATTGGCTGATATTTGAAAACTTGAATCCTTGCTCATCTAAGTCCCATAATTTTGTGAAGTGTGAGCATGAAACTATGTGTCTTCAACCTCAAAGTTCCATTGTTATCAGCCCTGATTATATAAAACTTTGATTGGAAGCTGATTGTAACTAGCTGACTGCATTTCCTTTTCATCGAACTTCAAGTCATTAAGTTGGTATGGACTTTTACTTTAAAAGAGGATAATCCTAAATGAAAATTAAGAGAAGAAGAAAGAAGAATATCCTGTATTTTCAAGCATGTGATTGATTTAAAACTTGCATGTAGAATATCAGGCATTATTGTAATTGCGGTGCTTCTCCAATGAATCCAGTGCCATCAAATTATATTTGCTATTCAGGTTTCTGATTCCTAACTAGTATATTACTGAATTATTGTTATCATAATACATCTCTAATTCAATAACATCAATTATATTAGCTGTCGATGTTTTGGATTGCTAGAGTATTTTACAGACTTACGATGAATATTTACTACCATTAATGTAATTTTTTTCCCTTGAAAAAATAGAGACATTACTAATCAGTGATTTTGTAGTTGAAGTGGCCTCGTGGAGCAACAGTCTCCTACCCAAGCAATCGGGCCTTGAATACTGCATTGATCCACTCTTCAATGAATATGAATATGTGGCCACCTTTGGGATTCTCATGCTACCGCATCCAAGGAAGTTTGTATGAAACTTATTGTTGTAGCTCCACTAAGACGGGTCTATATTCATATCCTTGCCAGATGTGGATGGAACCCCCACCATTAAGGAATGATTGCTAATGTTCATAGGTTCGAACTCCCTATGAAACTTTTATAACTATTGGAGTTACAGACTGGTTTTTCTTATTTTGACATGTTTTTACATGTATTTAAAAAATTTCTAGTATAATTTTGAAATTATTCATTAAATAAAATATGAAACTTTGCAACGTGTTTATACTCATTAAACAAGATTTAACCCTTAATTTCATAACTATATGATTCTTATAGATTGTTTTTCTAATTTTGGCATATTATTACATGTATTTAGTAAATTTCTAGCTTGACTTCCAAGCTATTAATAAAATATGTAACTTTTCCATGTGTATACACTCATTAAATAGGGCATAAACCTCAATTTCACAATTGTATGAGTACTATAGACCAATTTTCTTATTTTGACATAATTTTACATGCATTTAGCAAATTTCTAGCATAAGTTCCAGACCGTTGGCAATAAAATATGAAACTACATTTGCGCAGAAGATGAGTGTAGTAGTGGAAATATGCATGCTTTATATTTATGGTAATATTTGGAGAGATAAAGTGATAAATAAGGATATTGTTACTAAGATAAACATAGTTTTTGTTAGATTAGGAAATTATCTTGTATTAATTTAGGTTTAATTAGTCCCACAACAGCGATTGTTTGTATAGTATTGAGACATATAAATATATGTATCTCTTGACTTGTAATAAATAGATTTGTTGGTACTGATTATTTCATAACATGGTTTTAGAGCGCATTATGAAATAAATCTCAACCATTAATCTTAACCATTCTAATCGATTGCCGACTCCGATCTGACTTCGATTCCGATGCCAACTTTGATTCTCACTCCGACTCTGCAATTGTATCACAAGTTTGATGTTGACTCTGATTGTGACTCTGACTATGCAATCGCGTCGCCAATTCCATTCTGCATTTGCTTCCGTTTCTACTTCTCTACTTCGTGAGTCCAGAGGCTCTGATTGGTCCCTCCTTGAGTGCAATGGTTTAATATGAACTTGATGTGACCCTTTGCTCTTTCCTTTGCCTACTACTGTTTTTAAGAAAAAAGTTTATCTACTACCTGCTACTGTTTCTAAGGAAGAAATTTATCTGCTGTGTACTACTTCTTCTAAAAAGGAAGTTTATATGTATTGCTTACTACTGCTTCTAAAAAAGAAGTTTATTTTCTGCTCACTACTACTAAAAAGGAAGCTTATCTGCTGCCTACTACTATTTTTAAAAAAGAAGTATTACTGCTTCTAAAAGAGAAGTTTATCTGCTGTCTATTACTGCTTCTAAGAAAAAAGTTTATCTACTGATACTTATCAATTTTTGATAGTAGGATAAATGCCTACCATGATTCAAATAATTTATCTACTACTGCTATTGTTACAGGCTTACAGCTGTTGCTTATCAACTTCAAATTAATCTATACTCTTGAAGAGGGAGACTGTGTTTTTTAATTTTTGAACAAGTTGGATATGATTGATATTTATACTCCAATTTGAGAGAGAGTGTTAGATTAGAAAAATATTTTATATTTGAGTTTAGTTTATTATTAATTAGTCCCATATCGCCTGTAAGATTGTATGGTGTTGAGACACTTTATATATATATATATATATATATATATATATATATATATCGTTTGATTTATAATAAATAGATTGATTGGTTTCGATTATTTCATAGCAGTTTTCATAAAAGAAAATATGCAAGAAAATTGCTTATGATGTTCTAGTCATGTACGTTGCAAACCTATAGAAGTATCAGTTCAGCGAGTGGAATTTATCAACATAGGGAAAATTAGAAGGGCAAAAGTATTGTGGAAGATAATATGGATGGAGTTGATACGAAAAGTTATGGATGTAAAGAACTTAATTAAGACATATTGCTTGGTATAAATGAATGGAGAAGGATCATCTAGGTGATCGTTTCGGTGTAATTCTCTTTTTGATTCTTGTAGCCTATCCCAAGTACTTGTGATAAAAGGTTTAGTTGTTGTACAGTCACTAAATGGGGGTTAACCCTCAAATGTCATAATTATAAAAGTCCTATAGACTACTGTACTTATTTTGATGTTTTTTTGCACGTAGTTAGTTATTTTTTGGCATTACTTTCAAGCCATTCATTGGTAAAATATTAAACTTTGCCACATGTCAACTCTCAGTAAATATTAACCCAAAATTTTCATAATTATAAGAGTCATATACAACAACAACTAAGCTTTTTATCCCAAGTATTTGGGATAGGCTACAGAACCAAAAAAAAGAATCACGCCTGATCGATCACTTTGATAATTATAAGAGTCATATATGCAACTTTTAATTATGGCATATTTTTACATATTTTTAGCAAATTTTTAATGTAACTTCCAAACTATTTATTAAAAAAATATGAAACTTTATCACGTTTATATACTTACTAAATGGGGCTTAATCCTCAATTTTCATAACTATGGGAGTCCAATAAACTAGTTTACTTATTTCACGTATTTAACAAATTTCTAGCATAACTACCAAACCATTGATTAATAAAATATGAAACTTTGCCATGTATATACACTAAGTCTCAAATTTATAGCTATAGGAGTCCAATAGACCCTCTTATTTTGGCTCATCTTTATATGGATTTAGCAAATTTCTAGCATAACTTCCAGTAATAAAATATGAATATTTGCCACGTGTATATACTCACTAAATGGTCAGGATAAGCATATTTTGGTTAACTGAAATAATCAATCGAAACTGACCCGAATAACTAAAATCGAACTGAACCAAAATAATTTAGGCGATTTCTGGTTTCGGGCATTAAAATCCGAGTTGAACCGAAGTGATCAGATTATTTAATACACACTATTATACAATACATATATATACACATACATAGATATGTATGCATATATACATATACACATGCACACACACACACACATATACATACATACATACAAAACACACACATGTATATGTAATATATACATGTGTGTGTGTATGTATACATACATACATGAATGCATAACTCACACGTGTGTATCTATATGTATATAATATATATATATATATATATGTGTGTGTGTGCGCGCGCGCGCGTCTCATGTGCGCGTGTGATTGCAATACCAATTGAATGCCTTGAAGAATTATGCTTGCTAAAATGACTAAAATGATAATTTTTAAATAAGTTTTATTCCAAAAGTTTGAACCAAATAAGTAAATTGGACTGAATAGATGGTTTCAGCGGCAAAACGACCAATGCTCACCCCTTGTAAATGGGGTTGAACTCTCAGTTTTTATAACTATAGGAGACTTATGGTTCTCTTTTCTAATTTTGACATATTTTGAAATGAATTTAGCAAGTTTCTACACTAAATTCTAAACTATTCGCTGATAAAGTATGAAACTTTATCATATGGATACACTTATAAAATGGGACTCAGCTCTCAATTTTCATAACTAGAATTATTGTAGACCTCCTTCCTTACTTTGGTACTTATTTACATTTATTTAACCAGTTTTTAGTGTAACTTCTAAACCGTTCATTACAAAATATAAACTTTGCCATGTGTATACACTCACGAAATTGGGTGTAATGATCTGTTTTCATAAATATAGGAGTGATATAGGCTTTTTAATTTTGGTGTATTTTTATATATATTTTTGCAAATTAATAGTGTAACTTCCAAACTATTATAAGTAAAATATGAGATTTTCCTACGTATATACTCTCACTAAATGGGTTAAGCCTTCAATTTTAGTGACTATAAGAACATTACAATCCACTTTTCTTCTTTTGATACATTTTACGCGTGTCTAACAAATTTATAACATAACTTCCAAACAGTTCATTGATAAAATGTGAAAATTTACCACATATATACGCTTACTAGATGAGATTAACCCTCAATTTTCATAACTATAGAATAGAAGCCTGATAGACTGTTTTCTTATTTTGACTTGCTTTTACATGTAATTAGAAAATTTTTGTGTACAACAATGATTTTGCACTTTGCCTTCTATTTAGGGGTTTCCGACATCCTTGTCTATCTTCCATCTTCGAGTTTGATTCCTGGCGAGGTGATTGGAGAGCCACCCGGAGAGCCGCAGTTTTTTGGAGTCGGGGGGTGGGGGGGGGGGGGGGGGGGGGGGGGGGGTGGGGTTGGATTGTCTTGTGAGTCCATCCTGTCAGAGGTTTCGGCAGGAGAACTGTTGCACTCATCACTCGGTCACATTACTGTTTGTAATTTGCATTGTAATCTCTTCTCCTGAAGCATTCTAGCTCTGAAAGTTCATTATTCTGCACTCACTGGTTATTTATATCTGCTGGGAGTCAAGTGGCAGCTTTCTAGGTTCAGGTCAGAATTGAAGCATTGCCCATGTCTCAGTTGTTTGTCATTCAGATTGTTGTGTATCATAATCTGTATGTAGAATAGCTACAAGGGCTTGAAGAATGACAGTATAACTGTGCTTGTCAAAAATTGAATCACTGGAAGATATCTGTTCAGAATCATTGTTTTGTGTTTCATTAATCATTGATTCAAATATCTTTTTCACCGATTAATTTGGCTCTCTTATTTCTTCCAGCATAAAAATTTACAACAACATCTTTGTGCTCCAATTGCCAGTATGATAATTTTTTTGTTGATGCAAAATTCTTGAACTATAGAAGGCCTGCATTTTGGATATTATATTTCATGCATAACAGATACAAATAAATATCTGCGGAAGAGTCTACAGAAGTTGTTACTTGGCTCATAAGTAGCGAAACAACAGCAGCAAAACGCCTACTTCTCATCTCCCAAAGGCAAAAGTGACCTGACGATGGTATCAGCCATGCCATCTGCAAGCGGAAACATGTGCCCTGCATTCGGCAGCTCATGATAGCGGATCCAGGGAAGTTTCTGGCTGATGTATCGTGACAGCATCACTGGTACTATCCGATCTTCAGCACCATGCCACAGATGCACTGAACCTTCCCCATCTGGAAATGGATTGTCGATGTCCAGCGGATCGAACTCCCAGCTCCCAAAACCAACGATCATGTCACGGTGGAGAGACTCGTGCTCCCCTTGTTGCAGTATTTGCCCCTGATCAGTTCCAAAAAATAAGGTGAAAAATTTAATAAAAAGCCTGACAATTCTTGCTACATATAAACTGGTATAGCATAAGTCCATGCTTGGCAGTTCTCTGAGTGAGATTGAGAATCATACCATGTAATGATCTCTATCTAAGAACTTGGGCACAACTTTCAAGTCCTCCGGAGAGAAAAGTTCAGGGCGCATAGCGATAACGCTTGAAATGGGAAACCATTTTTGCGTGTTCCACCAATACGTCAACCATGGGAGATAGTGAGAAACTCCGGCTGCAAACTGATCTTGTACAAGTTTCTTGAACCAGGCATCTTTCCATACATTGGCAGGGAAACATGGCCACCATAAGTTAGAAACTGGCGCAAGAAGGGCAGCACCTGCAAGCCTGTTACAGTTTGGCAAAACCAACATCATCAGATGAAAGGCTAAGTAACAGGCAGACTAGCGTTTTGGCTCCATGTGCCAGAAAAGAAAATGTACGGTGTGTGGTAGGGCTCTAAATTCAACAAATTGTGAAATGATTTTGAAGTCATACCTGTGAGGAATATATTTCAGACAACCCCATATAATTTCCCCGCCCATTGAAAAACCAATCACATAGAATTTAGATCCGAGCCCCAACTGATCAGCAAGTTCTTCAATATCCATAGGTGTGCTCTTCTCCGTCTTCTTTGGATCTGGATCACTCTCTCCATACCCTGCTCTGTCGAAAGATACAAGGTAGATCCCCAGCTCTTCAAGTACATGCTGAAAAAAATCCCATGAAAAAAATCCCACGGCAGTCAGCTAATTATAGCAACAAATACTTGGATAGAAAATGGAATACAAATATAGATACAGGAGATATAGGAATGGCATCATATCGGCAAGAGTAGAAGCCATGAACATAGATGATCCTATAGTTGGCCTTTTCCTTAGGAACACCGGCTTCTAAGTAGGCCAAGTGCCTTCCATTGTTGAGCTTGATTCGAGAAGATGTAACTGGAGGACCATCTGGAGACCCGCAGATCTTAGGCGGTGGGGGTTGAATTGCTCGGTACATCCATACTGCTAACCACACTAACAAAATTGGTGACAGTTTCCGTAAGATACCTGAAAAAGTGCAAACTTTGTCAAACTAGTGCCAAGAAAAATAGTTAAGTCAAGTTAGCTTACCATGCTACACTGAAGAACTGTTGAAGAACTAAGAATTTGCCTATTAAAAAGGAAAAAAAAAAAAAAAAAAAAAAAAAAAAAAAAACAATCAAAGGATTTCTCACTATATGGTTCCCTCAAATTCATTGAAACTAAAATACCTGCATAACAACTTGTAAGCTCTAAATATTTCGAGCTTGTGGAACTAAACCGACTACTTCTACTTGTTCCTTCTCGATATCTCACTGTGCATAACATATCCGAACCTTTTTCATTCAGGAATGTCTCCTTTGCACTGATATTAATGGCCACAATTTCGCAACAGTTTATGAAATTGTTCAAATGCATAGTGTATTCTAAACATACCTAAGATTTGCATTTGGTCCCGGATATGAAACTTTCATTCTTGCATATATTCTCATCTCTTTCTCTCTCTCTCTTTATGCTATGTGACATTATCAGTCACAATAACATCAAAAATAATAAAACAATTCTTGTCAGTAATTACTTAAACTTGCTACGTTCTAAAACCCAAAATTGCTCCTTAAAATTAAATAAAACTAAAGAATTCAGATGTAATAAATAAAACCCATTAATTATATTATCAGACTACAACTTTTTTTTTTTTTAAGACATACAGACTACAACTGACTTATCATGTGGAAGGGAGAAAAATTGAACATTTCTTTCAGACAAATCTCAAAAATAAAAACATAAATCAAAGGGATTTTTATTTATTTATTTATTTTTAATCTCAGAACACAATCAAGAAGAACAGAGGCACGAAGTACAAAGTAAATTGATGAAAATAATACCAAAAGATAAGGATTTGTTGCGGGCTTGCTCTCTTGAGTGAGAGCTCATTGATGACCCAGATATTTTTGCGCTGGTGAGCGCCATTGCTCCCAGATCCCTCTCTCTCTCTCTGTCTCTCTCTAACAGCGACACACATAATAATAAGCCCACGAGGAGAGAGAGAGAGAGAGAGATTAAAAATATATTTGAGTCCTCATCGATCCGAAGAAAATATTTTAAGTCGACTTTTCTAGGGTGACATCCAATAATTGTAATAGTGACTGACGTGACTGTTCAGTGCCCCCATTACCAGGGAATTAACATCAGACATTCATTTTTTCTAAATTTGTTACATAATTTAATAAAGTCATCTGTTGAATTTGTTACATAATTTAATAAAGTCATCTGTTGAATTTGCATCCAATCCCTTTCAATCAATACTCATATGTGAGTTGAATACGGAGATACCGAGTTTAGAGGTTTAAATAAGGAGCCTGATAGAAATGAATGGAGAAGTAATATCAAAGTGATCGATCTGGCGTGATTTTTTTTTGAGTTCATATAGTCTATTCCAAATACTTGGGATAAAAGACTTCCTTCTTGTTGTACTCACATGTGAGTTGAATACATTATTGTTGCCTACATAAATCAACATTCACAATAGCTAAAGCTATACATGTAGATGAGATGATTGTGGTTGGTCATCCAGTGAGGTTCAAAAATATTGTTCCCTTAAAATTCATTGAACTTAAAAATATTTGCTGTCTGAAATGTTAAAAGTTTGCTATCTATTCACATATTAATACGTATATCAAAACAAGAAGAAGGATTAGAGATACTAGATATCCGAAATTTCAACCTCTCACTATTGTATTAGTGGTGGTGAAAAGTTATTACCAATACTAACAACTTTATAGAGAGTATTTTAAATTATAGAGAATACTTTAAAGGTGAAATATGGCCCCCCTGGAAGTACATGGAGAGCGAGGGCACGTAACTCATTGGACATATCTGAATTCTGGAAAGGAGTTAAACATGCAGAGAGCATATTTTGGCCGGGTTATCATTTAGACTCGGGGACGGTCTCTCTACCTCTTTATGGCTTAATAGATTGTGCACAACAATACCGCTGGCAAGTCTCTATCTCAACATATATAGCACAATAGTCAACAAATCGATTATCGTCAAAGAACAGTCCAATCTCAGGAATTGGGAAATTACCGTACCGAAAACTCTGCGATGCATGTTACCGGACTTTGGTAGCCCTGTTACAGAAAATTATACACCGCTATGGAGGTAGTGCAAAACAAACAAGTTTTCGGTGGGATCAGTCTATCGATTTTGCAACGACGGAGGTTGTAGAATGCGCCACACAAAGAAAATTTGGCGAGTCCAGAGTTCTTCCAAAATTAGGATCTTCTTACAGCTGCTTGCAAAGAATGCAATATTGACGTGGGATAACCTCTAGAAAAAGGGATGTATAGGTCCTAGCATGTGTGATGTGGACACGAGGAGGAATCGGTTGACCATATCATATTGCGTTGTGAATACATCCGATTCATATGGTTGTTATGCACTAGTTTATCTCTACATGCAACCACTGTGTCTAGCATTTGGGAACACGATCACATCCTTCGCCAGAAGGGTTTATCATATACTTTACTTGCATCTATTGCATAGAATATATAGAAGGAATGCAACGATAGGATATTCTAAGACATAGCTCATTCAATAGATAAATGCATATTTACTATCTACTCTGGCTTCCGCATATTGACAGGGATATTCTCTAATAATGCTAGAATCGACAGATCTGAGGATGGAGATGGAGATGAGTCCGATCATGACATCATGCCCGTTCATGATGGTTCTCCAACAGAGGACGGTGGCATGCTTACTTGAATATATTAGAATGCTTCATGATATGTTCTACCCTGAGATGTAATATTATTAGTACTTTGCTTTTATTGAGTATATGCTTAAACAATCACCTATTTATGTAATATGTATTTTGTATATATGTTATGTCAAGTATCTTTAATGGATACATAACAAAATACAGTGCCCAGTACTCTGAATATTATCAATGCATTGTCTCATGTATATTTGTCAAAACAGAAGCAAGGAAGAACAAAGCTATGCAGGCATTATTATTACAGATATCCTCATGTCCTAACTCCGAATTGCCTGCTCCTCCTGATCTCCAAGCAAAAGGGTCTTGACGATGATATCGGCCATGCCATCAGCAAGCTGGAACATGTGCCCGGCCTCCGGCAGCTCATGGTAGTGCACCCAAGGCAGCTTCTGGCTGATGTACCGCGACAGGAGGACCGGCACTATCCGGTCCTCTGCCCCATGCCACAGATGCACTGAACCTTCGCCATTCGGAAACGGGTTCTCAAGGTCCATCGGATCAAACTCCCACGTGCCAAACCCGACTATCATGTCACGGTGGATTGAGTTGAACTCCCCTTGTTGCAGTATTTGGCCCCTGTAGTCATCTCTACCCGCAATTTATGATTCTAGTTATTTGCTCACGCGGAGTTAACGTGGAGTTAGGAAACTAGAACGCGGAGCTATTGATTAACTCCGCGTTTTACTCATACGCGGGGCTAAAATAGCCAGGCGCGGAGCTACAGAGTTAGCTCCGCGTTCTATTGTGGAAAATCCCATTTTACTTAGGAAATTTTCACTGCCAACAACCAAGTGGCAATTGCTGCAATGAACAAAGGGCATTGCATGAGAACAGAATCCCAGGGCTAGAAGAAGCCCCGGAGGAGTTCTCCTTCCAAGCTTATTTCCTGAAGAACAATGTCTTTTCACATGTTTAGAATTTCATGCTTTACTTGTATTTCCCTTTATCACTTGCCCTTGCCATCTTACACCATTCTGATTGGGTGACTGCTTTAGGAAATGCATCTTTTGTGTTAACTAGTCACTTTCTGATGTGAAATCTCTTCTCAATTTTTTCCCCCCTGAAAATGGTTTTAGAAATAGGTGTATGAGTATCTGTTTTGGTGCCAACTTCAGGACTTGAACCATGGAATTCCCATGTAGTTTTGGTCTCCTTTAACCACCATACTGAAGCTCCAATTGGTTATTTTGTTTACTTTTAGTTGCTGTATTCTTCTTCTAGCAATAAATGGATTACTTTATAAATATATGTTTTTTGGGGGTCAAAGTTTAAATATATTTTTTTCCTTTTGTCCCTTGTGTAAATGAGTAAGATGGAGAGCCCCTCCATAGACGGGGTAGAAACTTCTCTCCGTGCTGGAGGCATGCCTCGAGCTTGTGACGCCTCCTGTTACAAGCAAGGTCCTTTATCAACTCTGCTGGTTCTTGTCTGTGGTTGTAGTTGTCCAATCAGTTGCTCTATGTCGCTTGAGTTGATAACCTGTTCTTCTTGAGGAGTTATACCTGCACTTACATATATAGTATTTTCTTCTAACTGACATGTCCTGATGTTTACACTTTCCAGAATAATTTCCCCTTCCCCGTTTGTTTTTCTTTCATTATGAGCTTAAGATCTATGATGTATGTTCCTCACAAGGTTTACCATCTTGTAATCCATATTCCATATTGGTATCAGCTGATGATATGTGATATTGGCAATAACTGATGTATCATATCAGCAATATGGGCAATATAGATACCTATACTGTATGGTTTATATTGTATTAGATATCTCAAAATCCAACACGATATTAACGATGCATATCAGTATTGGCTGATATTTGAAAACTTGAATCCTTGCTCATCTAAGTCCCATAATTTTGTGAAGTGTGAGCATGAAACTACGTGTCTTCAACCTCAAAGTTCCATTGTTATCAGCCCTGATTATATAAAACTTTGATTGGAAGCTGATTGTAACTAGCTGACTGCATTTCCTTTTCATCGAACTTCAAGTCATTAAGTTGGTATGGACTTTTACTTTAAAAGAGGATAATCCTAAATGAAAATTAAGAGAAGAAGAAAGAAGAATATCCTGTATTTTCAAGCATGTGATTGATTTAAAACTTGCATGTAGAATATCAGGCATTATTGTAATTGCGGTGCTTCTCCAATGAATCCAGTGCCATCAAATTATATTTGCTATTCAGGTTTCTGATTCCTAACTAGTATATTACTGAATTATTGTTATCATAATACATCTCTAATTCAATAACATCAATTATATTAGCTGTCGATGTTTTGGATCGCTAGAGTATTTTACAGACTTACGATGAATATTTACTACCATTAATGTAATTTTTTTCCCTTGAAAAAATAGAGACATTCCTAATCAGTGATTTTGTAGTTGAAGTGGCCTCGTGGAGCAACAGTCTCCTACCCAAGCAATCGGGCCTTGAATACTGCATTGATCCACTCTTCAATGAATATGAATATGTGGCCACCTTTGGGATTCTCATGCTACCGCATCCAAGGAAGTTTGTATGAAACTTATTGTTGTAGCTCCACTAAGACGGGTCTATATTCATATCCTTGCCAGATGTGGATGGAACCCCCACCATTAAGGAATGATTGCTAATGTTCATAGGTTCGAACTCCCTATGAAACTTTTATAACTATTGGAGTTACAGACTGGTTTTTCTTATTTTGACATGTTTTTACATGTATTTAAAAAATTTCTAGTATAATTTTGAAATTATTCATTAAATAAAATATGAAACTTTGCAACGTGTTTATACTCATTAAACAAGATTTAACCCTTAATTTCATAACTATATGATTCTTATAGATTGTTTTTCTAATTTTGGCATATTATTACATGTATTTAGTAAATTTCTAGCTTGACTTCCAAGCTATTAATAAAATATGTAACTTTTCCATGTGTATACACTCATTAAATAGGGCATAAACCTCAATTTCACAATTGTATGAGTACTATAGACCAATTTTCTTATTTTGACATAATTTTACATGCATTTAGCAAATTTCTAGCATAAGTTCCAGACCGTTGGCAATAAAATATGAAACTACATTTGCGCAGAAGATGAGTGTAGTAGTGGAAATATGCATGCTTTATATTTATGGTAATATTTGGAGAGATAAAGTGATAAATAAGGATATTGTTACTAAGATAAACATAGTTTTTGTTAGATTAGGAAATTATCTTGTATTAATTTAGGTTTAATTAGTCCCACAACAGCGATTGTTTGTATAGTATTGAGACATATAAATATATGTATCTCTTGACTTGTAATAAATAGATTGGTTGGTACTGATTATTTCATAACATGGTTTTAGAGCGCATTATGAAATAAATCTCAACCATTAATCTTAACCATTCTAATCGATTGCCGACTCCGATCTGACTTCGATTCCGATGCCAACTTTGATTCTCACTCCGACTCTGCAATTGTATCACAAGTTTGATGTTGACTCTGATTGTGACTCTGACTATGCAATCGCGTCGCCAATTCCATTCTGCATTTGCTTCCGTTTCTACTTCTCTACTTCGTGAGTCCAGAGGCTCTGATTGGTCCCTCCTTGAGTGCAATGGTTTAATATGAACTTGATGTGACCCTTTGCTCTTTCCTTTGCCTACTACTGTTTTTAAGAAAAAAGTTTATCTACTACCTGCTACTGTTTCTAAGGAAGAAATTTATCTGCTGTGTACTACTTCTTCTAAAAAGGAAGTTTATATGTATTGCTTACTACTGCTTCTAAAAAAGAAGTTTATTTTCTGCTCACTACTACTAAAAAGGAAGCTTATCTGCTGCCTACTACTATTTTTAAAAAAGAAGTATTACTGCTTCTAAAAGAGAAGTTTATCTGCTGTCTATTACTGCTTCTAAGAAAAAAGTTTATCTACTGATACTTATCAATTTTTGATAGTAGGATAAATGCCTACCATGATTCAAATAATTTATCTACTACTGCTATTGTTACAGGCTTACAGCTGTTGCTTATCAACTTCAAATTAATCTATACTCTTGAAGAGGGAGACTGTGTTTTTTAATTTTTGAACAAGTTGGATATGATTGATATTTATACTCCAATTTGAGAGAGAGTGTTAGATTAGAAAAATATTTTATATTTGAGTTTAGTTTATTATTAATTAGTCCCATATCGCCTGTAAGATTGTATGGTGTTGAGACACTTTATATATATATATATATATATATATATATATATATATATATATATATATATATATATATATATCGTTTGATTTATAATAAATAGATTGATTGGTTTCGATTATTTCATAGCAGTTTTCATAAAAGAAAATATGCAAGAAAATTGCTTATGATGTTCTAGTCATGTACGTTGCAAACCTATAGAAGTATCAGTTCAGCGAGTGGAATTTATCAACATAGGGAAAATTAGAAGGGCAAAAGTATTGTGGAAGATAATATGGATGGAGTTGATACGAAAAGTTATGGATGTAAAGAACTTAATTAAGACATATTGCTTGGTATAAATGAATGGAGAAGGATCATCTAGGTGATCGTTTCGGTGTAATTCTCTTTTTGATTCTTGTAGCCTATCCCAAGTACTTGTGATAAAAGGTTTAGTTGTTGTACAGTCACTAAATGGGGGTTAACCCTCAAATGTCATAATTATAAAAGTCCTATAGACTACTGTACTTATTTTGATGTTTTTTTGCACGTAGTTAGTTATTTTTTGGCATTACTTTCAAGCCATTCATTGGTAAAATATTAAACTTTGCCACATGTCAACTCTCAGTAAATATTAACCCAAAATTTTCATAATTATAAGAGTCATATACAACAACAACTAAGCTTTTTATCCCAAGTATTTGGGATAGGCTACATAACCAAAAAAAAGAATCACGCCTGATCGATCACTTTGATAATTATAAGAGTCATATATGCAACTTTTAATTATGGCATATTTTTACATATTTTTAGCAAATTTTTAATGTAACTTCCAAACTATTTATTAAAAAAATATGAAACTTTATCACGTTTATATACTTACTAAATGGGGCTTAATCCTCAATTTTCATAACTATGGGAGTCCAATAAACTAGTTTACTTATTTCACGTATTTAACAAATTTCTAGCATAACTACCAAACCATTGATTAATAAAATATGAAACTTTGCCATGTATATACACTAAGTCTCAAATTTATAGCTATAGGAGTCCAATAGACCCTCTTATTTTGGCTCATCTTTATATGGATTTAGCAAATTTCTAGCATAACTTCCAGTAATAAAATATGAATATTTGCCACGTGTATATACTCACTAAATGGTCAGGATAAGCATATTTTGGTTAACTGAAATAATCAATCGAAACTGACCCGAATAACTAAAATCGAACTGAACCAAAATAATTTAGGCGATTTCTGGTTTCGGGCATTAAAATCCGAGTTGAACCGAAGTGATCAGATTATTTAATACACACTATTATACAATACATATATATACACATACATAGATATGTATGCATATATACATATACACATGCACACACACACACACATATACATACATACATACAAAACACACACATGTATATGTAATATATACATGTGTGTGTGTATGTATACATACATACATGAATGCATAACTCACACGTGTGTATCTATATGTATATAATATATATATATATATGTGTGTGTGTGTGCGCGCGCGCGCGTCTCATGTGCGCGTGTGATTGCAATACCAATTGAATGCCTTGAAGAATTATGCTTGCTAAAATGACTAAAATGATAATTTTTAAATAAGTTTTATTCCAAAAGTTTGAACCAAATAAGTAAATTGGACTGAATAGATGGTTTCAGCGGCAAAACGACCAATGCTCACCCCTTGTAAATGGGGTTGAACTCTCAGTTTTTATAACTATAGGAGACTTATGGTTCTCTTTTCTAATTTTGACATATTTTGAAATGAATTTAGCAAGTTTCTACACTAAATTCTAAACTATTCGCTGATAAAGTATGAAACTTTATCATATGGATACACTTATAAAATGGGACTCAGCTCTCAATTTTCATAACTAGAATTATTGTAGACCTCCTTCCTTACTTTGGTACTTATTTACATTTATTTAACCAGTTTTTAGTGTAACTTCTAAACCGTTCATTACAAAATATAAACTTTGCCATGTGTATACACTCACGAAATTGGGTGTAATGATCTGTTTTCATAAATATAGGAGTGATATAGGCTTTTTAATTTTGGTGTATTTTTATATATATTTTTGCAAATTAATAGTGTAACTTCCAAACTATTATAAGTAAAATATGAGATTTTCCTACGTATATACTCTCACTAAATGGGTTAAGCCTTCAATTTTAGTGACTATAAGAACATTATAATCCACTTTTCTTCTTTTGATACATTTTACGCGTGTCTAACAAATTTATAACATAACTTCCAAACAGTTCATTGATAAAATGTGAAAATTTACCACATATATACGCTTACTAGATGAGATTAACCCTCAATTTTCATAACTATAGAATAGAAGCCTGATAGACTGTTTTCTTATTTTGACTTGCTTTTACATGTAATTAGAAAATTTTTGTGTACAACAATGATTTTGCACTTTGCCTTCTATTTAGGGGTTTCCGACATCCTTGTCTATCTTCCATCTTCGAGTTTGATTCCTGGCGAGGTGATTGGAGAGCCACCCGGAGAGCCGCAGTTTTTTGGAGTCGGGGGGGGGGTGGGGTTGGATTGTCTTGTGAGTCCATCCTGTCAGAGGTTTCGGCAGGAGAACTGTTGCACTCATCACTCGGTCACATTACTGTTTGTAATTTGCATTGTAATCTCTTCTCCTGAAGCATTCTAGCTCTGAAAGTTCATTATTCTGCACTCACTGGTTATTTATATCTGCTGGGAGTCAAGTGGCAGCTTTCTAGGTTCAGGTCAGAATTGAAGCATTGCCCATGTCTCAGTTGTTTGTCATTCAGATTGTTGTGTATCATAATCTGTATGTAGAATAGCTACAAGGGCTTGAAGAATGACAATATAACTGTGCTTGTCAAAAATTGAATCACTGGAAGATATCTGTTCAGAATCATTGTTTTGTGTTTCATTAATCATTGATTCAAATATCTTTTTCACCGATTAATTTGGCTCTCTTATTTCTTCCAGCATAAAAATTTACAACAACATCTTTGTGCTCCAATTGCCAGTATGATAATTTTTTTGTTGATGCAAAATTCTTGAACTATAGAAGGCCTGCATTTTGGATATTATATTTCATGCATAACAGATACAAATAAATATCTGCGGAAGAGTCTACAGAAGTTGTTACTTGGCTCATAAGTAGCGAAACAACAGCAGCAAAACGCCTACTTCTCATCTCCCAAAGGCAAAAGTGACCTGACGATGGTATCAGCCATGCCATCTGCAAGCGGAAACATGTGCCCTGCATTCGGCAGCTCATGATAGCGGATCCAGGGAAGTTTCTGGCTGATGTATCGTGACAGCATCACTGGTACTATCCGATCTTCAGCACCATGCCACAGATGCACTGAACCTTCCCCATCTGGAAATGGATTGTCGATGTCCAGCGGATCGAACTCCCAGCTCCCAAAACCAACGATCATGTCACGGTGGAGAGACTCGTGCTCCCCTTGTTGCAGTATTTGCCCCTGATCAGTTCCAAAAAATAAGGTGAAAAATTTAATAAAAAGCCTGACAATTCTTGCTACATATAAACTGGTATAGCATAAGTCCATGCTTGGCAGTTCTCTGAGTGAGATTGAGAATCATACCATGTAATGATCTCTATCTAAGAACTTGGGCACAACTTTCAAGTCCTCCGGAGAGAAAAGTTCAGGGCGCATAGCGATAACGCTTGAAATGGGAAACCATTTTTGCGTGTTCCACCAATACGTCAACCATGGGAGATAGTGAGAAACTCCGGCTGCAAACTGATCTTGTACAAGTTTCTTGAACCAGGCATCCTTCCATACATTGGCAGGGAAACATGGCCACCATAAGTTAGAAACTGGCGCAAGAAGGGCAGCACCTGCAAGCCTGTTACAGTTTGGCAAAACCAACATCATCAGATGAAAGGCTAAGTAACAGGCAGACTAGCGTTTTGGCTCCATGTGCCAGAAAAGAAAATGTACGGTGTGTGGTAGGGCTCTAAATTCAACAAATTGTGAAATGATTTTGAAGTCATACCTGTGAGGAATATATTTCAGACAACCCCATATAATTTCCCCGCCCATTGAAAAACCAATCACATAGAATTTAGATCCGAGCCCCAACTGATCAGCAAGTTCTTCAATATCCATAGGTGTGCTCTTCTCCGTCTTCTTTGGATCTGGATCACTCTCTCCATACCCTGCTCTGTCGAAAGATACAAGGTAGATCCCCAGCTCTTCAAGTACATGCTGAAAAAAATCCCATGAAAAAAATCCCACGGCAGTCAGCTAATTATAGCAACAAATACTTGGATAGAAAATGGAATACAAATATAGATACAGGAGATATAGGAATGGCATCATATCGGCAAGAGTAGAAGCCATGAACATAGATGATCCTATAGTTGGCCTTTTCCTTAGGAACACCGGCTTCTAAGTAGGCCAAGTGCCTTCCATTGTTGAGCTTGATTCGAGAAGATGTAACTGGAGGACCATCTGGAGACCCGCAGATCTTAGGCGGTGGGGGTTGAATTGCTCGGTACATCCATACTGCTAACCACACTAACAAAATTGGTGACAGTTTCCGTAAGATACCTGAAAAAGTGCAAACTTTGTCAAACTAGTGCCAAGAAAAATAGTTAACTCAAGTTAGCTTACTATGCTACACTGAAGAACTGTTGAAGAACTAAGAATTTGCCTATTAAAAAGGAAAAAAAAAAAAAAAAAAAAAAAAAAAAACAATCTAAGGATTTCTCACTATATGGTTCCCTCAAATTCATTGAAACTAAAATACCTGCATAACAACTTGTAAGCTCTAAATATTTCGAGCTTGTGGAACTAAACCGACTACTTCTACTTGTTCCTTCTCGATATCTCACTGTGCATAACATATCCGAACCTTTTTCATTCAGGAATGTCTCCTTTGCACTGATATTAATGGCCACAATTTCGCAACAGTTTATGAAATTGTTCAAATGCATAGTGTATTCTAAACATACCTAAGATTTGCATTTGGTCCCGGATATGAAACTTTCATTCTTGCATATATTCTCATCTCTTTCTCTCTCTCTCTTTATGCTATGTGACATTATCAGTCACAATAACATCAAAAATAATAAAACAATTCTTGTCAGTAATTACTTAAACTTGCTACGTTCTAAAACCCAAAATTGCTCCTTAAAATTAAATAAAACTAAAGAATTCAGATGTAATAAATAAAACCCATTAATTATATTATCAGACTACAACTTTTTTTTTTTTTAAGACATACAGACTACAACTGACTTATCATGTGGAAGGGAGAAAAATTGAACATTTCTTTCAGACAAATCTCAAAAATAAAAACATAAATCAAAGGGATTTTTATTTATTTATTTATTTTTAATCTCAGAACACAATCAAGAAGAACAGAGGCACGAAGTACAAAGTAAATTGATGAAAATAATACCAAAAGATAAGGATTTGTTGCGGGCTTGCTCTCTTGAGTGAGAGCTCATTGATGACCCAGATATTTTTGCGCTGGTGAGCGCCATTGCTCCCAGATCCCTCTCTCTCTCTCTGTCTCTCTCTAACAGCGACACACATAATAATAAGCCCACGAGGAGAGAGAGAGAGAGAGAGATTAAAAATATATTTGAGTCCTCATCGATCCGAAGAAAATATTTTAAGTCGACTTTTCTAGGGTGACATCCAATAATTGTAATAGTGACTGACGTGACTGTTCAGTGCCCCCATTACCAGGGAATTAACATCAGACATTCATTTTTTCTAAATTTGTTACATAATTTAATAAAGTCATCTGTTGAATTTGTTACATAATTTAATAAAGTCATCTGTTGAATTTGCATCCAATCCCTTTCAATCAATACTCATATGTGAGTTGAATACGGAGATACCGAGTTTAGAGGTTTAAATAAGGAGCCTGATAGAAATGAATGGAGAAGTAATATCAAAGTGATCGATCTGGCGTGATTTTTTTTTGAGTTCATATAGTCTATTCCAAATACTTGGGATAAAAGACTTCCTTCTTGTTGTACTCACATGTGAGTTGAATACATTATTGTTGCCTACATAAATCAACATTCACAATAGCTAAAGCTATACATGTAGATGAGATGATTGTGGTTGGTCATCCAGTGAGGTTCAAAAATATTGTTCCCTTAAAATTCATTGAACTTAAAAATATTTGCTGTCTGAAATGTTAAAAGTTTGCTATCTATTCACATATTAATACGTATATCAAAACAAGAAGAAGGATTAGAGATACTAGATATCCGAAATTTCAACCTCTCACTATTGTGTTAGTGGTGGTGAAAAGTTATTACCAATACTAACAACTTTATAGAGAGTATTTTAAATTATAGAGAGTACTTTAAAGGTGAAATATGGCCCCCCTGGAAGTACATGGAGAGCGAGGGCACGTAACTCATTGGACATATCTGAATTCTGGAAAGGAGTTAAACATGCAGAGAGCATATTTTGGCCGGGTTATCATTTAGACTCGGGGACGGTCTCTCTACCTCTTTATGGCTTAATAGATTGTGCACAACAATACCGCTGGCAAGTCTCTATCTCAACATATATAGCACAATAGTCAACAAATCGATTATCGTCAAAGAACAGTCCAATCTCAGGAATTGGGAAATTACCGTACCGAAAACTCTGCGATGCATGTTACCGGACTTTGGTAGCCCTGTTACAGAAAATTATACACCGCTATGGAGGTAGTGCAAAACAAACAAGTTTTCGGTGGGATCAGTCTATCGATTTTGCAACGACGGAGGTTGTAGAATGCGCCACACAAAGAAAATTTGGCGAGTCCAGAGTTCTTCCAAAATTAGGATCTTCTTACAGCTGCTTGCAAAGAATGCAATATTGACGTGGGATAACCTCTAGAAAAAGGGATGTATAGGTCCTAGCATGTGTGATGTGGACACGAGGAGGAATCGGTTGACCATATCATATTGCGTTGTGAATACATCCGATTCATATGGTTGTTATGCACTAGTTTATCTCTACATGCAACCACTGTGTCTAGCATTTGGGAACACGATCACATCCTTCGCCAGAAGGGTTTATCATATACTTTACTTGCATCTATTGCATAGAATATATAGAAGGAATGCAACGATAGGATATTCTAAGACATAGCTCATTCAATAGATAAATGCATATTTACTATCTACTCTGGCTTCCGCATATTGACAGGGATATTCTCTAATAATGCTAGAATCGACAGATCTGAGGATGGAGATGGAGATGAGTCCGATCATGACATCATGCCCGTTCATGATGGTTCTCCAACAGAGGACGGTGGCAGGCTTACTTGAATATATTAGAATGCTTCATGATATGTTCTACCCTGAGATGTAATATTATTAGTACTTTGCTTTTATTGAGTATATGCTTAAACAATCTCCTATTTATGTAATATGTATTTTGTATATATGTTATGTCAAGTATCTTTAATGGATACATAACAAAATACAGTGCCCAGTACTCTGAATATTATCAATGCATTGTCTCATGTATATTTGTCAAAACAGAAGCAAGGAAGAACAAAGCTATGCAGGCATTATTATTACAGATATCCTCATGTCCTAACTCCGAATTGCCTGCTCCTCCTGATCTCCAAGCAAAAGGGTCTTGACGATGATATCGGCCATGCCATCAGCAAGCTGGAACATGTGCCCGGCCTCCGGCAGCTCATGGTAGTGGACCCAAGGCAGCTTCTGGCTGATGTACCGCGACAGGAGGACCGGCACTATCCGGTCCTCTGCCCCATGCCACAGATGCACTGAACCTTCGCCATTCGGAAACGGGTTCTCAAGGTCCATCGGATCAAACTCCCACGTGCCAAACCCGACTATCATGTCACGGTGGATTGAGTTGAACTCCCCTTGTTGCAGTATTTGGCCCCTGTAGTCATCTCTACCCGCAATTTATGATTCTAGTTATTTGCTCACGCGGAGTTAACGTGGAGTTAGGAAACTAGAACGCGGAGCTATTGATTAACTCCGCGTTTTACTCATACGCGGGGCTAAAATAGCCAGGCGCGGAGCTACAGAGTTAGCTCCGCGTTCTATTGTGGAAAATCCCATTTTACTTAGGAAATTTTCACTGCCAACAACCAAGTGGCAATTGCTGCAATGAACAAAGGGCATTGCATGAGAACAGAATCCCAGGGCTAGAAGAAGCCCCGGAGGAGTTCTCCTTCCAAGCTTATTTCCTGAAGAACAATGTCTTTTCACATGTTTAGAATTTCATGCTTTACTTGTATTTCCCTTTATCACTTGCCCTTGCCATCTTACACCATTCTGATTGGGTGACTGCTTTAGGAAATGCATCTTTTGTGTTAACTAGTCACTTTCTGATGTGAAATCTCTTCTCAATTTTTTTTCCCCTGAAAATGGTTTTAGAAATAGGTGTATGAGTATCTGTTTTGGTGCCAACTTCAGGACTTGAACCATGGAATTCCCATGTAGTTTTGGTCTCCTTTAACCACCATACTGAAGCTCCAATTGGTTATTTTGTTTACTTTTAGTTGCTGTATTCTTCTTCTAGCAATAAATGGATTACTTTATAAATATATGTTTTTTGGGGGTCAAAGTTTAAATATATTTTTGTATTATATATTTTTTTCCTTTTGTCCCTTGTGTAAATGAGTAAGATGGAGAGCCCCTCCATAGATGGGGTAGAAACTTCTCTCCGTGCTGGAGGCATGCCTCGAGCTTGTGACGCCTCCTGTTACAAGCAAGGTCCTTTATCAACTCTGCTGGTTCTTGTCTGTGGTTGTAGTTGTGCAATCAGTTGCTCTATGTCGCTTGAGTTGATAACCTGTTCTTCTTGAGGAGTTATACCTGCACTTACATATATAGTATTTTCTTCTAACTGACAGGTCCTGATGTTTACACTTTCCAGAATAATTTCCCCTTCCCCGTTTGTTTTTCTTTCATTATGAGCTTAAGATCTATGATGTATGTTCCTCACAAGGTTTACCATCTTGTAATCCATATTCCATATTGGTATCAGCTGATGATATGTGATATTGGCAATAACTGATGTATCATATCAGCAATATGGGCAATATAGATACCTATACTGTATGGTTTATATTGTATTAGATATCTCAAAATCCAACACGATATTAACGATGCATATCAGTATTGGCTGATATTTGAAAACTTGAATCCTTGCTCATCTAAGTCCCATAATTTTGTGAAGTGTGAGCATGAAACTATGTGTCTTCAACCTCAAAGTTCCATTGTTATCAGCCCTGATTATATAAAACTTTGATTGGAAGCTGATTGTAACTAGCTGACTGCATTTCCTTTTCATCGAACTTCAAGTCATTAAGTTGGTATGGACTTTTACTTTAAAAGAGGATAATCCTAAATGAAAATTAAGAGAAGAAGAAAGAAGAATATCCTGTATTTCAAGCATGTGATTGATTTAAAACTTGCATGTAGAATATCAGGCATTATTGTAATTGCGGTGCTTCTCCAATGAATCCAGTGCCATCAAATTATATTTGCTATTCAGGTTTCTGATTCCTAACTAGTATATTACTGAATTATTGTTATCATAATACATCTCTAATTCAATAACATCAATTATATTAGCTGTCGATGTTTTGGATCGCTAGAGTATTTTACAGACTTACGATGAATATTTACTACCATTAATGTAATTTTTTTCCCTTGAAAAAATAGAGACATTCCTAATCAGTGATTTTGTAGTTGAAGTGGCCTCGTGGAGCAACAGTCTCCTACCCAAGCAATCGGGCCTTGAATACTGCATTGATCCACTCTTCAATGAATATGAATATGTGGCCACCTTTGGGATTCTCATGCTACCGCATCCAAGGAAGTTTGTATGAAACTTATTGTTGTAGCTCCACTAAGACGGGTCTATATTCATATCCTTGCCAGATGTGGATGGAACCCCCACCATTAAGGAATGATTGCTAATGTTCATAGGTTCGAACTCCCTATGAAACTTTTATAACTATTGGAGTTACAGACTGGTTTTTCTTATTTTGACATGTTTTTACATGTATTTAAAAAATTTCTAGTATAATTTTGAAATTATTCATTAAATAAAATATGAAACTTTGCAACGTGTTTATACTCATTAAACAAGATTTAACCCTTAATTTCATAACTATATGATTCTTATAGATTGTTTTTCTAATTTTGGCATATTATTACATGTATTTAGTAAATTTCTAGCTTGACTTCCAAGCTATTAATAAAATATGTAACTTTTCCATGTGTATACACTCATTAAATAGGGCATAAACCTCAATTTCACAATTGTATGAGTACTATAGACCAATTTTCTTATTTTGACATAATTTTACATGCATTTAGCAAATTTCTAGCATAAGTTCCAGACCGTTGGCAATAAAATATGAAACTACATTTGCGCAGAAGATGAGTGTAGTAGTGGAAATATGCATGCTTTATATTTATGGTAATATTTGGAGAGATAAAGTGATAAATAAGGATATTGTTACTAAGATAAACATAGTTTTTGTTAGATTAGGAAATTATCTTGTATTAATTTAGGTTTAATTAGTCCCACAACAGCGATTGTTTGTATAGTATTGAGACATATAAATATATGTATCTCTTGACTTGTAATAAATAGATTGGTTGGTACTGATTATTTCATAACATGGTTTTAGAGCGCATTATGAAATAAATCTCAACCATTAATCTTAACCATTCTAATCGATTGCCGACTCCGATCTGACTTCGATTCCGATGCCAACTTTGATTCTCACTCCGACTCTGCAATTGTATCACAAGTTTGATGTTGACTCTGATTGTGACTCTGACTATGCAATCGCGTCGCCAATTCCATTCTGCATTTGCTTCCGTTTCTACTTCTCTACTTCGTGAGTCCAGAGGCTCTGATTGGTCCCTCCTTGAGTGCAATGGTTTAATATGAACTTGATGTGACCCTTTGCTCTTTCCTTTGCCTACTACTGTTTTTAAGAAAAAAGTTTATCTACTACCTGCTACTGTTTCTAAGGAAGAAATTTATCTGCTGTGTACTACTTCTTCTAAAAAGGAAGTTTATATGTATTGCTTACTACTGCTTCTAAAAAAGAAGTTTATTTTCTGCTCACTACTACTAAAAAGGAAGCTTATCTGCTGCCTACTACTATTTTTAAAAAAGAAGTATTACTGCTTCTAAAAGAGAAGTTTATCTGCTGTCTATTACTGCTTCTAAGAAAAAAGTTTATCTACTGATACTTATCAATTTTTGATAGTAGGATAAATGCCTACCATGATTCAAATAATTTATCTACTACTGCTATTGTTACAGGCTTACAGCTGTTGCTTATCAACTTCAAATTAATCTATACTCTTGAAGAGGGAGACTGTGTTTTTTAATTTTTGAACAAGTTGGATATGATTGATATTTATACTCCAATTTGAGAGAGAGTGTTAGATTAGAAAAATATTTTATATTTGAGTTTAGTTTATTATTAATTAGTCCCATATCGCCTGTAAGATTGTATGGTGTTGAGACACTTTATATATATATATATATATATATATATATATATATATATATATATATATATATATATATATATATATATATATATATATATCGTTTGATTTATAATAAATAGATTGATTGGTTTCGATTATTTCATAGCAGTTTTCATAAAAGAAAATATGCAAGAAAATTGCTTATGATGTTCTAGTCATGTACGTTGCAAACCTATAGAAGTATCAGTTCAGCGAGTGGAATTTATCAACATAGGGAAAATTAGAAGGGCAAAAGTATTGTGGAAGATAATATGGATGGAGTTGATACGAAAAGTTATGGATGTAAAGAACTTAATTAAGACATATTGCTTGGTATAAATGAATGGAGAAGGATCATCTAGGTGATCGTTTCGGTGTAATTCTCTTTTTGATTCTTGTAGCCTATCCCAAGTACTTGTGATAAAAGGTTTAGTTGTTGTACAGTCACTAAATGGGGGTTAACCCTCAAATGTCATAATTATAAAAGTCCTATAGACTACTGTACTTATTTTGATGTTTTTTTGCACGTAGTTAGTTATTTTTTGGCATTACTTTCAAGCCATTCATTGGTAAAATATTAAACTTTGCCACATGTCAACTCTCAGTAAATATTAACCCAAAATTTTCATAATTATAAGAGTCATATACAACAACAACTAAGCTTTTTATCCCAAGTATTTGGGATAGGCTACAGAACCAAAAAAAAGAATCACGCCTGATCGATCACTTTGATAATTATAAGAGTCATATATGCAACTTTTAATTATGGCATATTTTTACATATTTTTAGCAAATTTTTAATGTAACTTCCAAACTATTTATTAAAAAAATATGAAACTTTATCACGTTTATATACTTACTAAATGGGGCTTAATCCTCAATTTTCATAACTATGGGAGTCCAATAAACTAGTTTACTTATTTCACGTATTTAACAAATTTCTAGCATAACTACCAAACCATTGATTAATAAAATATGAAACTTTGCCATGTATATACACTAAGTCTCAAATTTATAGCTATAGGAGTCCAATAGACCCTCTTATTTTGGCTCATCTTTATATGGATTTAGCAAATTTCTAGCATAACTTCCAGTAATAAAATATGAATATTTGCCACGTGTATATACTCACTAAATGGTCAGGATAAGCATATTTTGGTTAACTGAAATAATCAATCGAAACTGACCCGAATAACTAAAATCGAACTGAACCAAAATAATTTAGGCGATTTCTGGTTTCGGGCATTAAAACCCGAGTTGAACCGAAGTGATCAGATTATTTAATACACACTATTATACAATACATATATATACACATACATAGATATGTATGCATATATACATATACACATGCACACACACACACATATACATACATACATACAAAACACACACATGTATATGTAATATATACATGTGTGTGTGTGTATGTATACATACATACATGAATGCATAACTCACACGTGTGTATCTATATGTATATAATATATATATATATGTGTGTGTGTGCGCGCGCGCGTGTCTCATGTGCGCGCATGTGTGTGTGCATGTGTGATTGCAATACCAATTGAATGCCTTGAAGAATTATGCTTGCTAAAATGACTAAAATGATAATTTTTAAATAAGTTTTATTCCAAAAGTTTGAACCAAATAAGTAAATTGGACTGAATAGATGGTTTCAGCGGCAAAACGACCAATGCTCACCCCTTGTAAATGGGGTTGAACTCTCAGTTTTTATAACTATAGGAGACTTATGGTTCTCTTTTCTAATTTTGACATATTTTGAAATGAATTTAGCAAGTTTCTACACTAAATTCTAAACTATTCGCTGATAAAGTATGAAACTTTATCATATGGATACACTTATAAAATGGGACTCAGCTCTCAATTTTCATAACTAGAATTATTGTAGACCTCCTTCCTTACTTTGGTACTTATTTACATTTATTTAACCAGTTTTTAGTGTAACTTCTAAACCGTTCATTACAAAATATAAACTTTGCCATGTGTATACACTCACGAAATTGGGTGTAATGATCTGTTTTCATAAATATAGGAGTGATATAGGCTTTTTAATTTTGGTGTATTTTTATATATATTTTTGCAAATTAATAGTGTAACTTCCAAACTATTATAAGCAAAATATGAGATTTTCCTACGTATATACTCTCACTAAATGGGTTAAGCCTTCAATTTTAGTAACTATAAGAAAATTATAATCCACTTTTCTTCTTTTGATACATTTTACGCGTGTCTAACAAATTTATAACATAACTTCCAAACAGTTCATTGATAAAATGTGAAAATTTACCACATATATACGCTTACTAGATGAGATTAACCCTCAATTTTCATAACTATAGAATAGAAGCCTGATAGACTGTTTTCTTATTTTGACTTGCTTTTACATGTAATTAGAAAATTTTTATGTACAACAATGATTTTGCACTTTGCCTTCTATTTAGGGGTTTCCGACATCCTTGTCTATCTTCCATCTTCGAGTTTGATTCCTGGCGAGGTGATTGGAGAGCCACCCGGAGAGCCGCAGTTTTTTGGAGTCGGGGGGGGGGGGGGGGGGGGGGTGGGGGGGTGGGGTTGGATTGTCTTGTGAGTCCATCCTGTCAGAGGTTTCGGCAGGAGAACTGTTGCACTCATCACTCGGTCACATTACTGTTTGTAATTTGCATTGTAATCTCTTCTCCTGAAGCATTCTAGCTCTGAAAGTTCATTATTCTGCACTCACTGGTTATTTATATCTGCTGGGAGTCAAGTGGCAGCTTTCTAGGTTCAGGTCAGAATTGAAGCATTGCCCATGTCTCAGTTGTTTGTCATTCAGATTGTTGTGTATCATAATCTGTATGTAGAATAGCTACAAGGGCTTGAAGAATGACAATATAACTGTGCTTGTCAAAAATTGAATCACTGGAAGATATCTGTTCAGAATCATTGTTTTGTGTTTCATTAGTCATTGATTCAAACATCTTTTTCACCGATTGATTTGGCTCTCTTATTTCTTCCAGCATAAAAATTTACAACAACATCTTTGTGCTCCAATTGCCAGTATGATAATTTTTTTGTTGATGCAAAATTCTTGAACTATAGAAGGCCTGCATTTTGGATATTATATTTCATGCATAACAGATACAAATAAATATCTGCGGAAGAGTCTACAGAAGTTGTTACTTGGCTCATAAGTAGCGAAACAACAGCAGCAAAACGCCTACTTCTCATCTCCCAAAGGCAAAAGTGACCTGACGATGGTATCAGCCATGCCATCTGCAAGCGGAAACATGTGCCCTGCATTCGGCAGCTCATGATAGCGGATCCAGGGAAGTTTCTGGCTGATGTATCGTGACAGCATCACTGGTACTATCCGATCTTCAGCACCATGCCACAGATGCACTGAACCTTCCCCATCTGGAAATGGATTGTCGATGTCCAGCGGATCGAACTCCCAGCTCCCAAAACCAACGATCATGTCACGGTGGAGAGACTCGTGCTCCCCTTGTTGCAGTATTTGCCCCTGATCAGTTCCAAAAAATAAGGTGAAAAATTTAATAAAAAGCCTGACAATTCTTGCTACATATAAACTGGTATAGCATAAGTCCATGCTTGGCAGTTCTCTGAGTGAGATTGAGAATCATACCATGTAATGATCTCTATCTAAGAACTTGGGCACAACTTTCAAGTCCTCCGGAGAGAAAAGTTCAGGGCGCATAGCGATAACGCTTGAAATGGGAAACCATTTTTGCGTGTTCCACCAATACGTCAACCATGGGAGATAGTGAGAAACTCCGGCTGCAAACTGATCTTGTACAAGTTTCTTGAACCAGGCATCTTTCCATACATTGGCAGGGAAACATGGCCACCATAAGTTAGAAACTGGTGCAAGAAGGGCAGCACCTGCAAGCCTGTTACAGTTTGGCAAAACCAACATCATCAGATGAAAGGCTAAGTAACAGGCAGACTAGCGTTTTGGCTACATGTGCCAGAAAAGAAAATGTACGGTGTGTGGTAGGGCTCTAAATTCAACAAATTGTGAAATGATTTTGAAGTCATACCTGTGAGGAATATATTTCAGACAACCCCATATAATTTCCCCGCCCATTGAAAAACCAATCACATAGAATTTAGATCCGAGCCCCAACTGATCAGCAAGTTCTTCAATATCCATAGGTGTGCTCTTCTCCGTCTTCTTTGGATCTGGATCACTCTCTCCATACCCTGCTCTGTCGAAAGATACAAGGTAGATCCCCAGCTCTTCAAGTACATGCTGAAAAAAATCCCATGAAAAAAATCCCACGGCAGTCAGCTAATTATAGCAACAAATACTTGGATAGAAAATGGAATACAAATATAGATACAGGAGATATAGGAATGGCATCATATCGGCAAGAGTAGAAGCCATGAACATAGATGATCCTATAGTTGGCCTTTTCCTTAGGAACACCGGCTTCTAAGTAGGCCAAGTGCCTTCCATTGTTGAGCTTGATTCGAGAAGATGTAACTGGAGGACCATCTGGAGACCCGCAGATCTTAGGCGGTGGGGGTTGAATTGCTCGGTACATCCATACTGCTAACCACACTAACAAAATTGGTGACAGTTTCCGTAAGATACCTGAAAAAGTGCAAACTTTGTCAAACTAGTGCCAAGAAAAATAGTTAACTCAAGTTAGCTTACTATGCTACACTGAAGAACTGTTGAAGAACTAAGAATTTGCCTATTAAAAAGGAAAAAAAAAAAAAAAAAAAAAAAAAAAAACAATCTAAGGATTTCTCACTATATGGTTCCCTCAAATTCATTGAAACTAAAATACCTGCATAACAACTTGTAAGCTCTAAATATTTCGAGCTTGTGGAACTAAACCGACTACTTCTACTTGTTCCTTCTCGATATCTCACTGTGCATAACATATCCGAACCTTTTTCATTCAGGAATGTCTCCTTTGCACTGATATTAATGGCCACAATTTCGCAACAGTTTATGAAATTGTTCAAATGCATAGTGTATTCTAAACATACCTAAGATTTGCATTTGGTCCCGGATATGAAACTTTCATTCTTGCATATATTCTCATCTCTTTCTCTCTCTCTCTTTATGCTATGTGACATTATCAGTCACAATAACATCAAAAATAATAAAACAATTCTTGTCAGTAATTACTTAAACTTGCTACGTTCTAAAACCCAAAATTGCTCCTTAAAATTAAATAAAACTAAAGAATTCAGATGTAATAAATAAAACCCATTAATTATATTATCAGACTACAACTTTTTTTTTTTTTAAGACATACAGACTACAACTGACTTATCATGTGGAAGGGAGAAAAATTGAACATTTCTTTCAGACAAATCTCAAAAATAAAAACATAAATCAAAGGGATTTTTATTTATTTATTTATTTTTAATCTCAGAACACAATCAAGAAGAACAGAGGCACGAAGTACAAAGTAAATTGATGAAAATAATACCAAAAGATAAGGATTTGTTGCGGGCTTGCTCTCTTGAGTGAGAGCTCATTGATGACCCAGATATTTTTGCGCTGGTGAGCGCCATTGCTCCCAGATCCCTCTCTCTCTCTCTGTCTCTCTCTAACAGCGACACACATAATAATAAGCCCACGAGGAGAGAGAGAGAGAGAGAGATTAAAAATATATTTGAGTCCTCATCGATCCCAAGAAAATATTTTAAGTCGACTTTTCTAGGGTGACATCCAATAATTGTAATAGTGACTGACGTGACTGTTCAGTGCCCCCATTACCAGGGAATTAACATCAGACATTCATTTTTTCTAAATTTGTTACATAATTTAATAAAGTCATCTGTTGAATTTGTTACATAATTTAATAAAGTCATCTGTTGAATTTGCATCCAATCCCTTTCAATCAATACTCATATGTGAGTTGAATACGGAGATACCGAGTTTAGAGGTTTAAATAAGGAGCCTGATAGAAATGAATGGAGAAGTAATATCAAAGTGATCGATCTGGCGTGATTTTTTTTTGAGTTCATATAGTCTATTCCAAATACTTGGGATAAAAGACTTCCTTCTTGTTGTACTCACATGTGAGTTGAATACATTATTGTTGCCTACATAAATCAACATTCACAATAGCTAAAGCTATACATGTAGATGAGATGATTGTGGTTGGTCATCCAGTGAGGTTCAAAAATATTGTTCCCTTAAAATTCATTGAACTTAAAAATATTTGCTGTCTGAAATGTTAAAAGTTTGCTATCTATTCACATATTAATACGTATATCAAAACAAGAAGAAGGATTAGAGATACTAGATATCCGAAATTTCAACCTCTCACTATTGTGTTAGTGGTGGTGAAAAGTTATTACCAACACTAACAACTTTATAGAGAGTATTTTAAATTATAGAGAATACTTTAAAGGTGAAATATGGCCCCCCTGGAAGTACATGGAGAGCGAGGGCACGTAACTCATTGGACATATCTGAATTCTGGAAAGGAGTTAAACATGCAGAGAGCATATTTTGGCCGGGTTATCATTTAGACTCGGGGATGGTCTCTCTACCTCTTTATGGCTTAATAGATTGTGCACAACAATACCGCTGGCAAGTCTCTATCTCAACATATATAGCACAATAGTCAACAAATCGATTATCGTCAAAGAACAGTCCAATCTCAGGAATTGGGAAATTACCGTACCGAAAACTCTGCGATGCATGTTACCGGACTTTGGTAGCCCTGTTACAGAAAATTATACACCGCTATGGAGGTAGTGCAAAACAAACAAGTTTTCGGTGGGATCAGTCTATCGATTTTGCAACGACGGAGGTTGTAGAATGCGCCACACAAAGAAAATTTGGCGAGTCCAGAGTTGTTCCAAAATTAGGATCTTCTTACAGCTGCTTGCAAAGAATGCAATATTGACGTGGGATAACCTCTAGAAAAAGGGATGTATAGGTCCTAGCATGTGTGATGTGGACACGAGGAGGAATCGGTTGACCATATCATATTGCGTTGTGAATACATCCGATTCATATGGTTGTTTTGCACTAGTTTATCTCTACATGCAACCACTGTGTCTAGCATTTGGGAACACGATCACATCCTTCGCCAGAAGGGTTTATCATATACTTTACTTGCATCTATTGCATAGAATATATAGAAGGAATGCAACGATAGGATATTCTAAGACATAGCTCATTCAATAGATAAATGCACATTTACTATCTACTCTGGCTTCCGCATATTGACAGGGATATTCTCTAATAATGCTAGAATCGACAGATCTGAGGATGGAGATGGAGATGAGTCCGATCATGACATCATGCCCGTTCATGATGGTTCTCCAACAGAGGACGGTGGCAGGCTTACTTGAATATATTAGAATGCTTCATGATATGTTCTACCCTGAGATGTAATATTATTAGTACTTTGCTTTTATTGAGTATATGCTTAAACAATCTCCTATTTATGTAATATGTATTTTGTATATATGTTATGTCAAGTATCTTTAATGGATACATAACAAAATACAGTGCCCAGTACTCTGAATATTATCAATGCATTGTCTCATGTATATTTGTCAAAACAGAAGCAAGGAAGAACAAAGCTATGCAGGCATTATTATTACAGATATCCTCATGTCCTAACTCCGAATTGCCTGCTCCTCCTGATCTCCAAGCAAAAGGGTCTTGACGATGATATCGGCCATGCCATCAGCAAGCTGGAACATGTGCCCGGCCTCCGGCAGCTCATGGTAGTGGACCCAAGGCAGCTTCTGGCTGATGTACCGCGACAGGAGGACCGGCACTATCCGGTCCTCTGCCCCATGCCACAGATGCACTGAACCTTCGCCATTCGGAAACGGGTTCTCAAGGTCCATCGGATCAAACTCCCACGTGCCAAACCCGACTATCATGTCACGGTGGATTGAGTTGAACTCCCCTTGTTGCAGTATTTGGCCCCTGTAGTCATCTCTACCCGCAATTTATGATTCTAGTTATTTGCTCACGCGGAGTTAACGTGGAGTTAGGAAACTAGAACGCGGAGCTATTGATTAACTCCGCGTTTTACTCATACGCGGGGCTAAAATAGCCAGGCGCGGAGCTACAGAGTTAGCTCCGCGTTCTATTGTGGAAAATCCCATTTTACTTAGGAAATTTTCACTGCCAACAACCAAGTGGCAATTGCTGCAATGAACAAAGGGCATTGCATGAGAACAGAATCCCAGGGCTAGAAGAAGCCCCGGAGGAGTTCTCCTTCCAAGCTTATTTCCTGAAGAACAATGTCTTTTCACATGTTTAGAATTTCATGCTTTACTTGTATTTCCCTTTATCACTTGCCCTTGCCATCTTACACCATTCTGATTGGGTGACTGCTTTAGGAAATGCATCTTTTGTGTTAACTAGTCACTTTCTGATGTGAAATCTCTTCTCAATTTTTTCCCCCCTGAAAATGGTTTTAGAAATAGGTGTATGAGTATCTGTTTTGGTGCCAACTTCAGGACTTGAACCATGGAATTCCCATGTAGTTTTGGTCTCCTTTAACCACCATACTGAAGCTCCAATTGGTTATTTTGTTTACTTTTAGTTGCTGTATTCTTCTTCTAGCAATAAATGGATTACTTTATAAATATATGTTTTTTGGGGGTCAAAGTTTAAATATATTTTTTTCCTTTTGTCCCTTGTGTAAATGAGTAAGATGGAGAGCCCCTCCATAGACGGGGTAGAAACTTCTCTCCGTGCTGGAGGCATGCCTCGAGCTTGTGACGCCTCCTGTTACAAGCAAGGTCCTTTATCAACTCTGCTGGTTCTTGTCTGTGGTTGTAGTTGTCCAATCAGTTGCTCTATGTCGCTTGAGTTGATAACCTGTTCTTCTTGAGGAGTTATACCTGCACTTACATATATAGTATTTTCTTCTAACTGACAGGTCCTGATGTTTACACTTTCCAGAATAATTTCCCCTTCCCCGTTTGTTTTTCTTTCATTATGAGCTTAAGATCTATGATGTATGTTCCTCACAAGGTTTACCATCTTGTAATCCATATTCCATATTGGTATCAGCTGATGATATGTGATATTGGCAATAACTGATGTATCATATCAGCAATATGGGCAATATAGATACCTATACTGTATGGTTTATATTGTATTAGATATCTCAAAATCCAACACGATATTAACGATGCATATCAGTATTGGCTGATATTTGAAAACTTGAATCCTTGCTCATCTAAGTCCCATAATTTTGTGAAGTGTGAGCATGAAACTATGTGTCTTCAACCTCAAAGTTCCATTGTTATCAGCCCTGATTATATAAAACTTTGATTGGAAGCTGATTGTAACTAGCTGACTGCATTTCCTTTTCATCGAACTTCAAGTCATTAAGTTGGTATGGACTTTTACTTTAAAAGAGGATAATCCTAAATGAAAATTAAGAGAAGAAGAAAGAAGAATATCCTGTATTTTCAAGCATGTGATTGATTTAAAACTTGCATGTAGAATATCAGGCATTATTGTAATTGCGGTGCTTCTCCAATGAATCCAGTGCCATCAAATTATATTTGCTATTCAGGTTTCTGATTCCTAACTAGTATATTACTGAATTATTGTTATCATAATACATCTCTAATTCAATAACATCAATTATATTAGCTGTCGATGTTTTGGATCGCTAGAGTATTTTACAGACTTACGATGAATATTTACTACCATTAATGTAATTTTTTTCCCTTGAAAAAATAGAGACATTCCTAATCAGTGATTTTGTAGTTGAAGTGGCCTCGTGGAGCAACAGTCTCCTACCCAAGCAATCGGGCCTTGAATACTGCATTGATCCACTCTTCAATGAATATGAATATGTGGCCACCTTTGGGATTCTCATGCTACCGCATCCAAGGAAGTTTGTATGAAACTTATTGTTGTAGCTCCACTAAGACGGGTCTATATTCATATCCTTGCCAGATGTGGATGGAACCCCCACCATTAAGGAATGATTGCTAATGTTCATAGGTTCGAACTCCCTATGAAACTTTTATAACTATTGGAGTTACAGACTGGTTTTTCTTATTTTGACATGTTTTTACATGTATTTAAAAAATTTCTAGTATAATTTTGAAATTATTCATTAAATAAAATATGAAACTTTACAACGTGTTTATACTCATTAAACAAGATTTAACCCTTAATTTCATAACTATATGATTCTTATAGATTGTTTTTCTAATTTTGGCATATTATTACATGTATTTAGTAAATTTCTAGCTTGACTTCCAAGCTATTAATAAAATATGTAACTTTTCCATGTGTATACACTCATTAAATAGGGCATAAACCTCAATTTCACAATTGTATGAGTACTATAGACCAATTTTCTTATTTTGACATAATTTTACATGCATTTAGCAAATTTCTAGCATAAGTTCCAGACCGTTGGCAATAAAATATGAAACTACATTTGCGCAGAAGATGAGTGTAGTAGTGGAAATATGCATGCTTTATATTCATGGTAATATTTGGAGAGATAAAGTGATAAATGAGGATATTGTTACTAAGATAAACATAGTTTTTGTTAGATTAGGAAATTATCTTGTATTAATTTAGGTTTAATTAGTCCCACAACAGCGATTGTTTGTATAGTATTGAGACATATAAATATATGTATCTCTTGACTTGTAATAAATAGATTGGTTGGTACTGATTATTTCATAACATGGTTTTAGAGCGCATTATGAAATAAATCTCAACCATTAATCTTAACCATTCTAATCGATTGCCGACTCCGATCTGACTTCGATTCCGATGCCAACTTTGATTCTCACTCCGACTCTGCAATTGTATCACAAGTTTGATGTTGACTCTGATTGTGACTCTGACTATGCAATCGCGTCGCCAATTCCATTCTGCATTTGCTTCCGTTTAAACTTCTCTACTTCGTGAGTCCAGAGGCTCTGATTGGTCCCTCCTTGAGTGCAATGGTTTAATATGAACTTGATGTGACCCTTTGCTCTTTCCTTTGCCTACTACTGTTTTTAAGAAAAAAGTTTATCTACTACCTACTACTGTTTCTAAGGAAGAAATTTATCTGCTGTGTACTACTGTTTCTAAAAAGGAAGTTTATATGTATTGCTTACTACTGCTTCTAAAAAAGAAGTTTATTTTCTGCTCACTACTACTAAAAAGGAAGCTTATCTGCTGCCTACTACTATTTTTAAAAAAGAAGTATTACTGCTTCTAAAAGAGAAGTTTATCTGCTGTCTATTACTGCTTCTAAGAAAAAAGTTTATCTACTGATATTTATCAATTTTTGATAGTAGGATAAATGCCTACCATGATTCAAATAATTTATCTACTACTGCTATTGTTACAGGCTTACAGCTGTTGCTTATCAACTTCAAATTAATCTATACTCTTGAAGAGGGAGACTGTGTTTTTTAATTTTTGAACAAGTTGGATATGATTGATATTTATACTCCAATTTGAGAGAGAGTGTTAGATTAGAAAAATATTTTATATTTGAGTTTAGTTTATTATTAATTAGTCCCATATCGCCTGTAAGATTGTATGGTGTTGAGACACTTTATATATATATATATATATATATATATATATATATATATATATATATATATATATATATATATATATATATATATATATATATATATATATATATATATATATATATATATATATATATATATCGTTTGATTTATAATAAATAGATTGATTGGTTTCGATTATTTCATAGCAGTTTTCATAAAAGAAAATATGCAAGAAAATTGCTTATGATGTTCTAGTCATGTACGTTGCAAACCTATAGAAGTATCAGTTCAGCGAGTGGAATTTATCAACATAGGGAAAATTAGAAGGGCAAAAGTATTGTGGAAGATAATATGGATGGAGTTGATACGAAAAGTTATGGATGTAAAGAACTTAATTAAGACATATTGCTTGGTATAAATGAATGGAGAAGGATCATCTAGGTGATCGTTTCGGTGTAATTCTCTTTTTGATTCTTGTAGCCTATCCCAAGTACTTGTGATAAAAGGTTTAGTTGTTGTACAGTCACTAAATGGGGGTTAACCCTCAAATGTCATAATTATAAAAGTCCTATAGACTACTGTACTTATTTTGATGTTTTTTTGCACGTAGTTAGTTATTTTTTGGCATTACTTTCAAGCCATTCATTGGTAAAATATTAAACTTTGCCACATGTCAACTCTCAGTAAATATTAACCCAAAATTTTCATAATTATAAGAGTCATATACAACAACAACTAAGCTTTTTATCCCAAGTATTTGGGATAGGCTACAGAACCAAAAAAAAGAATCACGCCTGATCGATCACTTTGATAATTATAAGAGTCATATATGCAACTTTTAATTATGGCATATTTTTACATATTTTTAGCAAATTTTTAATGTAACTTCCAAACTATTTATTAAAAAAATATGAAACTTTATCACGTTTATATACTTACTAAATGGGGCTTAATCCTCAATTTTCATAACTATGAGAGTCCAATAAACTAGTTTACTTATTTCACGTATTTAACAAATTTCTAGCATAACTACCAAACCATTGATTAATAAAATATGAAACTTTGCCATGTATATACACTAAGTCTCAAATTTATAACTATAGGAGTCCAATAGACCCTCTTATTTTGGCTCATCTTTATATGGATTTAGCAAATTTCTAGCATAACTTCCAGTAATAAAATATGAATATTTGCCACGTGTATATACTCACTAAATGGTCAGGATAAGCATATTTTGGTTAACTGAAATAATCAATCGAAACTGACCCGAATAACTAAAATCGAACTGAACCAAAATAATTTACGCGATTTCTGGTTTCGGGCATTAAAACCCGAGTTGAACCGAAGTGATCAGATTATTTAATACACACTATTATACAATACATATATATACACATACATAGATATGTATGCATATATACATATACACATGCACACACACACACATATACATACATACATACAAAACACACACATGTATATGTAATATATACATGTGTGTGTGTATGTATACATACATACATGAATGCATAACTCACACGTGTGTATCTATATGTATATAATATATATATATATATATATATATATATATATATATATATATATATATATATATATATATATGTGTGTGTGTGTGTGTGTGTGTGTGTGTGTGTGTGTGTGTGTGTGTGCGCACGCGCGCGCGTGTCTCATGTGCGCGTGTGATTGCAATACCAATTGAATGCCTTGAAGAATTATGCTTGCTAAAATGACTAAAATGATAATTTTTAAATAAGTTTTATTCCAAAAGTTTGAACCAAATAAGTAAATTGGACTGAATAGATGGTTTCAGCGGCAAAACGACCAATGCTCACCCCTTGTAAATGGGGTTGAACTCTCAGTTTTTATAACTATAGGAGACTTATGGTTCTCTTTTCTAATTTTGACATATTTTGAAATGAATTTAGCAAGTTTCTACACTAAATTCTAAACTATTCGCTAATAAAGTATGAAACTTTATCATATGGATACACTTATAAAATGGGACTCAACTCTCAATTTTCATAACTAGAATTATTGTAGACCTCCTTCCTTACTTTGGTACTTATTTACATTTATTTAACCAGTTTTTAGTGTAACTTCTAAACCGTTCATTACAAAATATAAACTTTGCCATGTGTATACACTCACGAAATTGGGTGTAATGATCTGTTTTCATAAATATAGGAGTGATATAGGCTTTTTAATTTTGGTGTATTTTTATATATATTTTTGCAAATTAATAGTGTAACTTCCAAACTATTATAAGTAAAATATGAGATTTTCCTACGTATATACTCTCACTAAATGGGTTAAGCCTTCAATTTTAGTGACTATAAGAACATTATAATCCACTTTTCTTCTTTTGATACATTTTACGCGTGTCTAACAAATTTATAACATAACTTCCAAACAGTTCATTGATAAAATGTGAAAATTTACCACATATATACGCTTACTAGATGAGATTAACCCTCAATTTTCATAACTATAGAATAGAAGCCTGATAGACTGTTTTCTTATTTTGACTTGCTTTTACATGTAATTAGAAAATTTTTGTGTACAACAATGATTTTGCACTTTGCCTTCTATTTAGGGGTTTCCGACATCCTTGTCTATCTTCCATCTTCGAGTTCGATTCCTGGCGAGGTGATTGGAGAGCCACCCGGAGAGCTGCAGTTTTTTGGAGTCGGGGGGGGGGGGGGGGGGGGGGGGGGGGGGGGGGGGGGGTTGGATTGTCTTGTGAGTCCATCCTGTCAGAGGTTTCGGCAGGAGAACTGTTGCACTCATCACTCGGTCACATTACTGTTTGTAATTTGCATTGTAATCTCTTCTCCTGAAGCATTCTAGCTCTGAAAGTTCATTATTCTGCACTCACTGGTTATTTATATCTGCTGGGAGTCAAGTGGCAGCTTTCTAGGTTCAGGTCAGAATTGAAGCATTGCCCATGTCTCAGTTGTTTGTCATTCAGATTGTTGTGTATCATAATCTGTATGTAGAATAGCTACAAGGGCTTGAAGAATGACAGTATAACTGTGCTTGTCAAAAATTGAATCACTGGAAGATATCTGTTCAGAATCATTGTTTTGTGTTTCATTACTCATTGATTCAAATATCTTTTTCACCGATTAATTTGGCTCTCTTATTTCTTCCAGCATAAAAATTTACAACAACATCTTTGTGCTCCAATTGCCAGTATGATAATTTTTTTGTTGATGCAAAATTCTTGAACTATAGAAGGCCTGCATTTTGGATATTATATTTCATGCATAACAGATACAAATAAATATCTGCGGAAGAGTCTACAGAAGTTGTTACTTGGCTCATAAGTAGCGAAACAACAGCAGCAAAACGCCTACTTCTCATCTCCCAAAGGCAAAAGTGACCTGACGATGGTATCAGCCATGCCATCTGCAAGCGGAAACATGTGCCCTGCATTCGGCAGCTCATGATAGCGGATCCAGGGAAGTTTCTGGCTGATGTATCGTGACAGCATCACTGGTACTATCCGATCTTCAGCACCATGCCACAGATGCACTGAACCTTCCCCATCTGGAAATGGATTGTCGATGTCCAGCGGATCGAACTCCCAGCTCCCAAAACCAACGATCATGTCACGGTGGAGAGACTCGTGCTCCCCTTGTTGCAGTATTTGCCCCTGATCAGTTCCAAAAAATAAGGTGAAAAATTTAATAAAAAGCCTGACAATTCTTGCTACATATAAACTGGTATAGCATAAGTCCATGCTTGGCAGTTCTCTGAGTGAGATTGAGAATCATACCATGTAATGATCTCTATCTAAGAACTTGGGCACAACTTTCAAGTCCTCCGGAGAGAAAAGTTCAGGGCGCATAGCGATAACGCTTGAAATGGGAAACCATTTTTGCGTGTTCCACCAATACGTCAACCATGGGAGATAGTGAGAAACTCCGACTGCAAACTGATCTTGTACAAGTTGCTTGAACCAGGCATCTTTCCATACATTGGCAGGGAAACATGGCCACCATAAGTTAGAAACTGGTGCAAGAAGGGCAGCACCTGCAAGCCTGTTACAGTTTGGCAAAACCAACATCATCAGATGAAAGGCTAAGTAACAGGCAGACTAGCGTTTTGGCTACATGTGCCAGAAAAGAAAATGTACGGTGCGGTAGGGCTCTAAATTCAACAAATTGTGAAAGGATTTTGAAGTCATACCTGTGAGGAATATATTTCAGACAACCCCATATAATTTCCCCGCCCATTGAAAAACCAATCACATAGAATTTAGATCCGAGCCCCAACTGATCAGCAAGTTCTTCAATATCCATAGGTGTGCTCTTCTCCGTCTTCTTTGGATCTGGATCACTCTCTCCATACCCTGCTCTGTCGAAAGATACAAGGTAGATCCCCAGCTCTTCAAGTACATGCTGAAAAAAATCCCATGAAAAAAATCCCACGACAGTCAGCTAATTATAGCAACAAATACTTGGATAGAAAATGGAATACAAATATAGATACAGGAGATATAGGAATGGCATCATATCGGCAAGAGTAGAAGCCATGAACATAGATGATCCTATAGTTGGCCTTTTCCTTAGGAACACCGGCTTCTAAGTAGGCCAAGTGCCTTCCATTGTTGAGCTTGATTCGAGAAGATGTAACTGGAGGACCGTCTGGAGACCCGCAGATCTTAGGCGGTGGGGGTTGAATTGCTCGGTACATCCATACTGCTAACCACACTAACAAAATTGGTGACAGTTTCCGTAAGATACCTGAAAAAGTGCAAACTTTGTCAAACTAGTGCCAAGAAAAATAGTTAAGTCAAGTTAGCTTACCATGCTACACTGAAGAACTGTTGAAGAACTAAGAATTTGCCTATTAAAAAAAAAAAAAAAAAAAAAAAAAAAAAAAAAAAAACAAGCAAAGGATTTCTCACTATATGGTTCCCTCAAATTCATTGAAACTAAAATACCTGCATAACAACTTGTAAGCTCTAAATATTTCGAGCTTGTGGAACTAAACCGGCTACTTCTACTTGTTCCTTCTCGATATCTCACTGTGCATAACATATCCGAACCTTTTTCATTCAGGAATGTCTCCTTTGCACTGATATTAATGGCCACAATTTTGCAACAGTTTATGAAATTGTTCAAATGCATAGTGTATTCTAAACATACCTAAGATTTGCATTTGGTCCCGGATATGAAACTTTCATTCTTGCATATATATTCTCATCTCTTTCTCTCTCTCTCTTTATGCTATGTGACATTATCAGTCACAATAACATCAAAAATAATAAAACAATTCTTGTCAGTAATTACTTAAACTTGCTACGTTCTAAAACCCAAAATTGCTCCTTAAAATTAAATAAAACTAAAGAATTCAGATGTAATAAATAAAACCCATTAATTATATTATCAGACTACAACTTTTTTTTTTTTTAAGACATACAGACTACAACTGACTTATCATGTGGAAGGGAGAAAAATTGAACATTTCTTTCAGACAAATCTCAAAAATAAAAACATAAATCAAAGGGATTTTTATTTATTTATTTATTTTTAATCTCAGAACACAATCAAGAAGAACAGAGGCACGAAGTACAAAGTAAATTGATGAAAATAATACCAAAAGATAAGGATTTGTTGCGGGCTTGCTCTCTTGAGTGAGAGCTCATTGATGACCCAGATATTTTTGCGCTGGTGAGTGCCATTGCTCCCAGATCCCTCTCTCTCTCTCTGTCTCTCTCTAACAGAGACACACATAATAATAAGCCCACGAGGAGAGAGAGAGAGAGAGATTAAAAATATATTTGAGTCCTCATCGATCCCAAGAAAATATTTTAAGTCGACTTTTCTAGGGTGACATCCAATAATTGTAATAGTGACTGACGTGACTGTTCAGTGCCCCCATTACCAGGGAATTAACATCAGACATTCATTTTTTCTAAATTTGTTACATAATTTAATAAAGTCATCTGTTGAATTTGTTACATAATTTAATAAAGTCATCTGTTGAATTTGCATCCAATCCCTTTCAATCAATACTCATATGTGAGTTGAATACGGAGATACCGAGTTTAGAGGTTTAAATAAGGAGCCTGATAGAAATGAATGGAGAAGCAATATCAAAGTGATCGATCTGGCGTGATTTTTTTTTGGGTTCATATAGTCTATTCCAAATACTTGGGATAAAAGACTTCCTTCTTGTTGTACTCACATGTGAGTTGAATACATTATTGTTGCCTACATAAATCAACATTCACAATAGCTAAAGCTATACATGTAGATAGAGATGATTGTGGTTGGTCATCCAGTGAGGTTCAAAAATATTGTTCCCTTAAAATTCATTGAACTTAAAAATATTTGCTGTCTGAAATGTTAAAAGTTTGCTATCTATTCACATATTAATACGTATATCAAAACAAGAAGAAGGATTAGAGATACTAGATATCCGAAATTTCAACCTCTCACTATTGTGTTAGTGGTGGTGAAAAGTTATCACCAATACTAACAACTTTATAGAGAGTATTTTAAATTATAGAGAATACTTTAAAGGTGAAATATGGCCCCCCTGGAAGTACATGGAGAGCGAGGGCACGTAACTCATTGGACATATCTGAATTCTGGAAAGGAGTTAAACATGCATAGAGCATATTTTGGCCGGGTTATCATTTAGACTCGGGGACGGTCTCTCTACCTCTTTATGGCTTAATAGATTGTGCACAACAATACCGCTGGCAAGTCTCTATCTCAACATATATAGCACAATAGTCAACAAATCGATTATCGTCAAAGAACCGTCCAATCTCAGGAATTGGGAAATTACCGTACCGAAAACTCTGCGATGCATGTTACCGGACTTTGGTAGCCCTGTTACAGAAAATTATACACCGCTATGGAGGTAGTGCAAAACAAACAAGTTTTCGGTGGGATCGGTCTATCGATTTTGCAACGACGGAGGTTGTAGAATGCGCCACACAAAGAAAATTTGGCGAGTCTAGAGTTCTTCCAAAATTAGGATCTTCTTACAGCTGCTTGCAAAGAATGCAATATTGACGTGGGATAACCTCTAGAAAAAGGGATGTATAGGTCCTAGCATGTGTGGTGTGGACACGAGGAGGAATCGGTTGACCATATCATATTCCATTGTGAATACATCCGATTCATATGGTTGTTATGCACTAGTTTATCTCTACATGCAACCACTGTGTCTAGCATTTGGGAACACGATCACATCCTTCGTCAGAAGGGTTTATCATATACTTTACTTGCATATATTGCATAGAATATATAGAAGGAATGCAACGATAGGATATTCTAAGACACAGCTCATTCAATAGATAAATGCATATTTACTATCTACTCTGGCTTCCGCATATTGACAGGGATATTCTCTAATAATGCTAGAATCGACAGATTTGAGGATGGAGATGGAGATGAGTCTGATCATGACATCATGCCCGTTCATGATGGTTCTCCAACAGAGGACGGTGGCAGGCTTACTTGAATATATTAGAATGCTTCATGATATGTTCTACCCTGAGATGTAATATTATTAGTACTTTGCTTTTATTGAGTATATGCTTAAACAATCTCCTATTTATGTAATATGTATTTTGTATATATGTTATGTCAAGTATCTTTAATGGATACATAACAAAATACAGTGCCCAGTACTCTGAATATTATCAATGCATTGTCTCATGTTATATTTGTCAAAACAGAAGCAAGGAAGAACAAAGCTATGCAGGCATTATTATTACAGATATCCTCATGTCCTAACTCCGAATTGCCTGCTCCTCCTGATCTCCAAGCAAAAGGGTCTTGACGATGATATCGGCCATGCCATCAGCAAGCTGGAACATGTGCCCGGCCTCCGGCAGCTCATGGTAGTGGACCCAAGGCAGCTTCTGGCTGATGTACCGCGACAGGAGGACCGGCACTATCCGGTCCTCTGCCCCATGCCACAGATGCACTGAACCTTCGCCATTCGGAAACGGGTTCTCAAGGTCCATCGGATCAAACTCCCACGTGCCAAACCCGACTATCATGTCACGGTGGATTGAGTTGAACTCCCCTTGTTGCAGTATTTGGCCCCTGTAGTCATCTCTACCCGCAAACTTGTGCAGAACCTTCAAGTCCCCGCGCGAGAAACATTCAGGGCGGACAGCGATGACACTGGAGGATGGGAAAAGTTTCTGCGTGTTCCACCAGTACATCAGCCATGGCGCGTAGTGGGCAACCCTCACTGCCCATTGATCCTGTACGAGTTGCTGAAGCCAGGCGGCTTTAGATACGTTTGCAGGATAACCCGGCCACCAGTAGTTGGCGACTGGTCCAAGAAGCGCTGCACCTGCAAGCCTGACGACATATCGTCTGAGAAATCAAACTTAGATAGATGTATCAAAAACAAAGAAAAACATTAAAACCATCGTCGTCTATACTACAGCCTAATCGGTTATATCAGCAAGCATATCATCATCATCATCATCCTTGTATCGCAGCATTTCTTGCAACCAAATTCTTCTATTTGCATGACACAATGACTTCTACCTGTGAGGGATGTATTTAAGACAACCCCAGATAACCTCTCCTCCCATCGAAAACCCAATCGCATAGAATTTAGGCCCCATCCCCAACTGATCAGCAAGTTCTTCCATATCCATCGGTGTGCTCCTCTCAGTCTTCTTTGTGTCCGGATCACTCTCTCCGTACCCTGCTCTGTCGAACGATACCAAGTAGATCCCCAGATCTTCAAGTACTTCCTGATAATTCCACGATAAAATAATAAAATTTCAACTCACATATTAACAAATATTATTGAAGATATGGGAAACATACCGGAGATACAGGGATGGCATCATATCGGCAAGAGTAGAAGCCGTGAACAAAGATGATCTTGTACTTGGCCTTCTCTTTTGGGACACCGGCCTCTAAGTAGGCCAAGTGCCTTCCGTCCCTGAGCTTAACTCGAGCGGATGTAACCGGAGGCCCGCCGGGAGATCCACAGATCTTAGGTGGTGGAGGTTGAATCGCTTGGTATGTCCATGATGCTATGAACACCAACAAAAATGCTAATAGGTTGTTTGTGATCCCTGAAATATGAAGATATAGGTAGTAGGCATCAGTTCAGAAAACCTTGGGAGCTATCAAATTGAATCTCTTTCGAACCCAAAACAATGAGATTGCTTGACAATGTCATAACTTATCAATTTTGTTGGGTTTGTGAAGGTAATTTTAATTCTCAAATAGTGAATGCATTAAAAAAAAAAAATATGAGTATAAACAGTGAATAAAACTTGAAATATTTGTCTTGTTTTAACTTCTGTGAGTGTAACTCTCCGATCATGAGATCAAAAATATTTTTGGTATATATAATTTATGATTTTTTAAGAAAAAAAAAAAATGCATCTCATCATGGCTAAATTTGTAATCAATACTTTATCACAGGAAACAAAATGTGAAATCAATAACCAGTACTGAAATTGGAAATAGAAGATACTTTATTTTTCTCTCAAAGCCAAAGTCAGTGAAGATAAAAAAAAAATTCATACAAACGAAAAGAAACAACATAATCATTAAAAAAAAATAAAAATAAAAAAGAGAAACCCAGAACTTTAAATCTCTATATTTCAATCTTCTCTTTGTCTAAAAACAATCAAGAAAAATAAAATAAATCAAGAAACAGAGTTTAATGATGAAGAATATACATTACCAGAAAAAGATGAGGAAGATTGCCTGGTCATTTTGTTTTCTTTTCTTTTCTGGTGTGAAACCTCAGCTGATGCCACTGAAGTTTGCCTGCTTGCTACCTCTGTCTCAATCTATATCTCAACAAACTACGAAATCAATTTATATTTATATAAACTCTTCTTCTAGAAGATAAAAGTAAAGGGAGTAAGTAGAGAGTGTCGTTCTCATAAGAAATCAATATCCTTAAGCACTCAACATGCGGGCCTCGATTCAATGTGCACCTCAATTTATTTATTTATTTGGAGATATTTAGGGCTTACTGGGTTAGTTGAGCTATATATATAGAAATTTTTTATCTAATTAAATATTGGTCCAATTTGCCCAAAATTTTCGCATGGTTTTGTTAAGATTTTACTTCTATTTTAGTAAGTCGAGAGTAGACATTGATGAATCACGTGGGTTGCTTGTGGTATAATATTGATATTACTATATTCATATTTGTTTTTTTTTCCATAATCAACCGGCATATATTATAAATTCTAGGATCTAGGAAATAAAAGTCACAACCAATCCAGTAAAAAATAAAAGAGTTAATAATACTCAGATCCCTGTAGTATGAGAAATGTATAACTTATCACCTATAAATTTTAAAATTCGCATTTAGACTCTCTGGATAGCGAAAAAAATATTTCGGCCCGAGCTTCCATGTCGGTTTTTTTCGCGGTTTAGAAGGTCTAAGTGAAAATTTTAAACTTTAGAAGTGATAAGTTAGATATTTCCCATACTACAAGGGATCTGAGTGTAATTAATTCAAAATAAAAAGTCAACAATAAGGCGGATCGATGTGGCCACTCATTGTATACAATATATTATGATTTTTTTTGTAAAATATACGTTAATTTATCTACGGCTTATTCTAAAATAAAATGACAAGGATATCCAGGACTAAAATTAGGAATTTTTCTTATAGCATACAGTGAATTTTCTACTACTTTTTAAAATATATGGTGATTTTTCTTCGATTTATTTGAGAGGAAGATGTCAACAAAATTACGACAGGGTCGGGTCCACAATCCACTACCCACCCCCACTTAAAGCTGACAGTAATTAAAGAGAGCGTGATGCTCAAAATTGTTGGGAGTTTACGAGTCACACGCATGTCAGCATGTGCCCTTGAATTCGGTGGGATTTGTCTGCAACTGAAATTGGGAACTTCTAAATGCGCACCACTATTAACTTAGTGAGCACCATTTTCCCCTATGTTGTCAATCACTTTACTATAGGATGTGGTGTGCATTTAGAAACAAACCAAATGATCTCTTGCTTTTACGGAAAAGATTGCAAACTACTTTATTGTTGATGCTGGAGTGTTTTTCAAAATTTCAAACCTAATTTTATATGTTTTTTTAAAAGAACAAATAAAGGGTATTTTAATAACAAAACATATCTGGGCTAGTCTCTCTCTAACGTGCTGGCTGATATCAGAAAACCAAAATTATAAGAAACTACTAGTACATGTTTTTAAATATAAAACAGAAGAAGCAATTGTTTATACCTTTGATGCATGATTTTTCTTTTGTTATACTTTTTAAATTTGTCAGTTTTCTTCTGTTTTCTAACTTAGATTGCTGACGTCCTATCCAATGTCAGCATTCTAGAGAACCATAATATATAGGGAAATTCTAAATGCGCACGACATTTTACTTAGTAAGCACCACATCCTATACTATAGTAAAGTGATAAAATGGTGCTCACTAAGTCAAATGTGGTGCGCATTTAGAAATTCCCCATAATATATTGAAGATGTTATCTTGTTAGCTTTCTATATGAAAATGCTTAAAGAGAAGAAGGAAAAAAAAAAAAAAACATGTAAAATAACAACTTCATGACTGCATACATAAAAAAAAAAATCAGTTTCCCCAGGATTTTTTAAACAGTCTTCGGCCCAGCCTGACCATTCAATAGGCCCAGCCCAACTTTACTTACTAGTTCTAGGCTCTGGAGTCCGTAACACTAAGCCCAACTTTAATTAGTAGGCCTAAGCTCTAAAGTACGTAACGATAAGCCCAGGCCTAAGAACGTTGACACGTTTAGAGAATCATTTAAAGTGGGCTTTAACATTTTTAATCTATTTCTTCTATAATTCTATAAACAAGTGCATGAAGATCTTACTTAAAATAAATACCATCATCAATCAATCAATCAACATTACTAGAGACTGCATAGAAGCTTTTTTGGGATCTTACTGTGAACTTTCACTGCTTTTGGCGGACTTTTCGAAGATCGCATGATACTTTTTATGCTTCGTAGACTTTGTTGTTGTCACTAGTTAACTTATTTGTATTCTTCGTCCTTTTTTTTTCTAGCTAAGCCTTGATGTTTACTTTTATGTATTTTTCTTTATTTAAACACTCTTTATTGTAGTTCTATTACCTACTTGTTAATGGAATGCGGAGGGCTTCCACCCGCCGTCTTTGTTCAAAAAAAACATTACTAGAGATCTCACAGGCTTCTTCTCTCTTCACCAGTAGCCATTGCAAGAACAAGAACCTCCTCTAAAATGATGGAACCTATTCTGATCCCTCAACACTATATCATGCCTGTAGACCCTCGAAACAAGCTCACAGAACGCATGGCAATCACAACACACCCTCAAGTTCTTCACAATGTGTATCGGAGCCCCGTCATCGACGACATTCATGAGGCTGAACGCTATCGCCATCTTCTCGCTATGAACGCTGAGCAACCTCTCTTTCTCGCCTTCGCCCTCTTGGACATCAACGAGGACTTGGGCCAAGTCTGGCTCGTACCCTTCGCGTTTCAATCTAGTTATAATTTCATCCAGCTTTGACAGAACAATCTCCCTGCTGCAATTGCCCACAAGGAACTCATGAACCTTCCCTTTGATCATCACCATACTGCACCCAGGGACTTTGTGCACGCATCTCTTTCTCATCAGCGCTCGGACCCTCTCAACGTCTTCCCATTGCCCGAGCTTTGCGTACATGTTTGATAGGAGCACGTACGAGCTAGAATCCTGCGGTGCCAGGTTCACAGCCCTCGTTGCTGCGTACTCCCCGTGTTTCACGTAACTATACTTGACACAAGCGCTGAGGATCGATTTCCAGGCCACTGCATCAGGTTCCATTGGCATCGTCTCCTCTAAGAATCTCATAGCCTCGTCAACTAGGCCAGCTCGACCGAGGAGATCAATCATGCACCCGTAGTGTTGAAGTTTCGGTTCAATGTTGAACTTTTCTGTCATTAGCTCGAAGTAGTATTTACCCTCTTTGAGCAGGCCAGCATGACTGCAGGCGTTTAGTATCCCCACGAAGGTGATCTCGTTGGGCTCGATGTTCATGGTCAGCATTTCTCGGAAGATGTCTAAGGCTTCATGGCCTAGGCCATGGATTGAAAGTCCTGATATCATAGAATTCCAATCCCCAACCTGCCTTTTATCACAGATCCTTCTGAAGACACTGTAAGCATCGGCTACAAGCCCACATTTCGAGTACATATCAATGAGTGCCGACCCAAGTACCTCAGAGTTCAGCTTAATGTTGCTTCGTCGGAGATAGGCGTGGACCCATTTGCCTTCCTCCGGAAAACCCAAATCAGCAACGGCCGAAAGCACATTAACAATGGCAGCAGCATCCGGCTCAACACCAGAGCTCAACATCTCCCTAAACACTCCCAATGCCTCCTCGAGCCGACCATTAAGCACATAACCCGAAACCATCGTCGTCCAAGTGATCACGTCTTTCTGTGCCATATCGTGAAACAGCTCCCTCGCAAGATCGCACCGTTTCCACTTCATCAGCCCATCAACCATCGAGTTACACGAAACCAAGTCCTTCTCAGGCATTTCTTCGAACACCCTCAGCGCAAGCTCTACGCGCCCACACTTGAAACACCCCGTAACCATCGAGTTCCAAGAAATGATGTCCCGTTGCGCCATTTTATCGAACACACGGCACGCAAGTCCAAATTCATCAAGCTCAAAGTACATCCTGAGCAGAGAATTCGACACGTAAGGGTCCAACTGCAAACGGGTCTTCAATATCTGCCCATGCACTTGCCTGGCCTGCTCAAAGGCCGAAGCTTTGCCGCAGGATTTGAGGACTGAAGGGAGGGAGAACTCGAGGCCATGGAGATTGTTCGAGCAGCAGAGCATTTGGATGTAGAGATGAAATGTGAGGTGATGAGAGGGGGAGAGAGCGGTGAGGCGGCGGAGGACGACGAGAGAATGGGTTGACGATGACAGGTTGGATTTGATGAGTTGGGCTTGGATTTGGTTGAGCTCTGAGATGGTTCTGCATTGTTTTATGAGGGAAGTTGGCGGGAGAGGGAGGGAGATTGCAGACATTAGCACAGAGTTTGAATTTTTTTTTTTTTTTTTTTTTTTTTTTAACTTTGGGGGTTGAGAAAAATATGAAAATTTAAGTAAAGAAAAATGTTTATTTCCAATTTATTCAATATGTAAAGAGATTGTATATAAATGAGAGGCTATAATTAAAAAGATGAGGAAAATGCTTGTGAGGTTGCCAATTCTTCTAGTTTATAACAGAAATAAAATAATAAAGGGGTATTTACTGGTTTGTACCTCAAATCTTTATATATTATGATTTTGCCCCTCAAATCTTCATATTTAGAATTTTACCCTCCAAATCTCATAAGTTACAACAATTTTGCCCCCCTCTCTAACACAATTAAATATTTGACCATTTTACCCCTCTTTTCCTCTTCTATTTTCCTCCTCTCTTCTTCTTCTCTCTTCCTCCTCTCTTCTCCTTTTCTTCATTATTTCTCCTCTCTTCTTTCTCCTCTCTTCTTTCAGTATTTAACTATGTTAGGGAAGAGAGGAGAAGAGAGGAGGAAGAGAGGAGAAAGAAGAGAGGAGAAATAATGAAGAAAGGAGAAGAGAGGAGGAAGAGAGAAGAAGAAGAGAAGAAGAAAGATGAGGAAAATAAAAGAGGAAAAGAGGGGTAAAATGGTCAAATATTTAACTGTGTTAGGGAAAGTTAGAGAGGGGGGCAAAATTGTTGTGACTTATGAGATTTGAGGGGCAAAATTCTAAATATGAAGATTTGGGGGGCAAAATCATAATATATAAAGATTTGAGGGACAAACCAGTAAATACCCCAATAATAAAATATGTTATTATTTCCTCCTTTTTATTAAACACTGTATCTGGAAAATTCAATTAGGATAAATATTTTTCCTAATTTTTTTAAAAAAGAAACAAATATATTTTTAAAGGGGGTTGGTGTTGTTTAAGGAGATTGGATGAGCTTAGCCTAAACTTTAGAGTCAGTTCACATCAGAACTCATTAATCCCCGCATAATATAATTAAGTACCTCAATTTGAAGGATATATTAAGGATATACTCGACTAATCATTGAGAGTTTGTTTTTTTTTTTTTGCCACTAACACTAATAATTAATTAGGTTCTCTCACTGGAATTAGAGCATGATACCTAGGCATTGAGATGAACCAGAATCACAATGACATCAACAAAAAGAAATTAAACCTTTTTGTTTAGTTTGCTAATCACTTTATTATGGAGGGTGGTAAGAATAGTGTGTAAAACCAAAGTTTAATCACAATTACTTTATTTGGTTTAATCACTTTATTTGCTTGGACACCCAAGTTGAAATTTAAATACAAATTAAGAGAAGAGAAAGGAGCACTATTTGGAGCTAGAAATTAACATTAAATTTAATCATAATTCTATAAACCAAAGTTAAATCAAACTTTTTGAGATAGATAATTACAGCGTATTAAACTGAAAACGGTAGCTATATAGACCTCATTTGGTAATTTGGAGTGAAGTGACTTGACCGAGAAATAAAACATGTAACGAAATTTTTTAGGGGTTGATTGGTTTATGAAAAATAAAAAATAGAGAAGGGAGCTCAGCAACTTTTCTTTTCTTTTCTTTTCTTCTTTATTTTTTTTAATTGGTTTATCAAAAGTGATTATGAAAATGGGTTATGAAAAGTTATTTTTAGCTTCCGATTGATTGTTTCATGGAGTGGTAATAGAAAGTGGTCTATTAAAATATGCACCATGAACAAATCAGCCCATTTTCTTCCCAACAATAATACTCTCTCTATTTTAAGCCGCATTCAGCATCACAAGTACAAAAGCGGTTGAATCCATTCTCCAACTTTCCAATAGCAAAAATGTTAGATAGCAACTTTCCACAATTGATAGCTTTCCCTGGACCAATTCATGAAAAATATATAGAGAGATAGTAGAAAATGTACTCAGGATAAATACGACCGTCGACTCCTGCAGCTTTCGCCTAACTCTAATCAAAATCGATCGGAGTTTGGTCGGAAAAACTTTCCAACGACGGTCGGAACCTTCTACGCTCGGATCCGATTGGATAACTCCGATTTCCGACCGATTGACCAACTGAATGTCCAGAGACGAATTCTACCGTCGACTTTAGCAACTTCGCTTGACTCCGACCGAAATCGGTCAGAGTTCAATCGGAAAAATTTTCCGACGACGGTCGAAGCTTTTTACCTTTGGATTCAATCTGAGAACTTCGATTTCCGACCGACCAATCGACTGAACATCTCTTAAATATACTCTCTACTTTCCAAACCACCTAAGAGAGAGAGAGAGAGAGAGTAATTTTCATAAACCAATCATCAGCCCCTTAATGTAGCTCCACAACGTAGAGACCTAATTAGAGAGAGAGAGAGAGAGAGAGAGTAATTTTCATAAATGTAGAGACCTAATTAAGTTGTATTTTCAGTAGCTAGTTTTGGTAACATTAGCACTGTGTTTGGATTGAGGGAAAATAAAGGAAAAGAAAAGAAAAAAAAGAAGAGAAAGTTGCTTTCCAATATTTGGTTAGAGAGAAAATTAGAAAGAAAATAAAAAAGAAAGAAAGTGAGAGAAAATATTTTAAATTTTTTTTCTTTTTTATTTTCTTCCTCAAATCCAAAAGAAAATGAAAGATAAAGAAAGTTGAGAGAAAAAGGAAAAAGGGAGAGAAATTTTTGCATAAATTTTCTTGTAATTTTAGTCCAAAGATTTTTTTAATTTTTATGAAGTTTGGGCCATTTGGTTATTATATGCTTAATTATTTAAAAATTAAAAATTATATCAATAATATTGAAATTAATATTAAAATTCTCTATAGTTTAATTAGAATTATATTTTCCTTTTAATTTTCTATTGAGTAACCAAACATAAAAAACTACTTTTTTCTAAAATTTTCTTGAGATTTTCTTCTTTATTTTCTTTCTAACCAAATATAAAAAAGAAAACCAATTTCCATATCCTTTTATTTCCTTTTCTCTTTCCCTTTCCTTTTCTTTTCTTTTCTTTTCTTTTCTTTTCTTTTCCTTCATTTTCCCTCAATCCAAACACAGTCTAAGAGAGAGAATCATAAGATCTCTTTAATATATTGAGAAGACAACATCTCATTGCTTGATTAGTTAAGGGGGAACCACTAATTAGCAGAGCGGCGGTGGAGTGCCTTTATGCTCTCTGACCCTAGTGAGAATATAACCACTACTAGCAACTCCATTTGGGAGCAAAATTCAATTTAGGTAAGGTTCCCTCCGACACCCAACAAAGGCCAATGTCCTCCTCCTTTTTCCTCAATGGAAAAAAAGTTGGTTACTTTTTGTGCTTGCAGTTTGGGAATGTTCAAGCTGCAGGCTCCAGCTCTCTCTTTCTCACTCTCAAAACACACACATCTCTGATCTCTTTCGTGCTTTTAGCAAAAAATATATACTTCTCTTTTTCCTCATTTGAGAAAGACAGGATTATTCTTCTCGTTTCAGATTTTCTTCGAAATAGGAAATAAAGCATGAAGAGAATTCTATCAATATATCGGCCCGATAATATCGGTACGCATTATTGATATTTTCTAATTTCGATAACATAGATGATCCGTCAATTGATATCGATGTGTGTGCAAGATTGCTATGCGCTATGACAAATATGCCATGATTGTGTCAAACTCATATAGAATTATAATAATCCTCAACTTATCATATTTCATGACTCCACAGTTCTCTCTTGATCAGCACTAGCTTTTGAAGCACTATAAATAGACGAGGCAACCACTTCCACCGTTGGTCAAACAAGTACCAAGCCATCCTTTCTTCTTCTTCTCAAGTGTATTTCTTTATTTTCTGCTAAGTCTTGGCCATGGCAAGAGTGTTGGAGCCTCTGATTGTTGGGAGGGTGATCGGAGAAGTCATCGACTCGTTCGAGCCGAGTCAGAAGATGATGGTGAACTACAACTCCAACAAGCTGGTCTGCAATGGCCATGAGCTCTTCCCCTCGGTCGTGGCATCAAAGCCGAGGGTGGAGGTTCAGGGTGGTGACATGAGGTCCTCCTTCACACTGGTATGAACCCTAGCTACACTATGCAACACTACAGTTCAATTTACTCTTGGATCTCTCCAATTGGCTTATTTCTTCTATATGATCCAGATCATGACAGATCCAGATGTGCCTGGCCCTAGTGATCCATATCTGAGAGAACACCTACACTGGTAAAATAAAAAAAATAATAATAACAAAAACTCACAAGAACTTCACAACCTTCTCAAGTAAAAATAAACTATACAATATCCGCGCATGCACGCATGCAAGAAGAAGAGCAATAACTTCTCTGTTAACAATTTGATTATCATTTTATTTGGATAATAAAATTGGAAAATTTAGCAAATGAATGTTGCATGCGACTCGCAATTCTAACGTTTTGAGTATTGAACATGGTACAGGATGGTAACTGACATACCAGGCACCACTGATGCTTCCTTTGGTGGGTCCCCGCTTCCCATACCTCAACAGCATTAGCTGCTAATTAATCAAGTTAGTTTTCACTGAATGGGCCTCCTCGTTTTGTGATGAGCACAGGCCGGGAAGTTGTCAGCTATGAGAGCCCAAGGCCCAACATAGGCATCCACAGGTTTGTGTTCGTGCTCTTCAAGCAGAAGAGAAGGCAGTCAGTGGCCACTCCAGGATCCAGAGATCGCTTCAACACCCGCCGGTTCGCCGAGAAGAACGAGCTCGACCTCCCCGTTGCGGCAGTCTACTTCAACGCTCAGAGGGAGACCGCAGCTCGCCGGCGCTAACTAATCATGCATTTATGAATCACTTAATCATGAATTTGTGTTGCATGTCTTAAGTGCAATACGTGTCGGTTAGAGAAGGCAGAGGGAAGTGGCTGGCCATCTGCTGGTAGCATAGCTTTGTAATCTTTAGTGCTGCTGCATATCTTGAAATGAAGTATCCTGTTCATTGCTCTTGCTGTATATATTGTGCACTTGCTGTATTTATTGCTATCTAGAGGAAAGATTCGTGCCTAACACCTTCTGGTACCAGGAAGTTACTGTTCCTTACAAGTTTCCTTTTCTCTACACCCCTCATGAGGCATGAAACTCTCTCTGCTACAGCTTAGTGGCCTATCCTCGGGAGAGAGATATCGCTACATCAGGGTAGAAATGGTGGAAAAAACAAAAAAATGAAGAGATCTTTCTTTGACTCTATCATTGGTCTAGGTTAGACTATTTAGTTAAGAATGGGCGTAAATTATCTGTGAGTTAATAACATGACGGGTCTAGTAAATTATTATCGGACGCAGGATAGCATCAGTAACAAAGACTGCTGTGGATGAATAGGAATCTAAGCTTTCAAGCGTCAGCTAGAGCCTCTAATGTTAAACTAACCCTTGAAAATGTTGGGACATTGCTTTTTTTTTTTCAAATGGCTAATCCATCCAAAACAAACTTCTTCAGGAAGGATTGACAGGGTACGATTTTTAAGATCAGAAATATTACCATCGATAATCAATCAAAACATGTTTATGGAAATAATGCCATCAATTATCCATGAAACCATATTTCCAGTCAATGAGAACACTTCAACAGGAAGAAGAAGAAGAAGGAACCTGTTATGAGGCAAGTGAATGAATCTCTCGTCAGCCGGTCGCAGCCAGGATAGATAAAACAGCTAGAAATTTTCTTTCTGTATAGAAAGAAGGAGAGAAGCTCTGGATCAATTGATGAATAATAAGCCTGATCAATAGAATTCAAGCAAAATCAACATACAAAACCTTCATTCCAAAACTGTCTTTTATTGTCCCAAATCTCATCGAACCAAACAAATTGCTCTTCACAACTCTGTTGAAGCAATGCTTGTCAACAGTCATTGAGGAGTCAAGTCACATATATTCACGTGGGAGAAATGTACCTGGGAGAAAAAAAAGGGAGAAAAAGCAGAACCCCCTGTTGTTAGATCCCAAACAACAGTATCGGTTCCATAATCAATGCCGGATCTCATCTGAATGACGAGGCAGCTATAGAAGGGGGCATCCGTTTTCCCTCCAATAACTCAACTTCCCCATACCACAAGGGTCATCTCAATTGTACATGCCAATTGTACGGACAAATAAAGAGCTCATTCCTTCGAGTCCTGACCCAAATTCTTTAATTACAGCTCCTATTCAACAACATACGGCCTAAACAATGAGACGACAGCACGCACACACACACATCCCCTAACAAGGCTTGTATGATTCCACCCCTCGAAATCCGAGAACCCAATGAACGAGAGCTGGTTAACACTTAACAGATTCCATGGGAGTCCACTTCTGACAAGACTAATACACTAGCTTACAGCCAATAACCCCATGACATGTCAGCAGGCTCACAGGAACGGTGTACAATTTTAAGTAACTGTGATGTGTAGGCATACCTATGACCCATGGCAAGGTTCCCTTCTTCGTATGTGCATTACAGGTTCACAATCCGACTAGAAGTGTCAAGTTGCACCTCTACTGAGCTTGCATCACTAGTTTACGCCTCGAGTTTCCTCGGTATTAGCAGTCAGTTGATCCTTCTTAAGCCACATGTTCACAAGAAAAGAATCGATAATTATCTGTGGGATGAGTATGAAAGTATGTGAGTAACAATCGGAAAAACAGTAGGCTAAACTGGAAACCGAGAGAAGACCGATCACCTGATTAATGTGGGATGCAACACATGGAAGTACCAGCAAGCCTGGCTCTCCCAACGCTCCCTTGAGCTGGTCAACAACAGCTACCATCACAGGCAGAGTTTTCTACAAGATGATAAGCACATGTATGATCATTTTCATTATGGTTTAGAAACTGAAACAGGTTATAATCACTACTAAAGTACTTAGTGTCAGGACTTGGGATAGCTATGATACTTTTCCCACCTTACAGGCAATAAGATGCAATGATGATAGATTAGAACATGAACATTCCTAAAAGGAGCATTCAGAATAGAAAGTTAGCAAACAAAGTTGCTGTAAAATCACCCAAAAGCCACCCAGTAATGCAAGCCATACCACTACAGCCCACCGAATCAGCTACATGTCATGCTAGGACTTGTGAGGAAAAAATATCAGCTGCCAGTTTTCAGAAAAGAATCAGCATTCAAGGATATAATGTTACAAGGAAAGAAACTGGTCTGATCTGACATCCCAAAATAGAGTTTATAAGGCGACTGGTATTTACAACAACCCAAAAGCAAACAAAAATTCCAGGCATGCTTCCCTTGTGGCCTTGCCTACTAATATGTTACTTTTTCCAAATATGTTACCCATATCTTAGCAATCAAAATGCAGCTGTCTTGAAATGGCAGCTACTAGCGCTCAACTGACTGTATTACACGAACCAAACTAATACATTACCCCTCTCCGGTCCCAAATAAATGGTTTTTTAGCTGTACTTTTTGGTCCCATAAGAATGACACTTTTAGAGTTCCAGAGGACCATATTTATTCTTAAATAATGGGAAAACTACAATTGGTGTAATTATCATTTTCTTAGACATGAATTGCTCTTCTTATAGTATGCAATAAACATCACCTACTTGGACCCCAGAGAGTACATGACAAGAAGTTCGCTCTTCTTAAATTGTACAAACCTTAATTACCAAATATAAACATGAAGATATTGGATTCAGCACTGGGGCAGTTTTGTTTGTCCTCAGGAAGGCTGGCAGCAGCCATTTCTCACAAAATGTAGCATTTGGTGCAAATTAAGAAAGGTGTTTACCCCTGATTCAGAACCAATGTTCCCATAACTTACTTTTAGTAGATATTGATCTGAAAAAACTAATTACAAGGAGCAAAGACGTGTGTACATACTAACCTGGCTGGCAACAATAATATAGGCTCGTGAATTCTCTTTCCTTGCAAACACCGAGTCTTTACCACCAGCCAGTGCCGACAGGATCTGTACTGCAAGGCTATTGAAGGCCAATAGAGCGAGATGCAGTAGTCTGCAACAAGAGAATATAATGATGTTAAGAACACAAATATATAAACTACATCACCTTCAAGATCTAAGAGAGATTACATGACGTATAGGATTCCAAGAGAGAAGATATCAACTGTTTCCTCTCTCCAATCAAATATGAGACAGCCAAAGCAACAGTACAAACATGGAAAGCTGCCGATTATGTTATCCAAAGGTAAGCTACTTTGAAAATGTCATGTGAACAGAGTAGATATGTTGGACAGTACAACTTTTCCAACTCCATCACCAAGTTCATCCTGCATTTAGGACTGAACCTGTCACCAGAAGAACATCCCTCTGGTACTGACCAAAAATACCAATATTCACATGCACACATTCATGGGTATATTTAATACACATAAATCAGTGAGTGAATATTGGCATGCATTACAGTCCCCCCCTCCAGTGGCAATAAACTTGGAACCAGATGTACTATTTTATGACATTACCAAGGAACGAAATCAAATTAAGTTTTAGGACATCATCACATCATCCTCCAGGTAGCAAAAAAGTAAGTTCGTGAAATTTATACATCATACCTTATAGTGCACTCATCTGTGTTCTAAAACCTCATTTAATTATGTGCTCGATCCGAGGGCGAGTAGTGAGTACCCGGAAAACTCAGTGAGTACTTTAAATACTTGTTTAGTACTCGAAATCATACTATTTTTATATGTATATATAAAAATATTTACATGTAATAGAAGATCATGTAATCGCAACACTCAGAAAACAAAATAACTTAAATATGATAAAAGAAATTTTATACTTTACAATCATCATCTTCATAACTTCAAGTGGCAGAAATGTAAACAAACAATATACTTATCTCCAAAGATAAAAGACAGACTCTTTTTAAAAGAATTTAAAATGACATATTGCAAAGATATTTAATAAGAAATAAAATTAATAAGGCTTTAGAGAACTATCAAAAAAACTCTTGGTCCTTTGCCGTTTGTAAAGTTAATTGTTTAAAACATTGTAAGTATCTGCTACTACAATAATAGGGTGAACAAATAATTCCATAATAGTTCATGATCTCAGCTTTGAGTTTCCAAAAATCGACCCATTTCCATAATCCAGTCATAACTTAATCTACTTTAAAATTTTGATTTCAAAATAATCAAAAAAAAAAAAAATGAATGAATGAAAGAAAAGAAAATTGAAAATATTTTTTAAAAAAAAAAGAAAAAAAAACCGAAAACAACAATGTAAAGAAAGAAAGATCATTCTTACCTTTTTACTTTGTAGAGACTAAAAAAATTGAAAAAAAGATTGAAGATCATGGATAGGATAAGGGGAGCCAAGTACGATGAAAATTGTGCAACAACATTAACTTTAAAACGAAGTGAAAGGTAAGGTCTGGAGGAAATGTGTGGTAAAACAGGGCTCGAAAATGCCGTGCACATGCACAAAGGCAGACCACGATCGAAAACGCAGGCGACGTCTCAAACCGCAGTTGACGACTTAACCGAGATTGTCGTCTCGGGATATTTACTTGTAGATCGCAATCGAAGCCATCTTCAATGGTGCACTAGGCTGAAAACCTGGTGCAGGTTTCCAATATGATTTTTTATGCACGTTTACTTAACAAGTGGTTTCCTTCTACCCTAAATATGGTATAACTCCTTCAATGGCCTAGACTAAAGTGTATATGAATCCATGATATCTATAAGAACTCTTGATCTCCAACACTAAAAGAACCTCTAGTTGTTCCGACCATTAAAGAACTTGCGAGAGAACCGTCTTCAATCTTCTTCAAGTGCAAGATCTTCACATCAACAAGACCCTTGCTTCATCTCCATTAACTCCACCGACGTGCACAAAAGAGGAGAGCTTTCACGTCAAGCTTATTTAGAAGAGGGCTCAAATCGTCGCGAGAATTCTTTACTACGCTCTACCACACCTGTAGCGAGTAAGATTTCTATTCTCCTCGCTATTTCTTGATTTTCCTCATCGATCTCTGCATCTAAATTGGTGTCGGATCGTCAACGAACCATAGAGCCACTCTGGCTGGATACCCACCACCACAGGTTCCTAGACTTATAGAGGAAAGTAGTGATTTTTATTAAGAGATTGTAACAGCTAAACTGTGCATTCATATTATATTTAGGGTCGAACTATATATTCATACTCATATAGTCACTTGATTTTATAAAGTCACCTTCTTTCTCATATTTTATCAGTTTCAATTGGTTTTTAAGCGAAACATTACTAAGCTCACCTTCTTGCTCACTTTCTTACTGAGTGCGAACCACCGCCAGACGTCTTCCTGATCACCTTTACTTCTTGGACCGATCATCAAGACCACCCCATGAACTCTTGTCAACATTATTTTGCAGACCGCACCAACTCAAAACCGCTTCGATGATCTTCCATTCGCCGCAGCTGTAGAAATTCGTTAAGAAAGCCTTAATCTATCTCTCGACGACTATGATAATAAAAGATGGCGGGCCAGCTTCGGGTAAAAATATTACGATTTTTTATTTTTTGAAGCGGGTACTTGAATTCTTATCGATTACTCGTTCAATCTGCATTTTTTAGCGAGATTCCTAACATCGGTGCATTTGGAGAACTAGACCAAAATACCCAAATGAGTTCTCTAGATTTGGGAATATTGGCACTCATAATGCTTGGAAAACAAGCTCTTAACAGTCAAAAATACATGTTCAATAGGTCAATTAATAAAATTCATTAATGATCATAATTTAAAAGGATAAAGAGAAGAGGTGAGACACTAGAAATTTAGTCAAAAAAGGCATTATCCTATATCACTATAGTAAAGAAAACAATATGAGATGGCAAGAAGTAAGCCAGGAGATAAATGGCACTCTGAAAATTTATGGCTCTCAGGAGATGCCCATACATAAGGTGTAGTAAAAAACTACAAAAAAAATATTGGAAAGCTGTAAAAAAAAAAAAAACAACCTGTTTAAATATTAAAACAGAGGAACAATGCCAGCACTGTCCTTAACCTCCATGTATCAGTTCCGCTGTGTCCTTAACACCTTGTGTAACTATGTGATTATCGTCCTTAGAAAAGCTAATGATTCTGTGTTTGCAGTTCGTTGACCATATGCATATGTTAAAGGCCAAATCTTTAATAATAAACCAATGATAGTTAGGGGGGCATAGTTACTCGTAACATTCTGGTATCAAGCTGAAAAGTATTAAATATAACACAGTCAAGAAAGCTCAGTTCAGGAAGCACATACATTCCCATGATAATGGCAATAGCAAAAGCTGTGGGTGTAACTGTTAAAAATAGTGGTCTCGACCTGCTAACTTGTATCCATGGAACCTGGAAGAAGATAAACAGAATTATATAGCTGAAAAATATCGCAACCACTTCCGAAAATCTACTGCAATAGCGGCAGCGAATTCATTCATAAGTTGAATGATATTATAAAAGTATAGAGCACCAATTTTATGGTAACTAAGAAGTGAGGTTCAATCTAAAGATCTACTTCTGAATATCTACTGCAATAATGGAGAGCAATCATTCATATGGTAAATGATATTATACAAGTAATAGAGAGCCAATTATATAGCAACTAAGAAGAAAAGTTCAATCTAAAGATTTGAAGGATGAGGAAAATGTATCCAGTAAAAATTCAATCGTCAGGATTGGTCGTACAAGACTAAGAAGTGCTGAATTCATCATTGAAAATAATTGACGATTCTGATCAACAAATTCTGCCACCCCTGAAACATGAACAGACTTGCAGTTCAGAACGAGACATCAAGAACCAGAAGCAAAGAAGAAAAAGGCATTTTTATAAATATTTTAAATCAGCATGAAGTAGAACATAAGCAATTATGTATATTTTGAAGTGTTTTTCGCAGGAACTTGGTCAATATTTTTGTTTGCTGGGTAATCAGAACATGAGCATTGTCCACTAAAATAATAGTGCTGCAATCTATTGTCTGACCTACACCAAACATATATTTCACCAGGCAACTGCTTAAATCCACCTAATTTGAAAAGGCAAGCACTGCAAAGCGTACCTCTTTTCATGTACTAGAGCTACAACTACGTAACTAACATCTTACTGAAGGAGACAAGATAGTTATAAGGTCAAGGTACATCAGTCCAGGACAAGATAACCAGGCAAGATAACCAGGCATATCCCAACTCTAGTTTATAATAAAAAAAACTTCCACAACTCTTCAGAGTTGAGCATTATATTGGCCACTAGTCTATGATAGACCTTTAAAATTGAAAGGACAGAATCCACCCAATGAACCATAATATATAAAATTCCTCAATTAAAAAAATAAAAAATATTTTCTATGTCCTTCACATATGCATCTCAATTGCCATACAATAACCAAATATCAAGAATGTGACTGAAAACTTTGTAATTATCCCAGCCTATTATGCTTTAGTTTGCAAAGATTTCAAAGTGCATGATTTAAACATAAACAGTTTGAATTTGTATATTGTCTACAAAATTAACTTAATCAGCGTGCTGCCAAAATCCAATCAATATGAGAACATTTGAAGAGAAGAAATCTCCAAATGACTGATTTTGGGCTCATAAGCACTGTAGATCAAGTCATCAAGTATCAGAAGTATGATACCTGAAAGCCACTTCTCTAATTACTTTTGTTTTAGCACGAACAACTATCATTATCAAAGGAATCTTTTGCCCCAATTGATTACTATCACCTTAGTCATCCCTACCATCTGTTTCTCTTCTTCCAGCACTAATCAATCTCTACGACTGGTGAACATTGAAAGAGACACCTAACTCCCACCCCACTGTTTGCTCCTACCTTCCCACTATGGTACATCAGGACAAAAAAACGATTGTGACCTCATTACTTTCCAAATGTGAGAATGGATGGAATCTATCTTGACCGACAATCCTAGGTAAATTCCTGAGTTGAGTTGTCGCTTCCACACCACTGCAAACGGATAACTTTGAGTTCAAGTAAATGGATAACTTTGAGTTCAGAAATTTGAGAGAATGATGGATTTGAGGAATTCTCTTGGACTCTTGGATTGAAAATTAAAGTTCGAAAATAAGACAGCCCTACATACTAGATTTGAAGTAAGAATGAGCTTATCTTTCACAAACACGTGGGTTTATTGAAGCTAGGATAAAAATAATGACTTATTGATGAATCTTGTTTCTTCTAAAAAAAAGAAAATAAAGAGAGAGCCTTGTATTAAGATAATGATCTTTTGTAGGTATAATGCAATAAATACCAATTAGTGAGAAGCATAGGTATCCACACGAAAGATAATTATGAAAAGAAATGCGAGTATGAGCCAAGCAACTGAGTATTTATGTCTCAAAAAGCATAGATATTTGCATAAGCGGTAAGTTATGCAGCACAGATATTTGCATAAGCAGTAAGTTACACACACACACATATATAAACCATAACCCAAGCACGTAGGCGCACAGGAATGGAGAATCTAGTAATAAGAGTGTGGAGGATAGAATAGAAGCTTTTATGAAAAGATAACAAAATTATCTAATATAAATATAAACTAATTAAGGGAGTTTGTGAACTTGTAAGTAAGTGGGACTCAAAGGAGAGGGGAAAAACAAAAAAAAAAAAATTATTCATTTGTTTATTTTTAAAGGATTTTCTATTTTCCTTCTCCTTCGTTTATCCTTATTTTTCTTTTGTTTCTTCCTTACTCTTTCTTTGAAGTTTGTGAATAAATTTATTTGCAAATCTTCAAGAGATAATACTTTGCACTAGGGTAACCTATGCGTTTAACGGCTAGATGCACATGGTGAGTATAACCGTGATTCCTGCGAGAATAAGTTGGTGTGTATATAGTTTTGATTTTCTTTTAAGCTTAGATTTTTGGTTTCTTTTAGAGTCATCAGTAAAATAATCAAATAAACGCTTGAATTGCTAGAGACTAGCAACAAGCTGGTTGGGGGTGTGATGAGACTTAGATATTGCATATTTCATATTCCATCTCATTTTCTTTTGCTTTTTAGATATAGATTGAGACTCATAGGAGATATCACCAAATCAAATTTAAACAATCATAATCATGTTTTAATTTGCGATTATAGTTGCTCGAGACTTTTGCCAGGAAGATTGAAGATCAAATAGACTTGGAAAAGGTAGGCACTGCACAAAAAAAATTTCTCTGAGCCACCGATGAGCTTACTGATGACCCAATAACCTAATAGCAAAGTAAACCACCATGGACTCACGAGTGTCACCAATGGCTCAACCCTGTAATCGTGACAGAGAATAGTTTTCCACTAGTGCCATTGGTAGGCTACTGCAAGGAACCCAAACAATGGCCATCCCTCGCTAGAGTCACCCATGAGTCGACCGGTGGCTCAGATTCGAATCTAGAAAATCAGAAGAAAGTCTCAGCCGTTGAGTATCCTAATAAGAAAATTACTAGCTAGGATTATTTTTAAAACATATACTCTACCTAAGATTGTTCCAAGCACTTGTAGATATTATAAATAGGTGTTAGATCCATCTTTTGTAATATATCAAAAATTATGAGATACTCTCTCTTTTCCTCTATTGTTCTAGGATTTCAGATTTTGAGAGATTCTACTTGTAAAACTCTTGTGAAATTAAATTTAATTAATTTTGATGATTTGCTTCAATACAAACTGTAACTAATTCTCTTTTCGGCAAGAGGTGACGAGACGAACCATAAATCTTCAATTGGTTTGGCTTAAACTTTTCTTTAGGATTTAATTGTTGACTATCTAATTGAGTAATTCTTCTATCTTTTGATTGATTATGAGTTTGAATACTTTGATAATGTACGTTTTGATGATATGGTTGGCGTTTAATTTTTTATATACCATTGACATATAGGCATGGTGTATGTTTAGGTTTTGTTAATTCATATTTCTTATTAATAGGTTATACTTAGGTTAATACTCAATTAGATTGTAATGGTAATAACTTTGAATATAACTCAAATAAGATATATTACTTGATAAATTTGATTGGATTTTCACATTAACATCTTCCAGCTAGGTTAAACCATGTGATCATTCTAGTTTAGATAAATATAGGGTTTTTGCTAACCAAAAAAGAGGATTTATGGTGAGTTCTCTCACCTATGCCGATCTTTTTTGCTATTATTACCTATTTTCTAAACCGCTTCTTTTACACCGTAGCTTTGTTTTTTGAAGTGTTGTACTCTAGTACATAGCGTCCCTGTAAAGAACAATCTCATGTTAACTTCCGAGTACTACTTGGCAAATCTCTTAGGTTTGGGAAGGCAATGATTGGATCACTTCACTATGGAACATATGGTTCCATTAGAATAGAATATTGGCAAAATTGTACAGTTGGCTATAGACTGATGTTAATCCTCCAAGTGGGTGACATTGTTGGCCAGAAAAACTACAGGACAAAGAAGTCGGTTTGCAGGGATGCCTAAAAGCCAATTATAAGTTATGAAAACTTTCATTAAATAATGCAGTTTATGCTCCTGCAAACAATGCAGGAAAAATACAAAATTTTCCTAGACACTCTAGAAAAAGGGGAACAACGACAGATTTGCAGTAAAGAATTATACTCGCCTCTAGGGCATATAGATAAAGCCATAAGGAACATATTAATAATGTTTGAGTGACTTTTAAAGATGAGTTCAAGGGAAAAGGAGATCAAGAAATATAAGAGAATCACCCTCAAAGGCTTCCCGCAAAACCTGCAAATGGAAAAAACACAAAATTAGATTGTACTTTCCTTGGATCAATGACACAATGACTTTTGATGCAACATGGTTGGGACACAAAGCAGTAAAATGATACAGAAGGTCCACATATAGAAGAAAAAACAAAAATGGGAACATGAATTGCCAACCAAGACCTTAACTAACCAACTGCAAACATACGTACTGACATGTATACAGAATTAGTTTGTAAAAAGAAACAACAAATTCTGAAAGTTGAACATGCCCCCACTCCAAGAAAACAAACAGCTGACTCGATGAAAGATTACTAAGCAATTAATATATGCTGCTGTTGATGAATGCCAATTTTGATTAGATAAAATATCACAAAATAACATGATTGTACAAAAAGTGAGAAGAACGTATAATGGAACTAAAAGCAAAGCAGGTCGCATAGGAACCACAAAGTATCTGTTTGTTTTTAAATCTGCACTCAATTGAAGTTTGCATCATCACAAAAAGGTTAGACATAACTTCATACATAATACAATCAACCAATCAAGGAAACTTTATTTGTTTTAACTTTATTTGTGTATGAGCATGTGTGTGCATATAAGAGATATAACAGATAAGCTCACTGCTAGTCCTCAAGAAGTGACATATGTATACGAATGACCTACAGAAAAATTAATAATTGGAATACTTTTTTTATCCCGGCAAAAGGTGTGAGGGGGGAGGATGATAACAACAAAAAGAAAGTTGATATCCCAGATCTGCCACTAAGAATTCATTTTCTCCATTCCCCTCAGCCAGAGGCATCTACTTGTTCAATTAACAGATATTATCTGTTTCCTAAATGCCTTAATCCATTTTGGTTAGGTCTATCTCCATTCTTTGTCACTCATTAACTATAATTCCACCATTCATAACAAGTATACTTATTGATCTCTGTTTTACATCTCAAGGACTCTCCCTTGTGTTATCCTCAGAGTTCTATAATCAAGATCTTAAGCACGTGCTGACTCATGTTATCTTTTAACCATATCCACTCTCCATCTCATCACTCTCTTTTCAACATAAACACTAATTTTCTGGATATGTTTTCTAATTGATGACATTCTAACACATACAGAATGGGACGTGGTTCACATTTGCAGACCACCTTAACTGATTCGCTTCATATTCTAAAGCAAAACTAAATGTTAATTGTTATGAGCATATTCATTTAACTGATTTGTTCATCTCAACTTCAACTATATTCATTTTCTGGACATATTTTCTAATTGGCGCCATTCTAACACATACAGAATGGAACTTGGTTTGCACATTTCCTAACCACCTAAACTAATTCGCCTCATATTCTCAAGTAAAACTAAATGTAAATTCTTATGCACAAAATTATTTAGCCTATCTTTAGCCACATTTCCACTCGTCCATCTCAACTTCAACTATATTCATTTTCTGGACATGTTTTCTAAGTACCTAACATTCCACACAAGCATGTTGACCATAATAGTCATCCCATCAAATCTTGCCCTCAATGCCTTGGGTATCTGTAATGACCATTTTTTGTAGCATAAATAATTACATAAAAAAATAAATAAACAAAATAATAAATATGACCTTTCATTATCTTTAACTTCCAAACTTTTCATCTTCTCCATTAATTCAACAATGAAACTCTCATTTTTAATTCTAAATTAAACTCCCAAAATTAAATAAAAACCCTTCAAATTCTAAACCCCCAATTTGAAACCTATATAAGCCCCTAAACAAAATGCTTTTATCCCACTCCAATCATAAAATTCATCTTCTAAAATTATTCCCTCTCTTTCAACTTGCCGGAGTAGCCACCAGAGCAACTTGCCGGATTCACCGTCACCATCAGAGCCACCACTCTCATCGCCAGAACTTCGGCGAAGAGGAGTACATTCTTCCTCTTCTTTCTAAATTTTGGACATCTTTTTGTCAAAAAGTAAGAGATTACTATTTTCCTATTGGGTTTAGACTATCCTAATAGATCCTAGGTTAACTCACCCACTACCAAATAACCCTAATGACTTAAAAAACAACTTTTACTATTTTATAAACCCAATAAAATAGATCCAGACCCGTTTATAGATTTCAGACACACAAGACTTTAGCCTTAAAACCAATTTTTGAGTGCCCCAAAAATACTAGGAAATCTCTAAAAAAAATATCTAAATTTATATTAATCTATTTTTAATATTTTTAGAATATTTTTAATGTATAAATTGCTCCATTGATCGACAACAGGAAACGAAATCCAGGTGAGTTCATTTTTTGACTCACAAATCATGCTATTCTATATAATTATTGTTCAATGTAATTGTTTATTTTGTCTAAAATATTATGGAAATTCATCAATTACTTGTGATTTTTCTTCTTACCGAAATTTATCATTTCTATTATTAAATATGTTAAATCACATAGCATAGTTAGATTTTAAAATAACCGAAATATACAATATTTGATATATCACATAAAATTTATAATCATGAAAAAATACTGTTTGTAAGATCATTTGTATCGGTGTTTAGGTAAGTTATCTTCTATACTGGTTATATAATTAAAGAACGTGCATAGCACAAAAAACCTCCTAGTATCTATACTGATATAACTTTATGATGTCTCAAATCAGTTAAATTTTTTATTTAGTCAATTGTGATTTATTCAATAAAGTACAAATTGAACGAACTCTTTAAATCATGTTGTTAACAAACTAAACCAAATTAAAATATTGTACCCAAAATGATTCATCCACAAACTATGAGAACTAGAATTGGACCTGACATAATTATACTTAAATAACACTGGATTGGAGAAGAAACTGAAAAATAGAAATATACTTTGTTTCGACTGTAACTTGTTAAATTGTACAACTGAATTTTTCACACATCAATGGTGCGTGGTGATTTACTGGATCACACCTGATTATTTCTGTTTGCCTGATGGCAGGTCCGATTCAGTATCAGACAATTTTGTAATCATTTCCTCGGTCTGTACGGAGACAATCAAAACAGTAGTATCCCATCAGTTAGCTCTTCCAATACATAACATTCTGAATAGAGACACTCTTATATAATATTGACTACACCAGAAGACATTAGGTTTAACATATATCACTTAATATTATTGTTATATATTAATTTAATATTTTCTAAAATTTATGTTATTATATTACATATTCTTTCTACATATATTGTTTTGGTCGCAATCTGACGAGTTAGGTGTGTATGCGCAGACATACTAATAAACACACTAAAACAGATGTAGAATCTAGTATATTTTGAATAGCAAGTTGAAGCCCAAGAAAGAATTAAAATTACCTTATTTAGTTTTATTGTATTTTGGTATTCTTTCAACTGTATCCAAATTCAGTTCCAAACATTGAAATGTCAAACTTTTGTTAAATTTTTCTATTATAATTACCGAGTATTATTGTGGTCAATTTATTGAGAGTTTAGTATTTCAAACGGAATATGTTGCCGGCACCTTTTGTACATATTAGTATATAGTATATCAGTAGCGGGGCGTGACAGTATTCTACAATCATTTAGCTCTTTGGTAGCAATTCTCCGGTTCAACCATCTTCCTTACATTCCATAAACAACATCCTTTTGAATCTCACTATCATCATGAATGATCAATCCTAAATAATGAAAACGATCAATCCTAGGCATGTCTTGGCCAACTAAATACGCCCTATTTCTTCGCATAATTTTTCTTAAGTAGTGAAGCTACAGCCCATAATCGTATGTCGTTCCTTCTACTTTTAAATCCTTCAGCATATTTCCATCTCTCTACTTCAAAAGTCAATCCTTTCTAGTCTCATCAAATAATACAACTAGTTCTTTTGGTATGACAGAGAATGTTTTTGATTAAATATCTTCCTCAACCAGCTCCCATGATGGTATGATTCTTAAAAAAATTGAAATCGAAAAGATGCATCCTTTTGTCCTATATATTATAAGAGTTCTCAATCCTGTCAAAATTGAACTATGCAGCAGTTTGATGGACAGCCACATATACCAGGTAAAGGGTACATGAAAGGTTGGCCCTGAGAAATGTTAAAAAAGAGGGCAACTTGAAAGGCGATTGTCAGTGCTAGAACGTATGGCCCCTAAGCTTGAGTTCATGATACTATGCACAAATGTTGTATATCCCCTTTATTATAAGAAATAGGTAGCAGCATATGCTTCTTTCCTTATTCATACAAATAGATAATAAACAGAAGGAAATCACTGAATATAAAAAAAAAGTATACATAATTAACCATATGTGATGAATCTTTTAAGGTTACTGGCTTTACTTTTTAATGAAAAAGAAAGGCTCCATATACATCCAGAATCCAGTAGCCTAACTCACTTCTGCACCTCTACTATTTGGATAAACAAAACCATATTTCCTCTCATATATTCTCTGAATAATTTCAAAACCAACAAGTAAACCATCATTTATTAACTCTTATTTATTAACATCTTTCTTCTTGTAGTCATTCGTAGTCTAGGGAATTTTGAAGGGTTCAAACTTGACACTGCATGAGCTAAAGTGAAGCACAAAGATGGGAGATTTTCCTACCTGCTAATCTGCCTTTTAGTATCTATAGCATGCCCCTCTCCAAGCACTGCTCCATTAGCTAAGAAATTGGCACTAATTTAGGTTGTGGGAACGTAAATCCAACAGCGGCATAAAATGTTTTTCATATCTTTCACAAAATCTCGTACTCAAAAGTCAGCTGCACTTTGATGGGAAAAGCCTCAGCTGCTAAGAAGGATGGGCACTAAATGCTCATGGGCATGACATGACACACTGATACACAAAAGAATTTAAAAAATGACACAAAAAACAATAATGATGTGTCTTAATTATGTATGTCTAACAGGACAGCACTTTAGAATAGGGATTATATATAAGGTTCTAAATATTGAAAATCGAAATCGTACTAGATGTCATATCAGATTAGTAGAAATTGGACAATATATCGGAGATACACGGTCATATCAAGCATTTACACCGAACAATCAGATATACATATCAAATATATAAATTTGATACCATAAGATTTCATTTCATCTATCTAACTAGTATGTCATAACATAATAAAGATATTCAAAAACATGTTCATATAAATACGAGCATAAGATACACTACGTCATAACATATGTATGTCGTAGCATATGCATATCGAAGATACACGCTCATATCAGGTGTTTACATCGAACATCAGATATACATATCAAATATATAAATTTGATACCATAAGATTTCATTTCATCTATCTAACTAATATGTCATAACATATGTAAAAATATTCAAAAACATGTTCATATATACGAGCATAACAAAAAAATATATAAAACAAATTCAACTAAAGACTACATAAATAAATTGATATTAAGACACGACAAAGATAGTAGATAAAACAGATTGACAGCAATAATCGTAGGAGAAAGAACGACAATAATAATAACTAAGCAAGCAATAGATGTAAAAAAGAGAAGCGGAGGATTGGAACAAAAACAAAGTGAGAGAAATGGAGGAAGAAGAGAATTTAAAGAAAATTTACGCTTACTGAGATAAGCTCCATAAAGTAGATCTCTAACATTTTTAACTCTTGCCATGTTAGAGGGATTTTTGTCTCTCAAGTTTTTATGGCAAAATATAAAAATCTAGCTAATTTAAGAAGAAACAAAAGAAATATTGGGTAAGAGCATCAAACCTATTTTTAAGTAAAAAAACTCAATTGAGAAAAATGAACCATATCAAAGTAATATATTGGGGCATATATCAAGCGATATTGCAAATACGATTGAAATATGCATAAAACGATGTATTATCATGGTTGACCTCGTAAAACAATATACCGGAAGGATATATATCAGTTGTATCGGAGTTGATTATTATATACAATTCCAACGATGGTTATAATCATCTTAAAGTATGCAACCCTGAAAGAGATGGATATCAAACATTCACATAATCTAACATGGCTATTTCCACAATAAGAAAAAACATAATATATGTGAAATTTTAAGAGTTAATTTCCCATTATTGTTTTTTTGGCACACAAGATAACCACACAAGTTTTATTCAGGTCATAGGAGCACGAAGTATGAATTTATATAAATGAATATGTGTATGATAGTTGGCCATAACTGTACTAGCACCAAAATCATAACCCATCCACAGTCCATTGGGGAGATAGCACTTGCGAATAATACCTTCCCAAGGATCAGAGGAACCAAAAGAGTCGAAACAAGGCTTTTAAATATTTCCATTGTTGGGATTGAGACCCCGGCTCCTGCTCCAATGAACTTAGAGAGAGAAAATGGTACCTAACACAAAAGAACACTAAACTCAGGCTCAACTAATGCACAATTCCCTGAAACTTACAAGAATATGGACAAGTGAACAACCAACAACCACCAAAAAGAGCAACAAATTAATGTCAGAGGCCTAGATAAATTATAGCGGTGAACTAAACTAGCTATTATCTTTGATAAAATTACAACATGCAAAGGCATAAAAGAAAGAGTACTCAGAAGAATTGTTTAAAGACAGAATCCTGAAAATGCAATTTAGCAATGACAGTAAATATTTCAACTTTCAGACTCCACTGCCTTCCCTCAAGAGTCAAGACCAGTAAAGATAAAATCTAAAGGAAGGTTAGTCACACTTATAGAATTCGACAATTGAGTTATCAACAAAAATTTGCCACGTAGATAAGGGAAAGCAATGATTTTCATAGCATAAATATAAAGTTCTAGTCAGCTCAGCTTTTATGTGTCAAATGGGAAAATATCATCAAAGCCTTTTCCTGTTAATGGGGTCAGCTCTGATGAAAGCTTGAAATAATTTTATCGGCTATTAACCTGTCATTGACCTCTAAGGTGGTGTCAACTTCCCAGCGAAGAAATATGGCCAAAGAGCTTCTCATGAAATCTCTTAGGCCGGTTAGTGTATCAGATAACATATCTTGTCAGTGTGCAATGTTAAGCTCATGGAAACAAAGAACAATCCTCCAAATTCTCCCAGAACATGAAATACTCAAGAAGCAGGGGAAATATGATATGATTGTCATATGAAACTGCATTCAACTATAAAGCACAATGGAAAAGCAAAGAGTCAGACTAAAAATAGGATATAGTTGTTCAATATCTAAACCAAAATCAAAGTTTCACAGTTTTCTTTCATTTTCTCCAAGCAGAAAGTAATTCTTCCACAGTTGCAACTGCATACCAAGTAACTAAATTTTGAAGGCGTAAGGATCTAGCGGTAAAAAAAAATGTCTGTAGCATCCCCTTCCTTAATCTTTGTGCACCTTCTTCTCTTTCGTTTTCATAACCTCGGACTTTTATCCCTATGTTGCTTGATACAAACTTTTACTGAGCAATGTGACAATCCCGGAATTTTACCCAACAATGCTGATTATTTGTATTATGAGTGACGATAGACAACAAAAGTCTATGTTTGTAATAGAAGCAGCAGGTAAACAACAATAGTGAATGGTTTATAAGAGAATCGGTATGTAAACAACAAAAGGGATACCTAATGAGAAAAGGTGACACCTACTCAAGAATGAAATACGGGGATGAAAAATTTATCAGTGAAATATAAACAATATTACTTGGTTTTCTATTCTAAGTAGAAACAGTTTATGATTGAGACATCAATCTGGAAATGTCCCTTTTGGCATAAATGTAACAAGCAAAAAGTTGTGAAAAGGAAGGAAGGACTTAGAAAGGAATTCAAGAGATGGGACAAATAATTTAAATTGGAGGTGCCACAGACCCACTTTCCCCTTTAAACCTAGAAAGTGCAGTATAAAATGTCATATCCAGATTAAAATGACTGCCAACAGTTCAATTTTTTCAATATCAACCTAAGAGCTAATACTTTCATCAGGTCAATTAGTATTAAAATAGGCGTGTTTTGTGTATTTTTTATCAACAGAAACAGAAATAAATTCTGAAGCAATATAAACTAGAATGTCATTCTCTACATAAACTTAAAATAGAGGAAATTTTGCTTTGACTGTTAATCACCATAAATGGATAAGAATTTCATAGGTCGGGCTCCACTGAAATAAAGATGAGTAATATGTGGCATAATTGTAATTATGTTAATATATATATGTTTTTAGTCAAAATAACATCATAATGATTCACAAATATACATAGCAAGATAAATGGAGGCTAAACTTACAAAGATAATGCCTAATAGATTGGAGATCACTGTCATTGCAAGAGCAAGGGCAGAGTTTCCCCCAGCAAGCTGCAGATTATGCAATTATTGACTCATTATATCTTTGCCAAGAAAAAGAAAATAGAGCAGAATAGAAAAAAAGAAAAGAATAATTCAGCTTACAGTTGTCAAAGCAACACCACTTGACAATGTTGTAGGCATGCAGCAAAAAATGGCTAATCCTGTTACATAAATTTTAGTAGTAAACATAGAGAAAGCTGTAGTATGAAGCTTGCAGTAAAGGGGGAAAAAAAAGAAAAAGAAAAGATTAAAAAATTGGGAATAAAAGAAATTTGGGCTGTCATAAGGTCCACAAACCTATGACAAATTCTGGAGGAAACAACTGAATTTTTAAGATCAGCCATGAGAAGAAGGGGCTAAAAAACAGAATCGAACCCTACAAAGACAAGGATACAGAAATATTATGTTTGCAATTTTTTAAGTACCCATGGGTCATAATAACAAGGAGGCTATACTGCAAAACAGATATAAAAGAAAAGATAAAAGTTGAAGTGCATAACATAAAGATGATTATCTATCATACAAGTAGTAAGAAAAAGTGAGCTAGAAGGTGGAAGAGGGAGGGATAGATAGATAGATATTGTACGCAAGAACATTAGTCATTTCCAAAAATAAAAAATAAAAATAAAAGATGTCATGTGCCTTACAAGTCAAAACCTATGCACAGAAACTAAAGGAGAAGCGTGCGTCTTCATTTAATTTAGATAAGCAATAATAAAAAAGAATCACATGCAAACTTTGAATTTAGTATAGCATTCACAGCATATCTCTATAATGGAAATGTGAAAGCTTAACATTTCAGCCCCCAAACCCCCTCCTCTTGCTTTTGAGTTATTACTTTTATCTCTTTGTTGCGCACGGTGTGCATGTACTTCAAGCTACATATAGCCTTGTATGAAATATTTTACTTAGAAATGGAAGATTGAATATGAAAATTGTTCCTTTTGAAACTCCATGTATGTGATATGCTTTGAAAATTTCTAACATGTGAATTGTTTAGAGTGGGTGATTTCCCTCGGTGTGAGGTGTGAATTCTATCTTCTATTGTATCAAATCCTAGTTCATCCCCAAATCCTCCAAATATCCACCACAAGCCCTAATTTTAATTTCGTCCTCGTATCCAATTTTGGTATTAGTGCCCAAAATTCCATTAATCCCAATATGCTTCATCAACTTCTCCATTTTCTTTTTAGTTTTGAGAAAAGAATCAAGAAGAACAAAATTGAGAAAAAGAAAATACGTAGCTCTAAAACATACCTTCTTGAATGATGAGGAATGTTTAGGAATGTGTTCTTAACCCTCCACAGACTAAACCTCCAGTATATTTACCAGTGATGATAGTTCTAAAACATCTCCCTTCCAATTGCACTGTTAATGGAGCTCGGCAAATTCTGCTGGGATGAAGCCATTTCATAAAACATGGGGTATTATTAACCACACTAATTCAAAGTAACAGACACCCAGGTTTCACTTGGTAAAAGTCAGGTGTTACCCTATGCTTCTGCCAACCTCCAACGACTTCCTTTTTTCCATTGGCAATTCCCAGAGGTAAATACCATCCCGAAATTACAGTGATAACTTTAGTGTCTGCAACTAAACAGAGCAATGAGATCCAGCCCACAAATGGACTAACAACAGAGTGCTCTTCATTCAAGGCCATAAAACAAATCCCAACATCACAAAACCTAAGTCTAACATTCTCCGACCACACTGTTATTTCAGTTAACTTCCATAATTTAATTGAAGATGAAGCACACTTCGCTGACATTCGAATATCATCAGACCAACCTCCAACTGCCAAAAAAAATTTTGGGTACTGTCCTGAGCTTTGCTTGTCCCAATTTTCTTCACCACCTCCTTGGGAATTCATGGATATAGAAAAAAAAAAAAGAGGTCTTTAGACAATCCTAGGCAGAGTATCAACTTTGCCATAGCCCGTAGGTCAAAAATCACATGCTGGATTATTCCTTCCCTTCATCTTCAGCCTCAAAACTATTTCTTCCTACCCAGAACCAAGCATTTCACTGTTAACCATCCTTATCACTTCACCTGCCTTAATAAGACGGGTACCTATGTTGCAATAGTATGGACATTAGATACAAGTACATGGATAGGCAAATCCTGAAAATCTAGGATACAGGCACGTCATGTATACAAAGCTAACAAATATATGAGTGAAAATTAGTGTTATATATGTAGACACTAAAAATAATTAAATAAAATTAAAAAAAAAATAATAAAATTATATGGAAACCACGATGGGAGAACCCGAGAGTGCAACCCGGGAGAGCTCCCGCGGGTTGCTACCCGCAGGAGAATCCCGCGGGTTGCTTCCCGCGGGTTGCAACCCGCGGGACATCCCGCGGGTCGCAACCCGCGGGATCTCCCGCGGGTCGCATCCCGCGGGAGCCTCCCGCGGGTCGCCACCCGCGGGAGAGATCCCGCGGGTTGCCCAACCCGCGGGTGCCAACCCGCGGGAGCTCTCTCCCGCGGGTTGGCACCCGCGGGAGCGATCCCGCAGGTGCCAACCCGCGGGTTATTTTCCGTATTTTTGTTTTGTTTCCTTTGCTGATATTCCGTGATCCGATTTTTCAGGAGCGAATCGATCCGGATTTCAATTCCTCTCAGTCTATAAAATACAGGATTGGACTCGAGAGAAGGGGACTTTTTCTTCGGACCTGGCAGAGCGATTCTTCACAGAGGGTTGAGAGAGATCAGAAGGAGCGGGTTTTCTTCACAGATCCCCTTCCAAGTTGGATAGTCAACGGAGGCAGCAACAAGACTCCACCGCCACCCGTACCCACTTAAAAAAGGAAATCCACCAATATTCCCGTTCTTGTGACTCCTATTTTCTTTTTGTAATCTAAATTCTCATTGTAATTCATCAATTTTTCAATGGAATCAAAAATGCAATTTTCGGACGTACAAGAACTGGCGACCACAGTGGGAGCCTCTCTGTTCACTACAGAGAATGTTGTGGCGCAGTCCGACTTGCTACCCATCGGATCTGTTGTCGAAACGCTGATTGTAGAAGTCGATCAGCAAAAATACGAGGAATTTCTCTCTTCCTCCGATTCGGAGCCCAGGCGTCATCGCCGGACTATGATGAACAAAGGTGAGGCGTCATCGCCCACCGAAAAGAAAAAGGCATCATTGCCTATCAAGAAATATGTGGCGTCATCGCCCGCTGAAACTGACTCTGTCAGGAAATATGTGGCGTCATCGCCCGCTAAGACTGACTGTGTCAGAAAATATGTGGCATCATCGCCTACTCCTAAATTGAATCAAACTCTCACCCGCTCTTAGAAAAGAAACCTGAGGCGTAAGGCCCAGCGGGCCCGCCTCAACAGTGCCTCTCAAAAATTGTTGTCAGAAAATCCAGATCAGGAAACAACATCAAAGAAGAAAAATTCCAAAAGTGGAAATCGACAGGCAGAAATGCCGGTTGCACCGCACGGGGGCAACCCCGCGGTGGCAACCGCGGGTGCAAACCCGCGGTTCCAACCGCGGGTTGCACCCCGCGGGGTTGCCCCCGCGGTGGCAACCGCGGGTGCAAACCCGCGGTTCCAACCGCGGGTTGCACCCCGCGGGGGCAACCCCGCCCGCGGTTCCAACCGCGGGTTGCACACCGCAGGTTACAACCCACGGGTTGCACTCCGCAGGAAAAATCAGGGGTTGGTTCTGGTGTCTATTCGGGCACATGCGCAGTAGGCACACAGCGCACACCTAACTTTTTGGTTACTCTCTCAGGGGTACCATCCCACTCCTCTGCAGACAAATATAAAGATGTGCTCGTGCGCTCACCAAGTTCCTCTTCGGATGAACATATTCCGAAGAATAAGTCAGATGCGTGCGGGGCCCGCGCAGCTGTGCAAGCCAGCACACACTCTAGAAGATTTCATAAAAAAGACTGTGTTGATACTGAAGAAATTCTCAGCCCGGAGATATTACAAACCAACCAATATTATAAGCAAAACTTGCGACGCAAGAGGCGTCAAAGTGTAAACTTAAATGGGAACATGTCTCAGGACTTGAGAGAGTATCTTACTCAAAAGAGGAGCACATCCCAATCCACTTCTCACTGCCATTGTGAACGGTTGATCTCAGCCGTTTTGTCAAACTGCAAATGTAAGTCATGACCATCCGTTTTTGAGCGGATTACGGAGCCAAAGAGAAGAAGGATAGTAAAAAAGATGCGCCCTGGGGATGATCTGCCTGCCGTTTCATCCTATATGGTTGGTAAAGGCAAGAAGATTGCCGAAAGCGACTCCTCAGACAAAGAGTTTACTTCAAAATTAAAGGGAGTGTCCATTGAGCCAGAAGGCGTGTTTCGACACACTCGGGCTAGGAGAGGAGTCGTCATACCACTAAATTATAAGAAATTGGCTGGAGGATCTGATGAAGAGGAAGACAGATATTCTGCTGTTATATCTTCGTCTTACTCTGATTCGAACAGAGGATCAGAGGCTGCAGTAAACATGGCCGATCTTCCAGAAGAGGTTTCTAGAAGTCTGGAAAGACAAGAACAACGTCTCAAACAGGAAGAAGAAACCATGGAAGAGATGAAACAACTCTTAACTCAGTTGCTGGCCCAAACGAAGAAGGGCCAGTCCTCGTCATCCGCTAAACGGCATGAAGAAGAACAACATGTCCGCATAGAGGAAGATAGCGAAGATGACTACGAAGAAGTACCTTCTCAGTTAGGAGAAAAAGAAAGGGTAAAAGTGGTTATTAATCCTCAGGTGGAGAAAATGGAGAAGATGGAAAACCAGCTACAGGCTCTTCTTCACTGGAAAAAGTTACAGGAAGTGGGGATAGTGCGTCCCTATCCTATAGAATGGGAGACTACACCCTACCCTGCAAACTACAAACCATTAAATCTGCAATCGTTTGACGGGAAAGGCTCTCCGCAGCAACACATTTTCTACTTCCTGTCACAGACAGGGCATTTAATGGGGCATGATCCAACATTGACCAAGATATTTGCGAGTACCTTACAAGGACCCGCATTTACCTGGTTTATGTAACTACCCCAAAGAACGATTAAATCATGGGCCGATGTAGAACGTGAGTTTTTAGCCCGATTTTTCAAAGACGATACTGAGGTCTCGGTACTATCCTTGCTAGCAGCAAAGCAGGGAGAGGGCGAGACAGTAAAAGCTTTTGTCGAGAGGTTCCGAGAGCTTTCTATGCGGTGTCCGCATGGCATGACACAGGAGACCCTCGTGGAGACTTGCAGACATAACTTATTGACTGACGTCTTAGTCAAAATGGGTTCGGTGGAATCCAAATCTTGGAGAGACTTACTCAAGTAAGGTGAACAGGCCGAAGATATACTCCGGCGCCTTGAAGAGCAACAGCAATCTACGAGAAGAGTCACCTCCAACAAACCAACATCTCATTTCCCCCGTTCTAGAGGGAAAGATATAATGGCGGTGGAGAATACATCCAAGCCAAAACAAAGGCCGGCTAAAAGCAACACAGCAGGTTCACCCAGGCCACAAAAACAGTATTCATTCAAGGATGAACATACTGTTACCATGTTCAATTTGCTCACTAAGCGCAACATGCTCAAGTTGCCAGAGAGCAAGAGGCCTGAAGAGGTTGAAAAGACCAATGATCCGAATTACTGCTTATACCATCGGATCGTAGGTCACCCAACTAAAAACTGTTTCATTTTGAAAGACAAGATTCAGGCACTAATTGATGCTGGAGCAGTTCAGCTCAAAGCTGAACAAAAAAGGGTGACAGCTAACTCGGCTACATTTACAGTGGGTGGTCTAGAAGTACCATCTGAGCTCACACCTATTCCAAAAGGTGAGCTCATGATGGTTAATTTAAACCCTCGTAATCAGCAAAAGAAAGGGTTAGTCCCTTTCACAACAGAAAAGCAGGAGGTCCTTTGGGTGCATCCAGACATTCTTGAAGATGAACAATGGATAACCGTCAGGACCAGAAAGAAAACTGAAACAAGAGGAAAGAAGCGCATGTGCAATGTCGTCTCAGCAACCATTGAGAAGGATGCAGATGACATTCCGCTGTTGACAGATTCTGAATCAGAGGCGACAGCTCTGGCGGTGGAGAATGAACCTGCACCACCTTCCGGAACCAGATCTGGAAAACACTACTTGAAGGATCTCTCAAACACAGAAGCTGGCCCCTCTAAACCAACCAAGGAGACTAATGAAGGAACTACCAAGCAAATTCCCGACAAGGGAAAACAAAAGGAGCTCAGATACAACCGAGCACTACGAAAAGATGTCTCTGAAGAGCAAAGTTCCTCTTTTCAGTTTGATGTCATAGCACAGTTGGCGAATATACCTGCAAGAATAACTCTGTATGAGTTATTACGCCTGTCCAAGTCTACAAGAGATGCGCTAAGAGAAGCCCTAGCGGAATCTGAAGCTTTCTTAGCCCATCTCCCGGAGGAGGTTGAGGAGGCATGCCCGCACTGCAACTCAGTGTCGAGGCACGCCCCTTATATCACTTTTACACCAGAGGACATGCAGCTGAAGAATATTAAGCACAACAGGCCTCTGTACTATACCGAGTATATTGGCTCAGCGGAAATCGGTCGAATTCAGATTGATCCGGGTTCTGCCTTGAGCATTGTGCCACGGAGGCTTATGCAGTTTCTTGGGATCCCTCCCTACAAACTGACTCCAACTAATACCGCCATTTTTGGCTTCAATGCCAATGGCAGTCACCCTCTGGGAAAGATCAGGCTCAAATGCCAGATCGAAGATCTTAAAAGCGAGGTGACCTGTTACGTGATCGAAGCAGACACTTCTTATAACATCCTCTTAGGACGACCATGGATTCATGCTAATATGATCGTCCCATCCACCCTGCACCAATGCATGAAGTACGTGGATGAAGACGGAGAAGTGCATACTTTGATTGCTGACAAACAGCCATTCAAGGGTGTTGAAAACTACTTCATAGACGCCCTTCTGTATGCTGAAAGTGCTGAGGTCGACCCCACTACACGATGAATGTGATAGTGGGAATGAAGCGGATACTGAGTCAGGAGTGTTTATTGCCAATGAAGGCTTTGAACCTCTTGTAATTAATCTTGATGATTTAGATGTAAATGACACCGCCAGTGATGAAGGCGAGTGGGAAATAAATGAGAATCTGAACTTTGCTTATTTGCCTGGTGTTCTTACTGATTCTTTAACTTCAGCTACTAGCACGGATGCAGATAGTCTCTCAGAATTTGAGACTTTAGCAACCATGCACATGCCTATTAGATCATCAATGATGGTACAACCAAACATCGAAAATGCATATGGGGCGGCGTTCGAAGTACCGGCCCATCGACCAGATCAAAAACCTATTCTTTTTGGAAGAATTAAATCACATATAGCCTCATCCAGTGATAGTGAGAGTGAGCCTCAGGAAGCCCCTCAATTCTATCATTATGGACTAAAGTCATTCCGGATGATGGCAAAAATGGGATATGATTTCATCAATAAACCCGGATTAAACTTTGGTAAGGGACGTCGGGATCCGCTTCCCTCATTCGTACCCAAAGGAAAAGAACCGGACTATTATCACAAAACTGGCAGGGGGTTGGGATACGTCACAACACCCGATCCTTCGGATATCGAAGATATGATTTGCCAGAATGTGGAAGATTCCGATTGGGATTCGGATATCAACCTGGGTATATTATTCAGAGAGATGACGGTAAACATGACATCTATCAGTCCAACCCCAGATGAAAATGATGAACTGACCCTTATAGAAGATGAAGCATTAGTAAAGCATCTTGATGCCCAATGGAACATGCACTTTGAGCAACGTGAACCTCCTACGGAAGATAAGGTGGTCCAAATAAATATGGGAGATGAAACCAATCCTAAACCCATATTTATAAGCGAGAGTTTACCTCCTAATGAAAGAGACGACCTGGTGACTCTCGTTCGAGAATACATAGATATCTTTGCTTGGAATTATGAAGACATGCCGGGTTTAGATCCTCAAGTTGCTGTGCATCGACTCAATATTAAGCCAGATGCGAAACCAGTAAAACAGCAACAGAGAAGATTCCGTCCAGAACTGATGGAATCAATCGAAGATGAGGTAAAGAAGCTTATACAATCTGGCTTCGTACGAGAAGAACAACATCCTGATTGGGTAGCGAACATCGTTCCAGTTCCCAAAAAGAATGGAAAAATCCGAATCTGCATCGATTTTCGAGATCTCAATACAGCATGTCCTAAAGATGAATTTCCACTTCCAATAGCGGATGTCATGATTGACAACACCTGCGGATTTGAAAGAATGTCTTTCATGGATGGATTTTCTGGATACAATCAAATCAAAATGTGTCCGGAAGACGAGAAACATACTGCATTCAGGACACCGTTAGGCGTGTACTGTTATACGGTCATGCCATTCGGTCTGAAGAATGCAGGTGCAACTTACCAGCGTGCTATGAGCACAATTTTCCGCGAGCATCTCCGTAAAACGGTAGAGTGTTATGTGGATGACTTGGCTGTCAAGAGTCGTAATAAAGACGATCATCTCCGGGATCTGAAAGCGGTGTTTGATATTATGAGAAAACACCAATTAAAAATGAATCCAACTAAGTCCTTTCTCGGTGTTTCTAGTGGCAAATTCCTTGGTTTCGTTGTTACATCCAAGGGTATTTATTTAGACCCTGAAAAGGTAAAAACAATTCAAGAGATGCAGCCACCAAGAAACCTTAGAGAACTTCGTGGATTATAAGGGAGACTAGCATATATCCGGAGATTTATCGCCAATCTTTCAGGGCGGTGCCAACCTTTTACCAGGCTAACGAAGAAAGGGGTGTCGTTCGTTTGGGATGAAACTTGTCAACAAGCCTTTGAAGATCTCAAGAAGTATCTCACAAAGCCTCCGGTATTGGTAGCCCCTATATCGGGAAAACCATTCTTAATATACGTTCGGGCAATGGACCATTCACTTGGCGCCTTGTTAGCCCAAACTAATGACTCCGGCCATGAGCAAGCTGTTTACTATCTTAGTAGAACTATGGTAGGTGCCGAACATCGGTATACTCCAGTAGAAAAGGAATGCTTGGCCCTGGTATTCGCAGTTCAGAAAATGCGAGATTACTTAGTAGGCCAAACAATCCATGTGATTTCTCGGGTAAATCCTCTGAGAGTGCTCATGACCAAGCCTGGGTCACTCAATTGCAGGTTAGCCAATTGGTCAATCCTCCTATCGCAATATGACATGCGATTTATACCACAAAAGGCGATTAAGGGACAAGCAATTGCTGACTTCTTAGCAGAGCATCCTGTCCCACAATCCTCGAAACTTTATGAGGATATTCCAGATGAGATAGTGGAAGCCAATATGGTCTCTAAAGAACCGATTTGGCAGTTGTTCTTTGATGGAGCAGCGAGAAAGAACTCTGCTGGAGTGGGGGTGGTTCTAATATCCCCGCAAAACCATGTGATCCCCGAGGATATTCATTAACTCAACCATGTTCTAATAATGTGTCCGAGTACAATGCATTATTAACGGGATTGCGAATTGCCCAACAGCTAGGGGTCCGACGTTTAGAGGCCTATGGGGATTCCAAGCTCATAGTAAATCAAGTAAGAGGAGAATACGAGGTTAAACATGAGCATCTCGTACCCTACCACAAGGCAACAATCAAACTTGCCGACTCTTTCGAAGAATTTTATATTGACTATGTGCCACGGCACGAGAATGCATATGCTGACGCCTTGGCGTCCCTCGCTGCTACATTAGCGCTCCCTGCTAAGTCAACCAAAAATGTTGAGGTTGGAAGTCGGGAGCTCCTTTGCCCTGAGGAAATACTCGAGGCAAATGAGGTCCATGTGTCAGGGATGAACTTCGAACCCAGAGATTGGCGGTTCGTATTCGTCGATTTTGCGCTCTACGGGATGTTACCCGAAGATCCTAAAGAAGCCGCAAAAGTGAAAAAGGAAGCAAAAAAATTCTATTATAATCCTGAGCTTAGTACCTTATATCGAAAAATGCCAGGTGGAGTTTTACTTCGGTGCTTATCACAACAAGAAGCACAAGAAGTACTCAAAGAAGCACATGACGGGACCTGTGGTGCTCATCAGCCGGGACCTAAATTGGGAGACCGGATAAAGAGAATGGGTTACTACTGGCCGACAATGATGTCAGATACCATGGCATATGCGAAGAAATGCCATGCATGTCAGGTACATGCGAACTACATACACCAGGCCGCAGAGTACCTACATCCAACCACAATTACATGGCCATTCGAGACTTGGGGAATGGATATCATTGGTCCCATTGCTCCTCCATCTTCTCATGGACATCGGTTTATACTGGCTATAACCGATTACTTCTCAAAATGGACAGAAGCTATCCCTTTGCGAGAAGTAAAAACGAACGATGTGGTCAGTTTCATCAAACACCACGTTATTTATCGCTTTGGTGTTCCTAGACGGATCATCAGTGACAACGGCCCTCAATTCACTAGCAGAGCCTATACTAAATTCTGTGATAAGTTCAGAATACAAAACATATTTTCGTCTCCATATAATCCGGCCGCAAATGGTCAAACTGAAGCATTCAACAAGACCATTGTGAAGCTTTTGCAGAAATTTGTCACTTCAAGTCAGCGTGATTGGGACGAAAAATTGGGGGCTTGTCTGTGGGCTTATCGCACGACGGTTAGGACACCCACAAAGAGTACACCATTTTCTTTGGTATATGGTTGCGAAGCTATACTACCTCTAGAAATTCAGATTCCTTCTCTTCGGGTGACATTAGCTACAAGAATGACCGCCGAGGAAAAACATGGCCAACGACTTCGGGAATTAGAAGCATTTGATGAGAAACGCTTAAAAACTCAACAGCAAATCGAGCTTTATCAGGCGCGAATATCTCGGGCCTTCAACAAAAAGGTGAAGGAACGAACTTTTAAAGTGGGTGACTTGGTCCTAGCAGTCAGGCGTCCTATGATTCTCACGCATAAAACTAAAGGCAAGTTTCAGCCGAAATGGGAAGGCCCATTTGTAGTGGAGACAGTCTACTAAAATGGAGCATACCGGTTGATTAATCAGCATGGAGATCGAATGATGGCGCCCATTAATGGAAAATTTCTCAAAAAATATTATTCTTAAAATAAAGGAAAAAATTATTACCCAACGCCGACAAGGCTACGGGAAGAGAATAGATTTCTCGCAAACCCTATCATACTGGGGGTAAAAGTATGAATCGCCCAACGCCGCCAAGGCAAAGGGAAGAAGGAACGTTTGGCCTCTAAGCCCAAACAAAACCTTCGATAACTCACCATGCTGAGGGGAATAACATGGCTAACCCAACTCAAACGGTAGTTGGTAAAGACAAATCAAACCCGTTGATAGCTGAGGGTTTGCTAAAAATCCCACGACAAATCTATCACAACAGTATTCTTATCCGAATATAAGAATACATCACTGCCCTAAGCTGCTAAGGCAAAGGGAAGAGGAAAAGTTTGGCATTTAAGCCCAAACGAAATCCTTGACAACTCACCATGCTGAGGGGAATAGCATGGCTAGCCCAACTCAAACGGTAGTTGGTAAAGGCTAATCAAATCCGTTGATAGCTGGGGGTTTGCTAAAAACCTTACATTAGATCAATTCTTTACTAAGATAAGATTTTACCTTTGTCAAAAAAAAAGAGGACAAAAAAAAAATCATACTTCATCAAGTCTAAAGTTACAACGTCTGATGAACATAATCTTTTTTAGATCGTTAGGTTAAAAGTTTTCTCTGACGACAATCATTTTTCCTATCAAGTTAACAGTTACCTCTGATAGTCAGAATTTTGAGACCGAACACGTGAACAGTTACCTCTGTTTGGTCGGCTCCTTCGTTCCTATCACGACTAGGTCCTCTAAATAGGTTGAGCCCTAAGATATGTTTAATAATACCTCTGTCTTTTTCTAACTCGTCATACTAAATGTCACTGAACGGTTAGGATTCTACAAGCACGTTAATATTATACCTCTGTTTGTTATTCTATAAGCACGTCAACATTATACCTCTGCTTGTCATCTTATAAGCACGTTAACATCCTACCTCTGCTTTACATTTTGTCTTTAGACACGTTAATATTATACATCTGCCTATGTTCGTAAATCCTAATTGGTCGCACTATATGTCGCTGAACATTTAGAATTAAATTTATCTGAAAACTCTCACTATCAAGTCCTGAACCTCTGAATAGTCTGAGTTATTATCCATGAAAGTGTATAAAAAAAAAAGATAAAAGAAAAGATAAAAGAAAAGATAAAGATAGTAATAATGATAATACAGCAGCACATAGCGAAGTCTTTCTTTCTGTATTATTACAATTAAAAATAATAATAATAATAATAATAATAGTAACAATTACTTTTGAGATACAGCCTTCAAAGCATCATCCACTTCCTGCAGCCGTCGGTGGAGACTCTCTCTCGCTGTCTCTAAAGCTCTCCTCTGCAAGTCCATTTCATCCATGAGAGGTTGTTGTGCAGCCTGAGTTTGGAGTTCTTTTAACTCCCTGATGCCGACAGCGATGTCATGTTCGGTTTGTTCCTTTTGCCGCGAGATCTCAGATGCTCTGCCAGAAATATTTTGAATTTCAAGTTCAAGATTAGTAATTGAGGCTTGAGCCTTGGCTATGATCTCCCGCTCGCGGTCTATGGAGTTACGGCGGTGTTCAATATCGTTCTCCATCTGGGTCAGGTCCCAAGTCAACTTCTCTGAAGAACCTTGGAGTCCCGCTACGAGTTGGGCCTGGCGTTCTATATTCTGCTGAAATTCGGCATGAAGAGCCAAGTTTTGGGCTCGTAAGCGAACCACTTCTTGGTTTGCCATCTCGGCAAGATCGGCCTGGCGCAAACTGTTGAGTAATGACAATTGGACCTCCAACTCGTCCCATCGAGCCCTATAAGGAGCTGCTCGCTGCGGTCCTCCAATCCTCGTGATATGGTCTAGGTGACTCACCATGAGAGGATGAACCTTCTCCAGAGAATCCTCTCCGTTGAGAATCTCCTCAATGCATCCATAAAAAAGTTCAAGAAAGAATTCGACATTGCGACTGATGATTCTTTCACTAAAGCTGGAGGCCGAATTCTGCTTCAAATCTATTGAGGTTGCAGGTAGAGGATGTATGGATGATGGAGCGACCGTAGGGAGTACTGATGATATATGAGATTCTAACAATGGAGTTGCCGCCGCATCTAATAAATTGGTCGCAACTCGCGCTGGAGTGGTCATCACCTCTGCTGTCGAGGTCGCCAATGTTAGCGGCATGGCTAATGCGCCGCACGTTGGTTCCATGGCGTCAGAATGTGATGAAACCATGCATGTCGGCAAAAGAAGGCTTTCTGTGTTCACAGATATTACTAGAGCCTCTGCAGAAGACATGGAAGGTGCGCTAGCATCACCTGCGTCTGGTAAAAATAAAGCGGTCGTGTATTATCATCAAAAAGATTTGTGCAAAATAAAAAAAAAAAGAGTATGCAAATACCTGGTGGAAAGGTTGTATTGGTGGCGGCTATGGAAATAGAACCAGATCTCTCAGGTCTATCTCCCTCTGAGACCTCCAAAGGGAAGTGAGAGGCTTTGTCCATGCTGGGTTGATAGAAGTAGTCACTATCGAACTCTCCATCAGAGCCTAGACCGTCAAGGTCACAAATGTCCCCACTTACACCAGAATAGTCCACAAGATCCAAAGAGTCTGATCTGGCGGTCGGGGAGGCGTGGGTCGTTGAACCTTCGCCACCTGAAATACAAGCAAATATGTGTTAAAATAAAAAATAAAAAAAAATAATGGAATGAAGTCCAATCCTTAAAGAAAAACGCTCACCAGAAGAGACAAGTCTTGGCGTTGGGCTAGGCAAAGCGGCTTCACCGGGAGATGACAAACAGACGTCTAGTGCACTTTCGTCCAATGCAGTACCCGTCGCTCCACAGCTCCTCTATCCCGGATAGTTGAATCACTCCTGCCAAAATTTGCAACTTTAGGGACTGGATTTACGGTAGCAGGTGTCTTAAGAGTGGAGAAAGCGGCAAAACCATACATCCTGGCAGTCTCACTAGAAGAAGTCGGTATGGGTGCGACAGTGGGAAAGACCGGAAAAGTTATAGTAGACAAGTGTCCTCCTGATGCAAACGTCGAAGTGGTAACAGGAAAATCATTCCTGGATGAAACGATTGACGGAACTACAGATGTCGCAGTTGGTAGATCTGAATGACTCGTGGTCGGTGGATCCGGATGAGTCGTGGTCGGCAGACCGAAACGACTAACAGTTCGTCCTACAACCGAATTGTCAACCCGAGCCTGAAATTTCTTTTTCTTTTGAGGAACTTTGACTCCTCTAGGATTTGAGCGCTTCGACGCGGATCTACCTCCGTGATGAGAAGCTGGGGTAGAAGTATCATCTTGTCCATCGCCATCATTGCTATCAGGACTAAGAGAAGCGCCTATGGATTGGGATTCACGCGCCAAGCCCTTTTTCGAGGATCTATGCGATGCCTCAATATGCCTTAAGAAGGAATGATTAATCTGGTAGTCGCCAGGGATAATATCTGCAAGATGATACCAATTGCAGAATCCCATTGACGCAAAAAGGGAGGGCGACTGGCTTGGAAGGGTAAAAGATGCCTTTGTACCTCCGGCCGCAAAATGGTACCATCCTCGCGCACCCTCGAGAAGATTTCCCTCACGACGGAGATAAGAGTTCGGATTGCCAACATATAGCTGATCATATCCGAACTGACGTGCGAAGCGACTGGGTGTATAGGGCTCCATAAAGCAAATTCGACCCTGTCGAAAAACCAGATGACTTGGCCGGATGCTAATAAGCCACCAGAAGCAACCCGATGGCAAGGTTGTATAGCCATCATTTCCAGAACTATCTTCAAGTTGGCTACTATAACTTCCTCCGAGAAATTTTGGGAAACAACGGTAAATATGGTAATTTTGGTGTCGCCCAAGGATTTGCCGAATCTTAGCCATGTACCTCCCATTCCATGAGCAATTTTCGAAACGCTGTACATGAGGAGTGGCATGATCAATAAGTCCTGAAGGAGAAGTCATCAATTCTGGACAGTGCAATACGAACCAAGCCATTAGATAAGTGAATGGCAGGTCGATGCGTGGATTAGGCGTTTTGAAGATAGTGTTACCACCCTTATCTTCCACCTGTTGAACTTTGCAAAATTGGGCAATTATATCCCTCAAGCCACGTTGCAAACTGCAAACCATAGCTGGCAATAACCCTAGAGGCTGGCCAAACGCTAACAGGACTGCAGGGTAAATAACATCAACGGTAACAGTTTCGCGGCACGAAGTAGGCACTACACAGCGCTTCAACCACAACATGAGATATCCGGCAAAAACAGCATTGTCTGATATGGGGGAAGCTGCTTGGTAGTGGTAACTTTCGAAAACAGTCTGAGCTTTGAACCCGTCTTCATCAGATTCTGCAGTGTATGTAGTTGCAAAGCAGGTGCCAATCCTCTCATTGACAGTATCCATATCGCAAGCAGCCCGTACTTGGATACTGCGCTCATATCTTTCCAGATTCTGGAATAGATATTCTGCCCATACCTTATGACGCACCCCTTGATTTCGGGCCTGGCGCGCCCCTTGATTTCGTGGCCTGGAGATATGAGCACAAATGTTGTAATGACACATCAACTCCCAGTAAGTTGAGTATGCATTAGGAACAGCCTTGAGGCGGAGCAGTTCCTTCGTATTCGGAACATACTCCTCGTAAGGGGTTTCGCCTATGGATAATGCTGAAATCTCATGCATCTCGTGAAGTGCAAATCCCAATTCTCCAACAGGGGTGAAGAAGGTATTGGTCTCCGGATTATACATCTCCAGTATGCAGAAAAAGTGAGGAGAACTATGTGGAATTCCAAATTGCACGTTGCGCACCGCACGATAGAGGCCAAGCTTCTCTAAACATGTCTTGAAATTTTCCAGAATGAAATGGGCCATCCGAGACCACCATGATCGCGAAGTGGAGTGAATCCATCCAGGAGTGCGGAAATCATGAGCTGGGAATTGACCATGGGCATCCGAAAATTGATTCATAAAGGTGTCTGCTCGTTTCGGGTGCTCTCCAACAGGTAAGTCTTTGCCGAATCTACTGGGCAACAGACCTGTAACATACTTTGCCGGGCCGTCGATAAATGGGTCGTTTCTGTTAAATCTCCCGGTCGCAACGCCATGACTGCTACGGGTAATTGGCCAAGACATCATGCGGGGATATGAAATCCGCTGCAGATAAGATAAAGAATAGCTGCGCTCCAGATCCGGGATAAACATATGGCGACCTCCAACATTGCTCAACCACTTGGTGTTGTCCCATAAATCTTCGTCTCGTTGGTTGACAGCATCCCCAAAAAGAAATTGCGGTTTCTTCAAAATCTGTCTATTGGCGCCTTCAAAGACGGAATCCGTGATTAATTCACGAGCTGTGAGTGGGTTGCAGCTAATAATTTTCTGTTGTCGATCCGCACTACTTCGCTCCTCAACCAAAGGAATGTGAACGTCGAATCCAAAGTGAGATTGATTGTTCGGACCGCCTGAAAATCCAAAGTAATGATTCTTGGATAAAGGATCCGTTGAATACGGAACTGTAAAAGAAAAAAAAATTTAATTAATGTAAAAAAAAAAAAAAATAATTTAAAGGGAAGGCACCCGCGGAGTGCCACCCGCGGGTGGGCACCCGCCGAGTGCCACCTGCGGGTGGGCACCCGCGGAATGCCACCCGCGGGTGGGCACCCGCGGGATGCCACTCGGGGTGCCACCCGCGGGTGGCCACCTGCAGGGTGCCACCTGCGGGTGAGCACCCGCGGAGTACCATCCCGGGGTGGATATCTGTGCGTGGATACCCCGGTGCCACCCTCGTGCCAAATGCGTTATCCTTCCGTAATTATACATGGTTCTACATAAACGTGTTATATTTACATCATAACAAAATCTCTTTCGCGTGTTATATTTACATCATAACGAAATCTCTTTCGTAATAACCGCAAAAGCGATTTTAAAGTAAACGGATGACCGTTTGTTTACCTGATATCAGGAAAGAGAGATCAACAGCGGCGGTGACGCCTGCGTGTCGATCCTTATCGGCGATAACGCCCACTGATCGATCTTCAGCATTTAAATCCTGTGGGTGCGAAGTGCCTGCGGAAGCCATGAGAAAGGAGAAAGTAATCGTACAAAATAAAAGAACGAGAGATTTTCTGATTATGAGAAAAAGAGGTGGAGATCTATGGGTATTTATAGTGAATTAGCAGGAGTTCAAATAGGGAAAGGAATCAAAGTTCTGACCAAAATCAGAGTTTGATTAGAGTCCAAACAGGACTTGGATATTTATTTAAAATCCTTTTCCTATTCTAATGCTAATTCCTACCCAAATTAACATCCAAATAACAAATAATCCCACTTAAAAAGAAAAAGTCCAAAGTATTTTGAAATTCATTACAAATAAATTAAAGAATTCCAAAAACTTTGGAGGGGGTTATGTAGACACTAAAAATAATTAAATAAAATTAAAAAAATAATAATAAAATTATATGGAAACCACGATGGGAGAACCCGAGAGTGCAACCCGGGAGAGCTCCCGCGGGTTGCTACCCGCAGGAGAATCCCGCGGGTTGCAACCCGCGGGACATCTCGCGGGTTGCATCCCGCGGGAGCCTCCCGCGGGTCGTCCCGCGGGTTGCGCCCGCGGGTCGCAACCCGCGGGAGCTCCCGCGGGTCGCAACCCGTGGGAGAGATCCCGCGGGTGCCAACCCGCGGGAGCTCTCTCCCGCGGGTTGGCACCCGCGGGAGCGATCCCGCAGGTGCCAACCCGCAGATTATTTTTCGTATTTTTGTTTTGTTTCCTTTGCTGATATTCCATGATCCGATTTTTCAGGAGCGAATCGATCCGGATTTCAAGTCCTCTCAGTCTATAAAATACAGGATTGGACTCGAGAGAAGAGGACTTTTTCTTCGGAGCTGGCAGAGCGATTCTTCACAGAGGGTTGAGAGAGATCAGAAGGAGCAGGTTTTCTTCACAGATCCCCTTCCAAGTTGGATAGTCAACGGAGGCAGCAACAAGACTCCACCGCCACCCGTACCCACTTAAAAAAGGGAATCCACCAATATTCCCGTTCTTGTGACTCCTATTTTCTTTTTGTAATCTAAATTCTCATTGTAATTCATCAATTTTTCAATGGAATCAAAGATGCAATTTTCGGGCGTACAATATATATTTAGAATGGATTTGTGACGCTATAATGGTTAGAAAACACAATAAATCTGGAAATATAAAAGTTGTCCAATTTAAGTGGATACAGCATGCATATGATGAAGTTGTGAACCTACCGTTCATCCATTAAATTTGAACTACTTAGCCTCGGATGCATCTATAATACATTTCTGATATGATTGCTATATATTATAAAATTTTAGAATTCACACAAATATCTGGTGTATATCTGGCAAGCACTCAAGTATCTAAGTTTTGGATAAGGGTGGTGCATCTCGCTTATCATTCATCAAAGTATCCACGCAACATTGAGGTTGAGTACCTGTTAACATTACTTAATTATGATGGTGCTGAACATGCAATAAATACTGTATTTGTACAAACATCTTTTGTGTTATGTGTTTTAGAATCTACAAGAACAGAACCATCCCACAGGGAACTGCAGCAAGTAAGCACTTCAGAAATTACTGAAGCTAATGAAAGGTTAATGGGGAACAAGGTAGATCTGCGTGTAAACTGGAAAAAGAATTTGATAAGGAAAAACCTTCATTGAGCATTAGACAAAAATAAGGAGATCATACAAGCCCAAGCATTCCGACTGGCCAAGCTTCTATAGCTGCACCAATTTCTCCGCTTCTCAGCATAAGCCCTGTATCATGAATAACATGCTGTGTATATCAGCTATGTGATGGACAATGATAAAAGAAAGAAAATATTTCCACTTACCTGAAATGATGAAAATAGCGAAGGTGCTGAATCTTGATAAGGAAAATCTGTGAGCAAGACATCCAAGAGTAGGATTTGTAATCCCTAACATCATGCCACTGACAAGGGCTGCACAAAGACAACGAAAAAACAGAAGCATCAAATATGCAAGGTTCTGATAATGTTCCAATTCATGTTATCAACATAATCAAAGGCTTCAAAAAAATGCATGAATAAGCTTCCAAAGAATACATGAAAATCGGAAATAAACTACTATGGACACAATCGAAAAAGATTTTTTGCAATTAGTAGCCAAACTGAATTTGATCAACCAAAACAAGCATGTAATGATGATTACTGCAAATAGATACACAGAAATATGCATGATATAAAGTGCCTACTGGGTTAAGGCATCATCTAAGTATGCCACTCAGGAGTGGCAAGTGGGCCGTGCCCGGCCCAGCTCGAGTACGGCCCATGGTATGGCACGGTCCCATTTTTGGGACAGGACATGCAGTGCCCCAGGCATGGCACGTCCGCCTGGGCGTAGGCTCGGGCTCAGCCCGTCGGGCACGCGCCGTGCCCGGGCAGAGGCGTGCCAGCATGTTTCTTTTTATTTTTTTTAAATATTAAGTAAATTTAGAAGAATATTTAACTTAATTTAATTAGTTTTAATAAGAAAAAACGATAGTAAAAATAAAATTTTATTATATTAAATCTCATTACATTTACATAATTGCTCCATAAATCTCTTTAGAAATTATACAAAGTCCAAAGAGAGGGAAAAGGATTATGGCCGTCACCCTCAACTTATTCTTAGTATTTTTTTCCAAGAGATTTATGAGTTTAAAAAATTACATGAAAATTTTTTTAAAAATTACAAGAAAAAATTTACAAATATAGAAATTACAATTCGAAAAGAAAAACAAAAATCAATTTTAATTCATTTTCTGGTGACTTCTCTACTTCTATTTCATTGAACGATCTTTTTTCTCTTTCTTCTGCGTCAAACCAGTCTTTCAAGTAAACACATATATTCAATGTGCCTGCTGCCATTGAGTTTCTCCACTCCGTGAGCACTCTACCATCTGCACTAAAAAAGACTCCGATACTACAGTAGACACCGGAAGAGTTAGTAAATCACGGACCATGTTAGAAAATATAGGATATGTTTTTTCCTGTGATTTCCACCAGGCCAAAATATCAAAGACTTTATAATTTTTAGGGGTCATATCATCTTCATAGTTGACCCTTATTAAATAATAATGTAATTCATTAAAATATATACTAGATTGCCTAGCCTTTTTTCGGTGAACTACAGATGATATTATTGGATTTCGGATTTTCCTAGCAGCTGGTTCCTTTATAGATTGTATTTTATCACCATACATATCTTCATATGTATGGTACATAATATCTAAACAAATTTTAATATCATTAACTAAATCCCTAACATTATCTTCATAACACATTTTTTATAAAATAAATCTATTAAAATTTCAAATCCATCTAACTTACAACGTGGAACTATAACAGTTGCAAAATATAGTATGGAAAATTTCTAAAATATTTATTAAATTTAGTTTCTATGGGTTGAACAATATCATCAAGTATTTGATGATTCCTACAATCATTAAAAACTGAACTAATTTCAGTTAGATACTATAGTGCAATATGTATAGTTGGATAATAAGTGTCTGACAGTGCTCTAGTTGTAATTTCAAATTTGCTTAGAATTTAGAAATGCAATGCAAAATGACGTCATTCATTAATATTTAAACTACATATTGGTAATTCTATTTCATTAAACATGTTTATTTTATCTTTATATTGAATTGTCATGTTTAACATTTTATATGTAAAATTCCATCTTACTTTTATATCTAGAGGTAAAATTTTATGTGAGATTTTAAAATTCCTACATATTTATTTAAATGATTGTCTTCTTGGCCCATTATTTTTAATAAATAGTATTGTATTCCTAAATTTAGTTATTGAATCACTTACTATTTTTAATCAATCTTGTACATATAAATTAAATATGTGACAAATACACCTAATGTGAAATAATTTTTCATCTAAAATTAGTTTAGTAATATTTTTTAGAATTTCTATTGTGGCCGTATTTTCGGAAGCATTATCGAAGGAAATGGAAAAATAATTCTTTCTATTCCAAATGCCGAAAAAATACTAAATAGGGATTGCGATAAATTATGTGCATTATGAGAGAATTCAAATCTCCTAAAACCAATTTTTTTTTTTTTGTATACACTAATCTTGATCTATATAATGGGTCGTTACATATAAATAATGACAACTATTTAAGGCCTCACAACAATCTGCGGTTATTGTTACTCTAAAAAATAAACATGTTAAAATAGCAATTAAAGTTTTCCTCCTATTTTTATATATTTTAACTATGTCAGATTTACATGCAGAACGTGAGACTTTTTAATTTGGGAATAAAAGATTTTCTTATAAATTTTTCTAATTTTCGGTTTTTCGACATAGAAAAAGGTTACTCGGCATGTACTATAAATGTTGCTAAATTTTCTCTTGTGTTTATACGATTATATTTAAAAGTTCCTAAAGTTCCTCCGTAGGCGTTTATTTGTGTTTGTTGTGGTTCATTTGGTGAGTGTGTTTTATCTAGGTGTCTTTTAAAATGATCCGTTTGACTATCTAAAGGGAATGAGTAGATTTTTTGACAATATTTACACCTAGTTTTTTTAACACTATTTTTCATAATTTTTTCAAAATGTTTCCATATATCCGATCTAAAAGTCCTATCGGAGGTGGTTGTTTGGGTTTTGGGTATAGTTACTTCGGTTGGTTCTTCTTCGGGCGTAAAAAAGAAAACTTGAGAAGGGTGTTCTAAGGGTTGGGAAAGACTTTGACATTCTTCCCTTGTTAAAATTAGAGAAAAAGAATCCGCAGTTTGAGAGCAAAAAGTAACGGACGAGTATGAATCCATTTCAAAAAATCTCGAAAGAACCGAAATAAAAACTTTGAAAAAACCAAATAAAAAACTTCAAATTATAAATACCTCTTGAGCGATGAACCACTTGAAAGATAGAGTAGAGATATGAGTACTAGAGAGAGGAAGTCAGAAAAATGAAGAACAACTTGCTTGAGAGTTAAGAGTTGAGGCATGCTTGAATTTTAATATTGAGATTTGCTTGCTTGAGAGAATGAATTTGTTTGTGTGAAAAATAGAAATGGAAGAGATGAGGGGTTATTTATAGAGAAAGAAAGATTTTTTTTTTTTTTGCCAAAAAAATTGCAAACCCCCCCCCACCCAAACGGCCATTTTGATTGTTGGGGGGAAAAATTTGCAAAACAAATTGCAAGAATCCCCCAACGACTATAAAAATAGTCGTTGGGAGGCTCTGTGTAAAAAATAATTTGCAAAAAACCCCCTAACGGCTATAAACAGCTAATTTTAAAAATAAATAAATAAATAAGCGAGTCGAGCCGTGCCTGGGGCTCCGCCTGCTTAGGCCGCGCCATGCCTGGGGATCGGTCCGCCCGGGCCGCGCCGACGGCTCGAGCAATCTCGGCTCGGGCACGGCCTAAGCCGGAGACCCAGGCCGTGCCGGGCTTGCCCGACAGACCGCCCGACCCATTTGCCACTCCTAATGCCACTTCTTGTTTGTTGTACATAAACAAATTACTAAAAAAACAAATTACTAAAAAACTTTAATGAGCTATATATATTACTATTCTTCGTATTGTTCCTAATTAACAGTGATTGCACATTATCCCACATAACACATTATCTTGTTGATTCATCCATAAACAGTAAACAACCAATATCAACACTTTGACTATTCAATATCAATCAAAGCATCCTGCATCTTCACTCTGCTCAATCTTGAAACCTTGCTTGTCATGATACACTATACTCTCTTATATTATTATGCTATGGCAATTCCTACAGAAGATATGCTGGTGTATTCCATTTCTTTTTAACATTTGTAGAAGACAATAAGGTAACTCAACTTTTAGAGGATGTTGATATAAATGAGCACAAGTAGAAGACACAAAAATTATTGTGATGAGTCTGATGACATGAAACCAATCATCACAATATTAGTGAAATTATTGAAAAAAAGACAGCTGTGAATCAATCCAAAAGTAAACAGCCACATAAAGTTCGACTGACTGAACTTTTTTCCCAGTTATGATGATTAATATGTCATGTAATCATAAAATCGTTAATCCTGCAGATATATGTTTTAATTTTTAAAAAATATTTAAATCACATGCCAGGGATATGTTATGGATCTTTCACGACTTCCAAATTTTAACCCTCACCAAATTATCCCCAAATGATATACTTGCAGTTATGATGCAACTACCAATCAATATCAGATACACTTGAACACTTGAACGAATTATTCCCCTACTAGGTGAGGAATAAGAAAAGAAAATCGCAAGTATACCCAAGGATATGTTAAAATGAAAGGAAACACGCTTACCATCTTTGAATTACTGGTGATTTACCTAGGATCTGTGTCTGACATTATATCAAATGGAATAAAAAATAATAATTACATTTACTCTAATATTTAGCAGACTAAAAACAATAACATCTGTTATATTAGCGACTCTATTGAAAAGTTGTAGACCTGCAAGCTTAAAAAATGGTTGTTTCAGGAAAGTAGATCATCAAGTGCCTCACCAAGCACATCCAAGATTAATTAACCTATGAGGTTTCATCACTAAGCACCTAATTAAGGTAGACATAAAGGGGTTAAATACATTTGAAGGGAGGAAGGGAGGGAAGGATGGGAGAAGAAGAAGGGTCTCTTGCTTCAAAAGGACATGAGAGCTCAATATGATCTTTTCCTCTCTTTTAACTCTGCACAATACCTATATTAAACCGTAAGTCAAATCACCGCCATTATCCTTATTTAAAGAAATAGTAAATTTTACCCTATGTCATGGCACCTAAAAGAGTTTAGTGCTAGTTCATGAATGTATGAAGTATCTCCCACCATTATCAAAAATCCCCGACTTGCTTAAGAAGAGACCCATATGCAGAGACCCATACCTGTTTCCTCTCCATCTAAGCAAGATCCAGTATGATGTGTGCATCATGAATCCAAATGTACATTTTCCACAATGTTAATTGGAGCTAAAAATCATGTAGCCAGACAAATCATTTTCCTAAGTCATTGTTCACACAGTTTACCAATAGCTTGTCTTGTGCTTATGATATACCTAGCTACATGTATAAACATATGATTTCTATTAATTCTACATACATATTCGTGGATTCTATGGCCCTTACATAGCAACAAAATCTGGCGAACAATTCATATCAAATGGCAAGATAAAAAAAAACAAAAATTGAGATGTGCAATCATAATGCAAGAACTTGGGTGTGAGTGCACATGTATAGCATAGTGGAAGAAAAAATTAGATGCTAGTCTAAATAGATATGTGGAAGGCTGGCACGAAAAGAAAAGATAAAATATAGCAAGGCATTATAAATAAGTTGTAAAATCTGTAAATTTTATAGGAATTACCTATTGGGAGGAAGTTGGCTACTGCAAAGTTCAACAGTGAGTTAGTCCAACTGAGGACATTAGCATAATTGGAATCCTTGGGGCAATAATTCCCATCATCAACTACCTGAAGTATAAACAATCTTCCTTCATATTATGCACAAAAAATAAAATTTACGAAACATATTAGGCGCCTTAATTAACCAATTCAATAAATGACTTCTCCGTGCATACCAGAGTAGCACGTGGGTTACATCCGTTGCAGCATACATATGGGCAACACTGTCAGTAAGGTTTAAAACATAATAGAGGAATGCTTTCGATCAAAAAGAATTTGTCAACTCCTATAAGGAGATGAAATGTTGTTCTGTCAAATCAAATGAGGAACACAACATGAAAATGTGAAGTCGGCTTGGCTTAAGGTTGGTGATCAATTGTCCTCTGTTTACGCTGCCACAGCCAACATATTGCCTAGCACAATAAAAAGGCTAAGATAATGGAGAGTGGTCCAAGTACTTCAGAGTAAGAGTGGAGACTAATCTAAGATATTCAGAGTATTGGAGACGTGGAGCCACTATCCATGCCACAGTATATGACAATATTTCTAAAACAATATGACTAAAATATAAAGTTTAAAATATCAAAATTGATATCAATATAGCCGATCATTTATGTTATCAAAATCAGAAATATCGAGCACATCATGTCGGCAATATTGAAAATACAGGCAATATCGAACGTATATTATATGGTATACGTACCATTACCAAATACCTCAAAATCAGGCAAGATATACGCAATATATATATATATATATATATATATATATATATATATATATATATATATATATATATATATATATATATATATATATATATATATATATCGATTAAATCCTTGCTAAAATATATGCCCTACTGATTGAAATGTGGTGTTGGTCAGGCCGTCTATTAAAGCTCTCTCACGTGCCAGGGAGAGAACTCAAAAGATAGAGTGCCTACATCAACTTTTAGTCGTAAAAAAAAAAGATTTCTCATTTTGTTCTCAGACTGTCAAATTCCTCGCGCATAACGGGAAAGTAATTAGTAAAAGGCCAACTGCTTATCGTGGGAGGAAGACATGTTCATTAATTTTGTCCTTCCACGTTACCCACACGTTACATGTTAATTTTACAAAACTCCAAAGTGGATTATCAAAAGAAACTATTTTAATACATAAGGAATGCAGACATCACAGAGAAGTAAGGCCACTGGAGCAATATGAGGCAACACCAAGGAAATGTCTAATAAGAATGTGAACCCACGGAGTTGTTATTTTTAAGTACAACTTCGATAGCTGGATTTACATTATTAAGATGGTCTTCTTAGGTGGTTTTTCCCCCCCAATTTGCATATGAGAAGGATATAATATGAATCATGTATTTTGTAGAGAGAGAGAGAGAGTGATCATGTAACTTATGGTGCACTTTGCTTCATTTTTATCTCATTATTGATGACACAATGTCGTTTCCCCCATTTTATTTTCCTAAATAACAAGTAATAATATTTTAGAAAACTATGTGAGAATGAGAGCTTTAAATAGGGTCTTATGCACAGAAAATCTTGTGTTTGCTTTCTTTAAAAAAAAAAAAAATTATAAACGAATTTCTTGTTATAAAAGAGTGGAAAGCATGCTTTTTTTTTTCCTTTTGTTTAATTTCAGGTTCTTGGTGTGGCGATGGGAGACGATCCTACTTCCCATTCACGATCTGATGCTAAGACTGGATTATTTTGCCCTTGAGAAATTCTAGCCAAGAGTATGATTTCTTTAGCTTTCTAAAAGTCATAGAGGAGCTCTTGAAGAACTAATTCAATGAGGTTGTCTCTAGTAAAAGAGATAAGTCTCTAATCAAAAGAGAAAAATCTCTAATTCAAAAAAAAAAAAAAAAGCATTAAGTTTTTTTCCCAAATCTTCATAAAGCCAAACCCCGCCTCAAGGTTGAAGAAGTCAAGCTCCTTGTAGCCAAGCTTCTTGTATTGAAATAGCCAACCCTTTTTGTAACCATTCCAAGGACTATTTATAGAGGTCTCAGGGATCAATTAACCCTTTAAATCCCTGTTTCATGGGATTAAAATTGTTCATTAAGTAGAGAAAGTTATTGTAACCCCACCTTAATTATTGCATGCAGAACAGTCAAGGTCATGCAGAAAGGGGATCACAGGATGAGACCCGTGTTTCCGCATTATCTTTGTAAAATCAAGGGCTGTAGACCCATGTTTTCTCTTGCAAATGCAACGGTCACAGACCTGCGTTTTCTCTTGTAAACAGGAAGGTTTACAAAGGTCATGAGACCCATGTTTTCACTTGACAAGGGTCGCGTTTCTTGTGCACACACGGGTCGTGTAATGAGATCTGCGTAGATCTCTATGGGCTTCTTAGCAAAACTGTTCCGTTTAATCAGTTAGTGATCTCCATTTAATTCTGTAATTACATTTAATCTGGCTACAGCGGCCACATTTGTGCACGTAATACTGCTAATGCAATTACCTCATGTACACCTATCAATCAACTGCTCAACTTCTGATGGAGTCAACGAACCAATTGAATTGAGAGATGTGATGTGATATAAAATCTTGATACTTAATTCTTTAGATAGTCTCACTTCACATGCGATTTAATGCACAAATTGAACCAAACAAGAAACAATAGCTTCAAATCATAAAATAGAGGAGCGCGATGAATGGTACCTCATCGGATCGTCCTGTTGCCCTTATCGGTCGAGGAATTGGGCGAGTTTCCCCAATACTCCGCGGATGAGTCGCCCGAAAGACGAAATCGCCGGAGGATTGGAGAAGAGTGGCCGTAGGATAGACAGTCGCTCGCCGGTAAACACCGGTTCTGGCGACGATCGGAGGCCTGAGGCCTAGAGTTTGGAGCGTTCCCACCAACATGACCGATCGTAACAAACGGGAGAGAGAGAGAGAGAGATAGCAGGGTAGACAGGTAATTCTAAATGTGCCCCATCTATTTCTCATTGGGCCCAATTTCATTGTGAGCGCCAGAGAATTTAAAGGGAGTTTCCAAAGCAGCACACTATATTTCTTGGTGAGCTACTTAATAACAGTTTAGACTTTCGACCCGAATCAAAAATACACTGTAAGGTAAGCTCATTAAGAAAAGTGGTGTGCTCCTCTGGAAACTCCGAATTTAAAACATAAGTATTTTGTTTGCTAGCGAGTCATTTTTTCTTTTTTTTTTTCGAAATTGTCATTCCCTTCCCCCTCCCCTAGCGGCAACAGTGGCAGCGATTACCGCAGTAGCAGCGGCTGCAGAAACAACAACAGCATTGCACCAATAGTAGCAACGGCGATAGTAGGCATTTTTGACATCCATTTGTCTGGTAGGCCATCCACGAGCATCCTTTGGTGAATGAGCGGACTCGGCTACATGGAACACTAGGATATTTGACGGTATCAACTTTCAGCCAAAGAAAGCTGCGAGCGAAGCCATTTAAGTTTTCTTTGCTTCCCACTTTTCACAGTGATTATTATGAACCGGTTAAATAACTATATTCTTCCATAACATCAGCAGTGATGACAGCTGCAGTGGGCTCACCAAAAAGGAGTTAAGAGTTTTTTTTTTTTAAAATTATTAAATTTATAATTTTTTGTTCTTTAACCTACTGCTCACTAAGAATCCGCATTCAGAATTACCCAGGGTAGGCGGACAAGGGCCAATTTATGATGGATTCCACAAAAACTCGGTGGTGGGCTTCACCCTGGTTAATGTCCGTACCCGGCCCACAGTTAGAATTGTTTTTTTGGGAGTTTCTAGAGGGGCACACCATTTTTTCCTGTGAGCCCACTTAAAAACTTCATATATATTACAAGTTTACCATTAATTGCTTTGGACTAAAATATCCTTTCTTCAATATCTCTTCTCCTTCTCTTCTAAAACTATAGAGCAGTTAAACCCAAAGAAAAAAAAAAAAAACTAAAACCCAAAACTATATATCAAATCTTCTCATATATTAAATTATCTCACAAATTAAATTTGAAAATAAATTTTATTAGGTATTTGCTTACTCAAAAATTCTAGACACTGTGCGGATTGAAAAAAATTATGAATCCAAAAAACTCAAAATCCGAACTGACAGTCCGGACGGTCCAATATCCGTCCAGACTGGAAGTCCGAACAGTCGGCTTCCGGACTTCCAGTCCGGATAGAACACTTATGTCCGGACTGGAAGTCCGGACAGAAGCTCACTGTCCGGACTTCCAGTCCGGACAGTTATAAATAATTTTTTTTCATTTAATTATTCATGAAGTTGTTGTGGCATAGTGGTGAGAATTCTTATTTCACATGTTAGCGCTTTGGGTTCAATTTTTGGCAACAGCAAATTTTATTTTATTTTATTTTATTTTTCCAAATAAATATATTTTCTTGCTCAACTATTACAAATGTAACTATTATGAATCTAATTAAATTTCGGACTTAAACAATTTTTTTTCCATTATCACTTTTTCATTCCAATTCAACGATAAATTAGATGAAACACGTAATGATACATTTTCTTGTGCATTTTCTTTATTTGCATTTTCTTTTTACTTTATTTTATTTTTCCAAATAAATATATTTTCTTGTGCAACTCCATATCAGTATGATTTTTAATCAAATAATTAAACGTTAAAATGAAAATTATCAATTCAATTGCAGTACAAATATACATAATAAGTCCTGGACACGCCAAAAAAAAAAAACAATCACCAACATATTTAGAACACATTAATATACCAGCTCAATCATTTAGTAAAGAAAATCACGTAATTTATTATTAACTCAGAGTATAAGAAAGATACAATCAACCGACTGAGATCATAGAACTTATACACAAAGTTTACTTTCTAACTACAGATTTCATCAATACACAAATAAATCCAAATAAAAATTTTCTCTCTTTTCCATCTGCAGCCAGTCCTTTAGTTGGGGCCGAAAATTATTAGTGAGCCTCATACCAGGCGAAAATTCTTGCATGAATCCATGCCTGCATATAGTCAACAATTTGGTGTTTGGAGGGAAATTCAATTAGGATAAACATATTTTAGGGAAATGCATTTAATTCAATACATCAAAAAAGTTCAGATGAGAATAAGAGAAATGAGCTTATTTCATAAATGTAAAGCCTACTTGAGAAGGCACCTGACCCAAAGTCTTCTACACAAGATCTGATTAAAACAATGTAAAGTGTTAACACATAAAATTTAAACATATCCCAAAGTGTAAAAGAAAAATAGTTAGAAATTATACACAGTTTTAGCAATGAAATAACATGAGAACATGAGATATCACGCTCTGAGATGAGAAAATATTATATACACTTAATTGCATAATCCAAAAGCATAACATCAAAAACTAAAACCAATAATTGACACATAAATCTACGTAACCAAAATTGCACAATTAAGAACCTCTATACATAATAATTAATAATAGTAAACATGAAATCACAAATATAAACTTGTGCCTAATTCTATTTAGTTAAAAAAACCAATTTAAAAACCTACAGTCAAAAAGATCAACCAAATTCTTCGCAAAATATAAACTTGTGCCAATGTCCATTGAGATAAAAAAAAAAAAACCTCCATACAAAAGATCAACCAAAACCATCATATTTCTTTGTTCAATGACAACAGAGAGCTAAAACAAAATCCATTATTAATCAGATCCAATCCATCATCCAATCAACAGAGACTGTCTCCTAAAAAGACAAAACTACTTGAATAATACACATCTCCATATTAGAAATGCCAATCCCAAATCATAAGCGACAAACTTCAAAATTAACTAATAAAATTTAATATTACCGTCCACGATTGGAAAATTAATTAAATTTCGCATATTTTACAACTAGCATTACAATATTTTATTTTCTTATTAATTATAATCAAAATATAAAAAATAAAAAAATTGCTACCACCAAATTTGCTGCCTCCTCCCCTCTTCCTTCTCTCCAACCCAACAAAATCACCAAATCCAAATATCTCCCATTGTTTGATAAAAAAAATCAAAATTAAAAAAATTACTATATTAAGAAATCTCACCTATCTCGACCCAAGAAGTGACGGCAGGATGGCAGCGACAGCGGCAGGAGATCTGCAGCGGCGGCGGCGGGAGATCGGCGGCGGTGGCTTTAGCAACGAGAGAGAGGAAGATTTGGAAGGAAGAGGAGATAGAGAAAGGGAAAGAGATGATTTGGAGAAGTGGGAAGGGAAGGAAGAGTAGATTAGAGTTTTTGGGTTTGGGCTCGGCTCGTGAGGGTGAGGGTGAGGGAGAGAAAGTGGGAGAGAAGAGGGAGAAGGAAGATAAATATGAGAGAGGGGATAATTTGGATATATTTAGTATGCTCACTATGAAAATTTTTCCTTTTGTAAAGAGTGAGTGGGCTCACTAGGAAATATGGTGTGCTCCTTTGGAAGCTCCTGTTTTGTTTCTTTTTTTACGATTGTGGGCCGTCTGACGATGCAAGATATATCTGGAACTGTTACAGTTAAGGCCCTGTTTGGCTCTTAGAAGTGGGAGAAGTAGAGAAGAAAATTAGAAGTAGCTTTCAAGATGGAAGGTTAGGAAGAGAGTTGTTCAATAGAGTTTAAGTGTTTGTAAGCTTACTTTTGGAAGTAAGAAGTGAAATATGAAAAATATTATTTTATTATCAAATTAAATAAAAAATAATACTAATATATTTGTTAATTGAGTAGAATTGAAAAGTAATAATGAGAAACTAATAAAAAATAATATATTATCTTGTTTCTTGAGTTTCAAGAGCACTTCTACTCAAAAATGAAGAGAAGAGAAAAGGAAAAGTTGGGATGTCACATAGGATCCACATCATCCTAGTGGAAATAACTTCCAATTCTCTTCTTGGTCAAACAAACAAGTGAAGTAGTGGAAGTAAGCTTACTTTCACTACTTCCATTCTACTTCTATACAAACAAACACACCCTAAGTAGTTTAAAACAGGGGAAACCCATCTGACATGTCCTACTCATGCAACTTTTTTTAAAGTATGTTTTATTAGAATGCTCATAATTAAATTTAGGGGTTTTTACATATCGGTCCTTTACATCTTTAAAAATTAGAATTTAATACATAAAATCTTCATATTTTTTTAGTCCCCAAATCCTTTAAATTACTTTATTTTAGTCCCTCCTTTAGCTATTCCATTAAAATAAACAGTAAATTATAATTTTAATATTTAAGAGATAGAGAAAATAACTATATACTCTAAGTTAATTTTAGTTTTCGATCATTTGATTAGGATTGTACATATTCTCCTTCATCTTTCAAACGAAATGGTGAAGAACAGCGAAAGTGATAACTTTGTAGAGTATAACGGGAACCCAATAAGAAAAGAAGAGAGGAAAAAGAGGAAAGATAAAAAAATAACTGATATTTCCCTCATTTCTAGGGGTATAATAGGAAATTCAAGCCAACATTTTAACTGGCCTATCGGAAATTATTTATAGGAGACTAAATTAAAATAACTTAAAGAATTTGGAGACTAAAAAAAATATGAAGATTTTATTGACTAAAGTCTAATTTTTAAAGAGATAAAGGACCGATATGTAAAAACACCTAAAATTTAATATTCTTTAATGTATATAATTTTTAAATAAATATTTGAAGGGAATTTCTAGATGGGCACAAGATTTTTCCTAGTGAGCCCACTTTTCCTAGTGCGCACATATTTACTTTTCAAAAATCTTATTTTTTCCTAGTGAGTACACATATTTCCCCGAATTGCCCTCGCCATCTCCCTCTCTTTCTCTCCCACCGTTCCCAAACCAAAACATATTCCTCTCTCTGCTGACTTCCCCCCTCTCTCTCTCTCTCGCTGACTTCCCCTCTCTCTCTCTCTCTCGCCGACTTCCCCTCTCTCTCTCTCTCTCGCCGACTTCCCCCCTCTCTCTCTCGTCGGCTTCCCCCCCTTCTCTCGCCGGCTTCCCCCCTCTCTCTCTTGCCGACTTCCCCTCTCTCTCTCTCGCCGACTTCCCCTCTCTCTCTCTCGCCGACTTCCCCTCTCTCGCCGACTTCCCCTCTCTCTCTCGGGTGGGGCCGATATACCCGGCTTCCCCTCTCTGTCGTCGACGCTCGCGGGCTCTCGCCGACCGCCAACACTCGCGCGTTCTTCCCCTGACGCGCTGTCGCCAACGCTCGCGCTCTCGACTTCAGGAGTGCAGGAGGTTTGAGGAGTAAGGTATTTGCTATTTAAATTTAATCAATTTTTTTTATGGATTATGATTTTAGACTGAGATTGAGTTGGTGTTGTTATTGTTTATTTTTTTTATTTTGGTGGTTTGTTGGTTTTATTTTTTTGTAATTTTTTTTTTGTTTGTATTATGATTTTAGACTGTTTGTATTATTGCTTGATAATGTCATAGAATTAAGTTTAATATTTTCATAGTCCATCTTTTGATCTTGACCTTTTCTGAATACATGAGAAATTTGTGAAAATGGAGGCTTACCTTAAAAGGTATTGCAAGGTTCTTAATGCAGATGTTCTGAGTTATCCCCTGAGCATGACAACTTCTACAGGAGGGTGTGTTTTTTTAGTTATAACAACTCTTAGGTTAGGGTCTTAATGCTAACGTATGTGCTATATGAACTCCTTTTGCTATTAAACAATTTTTGTCATACCCTTGCAGTATATATGTGTGTAATGATTATATGGCGTGGTATGAAAGGCTATCTCGATGCTTTATTGGTCCATCCACCCATACCTCAAATCGAGAGGGGGTGTAAGATGTCCCGCAGACAAATACTGAAGATGTCCTGCAGACAAATAATGACGAGGTAAAATTCGATTTTTTTATTCTTTGTAAATGAACCAACTATAATCGAACTTATATATGTTTTTGCCATAATATATGTAGAGAATTCAAGAAGCTATAGCAATTATTGATCCCTTCTTAGAGTAAGGCGAGACCGCAAGAAAGAAGCGTACGAGTTTGCTCTATAATGCCCTCGTGAAGATAAAATCAGTTCTAACCAGATGCACACAAACTGATCTTGACACAGTATTACAGTCCGTTGCTGGAACCCCCACTGATCGTCCTACCTCTTAAAGACGCCGTCAACCCGCAAAGAAGCAATCCGCTTGGAAGTCTCAAAAAATCTAGAATCTGTTGTTCTTTTTTAATATTAGTCGCAAAGTCAAAAAAACAGTTGTTAGTATGGAACAAAGATTCATTTTAGTTTGTCGTTCTTTTAAATTGAAGTTGTACTCAAGGAACATGGTTTATATATGAAGTTGTAGTTGACGTTGTTTTTAAATGAGGCTCATACTCATTTTAAAAGCCGTTGTTATGTGTTTGAAATTATGAATTATTTCTAAATCCACTTGTTTGTTAAAAGCAGTAGACTGTGAGATATCATATGTTGTATCAATGATGGCAAGTTGATGTTCGACACACCGTATAACTTAAATTTCTAACCGTATAAGCGATTCGGGTTTACAGAACCGGATCATTTTTAGATGATCCGGGACTGTAAACCCGGACACGAAATAACCTATCCGGGGTGTCCAGCCCGGATGATGGATTATTACAAAAATGGGCCAACCCCGTCCGGGCTATCCAGCCTGGACATATACCCACTGTCCGGGCTATACAGCCCGGATAGAGCATATATGTCCGGGCTGGATAGCCCGGACTTGGTTGGCCCATTTTTGTTTTCTAATTCGACATCAGAAGGCAGCCCGGACAGTGGGTATATGTCCGGGCTGGATAGCCCGGACTTGGTTGGCCCATTTTTGTTTTCTAATTCGACATCAGAAGGCATTGTTGATGGGGATGGGATCGAGGTCTGTTGCTTCGATAATCGTGGGGTGGGTCGGAGTTCGATTCCCACGAACACATCTGACTACTCGTGAGTTGTTCTTCTCCATTTCTTTTTTTTCTTCTAAATTTATATTAAATTTATTTGATAATTTGTAGGAAATGAGGATCTTTGTCCCTCATTTTGTTTATCAATTCGTGGAAATATGCTTGCTGGATCCCTCTTTTTCTCCTCTGTAGCTCCTCTCTCTCTCTCTGGTTTAACGCGGGAAACAAAAGGGAAGCAGGATGGCAAGATGAAGAGGAGACGTGGAAGGGTATTTTTGACCTAAAAATAAAATGGCAAAGTTGTAAAAACGAAAACTTTTAAAGTGGGCTCACTAGGAAATTTCTTGTGCCCATCTAGAAACTCCCATATTGGAATGGGAAAACAACATTTTAAGAATCAAAATATAATATGTTTAAAGTACGAGTTGTTGTTGACAGTACTAATTTACTTTCGCAATTTGCTCTCGCTAATTTACTTTCTCTTTAGCTCATAGATACACAATAACATAGTTTAAGTTAAGTTTTCTATTGAAATATTTGATGAGCTCTTATTAATTTTTCTATTTATTTTTATTTATGAAAAATCATAATCATGAGAATTTCCATGCATTTTCTTAATATTTTCACTCCCTTAAAAAAGATAATATATTTTCACTTTTTTTAACCCAAAAAATAAACAAAAAAAATTCTCAGTGAGCCCATCACCAAAAAAACAAAAAATTACAAATTTGCCATCAAATTTTTTTGACAAAAAAACCCTTATTCCGATCCCCGCCCCAAGCTGCTGCTATCCCGCATTTGCCATCCCGAGCTGCTGCTGTCCCGCATTTGCCACCCCGAGCTGCTGCTCCCCCGACAAATTACTGCTGTCTCGGCAAACTACCCTGAACAACGATTACTATCTCGGTGGAGGTGCAAGGTGGGATCCCCTCTCTCCAATCTATATCTGAACTGTCGACGATCCCACCTTTGACAGCGAGCTGCCAACGACCTCGGCACTGCTGCTTGGAGAGGGGCGATCCGAGGGTTGGGATAGATGTGAGATCGATAGACGTCGGAGGAGAGATAGTTAGGGTTAGGATTTTGGGTTGATCGGAGGAGGAAAGCAGTAGGAGGATATTTGTGGAAAAAGAATATCGCTCACTAAGAAAGAAAAGGGACATGTTTCAAATTTGCAAATTAATCACTAAAAAAACATGGGGTGCATTAAGAATTTCCCATTTTCGAACCTTTCTTCTCATCCTCAGAACAATTTTCTGACAATTACTCCGTAGTTTCAACTTAATTTTTCTTTCCCAAAGGAAAAAAATTACAAATTAAATGTCAGCACTAAATGTATGGGAGTTTACATGGTATGGGCGGTGGACTTTGGTGTCATTTAAAGGGAAAGGCCAAATCAGTTTTGCGGGGATGAGTTAGGATTGGACCCTGATAAAGGTATCAGAGTTCGTGCGCCACGCGTTCGGGCTCAGTGGCTACTGGTAGCCAGCATAGGCGCTGGTCCGGAGCGGGCTCAGTGGCTACGTGGCCCAGCGTGGGCGCTGGTATGGGGAGTTTAGTCCCACATCGTATGGACGGCCGTTAGACTCCGACGACGGCGATCCTCGCCGGAGCCCCGCCGCTCAGGTGGGCGGCCACCCTCCCACATCCCGCCACGTGTACGCACCCGCTCACCAAATCCCCACCAAAGCTCTCTCCTTTATGTCATCTTTATCCAGAATAAAAAAAAAAAAAAAAAAAACATCTGTTGGGAGTTAAATATTGTTTGCATGGATTCCATCCAACACCTGTTGCCAGATCGTAGCCTGGGGAAATTCGAGCGGCATCAACGTGTCGCCTCCGCATCGATCGAGCAACACATGGGAGATTTTGGACGACGACACATGACAAGGGATCACACAATCGTCCAAAAACCTAATCTTTTATTTAAGCCCCAACGATTTCTTCTGTTGGGCTTTATATTGTTCGAATTTCCGCTGTTCTTTTTGCTGCTCCGTTTCCATGAAGGTATGTGTTCTTAATTTGATCAAAAGTTGGGTCTTTTGATGTTTCAAGCTCTTAATTTGAAGTGTTACCCCTCGGGTTTGTGGTTGTTTAATTGGAAATTCAGCTAAGATAGATTAAATTTTTTGTTCTTTCATCGTTTAGAATTGAAAAGTTAGTCTTTTTCTGTTTTTAATTTATGAAAATCTGCCAACTTAGTCTTTTCTGTTGTCTTTAGCAATTGATGGGGACATGTTAGCGCTTCATAAGTATTTTGATGAAGTTTTGTAACTGTGTTATGCAAAGCAGAAACCTTCTCTAAAATGATAATAGTGAATCAAAATTAAGCAAGTTTGACTCCCCTGAATAATTCCGTTTAATTTTTTTGTGGAATTTTCTTAGGTTTAAGTCTACTGAATAATTTCTTGAAGTACCAAGACTAAGAATGTAGAAATTGTTAGTGGAAACAATGATAATGTCTCTATATTAAATTCTTAATCATATTTTGATCAAGTTTTCTTAGTAGATTAAGGCTTTGGTTAAGACTAGAAGGCTGCAAGTTTGGAGGAATACAGCAATGTTTGAACCTACCCATAATTTAGGTATACTTGTTTTGCTTGCTTGAAGGTCCATGAGACTAGATCGCAGTCCCACTCTCCCCTTGAGGAAGAAGGAAAAATAGGGACAAGGAAGCAGAAGGCAGAAGGAAAGGCACAAGATGGCGAGCCACCGGCATCCAAGAGCAAGAAGGCCAAGGCTACGGATAGCGAGAATGGCGATGCCAAAGCTAAATCTGCAGAAAGTATACTTGCAGAGTTTGATGAGTTCTGCAAGGCTACAAGGGAGCATCTTTCTGTTGACCAAATGCGCCGGATCCTTGAAGCCAATGACCAAGACTATTCTGGTCCTGATGATGCAGTTGTTCTTAGATGGTAATTTGGCTCACCTTGAATAACCATCGATTCTATATGATACAGTTTGCCAGTACAAACGTGCATGTTGAACAATGCTTCATAGTGTTTCTATGAATTACTAGCATTAACGGACCGTGCCCTCATGTTTAATTTGTTGCTGCAACCAGCCAAGACATGCTGTTTTTTGGTCCATTGGAGAAATGCCCTGTTTGTGGCTACCAATTGAATTGTACTGGAAGCAACTACGCGTGCAAGGGTTCTTACAGTGAATGGACTACTTGTACTCATACTACTAGAGAATCTCCGAGGAAAAAGCAGCCTATCAAAGTTCCCGACGAGATTAAGGACCCAATGGTCTTAGATGTGGGTCTGCCTCATTTATATTTGAATTCCTCTGCATTTGTTGTAGGATCGTGGAACTATTTTGTTTAACTAATCCTCTGTGGTCTGTAGTGGGTAAAGGACCGTGCTTCGAAACTGTATCCTGAACGACCTTTGACTCCATTAGACAAGCCTTTTGCTGGCATGATGATTTCCCTTTCAGGGCGTCTCTCGCGAACTCATGTGAAGCATTCTTCTCTTCCCTTCTGAAGTTACTGTTTCTGTATGGCCTGTGCTTTTTTAAAATTTTTTTTTTTTATTATTTGTTCCTTTTTTTGTATTTTTGTGTGCAGCAATATTGGCGAGAGCAAATTGAGAAGCATGGAGGCAAAGTCTCCAATACAGTTAAAGGTATAATTCTTTGCCTTTGGGGGGATGTTTGGTATTAGGCTCTTACGCCACCTATAATGACATGGTGTTGTATAGGTGTGACTTGTGTAGTAGTATCTCCGGCTGAACGGGAAAGGGGTGGCTCATCAAAAATAGTGGAAGCAATGTAAGCTCATCGCACTTTCTACCATGTTAGCATTGAAAATTTTGGCTGGGTGGACATGGAATTAGGTTTGATGCTGTTATGGTTGGAAATTGGAAATACGAAACTTTGAAATATTGTAGTATCTTGTATTCAGTCTTCTGTATGAAGAATGTGGAGGGCACCATACTTGCAGTAATGGCTCAAGAAGTACATTGTAACATCTTGGGGTGTTGTGATTGTGCAGGGAAAATGTCATTCCCGTGGTGCGGGAGGCCTGGTTGCTTGACAGCATTCAGAAACGAGCGGCTCAACCATTGGATGCTTATGATGTTGTTTCTGACCTTGCTCCTGAAGGCAAGGGGATCCCGTGGGATAAGCAAGATGCAGGCGAAGAAGCCCTCGAGTCCTTAACTGCAGAGGTAAATACTTCTCATTTTTTATATTGTCAGAAAAAAAAATAAAAATAAAGAATCTCTATTTTTCTATTTCTATCCATTGCAATCTTCTTGCTTTAATATAGCGGCGGCGTCATCGGTGCAGGTCAAACTTTTTGGTAAGAGAGGAGTTCATAAGGACTCAATGCTGAGGGAGCAAGGAGGATATATATTTGAGGAGGATGGTATTATATATAATTGTGCATTCTCCATCTGCGATCAAGAAAGAGGCCTAAATGAGTACGCAGCAACTTCTTATTTTGCAGAGATTTGGGGCACCGCAGGTTACTGTGGGCTTGGGCGTTGTGCATCTCTTATTTTATTTCGTCTCTTGTTGTGGACAGATATGCAATAACACAGCTGATCATGGTACCTGAGAACAGTCTGCATCTGTTCTACAAGAAGGGTCGGGTCGGGGATGATCCCAGAGCAGAAGAAAGGGTTGAGGAAATGCCTAGTGTGGATGATGCAGTGAAGGAGTTTGTTAGGCTTTTCGAGGAACTCACTGGAAATGAATTTGAGCCATGGGAGAGGGAAAAGAAGTTTGAGAAGAAGTTTCTGAAGTTCTACCCGATCGATATGGTTTGGCTTATAACTTGCCAGTAGAGATGATTATGTTTAGTAAATGTATTCTAATTAAGTGTAATAATATTAATCTATTTATGAAAATAGGATGATGGTGTTGATGTGCGGTCCGGTGGTTTGGGTGTTCGTCAACTTGGAGTTGCGGCTGTCCACTGCAAACTTGAGCCCATGGTTGCAAATTTCATGAAGGTGTTATGCAGCCAAGAGATATGCAGGTAAATTCGTCTCGACTCTTATAATTACTTATTTGTCTTCTCTATTGATGTTTTTGGTTATGGTTTAATTTGTTTTATTTTATTGCTTCATAATACAAATCACCTTGGTGTGCTATTCATCCTTGGATTGGCAGGGAAACTTGGGGAAGGGGAGACTGTTCAATTCTACAGAAGAGGGGACTAAAAAATACATTTTATTTTAATTGCATCTTAGAGAACTATATACAATCATATTGTGAACCCGGCACGTGTTTGCTGGATAATGCCTGAATCCTGTGCATGACTACTAAGAACGTTAAAAGAAAAAAAGTACTCGTTTTAATTACATCTTAGAAAAACACAATGTTTAGCAGGTGGTAGGTAGATATTTTGAGGTGTAGGGCGCCGAGGTTTATGGTGGGGGCTTCCCAGAGTCTTAGGACACTTTTTCTTAGATTTATCACATTCCTAGTGTTCCTTTTGTTTACTGTTATGCCTTCTTTGTGTACTTTCCTCCGGACATGCTTGTTTGTGGGGGTGTTGTCGGACTTGAGTTATGATATCCTATGTTAAGTTTACTTCCAGCGGAAAGCTTGGAGAAAACTTAACCTAGGTTTTAAATATAGACTGTAATTGTTGCTGATTATGATACGTCAGACGTGCTGATTTCTGATGCCATAAACTATTAACCTGCCTGCTTCTTTCAAATAAAAAATTGCTGATTGTATCACTATTAGAAGTTGGCACTATATCATCTGTGAAATATCACTCCAAAGAAAAAAGAGAGATTATCGAGAAATTTACAACGTCATCTGATAACGGTCCTCTTGTCTATCCTCGGTGCAAACCCGATTTATTATTTTCTGCTTGTAGTGCCTTGGATGATGTCGTTTTACTGTATGCAAGATATTTATTATTGCAATTGCTTCTCGTATGTGCTTCATTAGTGCTGTATATGCTTCATTAGTGCTGTAATGTTCATCGTCCCTTGTTATCAGGGAGTGGGCGAGTTTTGCAATTCTCCGTCCAATAACGTTTTTACAATGATGGACAGGTATGCTTTGATGGAGATGGGATTAGACAGCCCTGATCTTCCAATGGGAATGCTCTCATATCTCCATCTTCAGAGATGTTAGTAATGTTATTTCATAATACATATTTACTTCATCTTTCTATTTGTTGGGTCTCAATCCATGATGGTCAGTTGTGTTTGCAGGTGAGAAATTGCTTCTTCAGTTCAGGGAAGCACTAAAGACGGATGCCGATTCTGACGAGAAGGGCAAAATGATCCGGTTGGACTTCAGCAACAGGTGGTTCACTCTGATGCACTCCACTCGGCCATTTACCATCAGGGACTTCCAAGAACTTGCTGACCATGTATGCAATAATCTCTTCAACATCTCGTTTGTCTCTGAGTTCTCATTAATTAGGTCCCACTACTAGGCGGTGGGTGTCTTGATAATATGTTTCTCTCTTTCAAATGCAGGTAGCTGCATCCTTCGAAACAGTGAGGGATATTAACATGGCATCACGTCTCGTAGGGGATATGACTGATGCTACGCTTGATGACCCATTGTCTGACCGCTACAGAAAGTTGGGCTGCTCGGTGACTCCTTTGGACAAGGAATCCGAGGACTACAAGATGATACTGAATTATCTGGAAAAAACTTACGAGCCAGTCAAGCTTGGGGATGTGGTAAGGACTCTTCTGATTTGTGGTTCGGTCAGTCTTCAAATGTTGATTAGCATGTGGTTTCGTACTAACAACAAATATGCATGCAACACAGAGCTATGGGGTATCGGTTGAGAATGTATTTGCAGTCGAAACGAATGCAGGCCCCTCGTATGATGATATAAAGAATCTCCCTAATAAATACCTCCTTTGGTGTGGTAAGGCACTATGGTTGCTCTTTGTGAGGTTCCGTTCTCTTTTCAGTTTAGTGTTGGATTTGGATTCGAATAAGCTCAAGAATTTACTTGTGCCGTTAATGTGCAGGCACTCGAAGTTCAAACTTGCTTAGGCATTTATGCCAGGGCTTTCTGCCGGCAATATGTTGGATACCAGCACCCGGCTACATGGTAAGTTGAAACTTTTGATACTATCTTTTGTGAATTTAGTGGATTATAAAGAAGCTGACTGTGACGATTCTACAATGGTAGTTTGGAAAGGCAATTGTATGCTCGGATGCGGCCGCTGAGGCTGCAAGGTACGGGTTCACGGCAATCGATAGACCAGAAGGTTTCCTAGTCGTTGCTGTGGCTTCTCTTGGAGACGAGGTCACTGAAATGTCCAAGCCACCCGAGGTAATTTATACGAAACTATCAGACATGCTTACTGTTGGCTCTACGTACAGTGAGACTCAGATAATCTGTTTGTTGTGGAGAGCAGGACACAGAGCCACTAGAGGAGAAGAAGATAGCCGTTAAGGGGCTAGGGAGGAAGAAGACGGACGAGTCTGAACATATCTCATGGAAGGATGATGTGAAGGTGCCATGCGGGAAGCTCGTTCCGTCTGGTCATGATGATAGCCCGCTCGAATTCAACGAGTACGCTGTGTATGATCCGAATCAGGTAGAGTCCCGGGGATAAGAACCATCTCTGTTAAGAGTTGGTGAGTTTGGTTCCTGAGTTTGTTGATTTGTGTTGCAGGTGAGCATGAGGTTCATCGTCCGGGTGAAGTACGAGGGGAGAGACATGGAGATGTATCCTAGCAGAGTAGAGGAATGAGATGTGCTTTTAGTTCTTGGGTAAGGGGGGTTTGTTAGGAGGTGTATGATGACTTTGTTTGAGTTTCTCTTTGGACAGTCGATCATGGAAACGTATATGTATGTACGTAAGCGCTTGTTGTGCATATAACTGATAACAGTCTCTCTCTAATGTCTTCTTGCTAGTACCCTGAAACTGACTTGGGGGGTTAGATGTATGATGACTTGTTTGAGTTTCTTTTTGGACAATCATCATGGAAACATGTATATATGCATCATAAGCACCTGTTTGTACATGTAACTGATAACAGTATCTCTCTAATGTCTTCTTGCTAGTGCCCTTAAACTGACTCTTGTGTGGTAGTAGCTTCTATGAAGTTTTGTGTTGGTTGTTGGTTTGTTTTGATTTTGCCCAGAGAATGAGATAAATAAAGGAGTTTTCGAGCAAGTTTATATTTTTCTACTAATTTAAATTTAATTTTTAATTTTTCTTAATTTTTTTCACTCTGTGAACAATAAAGAAGATTTTATTTTTGTTTTCCTTTCTTTAGTTTTTGCTTCTTTTTTTTTCCCTTTCTTTCATTTTCCATTAAACTAAACATAGTCAAAATCTAGAATAGTTAGAAGGTGGGCTTTATTAATTACTAGAATTAGAGGGTGATTTTATTTAATCAAAACAACAGAGTCTAGGAAATCATCCATAGCTAAGCTCAAAAAAGAAAGCAAAAATGAAAAAAAGACTAAAAGAGGGGAATTTTTAGATGGGCACAGCTTTTTTCCCAGTGAGCCCACTTAAAACCTTCCTTTTATTTATCATTTTGCCATCAAAATTCTTGGTTAAAACTATCCCTACTTCACATTCTCCTTCATCCTCCGAGCCATCCGGGACTGTTAGTCCGGATGGATAGGCCTGATCCGGACTGGCTAATCCGGATCAAGGGGCCGGAGAATCCTCTAGTCCCTTAATCCGGACTAGCCAGTCCGGATCAGGCCGATCCATCCAGGCTAACAGTCTCGGATGGCTGGACCTGATCCTGACTGGCTAGGTCAGATCAAGAAGCCAGAAAATTTACTCTCATTGACACTCATTTTTAATACTCATTTTCAAATTCTTTCCTAAATCAAAATGCTAAGATTAACACAAAAAAATTAGGATTTTATTTTTACATTTTTATTAAAAAAACTACTAACTACTCTCCTCCTTTCAACCAGTCTTTGTGACAGAGCAGAGAGAGAGACCGGAGTGGAATCCGCGGAAGAGATAGAGGGAGGGGCTGAGGGGGCGAAAAGCGGAGCCGAGAATTAGGAGGGAAGGGACAAGGAGGGGGAGGGAGAGGGGGGAGAGGATTAGGGGGGAGAGGGAGGGGGGAGGTGGAGCTAGGAGCAGAGGTTGAAGAGGAGAGAAAAGTGGGAGGTTGGGGAAGGAAGCAGGTTAGGAGCGGGAGACTAGGGAGAGGGTGGGGTGGGAGGAGAGAGGGAGAAGAGATGGGAGGATAGTTTGGAAATATTGATATGCTCACTAAGAAAAACTCTTTAATGTATGCTCGCTAGGAAAAGTAGGCTCGCTAGAAAAAAAGCTGTGCCCATCTAGAAATTTCCCTAACAGGGTTTAGAGCAGCAAGAGAGAACCTTCTCCTCCTCCTTTTTTTTTTTCTCTTTTTTTTTTCCCCCTACCCGGACCCAATCTGATTTAAAAAAAAAAATTCGAAAAATAAAAGAAAGGAAGACGATAGAAAAAGGAAGAACAAAAACGCTTACTCATGGACTACGGGCCCACAGCGGGAAATTGTAAATGCGCACGACAATTGAATAGTGAGCACCATTTTCCCCTATGTTGTAAAGTTCTATGGTGCTCACTTAGTAAAATGGGGTGCGCATTTAGAAGTTCCCGCCCACAGCCCTGCCCCTGCCATCTCTTCGGAAGTCATCGTCCATCGCCCGAGAGCACACGAATCCACCCATTAGAGAACTCGCACCGATGCCGCCCGCCGCCGCCGCCGCCGCCCTCACCGTCTCCGGTCCGTTAGCGGTCACCGCGTGCGCCGCCATGGCGCTGTCCTACGTGGCGATCCTCTACGCCCCCACCCTCCTCCTCTGCCTCCCTCCGCCGACCTCTCTCGACAGCTACATGATCCGGAGGTTCGGCTGCGCCCTCGCGTCCTCCGCCGCCTCCGTCATCCTCACCGTCTCCCTCATCGGGGTAAGATCCAAAACCCTAAACCCTAAAAACTCCCTTTAACTTTATGCGTTGACCAGCCTCCCATCTTCTTCTATGATTTCTTCAGATCGGGAGATTTAGGGATTTGTCCTCACTCTTAGGCCTCTTCGGCATCAGATGGGACCACCACACAGTATCGCTTTTTTGATTTCTTGTCATTTTTAAGTAATTTAAGGAAAGTATGGAGATTGTTGAAATTGTGTATGGGGATTTGGACAGTGGAGAGCTGTGGCGTTTCCTCTGCTACTGACATCGCTAGTGTACTGCGGATCGCTGGTGTCGAAATTGTTATTCTTGCTGACAAGCTGCGGAAGAAGTTCGTGGAATTTTGGAGAGTGGGCGTATGGACTGATGCACAATGTGATGGCTTGGCGTAATTATGTCGTGGTAAATAATCGAACTCCAGCATTGTGTATGTTCATTTTGTGCATTATGTTTATTCTTGATTTGTAGTGAATCGGTGCATAAGGTATGCATTTGGTATAATAGATCTGATAATGTTTGCCGAGTTAGATGGTGAAGCTTTTATATGAACTGATAGAACCAAGCATTATCTTAGGTGTTCACAGGAGAAGAGGGCAAAAGCAAACTCTTTTGCTCTCTATGGTTTGTTTTAGGTTTAATACAATTGATAATGCACTCATCAAATATTTTGCATTTTAGGCCCTGTTTGGCTCTTAGAAATGGGAGAAGTAGAGAAGAAAAATAGAAGTAGTTTCCAAAATAGAAGCTTAGGAAGAGAGTTGTTCAATAGAGTTCAAGTATTTATAAGCTTATTTTTTAAAGTAAAAAGTGAAATATGAAAAATATTATTTTATTATCAAATTAAATAAAAATAATACTAATATATTTGTTAATTGAGTAGAATTGAAAAGTAATAATGAGAAACTAATAAAAAAATAATATATTACCTTGTTTCTTGAGTTTCAAGGGCACTTCCAATAAAAAATGAAGGGAAGAGAAAAGGGAAAGTTGGGATGCCACATAGGATCCACATCATCCTAGTGGAAATAATTTTCAATTATCTTCTTGGCCAAACAAACAAGTAAAGTAGTGGAAGTAGCCTTACTTCCGCTACTTCCATTCTTCTTCCATGCAAACAAACACACCCTTAGTGATAGATCATTGTAACCTTTACTGGTTATTACTAAATGCACAGTGCAAAAAATGGGTGAATAGGCCCGATATGCACACTGAGTTTATTTGTGTTTGTGAGTTCTTTTGAAATATTTGTGAACATCATTTCATTTTAGGCAACGTTTGCTTCTGTGTGTTTAGGTAGTGCTCATCATGATTGTGGCATGATTGTGCTGATTAAGTAATTAAAAATTTTGCAATCATCGTTTCTCATCGTGATGATCGCAAAAGAAGAAATTTTAATTTATTCTGGAAAGCTTCACATGATTTTCTTGTTTGCATTAGAATAATGTATAATCTACATGCTGTACTTGCTCTATATACTATATCTTCCCTACTAGTCCTTTTAATTGCAAAAAGTTATATATATTGTTTTTTTTCAAATAACGTTCAAAGAGCTCCTAATTCTATTAATTGCTACAACATTTTGTATTTTGCAATTTTTGTTTCTGTGAGTTCGGATGATGCTGATCAAGCAATCGAAACTTTTGAAATCATTGTTTATCATGATGATGATGGCAAATGAAGAATTTTTATCAGTCTTGAAAGATTCACATGATTGCTTGTGTGCATCGTATATTATATAATATATGTGTCATACTTGCTCTATATACTATATCTTCCCTACCTGTCCTCTTAATTGCAAAAAGTTATACATATTGTTTTTCTTCAATTAACTTTCGATGAGCTCTGAAATCTATTAATTGCTACAACTCTATACTGAACAGGCACCATTCACAGAAGAGCTGGTTTTTAGGGCATGTATGATTCCTTTGCTTCTATGCGGTGGCTTTAAAACTCACAACATCATATTTCTTAGCCCAGTGTTCTTCAGCTTAGGTAATTAGGTATACCTTTTATCAATCAGCTAACCATTATTGAAGGTTTAATTTCTTTTACTTTATTTCATATATTGTATGCTATCCAAAATTGAGTCCTTCGTGAAGCAAGAAATAGGATCTTTGTGAAAAAATAGCTGCAATCATTGTAGGATAATTGGTTTTCTGGTAGGAGTTGCATGCTTTAAGAGTTGAATGCAATTCTCTGGAGCAAATCCTGTTGTTTTTATCTTCTTACTCTTTCTTGAATTTTGAAGGCTTGCTTCTTGGTCTCAATAAACTGCTCGATCAGCAAAACAAGTTAAACTTACATTCGTAGAACTTTGATAATCCTCTCTTTTGTCCATAGCTTCATTAGCCAGGAATTTTCTACAACTTAGAGGGTTGACGTGAGAAGTTGATAGCCACTGGAATCCATGGACATTCTTTATGTTCAACATATGAATTTATGTTTCCCTAAGAACCTGATTATTTATATGAATGCATGCACGTACACATGCTACTGGCTTCTTGTTCACACACATACATGTAAGTTTAAGTTTCCGACTTCCTGTACTAATTGCATGTTTATTCGCTTTTCCTGTTCCTGTATGTAGTCAATAACCAGCATTATTCATAAATAAACTAAATCTGGAGATGTATTCCTGCAATTTAAGGGCAGAATTGGACCCTACGCAAACCTACGGGCCATCCTCGAAAAAAATAGACCTTATGCACTATGATGTCTAATTCTATAACTTAGTTTCATCCAAATGCTCTTATGTTCTTGCGATTGGCATCCATTCTTAATGTCTCCTCTTCCCCTAAATATTGTTATAAAATAAATTTCCTAGCTGCATTAGAGCCGGCTCTGGCCTCATGTTTAAGATCCCAAAATACTGTCAACATTTTCTTCCTAATTTTTATTAGGGCTGCTTATTAACTTTTCCTTAGTGAACTTTTGTTGCTCTCTGTTGACTGTCACAAACTCTTTCAGTATCCTTGTCTCTTCTAAGTTTATGGGTCGTTCTTGTTTCCTAGTATTACTCAACTTATGGAAATTCACTTCAATATATGAACAAGATGATATAGAAGTTAAATTATTTCACCAAATGGACACATTTTAGTCTCTATCTAATGTAATGATTTTTTTTTTCCTTTTAGTATAAATTTGGGGGGGGGGGGGGGGGTTTATAAATCCCTTGTATTTTCTTGGTCAGATATTAACGAAACAAGTTACATATATAGGATACATATAATATGTTCCTCGCTAGTGAGAGGACTAAAGAAGAATCATAAAACAAGAAAAATACAAAAAACACACACAAGCTACAAAATAGCAATACACAGTATGAAGTTTGAGTTGTATTTATTGACTCAACAAACCCAGAAGATAATCAATTAGAATCTCTTCAATCCCTGCGAGTCATCCTTGTCTGTAGCAGAGCTGCAAAATCAATTCACATGTTTTGAAATTTGAAATTCACATTTCAAATGCAAAAGGATACCCTTGCCTTGACCTTATGCTTCTCCATTCGGCGACCGACAACAGTCTGGCTCCGAATGATGATGTTGTCTAAACACCTCAACCTTGCCTAAGAAGTTGCCACTGTGCTCTGCGGAAGTCGGCCTCCTGATGGATGCCGTTTGATCTCTCGATCAAGCTGCAGATTCAATGTAGTATATCTCGATATCGGCACATGCCCCGCTTCTAATTTGACTCTACTATTCCTTATTCACTCCTGTTACTCTGTCAATTCCCGACAAAGAGAATTTGCCATTGTAGATTCTAATATCATCAAGAATTTCTATTCCCTTGCTCGCCATGACTCATTTTGCATGGTGATGCGATGTTGCCTTTGCAGCTTCTATGCCACCCTTAGGTTCATGCTCCATCTGCTGTGCTCCATGGACTGTTCCGTGCTTATACTTGGCGGTTCTGAGCCTTGTTATTCACTTGCTTACTTGAGTATATTGCAACACCACCTTTGTAATTTCCTGTTGATTGCTAGAAAGTTGCCTTCTAGGGAGATTTTAGAGTGTTGCCGCAAACACTCGCAATACTTTGGCTAAAAGTGAACGCTCCCTTGACATTGCCAGTTGTGTAGAGCTCTACCATCTTCTAATAGTTATTTTATGAGTTATCGCATTCCAACCTCGTCGATGGTCATGTCGATGCGCTCTGGAATTTTAGGGAGCCAGAGTGGGCATATAGGGGAGAACTAGAGTTTTACGTAAGTCGGTAGTTTCACCCTTTGAGCTAAATCAACTGAAAAAGAGGCTGGGGGAGGAAGGGGGGGAGGAAGGGGGGGAGGGGAGAGGAGAGGGGGACTCAAAGTAATGCTCCACAATTTTCACATATTTTGAATTTATGAAAGGGTTATATTGTAATATTGAGGAAGAGAGTTTGTTCTACCACCTAATAAGGGATCTGGATTCTCGACTAATCTGATTTCCTTGCTTCGGAGGCAAACCACTCAAATTTGACATCCTCGGACCTTTGCTTATCGCCCTTGGATCCGACACCCTTGTGCTTCTTGTCTCTAGTTACTAGTTCCGACAGCCACATTAAGAATATGGCATCCTCGCGACCTATTCTTAGCTCCTACTCTCGGTTTAATGTCCTCCTGTTAATCTGGACCTTTCGCTGTCGGATCCAGCAACCTCTCCATGGATCTGGCCTCCTCACAATCAGCTCTGAGCCCCTCTCTACAACTCTCTATAACGTAAATTCTCTTACTTTGCTTAAAATTTTTGTTTAGGGGGGTGGGGGGGGGGGGGGGGGGGGTGGGTGGGGGAGGAGAGAAATTAGGCCTGTCGGCAATCCCCTTCCCTATCTTGTGGAATGTCATAACAATTCCTAACCAAGACAAGTCATATTAGCATATAATCTGCGTGGATGTGTTGAAAATTAGTTTTATCAATCCTTTGGCTTTTATTTGTTCTCAGACTTTATGGCTTTAAAATTTAAACATGATATCGCTTTTTATGTATTATCAAGATTCGATATTATAAGAACTGTTGCCATTCCTTTATGCTTCTCATTTCATTGCCTTGGAACAAAGTTAGAGTCGTGGATTTATGGGATCTTTGAAACCTTTATAGCTAACGTGGTGACTCTCCTTTTGCAGCACACTTAAACCATTTTCTGGAGCTTTATTATCAACAGAAGTATGCTTTTCTGAAAGCTATCCTGATTGTAGGTACTTTTTCTTCCCTCAGTTTGATTCTAGGTGCTTGCTTTACCATGATAGTAACTTATGCCAAACATGCCTTGCAATTTTACTTTTTTATGTGGAATTTATATGCAAGAAGTGTGTTTATACTTTTTGATATAATACATGAGTTTGATTATCTTATGCCCGACCTCTTTTCTGGAGGATATATGTTTGGAGTACTTTCCTGTAAGGCTGAAACTTAAACTTCTGTTTCAGAATTATTTTTTTTATCGTTCTCAGATAATTCTTTTTTCTACAGTTCATGGGCACAAGAATAACCTAATTTTCTTCAGTACAATACTCAGTGAAGATTATAATTTTTCTTAGTCACATATCAGTAAAAGCTACTGCTCTGGTGTTGTGTGCATATACTGAAGTCACAAACATGACTAATCTTCTTCCCATTCCATGTACATCAGATGTGCAATAGATAATGTCCATTACCTTCGTTATATCACATGACTGTTGGTTCTTTTTTTTGTCTACTACATATTTGTTTGGTGTTCGCGCTCTTGTGGAAGAATTTAGATCCTAAAGTTAGGATAAGGCTTGACGATTATGTTTTATGGTGTTTCTCATTGATCTGACATATTATGCAAATAAAATAAAGACTTGGGTCTTGTTTCGTCATACGGATCTCATCTGATGTCTGGAAGCAAATAGTCTTGTATAATTTTAGACAACAATTGGTGGCTGGCCTCAGTTTGATGTTGTCGTCTTGTGTATTATACAACCATATCCTTGGTCGAGTCATATCAAGTATGGTCCTGTGGTTTGATACATTAACCTTCTATTATTATGCCTGTAGAGGTTCAGATTTGTCATTTTATTTATACCACTGGCTAAAATTTCGGCCTTCAATAGACAGCTAATATTAGTTGTACCGCAGTCTAAAGTATAATATACTAATTTTTTCTCTCTCTCTATATTCTAGAGGAGCTGATTTGTATTGCCATTTGTTTCGTCAGTGGTCTTGTCCTACTATTGCATATTACGTTATGAATATATACCCAATGTTGAGAGCCAATGCTTAGTGCTGTCATGCTTTTGGAAGCCCACGATTAGAGATCAGTTTGAATGGAGTACCATAAATAAGGGCATGATTAAACCCTTATACTGTTGTTAAAGCCATATAGAAACTATTTGCTGATAATTAACATGATATGAATTGCTGTTCTCCCTAGGTTAGTGCTAGAAATGGCTGGCATCTTTCACATGGTTTAAGCATTAATGGTATTAATGAAATTGTTTATGAATTTAGAGTCTTAGGCACCGATATGACTTGCCGTGGCAAACTCATCTAAAGTCAATAAGTCTAATAATGTTTTGTTGTATAACGTGTTTACTAGGTCTCCAGCTTGGTTATACTGTGATATTCGGGTGGTATGCAGCTTTCCTCTTCATTCGAACAGGTTCTTTTTCTCAAGTTTCTTCGATGTGTTTCTTTATTTTCTACATGTATGCATGTGTGTATGTACATGGCTTTGTATATTTTTCAGTTTCCGGCTTGCCTATAACTGTGGAGGACTCACCTAGTGGCCAGTTGTCGTCAGAAGTTTATTTATAGGCATTTGACCTGAAAACAGACTTCCCATATAAAAATTTGGCAATCTGCAGGTTCTTTGCTTATACATACTGGAGTGTGATTGCAGTTCTTCTAGCAAAAAAGAATTAGCACATTCTCATGTCTAGAGGAATTTTGGAAAGTAGCTCATTGATTGCATGAGTTTAAGCTGCACAATCAATAATTCCTATCCTTTTCACCGTGCGATTTTTTGGCAAAACACTTGCCTACATTACCTTGATTATGAATTTTGTGTCAATAAATCGAGATGAAAATCTTAGATGGCGGGTGGGTGTTGGGGAGGGTGCATAGGATTGCAAGCAAGTTCTTGTTAATAATTACGTAATTTAAAGTGGACCAATGAAGTGATCATATTAAACGATAGTTTTAAATAATATTAAACAAGCTCAACAAATAAGTATACCCGATTCTTAGAGGGATGATACTCGAATGCAATAATTTTGTTATGATGAGAACAATCAATAGCAAGATATATAGATAAACCCTATTAAGCGTAAGTAAATAAGCAGGAAATTGAGATATAAATTTCTAGAGATGGAAACATTGATATATAATGGTTAACCTAGCGCGGCTGTGTTTGGTTGGGTGTAATTGCATTTGGGATTAACGAGAGGGAATTTTGAAATTGGTGTGATTCCTAATTTCCATGCAAATTTATGATAGTAATTGATTAATTTTGAAATTTTACATGGGAATTAGGAGTTCACACCTAAGTTTAAAATTTTCCTCCATGAAAATGTAAATATCTAATGTAATTATACTCAACCAAATACGGCCTTGATGAACTAATCCACTACTCTCAGACCTTCTTGGGATGTTCAATCTCCTGGACTGGCTTACTTTCTAGGTCTTAGCTAAACCTATACAGTCACCAATCATCTTGCCACCAGGAGATAATTTTCTCTTTCTGCTGAAGAGTCACCAGTCCACTTTCTACCATTGAATTTGTCATAACCATCAATATTGCTTGCATATATCATTTCTCAAATAGTGAGATAATAAATTATGCTCCAAGAATAAAGATACTGAATACAACTAATTTTGGTGCCATAAATCTTGAGAATAAAGGTGAAGAAATTGTTGTTTTTTACTGTAGATAGGTTAGAGAAAGATTCAAGAGTAAAGGATGAGAACAAGTAAAATTGAGCACTTTTTAATAATGAAGTTGTGGACTTAGAAGAATTTTTTCAAGATGGACCGAATAATATGAAAAGATAAAATCTTGTGGACCTAAGTCTCTGTGAATGATTTAATAGAATGAATATTTTAGTCCTATAGATTAAAGTAATGGGAAAATATAAGGTTGGAAGATATCTTCAGGGAATTAAAATATATCCCGAATAATTTCCAACTTGAAAGAATTCTAAAGAATGACCTTGAGGACTAAATATATAGAGATGCAACAAAGAAAAAATCACAATTGAATGTTTTCAATTAGAATAGCAAGTAAAGCTCTAGAGTTTCTTTCAAGGGGTTCAAGAGGATCTAATGATTTGCAAGTTAGAGCTATCTTGAATTTCACTTCTCTTAGGGTAAATTCTATCAATTCTTTTGGAAGTATTAGTGCTAAAATGTTGTAGAAGTTGTATAAGATAGAAGACTTCGATAGTGGGTATATATATGAAGGTGGAAGTGAAAGAGAAAATAATAGATTAAATAAATCTAATGGTAAAAATTAGGTTAGACTAGTCATCTGATCGACTGTGTGCAAGGCCCGGTCGAACCTTACAAAGAAAGGTCAAGAGCAGTTTGGCCCTTAGAAAATTCAGAGGATTGATGATATCAGCCAGTCAGACGAAGCAAAAAATAGAGGTAGTGAATTTCACTGTGGAATTTTCAGACAAAGGAAGGAGGCTGCATGCTTGGGCTCACTTGCATAGGTTTCAACTGTCAGAAGGCTAGTCTTTGGGTGTTAGTGGTTGAGTGTTTCAAGTCAAGTATTTGAGCTCTTTTGTTCGTGGCCAGTTGAATCCAACGGCCAGCAAACATAGAAGAGCTTGCTCTTTCAAATGGCTTTTTACTCTCTGGAAAAATGACAAAGCATCATAGGAACTCGTGGGACCAACTAGGCCACATGACTAGCTGGCTAATAAGACTACAATTCAAGCTAATATTTAGTTCTAATTATCAACTACAACCAGTAAGCTCATAAGGAAGTGGGTTAGTATCAAGCAATTAAAATGGTGAATGTGTATAAGCTATATAGAGAATGGAATTTTATTGTTCATACTAGATTAGGCAGAATAAATCAAAGAGGACAAAGTAAATCTAGATAAGACTAGGATGAATTGTCAGTAAATCAAGATAATCATAATGTACGTATATGAGCACATACAGGATCAAAGAGTGAGTATAGCTCACATGTTTAGAAAGGGCAACCTAGTGCGCTAGGCTCCTGCATTGAAGGGTTAGGAGAGGGTCTGATGCATGCAGCTTTGCCTCTTTTTTGCAGAGAGGCTATATATAAGGTTCAGACCCAGGGCCTCCAGGTCACAATGGAACAACATGGTGTTATGGGTTCGAACCATGGAAATAGGGTAAGGGTGCATGCATCAGATTCTCCACAGACCTCGTGCATTGAGTTCTTCTTTTTTCACTTGTTCTACGCATGTTAGAATAGTGATGTAATAAAATTTCGAGTGCTAAAATCAAAAGTTTTTTTCAGCACTTTACCTTACAATTAGAGCCCTAATGAATGTAAAAGTTGTAAGCTTTGTGATTTCTTATATTCAAGCATTCAATAAGATTTCCTCATTGAAGGTTTAAGCTTCTCATAAACTAAGCTCTAACTTGTTATGTCCGATTGATTTGCTCTACAGCTTCACATATCTCATACAAGATTTGACAATATTCTAAAAAACAGACTATGCGGCTACTTCTTATTTGGCCCAAGACCATGTTGAATTGGGCCTATGCACCCTCGTTACAAGATTTGACAAGATTTTTTTTTTACTGTATTATTGGGCCTATGTGGGTTATGTGCTTGCATATGCCCGTTAATGCATTTTTTGTTTTTCTTTTATCGTTTCTCTTGAGCACGTAAACAAATTCTAATTCATTCTAAATCCGCGATATTTGTAGGATTGTGAACAATCAAAAGCATCATTGAGAGCAATTTTATTTGTATCTTTATTTTTTTAGTGCAAGCAATTGTAACCTGTAAGAGGGATTAAATCTTCGTGTTTCAATAACTAAACATGGTTCTGAAAACTCAAAATCCCACCTTTAAAACTAGATATGTGAGATACCTGTACACCTATGAAGCATGGAAAACACCAAATTTGGCTTCATTTTCATGTTTGATACGATTTGTGCATAACTCGTGCTTGCTATGTATTAGATATGAACTTGGCCTGTCTAACTCGTGGTCAATGCAAAACGTCCATGCTCAACCTGCGGTAATTGCAAATAGCATGATGATACCATATTTCATATTATTTCATATGAAAGGTTTTAAATATAGTTACTTTGTTTAGCATTTAGATATAGTTAAGAAGTTCATGATCTTGTTTTTAGGTACTTTTGAGCTAAATAGAAAATCTTAATAATGGATGTGAACAAGCGTAAGTGCTGTTGGTTTTGCTTTTTAGTGAGACATTTGTTTGTGGCCTAGATTCATCCATTATCCATTGCTTATGGTGATTAGATTCTCATTTATTGGTATAATCCTAGTCTTCACAGTTACTCTTATACCAATATATCATACTATGCTCTTCTTGAATGGTTATAGGAAGCATAAGAGTAGAAGAAACTTAAAAGACTAACTAAAGAATTTTTGTTCTTTGAATTAGAGGTATTTTACTATTCATAGTATTCTTGATTTTACTTGATTAACTAACCTGATAATGCAACTAAGTTATTAAACATGGTTGCATTTATTATAAATTTTATAATATCTTATGCTAATAATTTATTAGATGATATTTTACATTTTATCTATAATTTCTCTCTCTCCTATATATATATATATATATATATATATATATATATATATATATAGAGTATTGCTTGCCGTGGCCCCATGTGTGTGCGCGTGTTATTTCAACATTATTGATGGCCTTTTTTTAGCTATTTAAGGTGAGAGCCCTTTAGGTGTGTTGAATGTTTGGACGCTGTATTATAAAAGAAAAGAATTTTTGTGGACTCCATCGCAAGATAACTTCCATGTGCTTTGGCATAGCACGTGAGACAATTCACATTTCCCACACTCTTACAATTTTTTGTGCAAGCCCTAGAGAAATTGGAATTTGCATTAAATGCTTTCAGAAAATTAAAACTTACTATTTTTTATTGCACATGCAATTCAATGTGCCAGGTACTAGTCTGAGATAACGTGGAAGTTATATGATTTCTGTAGTCTTGACGCTCTTGCTAGTAGTATTATACTTGAGGTTTTCAATGTTTTTTTTATTTTTTTTTTTTTGTATTTTTTTATTTTGATGATTTTATAGTGTTCAGTTTCTGTATTTTTTTTTTTTTAATTTATATTTGTACATATTAAAAATCTGCTTCCATGTAATTCCATATAAATCATTTAATCACTGCATAACCTAGTAATGCATTATGTGCTCTCGAACCACCATGTATTGAAACCACAATTTAGATTGTTGAGATTTGGCATGCTGGTCCAGTCCAACCAACCTCCTTGTTGCCTGAAGCTGTGCAACTTTTGTAGCACAAGCTGCACAACACTAATGCCATGAAGGATTAGTGCCTTAATAATTTGTTTATTATCAAAATTTAAAGTATTACTTGATTTGTACCGCTAAGGTGAACAAATTTGACATCAAGTCAGCAGCAATGATAAATATATTTAATCTTCCTGATGAGACTGTAATTTAGACTCTTATGCTCCATAGCCGATCGTTCTTCTGAGGGGACATAATTTAGGAGATAATGATAATGATTTAGTGACTTAGGTATTGTAATATACTGGTAAAGGTCTTTGCTTGCATATTTGTTTTGGCAAAGTCCAATATTAGTTATATTTTACTGCAGAAAAATGTGTTTATACCTCTACTTTTTTCCTGATTTATTTTTGTATACTTATTTATTCTTCGGCATTTGCCCCTCCTTTTTATTTATTAACTTATTTTATCCTTGCATCAGTCAAGGGAAATTTTTAAAACGTTTTATGTCTTATTTGGACTAATTTATCCTTTTGTGTTAAAAAAAAGAAAGAAAATTCCTAAATTCCTAACAAATTTGATTCCCAACAAATCAAATCTCTAATCAATAAGATCTTTCCCAATTCTATAACGCATGATTTCTTTCTCTCTATTTTTCTCTCCATTTAACAACTGATTCCAACCCTTTCTTCTCTTTTCCTCATCCTGCCAAAGGTTCCATTTACCAAACTGCATCGTTAGGATCTATCTCCACTGTCTCTATTGTGTGAGCATATCAACATAATGAGGAGAATTCCTTAGCTCTCCCTCTCCTCATCCTCAATTCAACCTCTCTTCTCAGTCCATTCTTCATAATCTAGCCAATAACTGTGCTCAAGTCTTGTGCGTAGATTTCTTTGATCACATGACTTTTTCGAGGCTGATTAAATGGTTTTAGAGTTATGCAAATGATTACCTGCCTTTTTCGTAAGAGGTGAAAAGAACAAAATCAAGTAGAAAAGAGATCATCACAGAGTTATGACTTATTTCAACAAGTTACTTGCTGGTATTAGTTTGCTGGAACTTTAAGAGTTCCATGTAGATGAAAAGGACAGATTTGTAGCCCGTTGTTTTTTTTTTTTTTTTTTTTTTGGGGGGGGGGGGGGGGTTTGGAGGGTGTTGATGTAGACTTCGTAGAAGATCTCCTTTTAGAGATATTTCCATAAAAACATAAAAGGATAAGTTAGTCAGAAAATAATTTTAAAAAACTATGTTAACTTGTATAAGGGTGTAATAGGATAGAAAATAAAAGGAAGGGCAAATGGTGAAGAAAAATTAATGTGAGGGTAAAAAAAATTTAAAAAAAATAGTAGGGCTATTAATATGTTTTTTGTTTACTGACATTAGAATCTAAATTTTCTACTTAATTAAAGAAAGGGCAAAATAGAAATTAAGGCTACTGGATTTCGTTGTGAGTGTCCTTTTATTGGAGCATATCATTGTGTCCGTGCTTGTTGTTTAGATGTAATTCAATTTTGTAAAAATCTTCTATAGCATTTGGAACTCTTTTTTGTCATCATGATGGTAATTTATATGGGAGGTGTTTTAGTTATGCTAATGTTTCTATATTTCTTTGCTCATGACATTGCAAATCATATGGCAAATTTAATCATATTTCTCCATCAAAACGCCTTTCGTGAGGCTTTCTGAAGATAATTCTGTGGTTCTAAATGCTTAAATTAATAAATTACAGGACCAGTGGTGTTTGTTAGCATGTACTTCATGGATCGTGGCAAGTTTTTCTTTGGTTTGTTTTTTAGGCCAGGAAGTTTTTGCTAAATCAGTTAGTTTGACATGAAGTTGAAAACATTCTTAAAAATCTGTCCAATCTTACCACTGGATTTGCTCCATTTAGAGTTGCACTCCATGATTAACTCATGTTCATGAGAAATGGCTCAGACAAAGATGACTATGAAGCAAACTATGCCATTAACTACCAAAATTTCTAGCTCCAATAACTTGTTGGAAGCCTTTAGACACATGATTGTATATGGTTATAATTTATATTTATTAAATGTCTCCTTTTACTTCCATTGCCCAAATTATGTTATTTATTTCCTCAATATGCTTATACTTTTAATCTACTATGTACAGGGAACCTAATATCTCCCATTGTTGCACATATATTCTGCAATATAATGGGATTGCCTGTTTTCGCTTCTTCAGGTACAAAAGGTTTGTGAATCCAACTTTCAACACTACTAAGAAATATTGATTAGTGCATGCCTATTATTTGATGATAAATGTATATTAGCTTCTTCCTACAAATTTAGATGCTAGTGCTAAGCAAATGTATGATAACTCTAATATACTGAAATCAGTGTAATTGCGTACATTTTACAAGTTTGTTTGAGTTGTTTATGAGGTCGTCACATATCCCTTGTAGTCTATGCTCTGAATCACCCATGCGGCCTTGCATGACCCACCTTATTATGTACTTCTCATAACCCTTGCACGACCCACCTTATGCATAACCCTTGCACGAGCGTTATGAATTGTATTATTTTGTCAAGGTAAGAGAAACTGATACAATATCTCTATTGCTATAAACCAAACTACCTGAGCTCTTACAATTAAAGGTTGCATATTGCCACATGTTCCACTCACAGTCTCATATATCCTTAAAAAATATTATGAAGTTCTATCATACTAAATTACAGTCGAAATTAAGCGTGTTTTTCTTTCGTGGGAACTGATGTGATTCTTTGGTTAGAATGAGCCTTAACTAGTCCCTTAAGAGATTGTGATGAGATTAATCCGTGTTTATGATCATTTGCAAGTTTATTGTATTGCGCATTGCATGTGTCAAGATACTAGGAAATTCTGTTATATAATGTAGTATGTAATTCTAAAAGCTTCTTGACTTGTATTGTTTCGGTTTTGTGAGAATTTGGCACAGATTTGGGGATCCAATTCTTAGGATAATGTTGTACTTTAGAAATATCTTTATCTTGAGGAAATACTGACCCAACGTTGAATTTCCTAGTCATACAATATGAAGTTCCACAAGAAATTATATCGACCTAAATCTCATTTATAAACAGGTAATTTCACTAGCACCATGAACAGATATAAACTAAAGAATAATTTTGATTCAAAGTCTGTGTGTGGTGATTGCATGCTTCATCATCAGCTGAATTAAAGTCTACTATAACTTTCAGGATGTCTAGTCACCATTGCCTTTGCTGCTGGCACGGTGTGTTTCGTTTGGTTTCTTTTCCCGGCATCAAGTCCAGACCTATACAATGACCGTCTAGATGACTGCTTTTGCTGGCAGGGTTATTGTAGTTGGAGCTGAACCGGGAAATTTGATTTCATGACGAAAGGCTGGAGCATCTCAGGTGGTAGAAACACTATTTTGGAGCTATCAATGTAGGAAGGGAGTTTTCTTCTTGCCCAATTCCTTCTCTTTTGAAGTCGTGCGACATCAAGGTTCCTTGTGGTCTTCGTTAGACTTACAAACATCAAGTAGCAAGGCAGTGGCTTGTTGTAGAGATTATGTTGATTAGGATGTATTTCCTTTAGTTGTGGAAGACTTACAAACAATTCTTCGCATTTTATGGATATTTAGTGAAAAACACTAATGAATGCAGCTTTTTTCCTGATTGAAGCTTGAAACTACTTGCTGGTGATTGCTTTTGTACGCAATCGTTGAATTGAGGCCCAGCTGTTGATCAGACAGCTCTCCTGTGATTTTTGTGCGGCAATTTCATTAGATTGTATCTAGACATTTCTTTCAAGTGAAGTTCTTTAGCATTTATCGTACCCGTGGAATTATAAGTGCTGAAAATGTAGAAGTTGGGCAATTTCATTAGATTCCCCGCCCTCCGTTTCCTCTTCTCGCAGTCGGAGCCAACGGTCCGCTTCTCTCTTATCCCTTCTTTAATTTCAACCAAATATAATCGTCATTATTATCGTTAAATCAAACAGGATCCTGCCGTCCGAGAGAGCTCGACACCTCCTCCTCCTCCGTCATGAATGGTTGGACACAGTTCCTCACCATCAGTGATCCCGCAAAACCCTAACTCTAATTTTTATCTTTTCATTTCTTTTTCTTCGCAATTTTTTCTATTAACTCAACATTATTTCAGCTGAGGCGAAGATGCAAATTCTGGCTGCCTGATTCCAACTGCTAGCGAGGGCAATGACTGGGACCTGCAGCCTGGCAGCCTCTACTTCACTCGCCACATGTCTTCTCTCGTCGGAGTCGCAACATGTCTTCTCTCGGCGGAGAAAAGTGAGCCCCTTTTTCGGTATTTCTTGTAATTATCATTTCATTTGGTTGATAATGGAGATGTGGTTGTAGATTGCATATGGTTTTGTTGGTGTAGCTATAGTGTTGGTAGTGGATTCAATGTTCGGATGCGGAGGCCGGCAGGCTCGAAGGCATGGTATTTGATGGTGAATGTGCAGATTTACGTAGGGGGACTGTGGCACACTTGGTTTGATAGAGATTTGAGTGGTAGCTGGGAGAGTGATGCTGAAAGCTGGAGATGGGTCTTATGTGCATAAGCTTGTGAAAGTGAAGAGACCAATGCTGCAGGTTCCGACGTTATCTATACATCTTGACTGGTGTGGTTACTTCTGCTCTTTCTCATTTCAAGTTATGATTCTTGTGTTGAACTGATAATCCGATTTCAGGTTGTGATTCTTGTGTTGAACTTGATAATCCGAGGTCCTATAAATTGTTGATACTAGGGAAGTAGAATCTTATTTCACATATAATTCTACTTTTTTTGTTTGGGATATCTATTTAGTGATTAAGAATCAGGAGACCCAACTGATTCCCATAGGAATAAGACCTGACATCTCCTAGCAAAGTGAATTACGAAGGAAAATTTACTCATCTGATTCCCATAGGAATAAGACCTGACATCTCCTAGCAAAGTGAATTACGAAGGAAAATTTACTCATCTGATTCCCATAGGAATAAGACCTGACATCTCCTAGCTAAGTGAATTACAGGGAAACTGCATGCTTTCCTGTATGATTCATGTTTGCACGGTTTTTCTGTTACTTTTTACTGGTTCTCTACACACCCATAGGGTGAATTGACTTGACGAGAGAGGATTAGAGACTTAGTGTGGACACAGATAAGGGAAGCTGTGGTGATTAACTGGATAGAGGGTTGAGCAATGGGCAATAGAGGTGAGGGTAGAAAGGAGGATGGGAAAAAGGAAGAAGCATTTCCAATGAATTTTGAGGGAGATATGGCAAGGGAGCACTTTGTCTATGACAAGAGGTGACTCACATTCCTACGCATGCTACTCTTGCAATCTTTGGATCTTCCATTTGGCAACCTCTGTACATCCTCAGGTTTTGATGATAAAATTTGGCAGCTCTTTGGTTTTCTTAGTCTTAAAAAAAAAACTCACTCTTTGGTTTTTACTGTCACAGGCAATATGAGGCCGAGAGTGATAACTAGTGCACTTAACCTTCTAATTAAATTTGATATCAAATTGTGAACCAAATAAACTACAAGTTGGATTATTGAAAACAAACTACAAACTGAAGTACAGGTGCATTATTTTGGAACAGATAAGAGACATTCAACCTTCTAATTGACTTAAATTGAGTTAAAATTATTTGAAGAGGGTTTGCATTGCAAATTTATTATCTTTTTAACAGCACTCAGAGGCTTCTTAGATTAGTCTACTGCTTCAACATTGGGTTTCAAGGATTGTATAGCAATTTGTTCTTTCTACGAGCATTCGAATACTTTCAGAATGTCGTCTAGAAGCTGCATTTTTAATTTATGGAGAAGAGTTTTTTTCTTGAAAAAGAAAGTTCTTCCTACAAATTTTCATAATCAACTTTCGGAATTATTACCATGTATCAATGGTAGAGTGTTAGCTTGCCAATCAAGCTATCCTGAATGTTTGGTGATGCTAGCAACTCCTAGGAATTTTAAAAGGTCGATGTCCACAAATTGGTTACTAGTAGAAATCAGATTTATTCTCCACTTATAAGCAACATATTCTTCTCTAATGATTCATTAAGGGCATGAAGTTTGTCGGTGTACTAAGGAAAAAGATGGCAGTTGGTATCAAAAGTGTAGTTGTTTATTCTTTGGCGGTTCAAATGTTTAGATGTTCACCCTTTCGCGGTCATTTAAATTTTTTCTCAGCTTACTTTTCTCCTAAAATCTTTGCTTTTCAAGTTTCACATTTATCAGAAAATATCATAAATATGAAGCTGAATAGAAAAACTTGCTGCTTCTGCTGCTTCTGCTAATGGCAATACCTGCTTAATTTACTTTGTAACCCCTCATAGATGACACATTTAACATTCACACGCATTCCTTTCTTCTTTTATTATGAGAAAAAGAATCCTTGATGCATTTGACAATTTAGAAAAACAAATTGGCTACATCTATTACAGTCCATGGATTTCATACCTATCAAACCAATACTTGACTGCGGTTTAATATTTACACGTCTTTCACTCTGTTTTTCTTATGAGAAATGAACAGTTATAATTGAAGCAATTATTCTTTTGAGTGTCAATTACTAGCTTCTCTAATGGGGATTTGGGAATTTTCTTACATACTTTAATTCAATTATTGCATCTTGATATCCCTCTATGAATTCCAATTAAAATGTCTACTATGATTACTATCATTTCAGGTTGGAATCCTCTGTTTTATTTTCCCTGAAGTTTTAAATTCCACCTCCTATAATCTTTTGCTTGTGGTGCTTGTACACTAGGCTTATGTTATAGAGCTAGGCTTATGTTATAGAGCTGGGTTTAAATTTCACTCTCTTTCCATGGATGTTAATATACATGTTGCTTGTACGACATGAGGTTTGGTTGATATGATAATATAGAAGCATGGTTGATATGATGATATATAAACCTACTGTTCTTATACAAATTTTTGTTTTAATATGATTGGGTGATTCATTTTTATTGGTTCAATTTTGCAGATTTGCAGATACTGCACATGCATGCATATCTCCATTGTACAACTCGCATATGGTTCTGAGTTCTCCAGGTCTTATTTTTCCCTTTAATTTTGAAGCAACATAGGTAGAGCAACATATGGTTTAGATTCTAGGCAGCCGATTGTAAATGAACCATAGACAAGACGATACCCTTGCAATCAAATTGTTCTAGATGTTGCTGCCAGGTCGTCTTTACTCCCAGATTGCGTTTTCAGTGACTTTTCTTCTGTTATGTCTTTAGGTTTCTAAAAGATATGACAGCCAAATTTCAGACGTCAATTACTTGAGTTTGCTAGTAATATGGACCAGTTGATGAATGATGTTTGGCTCATTGTGCACTAAAATCAGGATAAAGTGAATAAAATGTGGTAGCAAAGAATTCTCAGAAGATCCTGTCGCTATTTTCATTCTTGGATCATTACTCTTAAGATAAACTAGCATTTTGAGTAGGTGCAGATGTATGTGCAATTGAAAAGAAAATATAAATGTTCTAAAAATTTTAATATATAATTGATTTAGAAAGTATTTGTATAAATAAATAATTTTATAGCGAAGTTAAACTTAACATTTAGACATGGCTGTTGCATTTAATTATGAATCTTGTTTATTTTTATGCCCTTTTGTTTTCTTAGGTAGGCTTCACAAACAACTCCACCTCCTTTTGCATTATAATAATTGATATTTTCATAATCTTATGAAACAGTTTCATGTTGAAATCTTGAAATATAAGATGAAATACCTTTGATCTTTTTGAAGTTAGGTTGTAGCTTATTGTGTTCTGCATGGAAAGGATATTATCACTCAATGTAACTGCACAAAAGAGTAAAGTTCTACTTTTAAAACCAAACTTTAAGAAGTCACTTTAAAATTATTCACCTCCAGGTAGTGCATTATGCTAAAATAGCCTTGGAAACTTATTTGTATGAATCAACAACATGCCGCTTTTATTAACAGTCCTTTATTCTCCTATAGGCATTGGATAAGATCAAGTTTACAAGAGTAGAAATTATGCTTTGATATTCTAGTGCTTTCTATACATATTGAACTTGCAAGCATAACATATTTTAGGCTAATGTAACGGTTTTAATTTTTCCTACTCCAAATACTTAGAATAAAAGGCTTAGTTGTTGTTTGTATAACGATTTTAATTTTAATTTGTCTGACCTATGATATTCATGTAGGAGGAGTTTGTCGTAAGAAATGATATGGGATGTGGATCTACTATTGGCCCAATACTTGCCTCTGGGGTTGCTATCAGAACTGTTGATGGTGGTATTCCTCAGCTCTCAATGCACAGGTGTGCCTACCTCCTTTACCTCCTCCGTGACTTTTTTAACTTTTTTTCTTATATATACTTTTGGAGGGCATAAGATAGGCAATAAACATATATGAACATCTGTTGAGTTTATCTGCTTAGCTTATTGAAAGTGATATGATTTGTTGCTCCATTTCCATCTTAAACACTGTTATGGATAAGACATTATGAAGTATCATATGCCTTAAATCTGCATCATATTTCTTTTAGCAGTAGTTTTCGTCATTTCATTTGGTGCTTATATGCTGATAGCTTTGTCCATTAATCTTATAGCATATTGCACGCTCATGTTTAATTATTCAGAAAAATAAAATATACGTGCCTTACATTGCTCATAGATGTAACATAATTTAAACCAGGGGAAAAAAAAAAGAACTAGCTCTGCTGTGAAAAAAGGTAGAAACAACTTTTGAATTGATGCGCTGTTTGGATTTTGGAATTGTAGTTATATTTATCCCCGCTGTGTTATTCTCTTTCGCCCCCACCATACTTATTTTCAAGATATTTTATGAGGAATTGACATATTCCTAATCACACTTATTAACATGTCGAAAGTAACTCATTATTAATAGAGAGGAACTTCTATAGCTTGTAAACAGAGTTGGTGGCAACTCTGGAACGCATCCAAGAATCATGAAAGGAGTTATCTCCCTGTTCTTATAAAATTTATAACCAAAGCTATTTACATCTTAAGTTCTTCCCCAGATACATTTTCATGTGAAAAGAAATGTTTTCTTCTCTTATTTTATGGAACCATGGGCTCTAGTGGGCTCTAGATGGGACTTCGGAAGTGACTATTTTGGATCGGGGTCAACTTCTGAGTACTGATGGGCCAGATGTCATCTCCCTCATCATATGGGCCTTCTTTGGGGCTTGGAGACTATCATATCTGCTATCTACTTAAAATGACGTTGGGATATGACCTCTCTCTCTCTCTCTCTCTCTCTCATATCTGCTGTGCTTAAAAACAAATTGTCCTCACATTAAGAGTCTGTGAAACGTTTCTCTCTCTCTTTCATCATCACTCATCATTAGTCTTTTTAACCTCATCAGACAACGCCTCAGAGAAATGTCCTTCCTTTACTCATGGGACAGGGGACAAGGGTATGTATGCAATGTTAAAAAGCCTGTAGTCATCTCCAATGAAGCATTAGAAGCTAAAAGCTCTCAAGTTTATTCTTTTTGTAGGGATTTTCTCAATCCCTATATTTTATTCCATTTATTTTATTTGTTGTGAGTATAGTGAACAATATTTTAAAACCCTTGCTGATTTATGCATAAGAATATGGGAGAAAATCCCTGCAGTTCCTACATATACAGTGAAAATACAAACCTTTGAGATTGTTTTTAGTAAATATTAGAACAAATATATTTGATATTAGTCTTAATCAAATTGCGTATATAGAAATAAATATGCTGTAGCTCCCCACTACATGTTGCCTATTATCATCCGATGATTGTCATTACCATTTCAATTCTAAATCTATAGAAATTCAGTTAGTTCAACTTTTTTCCAATTACTGACATTAATTTCTGATTTAGTTTCCATTTATTCTTCAATTCTAAATCTTTACAAGGTAAACATTGTCAGTTGGATTCATATCTTATTATTCAAATTACTGACACCTCCATCAAAATGAAGCTGCATAGCATATCCCAATCAAATTATCCAAAGTTGGATTGATAGAATACATTATTACTATAACTTGAAATGCCTGTTGGCCAAAGATGTGCAACTACATGGAGATTCTTAATCCTGTAAAGAGACTAGACTAGACTAGACTATACTAGACAAAGGAGGTCACTTTCTTCAGCACATCATATTGTTTTCTCATGATCTTAAAGCTCAGGACTCGTGTTCTCGTTGGAGACCTTGGTGTTTGGATTCGTATCATGGAGAATGATGCCGTTGTTGCTGCCGTTGCCATTAGCTTTCCCCAGCTTCTGCTTGAGCTCGTTGAAGAGGGCCTGGTTCTCTTGGTTCAGGAGCTGCGCCTTCTTCCGCAGCCTCTCGTTCTCCCTGATGATGTAGCAGTTCTGCAGGTACAGCTTCGTGTTGATCTTTTCCATCGCTTTCTGCTCTACGTTCGCTTTCTTTCCCTGAAAACATCAGCACAGTTATCTACTTACTAGCATGGCTAAATATTGCTACGCATAAAGAAGTTTTCAATAAGTTAAGGGATCAAGGGTCATGATAGTTTAATATTTATTATAAAAATAATCCTATAGATTTTTTATTTTTTTTTTGAACTTTTGGATCATGTAAGATGCGCATTTTTTGGTATAAAACAATAAGTTGTAAAATGACTCCTAGTATAAATAACATAAAAACAATCATATGATTTAATTAAAAAAAATAATAACAACCCCATACCTTCAAAGGAACAATAAAATAAACACCAACCAAGCAAACAAGTGTCCTAAGCACCAAACCCCCGCTCCTTAATAGCTAAAAAGAACAACTAGGTATCCTAAAGAACGATATCAAGTTCCCAAAAGAGGAAACTCTCTCTCTCTCTCTCTCTACCTTGATGCTGCTCTCTTGGTTCTCCTTCAATACAAGCTAAGTGACATGGATAGAATTGAGCGAGCAAAGATGAGGAAGAATAAGAAGAAGAGACGAGAATATGAGTGTTACAGTGTGTTTGGATGAGGCTTTTGGGTGGTGGGGTGTTCTCTATATATAGAGGAGGAGTTAAAAGGGCTGTAGAGAGAGAGAGAGAGTCTATTTAGAGATTGAGTTCTGGGGAGAGTGGATTGATTGTTGGGGCACAGGAATCATGCATGTGTGGGGGTGTAAGCAAGCAAGGGCGGCCGGTTGGGGGCGAGAATTTAATTTCGTGCTTATGATGAGATATGATGAGCAGAATGGGGCAAGTCACGTGAAAGGGGCAAGGTCCGCAAGGGGGCAGCCAAGGGCATTTTGGTACGTTGATAAGTTATTGAGTATCTCTCTCTTCTCGCCCCCAAACTGATATGATGATTTGTTCGGTCGGCCCAAGATTCGCAATGATGATCTCGGCCCGGGCCCTGCGCAATCATCACTTGCAAGCATCGATGCTCTTTTGTTTTTTCTCATTATTAACCCCTTTCTTTTATCCTCTTTAATGGTAGAAAAGATTACTCTATTTATCTGGATTAGTGGTTTTTTTTTTTTTTTTTTACCCCACACACACATTTTATTAAAATTTAAAATTTCATCTTTACTTTTGTTGGAATGGGAAGAATCTAAAAAAATTATAGTATTTTGATAATAAAATAAAAATTTATAGATTTTAATCATATAACATGCATTCGGATTTGGAATTAGTTAAAATAAATTTAGATTTCAGAATTTTGTTCTGAAATTCAAAATGAATAAATAATTTAGAACAATTTTTTTGTTGAAATAAGACTAATATGTCAGGAGGGATAGAGTAATTAACTTCCACTGTTTACCTCAACCTCCATAGTTGTTATACTACTATCGGAGAAGTTTTCAATTGTTAATTTTTAGTCCCTCAACAATTTAATCTTTGTATAGATCTAGACGTTAAGCTAAGAATCAGGCAAGACTATGATTTAACAGGTTGGATACACATTAACATGTTATGAAGAAAAATTAGCGTAAGCATGAGGAAATGCTCGGCACGCAGGCAAAGCACTCGGTACACGGGTAAAGCAAGAGGTTCAGTTACTATCGAATTATTGTATCTGATCATAACATTGCTCCAAAGATACAACTTCGTCACATTAAGTGTAGAGGATTGAATTTGGTCTATACGTGATTACGTTCTAACTAGATGGATATGGCACCCGCATCACTGGGTTTATTGGTAAATGTTATTCTCTCAGTCTAGAAATAGTAGATTCATTTTAATTAAAATTTTATTCTAAATTACCTGTCAATTTTGAATTCCACGACAATTTTAACTAATCTCAACACATGTCATATGATAAAATCTCAGATTTTTTTTTTATTATCTAAATAAATACCACAACTATTTATAGTTTTCATCATTTCTAAAAGTTTAAATTTTAAATTTTAATAATTGGTTATTCTTATTAAAGCAAGTATTTTATTTTTTTATGTTCGTGTTTGGTCGGAAAATAACCGTTAAAACTGGACTAAAAGAGTAGGTTATGGAAGATGTCTAGCTAGCTAGATGTATACATTTCTAAAAAGCTAAAGTAGATAAAATTCTCATAAACTATCATGTTTTTTCTTCAAAAATTCTCGTGAATTATTTTATGCTATGAAACTGTTATAGAGTTTCAGAAATCCTCAAATTGCATTAATAGAAAATTAATGAATCGATTTAAACATGTATTTTGATTTAGTATATTTACTTAAAACGTGTATATATGAAGTTGTTGAAAACTGGGTATTTGTTGCGCTTTTAAATGTATCATTCACTGGTGAGGGTTAGGATACCGGTGGTTTCATAATCAGAAGTATCCATTATTCACCAAAATGTTACTAATGTATGGTTACCACCTTTGGGTCTTGATGGGTAGGATGGTCATTCAGTTGATGGGCCGGGCTTTATTTGGAGATTTGGCAAGTTTGTCCCTCTCGAAAATTTGGTGGACCCTCACCTCCTGAGGTTCTTCTTCCCGTTATGGCAAAGCTGCATGCATGGATGGATGGGCACATGACATATTTGCCCTTCGGATATGCGAGCTTCTGAGGGGCAAATTGGTCATCTGGTGCCCCCCTCGAGGGCCACCTTGGATCTCAGAGGCTCATCATATACAATGCGCTCGTTAACGTCTCCTTTCATAGGATTCTCCCTTTCTAAGTTGGATTTGGATGTAGAATTTAGAATTTTTCATCATTTTTATCCTTGCACCCCCTTCCGCTTTCTCGCCAGCTGTGCGATGGTTGTTGAGGGCGATCGCGTGAGGTCAAATTGACTCTTTTACCCCGATGCGAGCAAGGCCCTGGGCATAAATGTAACTTCCACTTCCATCCACCGCCCACCGTTGGGGGTAGATGACTCTTGGCTTTTCTGTGCTTCGGTGGCGTATAGAGAGGAAGATAAAGTGGTGTAATTATGATCTATTTGGAGTTTTTCTCATTCCATGGGCTATAATATTCTATGTCAGAAGCTAGCTAACTTACATGTTCGAGGGACTTTAAAAAAAAAAAAAAAAAAAAAATGCTCTGGAAAGTCTATACATGTAAAATCGTATTATTTACGTTCTCAAACATTGGAAAGAAAAAAAAAAAGGAAAAATGACGTAGGTGAACACTAATTCAAACAAACAGTCCAGTCCATCCAAACAATTATAACAATTGTTTCAATGACTGTGTCTTCTTCATCTTAAGGTTTCAGCTTTCAACACATTGGAGTGTTTTAGGGTTTCAATGACTCTGTCTTTGTTAACGTGCTCCAAGAGATTTTGCATGGCTCCAGAAAAAAAGTAGTAACAATGATGAGCAGCACAGCAGCAAGCACTAGAGTGGAGCACTTGATAGCATGTTGGCAGGGGCAATGCAGTCAATTCCTTCCATTATAACAGATTTAGCTGCTTCTTCGGGAAATTCTAAATGTGCACCACATTTTACTTGGTGAGCACCACATCCTATATATTAAAGCGATTTACAACATAGGGGAAAATGGTGCTCACTAAGTCAAGTGAGGTGCGTATTTAGAATTTCCCAGCTTCTTCCAATTCCAAAAGGAAGCCTGGGACATTGGACATTGTTTTTTTTATTATTGGGTAGAGGATCTCTTGATAAACCTAAAGCAAGCTTGAGATGAGAGCGTACTGTTTTAGTGAAAGATCTCATTGGTTGAAGGCTCTGGAAGAGATAACATAACTCCGATCAGCATGTGTACAGAGAGTCATCCAGTACATCACTTGATGATGCCCCACATGACCCACACATGAAGAACAATGAAAAGTTTTTGCTCTTGAGGGTGATCAATCTTTGTACATCAACATCTATCATAGTGTCTCTAACAATTTGAGCCCTGTTGCTGGACATTTCCACTGAATAAAGTTTGACCACAAGCATTGAGACCACCATGAACTCGTGGCAAAACCAAAATAAGACCAAAATTGGCAGTAGATGTGAAAAAGACGTTTACTGATGGACTACACAGGTATCACAATCAAAGGAGATCGAGAATTGAAATGAATTATAAACACAACCAAAAGAGAATAATTAATATCATCAAATGTTGAAAACATGAGGGATTATTACAGTTTTCAACCGTTCAATAGCTCAAAGAACCTGTAGGGTCAGCTTTGTGCGGGCAAAAGCTTTTGCATCAGTCTATTTCGGCGGCTAGCGATGTTCAAATGTTGGAGACGATCGTCTTCACCAACAATTAGAATCTTTATTATAGAGCCTCGGTGCCTAGATTCAACACAAATTGATGGCATTATTTGACAGAGCGATGGAAGAAACAAACAGCAAATTATGAAAATCTGAGTTTTGTTCAGAATGTAGCTAATAAGCTGCAACAATAGTCAATAAAATGGGCTGCGGTAGCAACTTTCTCAACCACACCATTGGGGGCATCTCAACTTCAAACTCTTCTAACTAGCCATAGAAGAACTACCAGCTCTTCTTCTGTTGCCATCATGACTTCAACATCATCTAGCATGTCCAGTTGAAAATCTTTGCAAAGATCTGCAGTTAGATTGCCTGTACAAAAAACAAGGTATCTCAGTTAATTCACAGACTCACTGTTGCACCTTAAGATCACACTATACTGTGAAACTGATCTTTTTTACTTCCTTCCACTTATATTACACATGTCTCATAAAACAGAGTCAAATAAATAAATAACATTTAAATTAGAGAAAAATTGAGAAAATAGTGTCTACTAATTATTGTCCAATAATTGATTTATGCTAATTATCCTCAGCAGAAAGTAAAACGGGCTTCACAAATTGAGGGCACGCCATAGTCGCACACCACCATTTGCTAGATTATAGTACACAGGAAACCTTTATCACAATATTAATCAAGAGATACAGGAAAGTTATATCACCATATTATGCAAGGAACAAGTGTAACTACAGTCATGAGAATAAACTAACAAAGTATCTGGTTCCTCACAGCCATCAGCAGGGCATATGCAGCACGAAAGGGATATACAACTAGAGTTGGGGCCACAGTGATAACCGAGCTGTCCCAAACATGTCCTGCTTTCCCTCTCCTTCCAGCCCATAGGTACCACGACAGGCACCTGCAAGGCACCAGGTACTTCCTCTCACGTGACCTTGTCGATAAGATATTCGCCCAAAATGGTATATAATAAAAATGAGTCACTCCATATGCGAACCACACTAGTGTCTCCATGTTTTGGAACATCTACAAATGGAATGACACGATTTGATTACATCAAACTCATGAACCAAGCAGTCTCATTTGCTCTGTCGTTAAAACAGTAGATTTAGAAAGGACTTGCTGGATTCATGGGAGAGAGATCACCAAATTTTGTTAAAACACTGAACTTCTTTATCACAATAGTTTAGAGGATGGAGCTAAAAATGATAGAATGGCTTATATAGGACACCCTTAGGATGACCAATGATTTTGATTTTTAGTCAACACTTCTATTCCCAGATCCGGGTTCGTGGTCCAAGTATGGAGGGAAAGGCATAATCAGATTGGAATTTCAAGTCGCAATATCCCAGAGGGTTTACGGTAATTTCAATCAATAAATATGTATAATTCATGTATATTTGGACAGAAGAAATATACTTTTCTTTCTATAGTGTAAGTCTTGAAAACCACAGGTAAGATTATTAAGAAAAATCTACTCCCTCTGTTTTGCTTTGTTTGTCTTTTAAGGTAACAACACATTGTTTAAGAAGTGCTATTCTAGTATCAAAATTAACAAATATTTCTAATAGTATCCCTAATTAAGAATATAAAAGAAGAAAAAAATAGGACTCTTTCATTTGTAATTATTTTATAATCGAGGACAAATACAGAAAGACAACAATAAGCACACTTTGGGAACTTCAAAGATAAATAATAAGTAGCTAGGCTTTGTTTAAATTAACGGTTAGACATACAGAGGATGGCTCCTACCATATAGACTCCATTGAAGAAGCATTTCATTTAGCTTTAAAGTTAAATTTGACTTTTCGTGGGATATTCATTTTTAAATCCAGGAGCAGCATCCCGAGTGTGAGAGGTATGAACATTTCTGCCCCTCGAAGAGTCGACATATGTATATTGTTCCAAATGGTTGATGATTCAAGAGTTCCCGATATATATATATATATATATATATATATATATATATATATATATATATATATATATATATATATATATTAGTGTCATAATGATGCATTAGTAGAATCAGTTACACCCGATCTTATTAAGGATATCTACATTCCTTTTGCAATCACCAGTGTTGTTGAGGATACATTAGTTGGTTCTAGTACACTCATTCATTATGAGATCAATGTTCCTTATGAAGGTACTGGTGATGTTCTGGATTCACTAGTTCAGTGTAGTACACCCTTACTATATCTATGTTCACGAGGATAATAGTATGATACTAGTGATGCTGAGCATAAATTAAAAGAGCAACTATCTAATAAGCCAATATAGATCACTAGGTATTCACTTGCTACACTAAGTATGAAAAAGGGATTGAGCAAGATATAGCTGCTACTAGTGTCTTGACTACTAGCAGTCTGGCATGGCAACTGATTGCAGGCAATAATGTTAATCAGAGATGGAAGATTGGGAGGTAGATAGCCAATAAAATTTTACAATATCTTGTTACATCTCTCTCCCCCTCTCTCATGAAATTTCACGAGATTAACTGAGCTATGTAACCACGGTCACAAAGAGGGGTTTGTTCAAGCAAGAGTAGTTGCAGCGCCCAATTTGCTCACTTTTATACAGCAAACTGCTCGAAAGTCGAATAGATTTCCTTCAACAAGATGCCAAAAACCCCCCTAGCTTGATTGCTCGTGTTAAAGTGCACATGCACATGCTTATAGATAGCCAGAGCAATTTTAGCAACTACAAAGAATCCAATAACTAACGATAACACACGCTCTTTTAAATTTGCTTAAGGTCATATTATGGCATTCAATTTTTGTAACCCAATAATGTGCAGCAAATAACAAACAAAGTCGAGCAATTATCCAACAAAAAGATTCAAAATTTGCACAACACTGAGCCTAATTACCATCTCATCAGCAGTTCTGCCCACTTACTGGTAAAACTTGCCACAGATCAGATCGTCCTCCGAGATCAATCCGCCGCTGGCGCTCGCATTCGCAACCGCCGGCTCGGCGATCTCTCCGACCAAGACGCATCAGTTGGTTTTTTGGATGAGACCATCAATCAGCAGAGCCCTTCGGAAAGAAAATCACTGGGGATTGATAGACTAAACCCTAACCCTAATTGAAGAGAGAAGCATCGGAGTTGAGTCGATTGAGGAGGACGAAAGGGGCAATTGGGAAACTTCAGGGCTTGGAAAAAAATAATTAAGAATTTTGATTTTCTGGATCGGTCAAGTCCATTTAGGAAGAGGCCCAATTAGAACCCTGTGTAGGTCCAGCCCAATAAACATACAAAAAAAAAAAAAAAAATCAGAAGGGACTATCTGCAAAAAAAAAAAAAAAAAAAAAAAAAACATACCTCCATCTTCGGGGAGTTTCCAACGGGGAACACCATTTTTCATAGTGAGTCCACTTAAAAATTTGGTTAAAATAACAAGTTTGTCATCAATTTTTTTTTTAACACTAATGTTTTGTGTTCAACTTCCATTCTATTCCTATTCCTGTTCAGGGTTAGATTCCAGACAATTCATATACTGTGGGTTTAGATCCCAGACATGGTGGCAGAGTATATTCTGTTCGGACTATCAATCCGGACAAAGAGTTTTTTTTTTAAAATTTTGAAAATTTCGATCTCACTTTTCGAATTTACAACCTGGACAGTAGAGCTCTAGCCGGGATTACAGTCCGGACAGAGCTCACCTTGGCCGAACTGTTATTGCGGATGAAATATTTTTTGTATGTAGTTTCAACTCCGGACAATAGATTTGATTTTGAGCTTTTTTTTTTCTAACTAATTAATAAGTATTAATACGTTAAAAATGTTCGTTATAGGATGATGCTTCAACACGTTGAAAAGGTGGAGCCAATCATAGTCATCTGGGGGATGCAAGATTTATGACAACTTTGAAATTGGAAAGATTGCAGGCTTTGGATTCAAATAGGTGCAACAATTACATTCTTTTGGTTAATATTTATGTTGAGACAAATAGATAAGCTATTTTGATGTTCACAAACATTACATAAAACACTTCTAAAGAAAATATTGAAATTTTTATTTGCATAACATGCTATCACATTCTTTCTATTCATGATGGTACTGCAAACACAATTCATTAATGCATAATTCTACATTCATGATCTTAAAGAGCCTAACCTTTTACCTTTCACTTCTCCGTGAATTCAATCAATCTTGCCAAACGTCACATACTTCCCATTGAGTCATGAAGTCCTCTCCATGCAAATAAAGAATTGTGATCCGTTGGTGTTGGAGATAGTATTGACCATCGAAAAGCACACCAGGTCCAGCCGTACTTCTTTTTGAAGTTCTCATCCTCGAACTTCTGCTAGTAGATGGATTTTTTGCCTATACAACATTGGTAAACAACTCCATCATTATGCACTCAGCTTTTGCATCAGTAAATTGAAGAAAAATTTAGGGTTCGTGATTATTGCTCTGAGCAAATTTTAAATTGAAACAGTTTAGAAATTCCTCCACCATGAAAACTCTCCATCTTCGGGAGTTTCAACAGGAGCACACCATATTTCTTAGTGAGCCTACCTAACAACTTCCGATGCGAAAGCCTGAATAAAAAAATACATAATCTGGTGGGCTCACTATGAAAATTGGTGTGCTCCTTTAGAGACTCCCCCACTTCTTCTCCATCTTGCCGGTGAGATTCTCCTAGGGTTTCCTCTTCGTCTTCGATATCCCAAAAAAGAAAAAAATTTGATCTTTCTTCCCGAAGCCCTAAGCTCTGGCAGCGTCCCTCGTAAGTTCCAAACTTTATTTTTTTATTAAAAAAATGTAGCTACTGACAGTATTTTTCTATGCTCCCCTCAGATTGAGGGGCTGGATGCATTATTACCTAGGGATGCTGTGTTAAGGCTTAATTTTTGACAATTACTTGAAAAATGGATGACATAAGCATCAAGATTTTGTATCAATTTCGCCCTAATTACAAAAAAATTGTAAATGTTTTACATGGGCTCATCATGGGTATGTTGCTACTTAAAAAAAAAAAAAAGGCAAGATTTTTTGGTTATATTGTTATCATTATACCCTCGGCATTCCATTAATGTGAAATATAACTGAACAACTTATATAGACTTCTTCTGGCTCTTTTGTTTGAAATGAAAGTTTATCCTGTTTCCATCGATTTCATGTAATTTTAGTAAAATTATTGTCCTTTGTAAAGTTCCTTAAGCCCATTACCAAGTTTCTGACTCCTGTGGAGATAATATAAAGAATCAACTTTGAACTTCCTAATTGTTGATATATTTTACTCATTTTCAGGATTCATTACTTGCATTCATTTTTTTTTTTCCTCACTAGGTTTAGTATTAAACACTAGCATTCGAATATGTTGTTGATTTCGCTATGAGTCAATGGCATAATATATCGCTTATTAGCCCATCCATCAACATGAAGCCATCAGAACAATTTATATAAACATTACACCAAGCTACTCTTGGTCAGATACCCTTCCTTTTCAAAATAGAGAAAATAAGTAGCAATGGCAAGTCAATTAATTATACTGGATATGCAAACAGAGAAAATGTAGTATCATTTCTTCTTGTTACACGCTGTATTGGAAGAGAGGCTGGACAGCCAGACTTGGTCCGCTATGACGGGCTCATCATTGTCATTGCGGTGCCATGTCCAGAGAGCATGAGTGCTGTTGACAACTTCAAGCTCTCCGTGTCCAAAGCTTGCCTCCCTAAACAATGAGATCTTAGGCTGGGGGTCTGTGAAATCTGTTGCCAATCCTTCCCTGTTGCCTCCATCCCCTATTGTTATATGCACTGGTCCGCAATCATCCTCTTCATAGTCAAACACCCTTGCCTGTATTTGCAAAAGAAATTAGTAACAAATTAGTGATTAATTACTGCATGAATGTGTAAATGGTATGGACAGGTCATAATTTGATGTTTGTTCCTCTAGAAGGTTGTCTTGAGAGTTTTTATTTATTTATTTATTTATTGTTCCTTTCCTATTTGAGAAATATGTGAACTCGTTGGATTCGAACCTAGTCTGTTTCTCTTGCAATCTTTTCTTTCAATGTGTACCAAACACCAATTGCTGAATCTAGAGTCAAAATTAGGACTCGAAGAGCAAGAGCAGTTACACTTACAAAACGTTCATAGGCATGTACATGGCCAGCAAAGACGACATCAACGTGGCCCCTGTATAGTAGTTCCTCCATGGCTGCCCTCATGTCCTCCCCCTCACCTTCGTGCGCTTTGTTGGTGTTGTACCATGGTGCATGGATCAGCGCCACCACCCATGTCCTGTGCCTATCCACCTTGGACAAATCCTCCACCAGCCACTTGTACTGATCTGAATCCGAATCAAAGTCTGTGTAGGAGCCCAACATGATGATATGCACTGCCCCGCCAGCTACATCAAAGGAGTAGTAAAGGTTTGACTTTGATCCACTCAAGTCATAGGGCATGCGCCATCTTGCATTGTAGGCTTTGAATGATTTTGTCTCGACCACGGGTATTTTCTCAATCTCATGGTTGCCTTGTGTCACCATCCATGGTCGGCTGCTGGAGAGAGGTTCGACCAGTCGGCCAAATGAATCCCACAGCGGCTGTTTAGTATCTGCATAAGAGAGGTCACCAGGAAGCAGCAATATGTCGTAGCCTGAGCTAGTCAGGTGCTCTAGGGTGGAGTTAGTCCAACCTGTCTGCCCTAGGTCACCTGTTTGATAAGTAGACTGATTATTCATAATATCCCTTCATGAAAGTAAACAATTATAAGAAGAAAAATAAAATATCTGTCATACTTTTCTCTAATGATATCCATTTTGCAGATCTAGGGACACACAAAATCTAGAGATGAGTTAGTTACCGATGATTGCAAATTTGGTGGGGAGTTGGGGAGGGGGTGTCTTGAAGGAGAACTCGCGAGCAGGATTGGAGCCACAGCGGTAGTAATAGATTGTATCGGGATTTAAGGGACCAATGACTACATCATGAATTTGTCCTGAATTGTAAAGAACATATGAGTAGGAGGAGGCGGTGCCCGAAGCAGAGAACGGGTATACACCAGAGGAGGTTCCATATTCTACAGTTGATGGAGCATCATCATCCGTGATCCATGTCACTCGCATTTTATCCTTCCCTACTAGAGATATATGCACCTGGCAGTTGACCACTTGGACAGGTGAGATTTCTTACCCAAGCATATTTTGAACAATTCTGTTATTGCTCATTGTACTTTAGAACATATGTAGATATATTTGATCTACTCTATAACGCATGCTTTTGCTAAATTGCTCGGGGATAATTGAGACTGTATCATCACAATATGTTGTACAAACAAGAATAACTGGGAGTGGATAATATCAATAGATTTACTTAACTCTTGGAATATTAATTCTTTTGACCAGAGTGGACACTTCACCAATAAATACCTAATTTGGATCTTGCGGCCTAGATCTCTGCGGAGCTTGTGGTGGTGGTGGTAGAGGTGGTTTAACTACCTGTATCTGCAACTAGCACTGTTTCTTTTTATGCAACTACTCCCTCACTGTCCTTGACCTTAATTTAAAGTTATGAGCTATCAGACCAACTAAATCTGCTGCAGTTCTACTACCAGCAGTAAACAATTTTAGCAATTTGCAACATTATTATCTACTGCAAATGACTTATTATAACAATTTGCAAAGTATTATATATAGCTGCTGATTTTTGAACTATAGAATTATGCAATTATTCATAATCTCCCGATTGGGAGGTTCTGCTGAGAGAGAAAAATAGAGTGATTGCGTGTTACCTGTTGAGGAGTGAGGCCATCGGCATCCTCAGCGAGAGGAATGGAGAGAGTCTCTCTGGCCTTCGGACGATCATAAGACAGGGCTCCTGGGAGCAAAAGCGCCAAAACCATGCCTAGTGCTAGAACGGAACCAACAGAAGAAAATAAAGGTGCCATTCTGTGAAGAATGCACGGTAATGATGGGAAAAAAAATAAAATAAAAATAGCAGAGAAGGAAAAGATAGTTGATGCTATTTATAGCGAGAAAGGTAATCCTAAAGGATGTTCATAGGTCCACATCATTTCCTTATGCCTGGAAACATAAAGTGAAGCGTGTAGGGACAGTTGGGTGTATACAATGTTAGTCCGTCGATACCTGGGAAAGTTGTTGATACTTGAGAACAAAAGTCATCATCCAACAAATTTATCAGTCTAGTTTTGGACGATTCGACATATATATATATATATATATATATATATATATATATATATATATATATATATATATATATAACATAGACATCAGAACTAGAATATAGTAATCTTGATAATTTTATTTTATTTTATTTTTCTTTTAATTCAAATTAGGTTAGGAGGATGACAACTATGTGAAAGGATGTTTTGTTTGCAACACTCTAAATTAGAAGACAGTAAACTGGATGTGCCGTTGAAGGCCAAGTTCTTGGGAACTTTGATCTAAAATGAAACTAAGAACAAGAACACAACAAGCTGGATTGAATAACTGCAATTTATTAACAATAACTTTGGCTTAAATAGCCATTCAATACACAATCTTAACAGAAACGAAAAATCAGCCCACTTAGCAGAAATAAAGCTAAGTGGTAATAGAAACTTGGAATAATTCAAATATAAGTAGATATGCCTAAAGACTAGGACTTTCCTTGTAAATCAGGACATTATTTTAACAGAAAAACCACAATAAACTCCTTCATTCCCTCCTTTAAACTAAATGCTGTAATGCAATTAGTTTATATCAGAAATTTCACATACTCCCAGCAGCTTTCGAAGCTTCTGAAAAACTTCAAGCTTTAATGGTTTGGTCATTATGTCTGCCACCTGATCCTGACTCCGA